>JASWHV010000007.1:27131323-27731323 GCA_030760725.1 Neostapfia colusana
TTACGGATGGACCGGTTCGGCATTTGGGTTGCCTTTGAAAGGTTGTTGCAAACAACAGAGTAGGAAGGGGTGTGGAATCACACTTCTGAAAGTGGGTGTATGTGACGTGTTATCCGGGTGTCTTCTGATTGCAATCACCGTCCCTCGCGGTTATTTGAGTACCCGCTTGTTCACTGCACTGTGACGTAGTAAGAAGTTAAATAAGCCAACTGAAAATGCTGCATTAAATTATTAATGTCTTGAAACCTTGTATGCTGTAGTTATAGAGCTAATTAAGTTTATATTCCACTTTGGGCATCACCACATCGGAGGAAAGCGTTTCTTGTATGATTGTGGACTTCCGATGTGAGGGCTGCCTAAGGCTCATTAAACTGTTGCTATAAAACTGAAAGTAAGGATCAACATGTAGGCGTGTATTTATTGCAAAGTTATTTTTCCTATCTTACACATCCTTGCATGTAGAGTTCCATGCCTAGGGTTGTCGGTTAAGCCTTGCTCAGCCATCGTGCTCACGGTTGCAATATTTTGAGCTGTGTGCAGGTTAGAGTTATGAGGAAGATTATGAGGACGAGGCGATGCCCCCGTCGGGGTACACGGCCGAGCTGGAGCCCTGCACGCCACCGTGATCTCCGGTTCTATGCTGCTAGTGTGTAGCGTCCCCGGGCTGCACAGCTACACTTTTGCTTAGTTAGAATGAGAGAGTGTTAATAAAGAATACTTTCGCTGTATAATTATGTTTTGTAAAAGACTTCCGCTGTTTTATATCAAATAAAGCATTGTATGTTGTTCTTAATTCTTTTTGTGTGTGCTGTTGGGTGCCGCATCGCACGGCACCACCCTATGCGATCTTGGAGTGGGTGAACCACGGGGTGGTCCCCACAGTCGTGGTATCAGAGCCGCATTGGGAA
This sequence comes from Neostapfia colusana, assembly GCA_030760725.1. Lineage (NCBI taxonomy): Eukaryota > Viridiplantae > Streptophyta > Magnoliopsida > Poales > Poaceae > Neostapfia > Neostapfia colusana. Next base: position 27,132,232 of record JASWHV010000007.1, read on the forward strand.
TAGCACGCTCGAAAAGAGCCTATTTTGAAAATTTAGAAGTAGTCGACTGAGGATTAGTTATTAAGCCCACATAAGGTCTATGATAGTAGTAGATATTGAGGTGGAAAATCTAACATACTTGTTATACATTCTGTAATGACGCTCCGACGTCAGGTAAGAGGTATGGTACGCCACCGCAGGCGGATCAGTTGCGGTAACTCACCATATGAGTAATAGTATGGAAGATTATACCGTGGCTTGGCACGGTAGTTAATATGAGTCTCTGAACCTTCTCATGGTTCTGAGAGCATATGAAAACGCTGATCTCCAACGTGCTTTAGGCAAAAGTGAGAATACCCCATCGTGTGGTAAGCAACACGATAGTATGCAACTCTTGAACGTTCAATGTTCAAAGGGCCATACGCAGTGCTCGCCATCAGCGTGCCTCAACGGTCATGAGGCAGTAGGTGGTATCCTTTGGGTTGATAAAATTCCCAACCGTGACGATCCGTTCGTGCTCTACTCAGGTTCCCCGTCGTGTGGTGTGAAAACACGACCATGTACCTTGAGACGTGGCTTGACTCAAGGACGATCCGTATGGCAATGATACGGACCGTATGTTTTTACTATAATATGGAACTGCCTGAAATGCCAAAAACCATTGTATGCACTATTATTGTGTGTTCTTCTGAAGGTACATTAACCATGTTAGTGCATGAAGTTTAGAAACCGTTTGTGAGTGACGACTTTAGTTCCACCCTTTGACACGTATATGCCGGAATACCGGTTTAGGATTTTTCTTTGGTGAGGAAACATAGTACTGAGACTGCATAAAAGTATATTTTCAAAGAAAAAAGTCAAAATGAGGTGTAGGATTCCATTTAGGGGTTAGTAAACTCCTATATTGAACTAAGAGTCAATTGGGAGTATAGATTCAATCTCAAAGAACTAGGAACAACCTCCCCTGTTTTCGGCAGAAATTCTGCTGATAATAAACAGGGCATAACATAGGATTGGTTGAACCAATAGAGGTGTGGGATACCATTCCGGAAAGGTTTTGAAGTCCTCTACAACTTTTCTGTAGAGCTCGAGAACGAAATTTCCCTCCAAAGGGATGAAAATCACAGATGAGTAGGTACTGTCCAGAAACAGGGCAGACCAAAAATGCTCTCTAGAATTTTCTGTATTTCAATCACAACTTTTTGTAGAAAAATTTCTAAAGGTCAAGTAAGACACCTTTGAAAATAATAGGAACTGTACTACAACTTTGTAGTTCAGTGTTTCCCAAGATTGAGGACAGAATTAGTTGGAACTTTGTGAATAAAACAGCCACTTGCAAAGGAGGTGCTGTCAAAATTCCTAAGAAAATTCAGTTAACCTATAGAAATCATAACTCATAAACTAGGAAGGCTATGGAGGCAAATAAATACAATCTGGATTCCTTGTTGAGTCTACTACATCTTTGTTGTGGAACTCTGGTCCAGATTTTGCTTCTAAGGTGGCCAAAACCGTTAAACCTTTCCAACTGTCTGCTGGACCAGAAGCTGGACAGTGAACACCATGTTGAAGTGTTTCAACCAAAACACTTAGTTTCACAATTCGACGTCCAGTGGCTGTTGTAAAACAGCGAGTGGAGTCAAAAATTTTATGCATTCGACGTATCACTTTGAGCTAGTGCATGTTTGGGTCCAGTACAATAGCGAGGAATTACGCATGCTAACACACTTAACATCCCGTGGCGACCTACGATGGTCGAAATGAACTTTTAACCCATAAAGTTCAATACTTTGGAACTCGATCGTGTGACACGGTCAAGGGATGTATATGTTGTATAAATTTTATTCTTTATCCATATGTGTGACTGTTATGCGTATTATTTATTCCGTTCCCGCACTACTATTGTATAAACTGGATGCAATAAACCAACATGTGCTGATCGTCTGAATGGCATGAATGCAGAATGGTGCGTACACGGTCCACGCAAGAGGAGGGAGGTCCGAGTCAGGTTCGTGGTGATGAGTCTCCACCTCCAGAGAAAACCACGACGCAGCAGCAACCACCTCCTCCACCGCCAGAACTTCCAAGAAACCTTGCGGAGGTTCTCGCTGCAGTGCTCGGCTAGCGCGACGAGCAAACCGAGCTGCTGCGGATGTTGGTGCAGCAGAATGCGTCCCATCAGGGAGGACGCCAATACAATGGGCAACGCCAGCCCCAATAAAGTTCATATTCAGATTTTCTGGCGACCCATCCACCGGTCTTCACGGAGGCCGAAGAGCCTTTGGAGGCGGACAGCTTTATCTGCACTCTGAAGGCGAAGTTCGGGCTGCTACGATGCACCGAACACCAGAAGGCACTGTATGCAGTGCAACAGCTTCAAGGAGAAGCCGGTACTTGGTGGGCGAACTACACCGCCTCCTTACCGGCTGGCCATGCCATCACATGGACGGAGTTCTGGGAGGCGTTTCGCACCTATCACATACCTCCCGGTGTTACGGAAAGGAAGCTCCAGGAGTTTCTGACGCTACGACAAGGTGAGAGGAGTGCTCGTGAGTACTCCAGGTTATTCAACCGACTGGCACAGTATGCGCCAGGATTTGTGGGAACGGAAGGCGACAAGCGCAGCGCGTTCTTCCGGGGCCTGAATTCCAAGATGAAGGTCCATCTCGCCCAAAGCAATCGCGGCACATTCAACGACCTTGTTAATGCCGCGATTCTACAAGAGAATAATCAGCGAGCGCAGTTCTGAGAAGAGGAAACGCAGCGTGCTGATGAGCAGCAGTTGTGGGACGCCACAAAAATACCGTGTGGTGTATCGCTCACCATCCGGTCAGAGATGGCAGCCACCGGCGCGACCACCTCAGTTCCGCGGTCGGCAATATATTGCGTCGGGCTTCCGACCGACATATCCACCACAGCAACAGCAGCAGAAAAGGATGATCCCACGTGCGCCTCAGTTCCAACATCATGCACCGGGATTTCATCCTCAAGTCGGAGGGACCCCGACACCTTACACGTGTTTCACGTGTGGCCGTGTCGGGCATATTGCAAGGGACTGCCCCGAGCCGCGACAGGGCAGGGGTGCAGCACCGCATTCAGGGTGCTAATCAGCCCCATAATCAGCCCAAGAAACCAGCACCAAAACCCGGCAACGTCCACCACTTAGCTATCGAAGACGTGCTGGAAGGCGAACCCGTCCTCGCGGGTACGTTTTCTTACTTAGATCATCCCATAGTCATACTTTTTGACTCCGGTGCCACCCATAATTTCATAAGTCAGTCTTATGTTATTAAATATCAATTGCCTATCATTCCCACAAACAATTCATACTTGATATGTTCTCCGTGTGGGAAAATAACAGCTGATAGAATGGTCTATAGAGCACCATTACAGTTGGGTGGAAATCTATATCCGACTTCTCTAATCATGTTAGAGAGTCAAAAACTTAATGTCATTTTAGGGATGTCATGGCTACATCGCCATGGTGCTGTTCTTGACATCATTCCACGTGTGGTTCATCTAAACTCTCCACTTCATGAACCGCATGTTCTTATTCTTGACCGTTCGGTTTAAGAAGCTCCAGCCACATATAACACGGAAGCCACAAAACTTGAGGATATTCGTGTGGTCCGTGAATACCCAGATGTCTTTCCGGATGATATTCCTGGCATGCCACCCGAAAGAGATGTTGAGTTCAAGATTGAACTTATACCTGGGACGACACCGATCTCACGGAGACCGTACAAGATGGCTCCGAATGAGCTAGCTGAATTAAAAGAGCAGCTCAATGATTTAATGAATAAGAGTTTCATTTGACCGAATTCCTCGCCATGGGGATTCTCGGCGCTGTTTGTGAAGAAGAAGGATGAAACCTTGAGGTTGTGTGTAGACTACCGACCTCTCAACACCATCACTATCAAGAATAAATATCCACTGCCCCGCATCGATATCTTATTCGATCAACTTGTGGGTGCGAGTGTATTTTCAAAGATGGATCTTCACTCCGGATATCACCAAATCAAGATCCGAGCGGAGGATATTCCGAAGACGGCCTTCTCGACGAGATATGGGTTGTATGAATACCTCATCATGTCCTTTGGTCTCACCAACGCCCTGACACACTTCATGTATCTCATGAACTCAGTGTTCATGCCGGAGTTGGACAAATTTGTGGTGGTGTTCATAGATGACATCTTGGTTTACTCCATGTCCTAAGAGGAACACGCCAAACATCTCCATATCGTGCTTCAACGATTGCGAGACCATAAACTTTATGCCGAGTTCAGCAAGTGCGAGTTTTGGATCAGCCAAGTGCCATTTCTTGATCATATTATTTCTGCAGAAGGCATTGCAGTTGATCCAAGCAAAATCGAACAAGTGCTGAAATGGAAATCCCCCACATCAGTCCACGAAGTCAGGAGTTTCCTCGGGTTATCAGGATATTACCGGAGATTCATACCGAATTTCTCCAAGCTTGCTAAGCCGATGACTGAACTGTTGAATAAGGGGATCAAATATGTTTGGACCTCAGCTTGTGAAGAAGCTTTCCAAGCATTAGTGAAGCATCTTACAACAGCCCCGGTGTTAGCTCAACCGGATACAACCAAGCCCTTCGACATATATTGTGATGTGTCTGGCATCGGGCTTGGCTGTGTATTGATGCAAGGAGGAAGAGTGTCGCTTATGGCTCACGTCAACTTCGTAACCACCAGCAGCACTATCCGACTCATGATCTTGAGCTCGCTGCTGTGGTGTTGGCACTAAAAATGTGGAGGCACTATTTGCTTGCGAACTTAGTGCACCTCTACACCGACCACAAGAGTTTGAAGTATATATTCACTCAAAAGGAGTTGAATATGCGGCAACGGAGATGGCTAGAACTGATCAAAGACTATGAGATCGAGATTCGCTACCATCCCAGTAAGGCAAACGTGGTTGCCGACGCCTTAAGCTGCAAATCTCATGTCAACAATCTGTCCATCACCCCACTTGAAGAGGAGGAGCCGAGTCTGTACTTGGTTCCGCATGGGGCATTATATAATCTTGCTCTCGTCCCAACCTAAGAGAGGAGATTATGGAAGCTCATAAGAAAGATGTGGGAATGTCGCACATTTGGAGAAGGATGAAAAATGGTGAAATGAAATGCTTCCGGAGAGATGAACACGACACTCTATGGTTTAAAGACCGTATAGTGGTCCTCCGTGACATGAAGCTTCGGAAGAAAATCTTGGATGAAGCTCATTTATCCAATTATTCTATTCATCCGGGCAGCAACAAGATGTACCAAGATCTGAAAACCAGGTTTTGGTGGACACGGATGAAAAGAGAAATCGCAAAGTACGTATCCGAATGTGATACGTGTCGGCGTGTGAAAGCCGACCATATGCGTAAAGCCGGACAGCTGCAACCATTGAACATTCCGGCGTGGAAGTGGGAGGATATCAGCATGGACTTCATTGTTGGTTTACCTCTCACGTCTCACAAGCATGACTCGATTTGGGTAATAATCGATCGACTAACCAAGTCGGCTCATTTTATCCCCGTACATACAAAGTACGTGGCCAAGCAATATGCGGAGCTGTATATTGCAAGGATCTTGTGCTTGCACGGTGTTGCCCGCTCCATTATTTCAGATCGCGGTGCGCTGTTCGTCTCTCGGTTTTGGGAACAGCTGCACGCATCATTGGGGACCAAACTGATCCGAAGTTCCGCGTATCACCCGCAGACGAATGGTCAAACTGAACGGGTGAATCAAGTGCTTGAAGACATGCTATGCGCTTGTTCCATCCACCACGGCAAGAACTGGGACGATCATTTGCCGTTGGCGGAGTTTTCTTACAACAATGGCTATCAAGCTAGCATCAAGATGGCGCCGTATGAAGCTCTCTACGGCCGGAAATGCCACACACCTCTCAACTGGTGCGAGTCCAGCGAGCGAGTCATCTACGGCATTGAACTTGTGAATGAAGCTGAAGAACGAGTGCGAGTAATACAAGCCAACCTCAAGGCTGCTCAATCTCGTCAGAAGAGCTATGCAGATAAAAGACGCCGCCCTCTCCACTTCGACATCGGGGACCATGTTTATGTCTATGTGTCTCCGATGAAGGGAGTCCATCATTTTGGAGTGAAGGGTAAACTTGTGCCGCGGTTCATTGGTCCATTCGCCGTTATTGAAAGATACGGACCCGTGGCCTATCGCTTGGATCTACCGGCGTCGCTCGCAGGGATTCACAATGTCTTCCACATGTCTCAGCTGAGGAAGTGCCTCAAACCCTCCGCTGAAATCCGCACTGAAGACATAGAAGTTCTTCAACCGAACATCACGTACACAGAGTATCCAATCCGGATTATCGATGAAAATACTCGCGCCACAAGAAACCAGACCTTATGGTTCTACAAGGTCTTGTGGAGTAACCATATCGCTGATGAGGCGACTTGGGAAAGCGAGGACTATCTACGAACATATTATCCGGACTTGCTATCATCGTATACCCGGTAAAGTTTCCCCCACTTTGCATTTCATTTGGAATCTCGGGACGAGATTCTTTTTAAGGGGGGAGGGACGTAAAATCCCCAAAAAGTGGTAGCAAGAATTTTCAGCTCATGTACACTTAGGAAAAATGAGGGGAATTAAAACTTTGAATTATAACGGTGAAGGTTCAAAGTGAGGATTCAAACTTCCCAAAACGTCCAAACATGGAGATCTAAATGCATAACTTGGATCTCCATATTCCAAATATTTCACCTTCCTAATTTCAGCTCATTTGGAGGGGTTTTAGTATTTGTTTGGGATTAAAAGGAGAAGCCCTCTAATCTGAATTTCAAATTCAGTTTCAAATTCCAAATTCCTCAATTTGCAAATTTGGTTTCGACCCCACGGTCTTGTCGAGCCAGGATCACGCTGAGGGGTGCTGCGTTGCACAGCACCGGATAACACACGTCAAAGGTACAAAGTGAAAGCGAAATTTTATTACATAAACAAGTTATGAACATGTTTACATCAAAATAAGTTCAGTCTACACTCACGGGCGTAGACTAAGCATCAAGTGCACGTTCAGCCCTTGAACGTGTCCTTGCTAGCACACACGCACACTAACTCTGCGGCGTGCACGACTCCCACTCGACGGGGTTCCCCTCCTGGGGTTCCGTCTCCTCTTCGGGAGTCCCTTCCTCATAGAACCCTGCAAAAGCTTCAAACACAAGCAGTGAGCACGAAGGCTCAGCAAGTCTGACCCGTCTCACCTAAACATGGAACTTCTAAATGAGGGGTGGTGGGTTACATGAGGTAAAAATCATTTGCAAGGACTCACCTAATTAGTAGAAACTTACTTTCAAGTTTTAGCAGCAGGTTGTGGAGAACCTTACGCTAAGGCACATGAGAGAGCCGCAATCAAACAAGAAACGCATTTCTCTCATGTACTTTGCCTAAAGTTTGAAAGGAACTTTAGTTAGCTCTATGCTACAGCATATCATTAACAATCAATGTCCATCATTCAATCAGCAACATTTTAACATGTAACTAGACTGTTCTTTCTACGTCACGGTACAGTGAACAAGTGGTACTCACTGACCGCGAGGGACGGCGATTATAATCAATTTACACCTGCAGGGTTACCCAAACAACCCGTCACGTACGCCCGTACTCGATGTTGCCTACAACAACCATCACGGACGCCGTACGCGACCACCTTTCACCCGTTAGCCAAATGTTGAACCGGTCCAATCGTCCCGAGTAAGAGGTCTCTGCACGCGCATCTCAGTGCCGCTAGCCGATTTACACCTCGAGCTCTCAACCTACCCTCTGAACGACCAGCTATGCCTCAACACCCAGCTACCCGAGTTACATCAGTTTCCCGGTTCCCATATAGCCAGTAGGTCTTCGGTACTGTTCTAGCTTGTTCAACAGGCCCGCACACGGCTCGGTCATCAATCGACACAAGCAGAGCTACAGCACACAGGCCCCAAAGTCCTGTTGCCCTTACCCTCCGCTCGGTCTCATTTTCTTGCCATGTGTTTCATGTGCTATCACTACCCGAGTCGAGTGCCTCTAGCCTATACTCGCGAGTAGTTCCAACTACTCGACTTGTACCGAATCCTACACTATCTTAGCATTGCAGTAGCTAACGGGGTTTTGCAATCCTGAACCCAACCCATGGTTTTCTTGGCTATGCAGTTGGGTTTCCAATCAAGACTCTAATGCAAAGAATCACAACAGTATTCAAAGATGTGCTCAAAACAATAAACATTTGGAAAAAGGTTAATGCAAACCGGAGCTTGCCTTGCTGCTCTTGGTTGTAGGCTAGCTGACAAATGTGTTCTTCACATTTGAATTAGCAGCCATGCCAAAAATCAGAAACTTTGGGCTTGGTTTGCTATGTTTTTGGAACTATGCAAAATGGAGAATTCAAATTCCCTTTCAAATTCAAATGACCAAACCAAATTCAAACTTCACACAGAATTCAAACTATTTGAATTCAGCAGGTTTCGAACCATGACTTGGGATGGAAGTATGGACTTTAATTCTAAGTAGCTGGGGTAAAAATATCTGTGGAATGTAATTGAAAAATTACAGTGGTGGGACCCAGCAGTCAGCCTCACAGAAATCAGTTTCCCACTCTCTCTGTTTCCTGGTTGATCACAGCGCGCCAGCTCACGGCAAACCCTTCGTCCAACGCTTCCACCGATCTGGTTCTCGCTGGCCCCGATGTCGGCGCGCGCGTGGACGATCAGAGCGGTGGCGAGTGGCCCAGCCCCATTTCTCTTTCCCCTCAGCTCGTGTTGCGCTGCAGCCGTTTCATTCACACCGAACCCCGCCGCCGTTTCCTCCCGATCACGCCACAACCACTGAGCTCGGTTGCCTGAGCTCCCAACAGCGAAGAGCTGCGCCCACCAGTGCTCTAGCCGGACAACCCTTCTCCTTCCCTGTCCCGAGCTTGATTGGACCGGAAATTGGCAAAAATTGCCGCGGTTCTCGGGTGAACACTGAAAAACCGAGAGGTCACCGTGGACAGCTCACACCGAGCAAGATCACGTCAAAGCAAGCCAGCCCCTTGGTGCATCGTCGACCCTAGCTGCTCAAGCCAAAAATTCAGCCCTCGCCGTTGATCACAGCAGAAGAATTTCAAGATTTTCTCCCGGGCGGTACAGACCGACCCCGAGGTAGGAATTTGTCAAATTCTTCGTTAATTCGTGTTCTTGTTGATCCAAACTGTACACAAAGCTTCCTAACTACTTAGCGCACTTCCTCCATCGATTTTAGACCTAGATGTGGGATGTAGATGGAGAATTTTCATGTCTTGATCAGGGCGCACCGCCGGACCCCATCGGGCGCACGGTGCCGATGGGTTTGCAGCGCTCCCCGACCCGTTTAGACTCCATGTCGAGCTTCTACACCGTTCACTGATGCTCTAGAGCCAAAATCCCAATCATTTGGTGAAGGGATGGGCCGCCACGACATCGCCGGAGACCTAGGTCTCACTGTTGCCGGTGCGCGGTGGTTTCCTGGGAGAGTCGGCCGCCGGTGACCCTACCAGAGTGTTAAGCGTACCTGAAAACAGGGGGGCGGCCAGTTTGGGCCCGGGAGATGGCCGGGAAGGCCTTTCCCACCACCCTCACTGGAGCAACGCCGCTGTTTCCTCTGTTTGGCGCGAGGTAGAAGAGGGAGCTGACGAGTGGGCTCCACAGCCTGGATTTAAACATTTCCAGATTTTCCTAATTCAGTTCAAACTTTGGAGACCCATAACTTTGTGTAGAAAACTCCAAAAAGGGTGAGACCAATTTTTTTGGAATCCTCATGAGGTGTACTTCACAGAGAAATAAATTGCTTGCTATGAAAATGCCCAGGAATTTCTTTAGAATTGTTTTTACTAAATCTTTTAAAGATTTATTACAGGAGCAATTCTTTATGAAATATTCTCAAATTTGGGAAACAAATCCTTTTCATGGTTACTGATATCAAGTAAAAAATTGAGCTTAATTGGAGTTTATTTGCTAGACTAAATTACCTGCCAAAGTTCAGCCTTCATTTGGAAATTCAAAATTTGAACAGAAACTTTTCAGAACTCCTGTCCAACTTCAAAAATTCATATCTCTCAGTTGGTAGCTCCAAAAATGGTGAAACAATTTTGTTAGAACCATGAAGACTTACCCTAATCAGATATTCCACTGTTAGCTATGTCAAAGCTCCTAATTTAGGCTCAAAATTCAGAGAAGCCTTGTACTTGTAGGAATTTTGGAGACTACATTGTGCAATGACATTTCCCCAAATTTTGCTCAGATCATCCTTAGAGAGTCTAGTATACAATGTAAAAATTCCAAAGCCAATTAAGGAACATAAATATCAGTAGCTGTGAATAGAAGTTCAACTCTTATAAGTCCTTAATACTTATACATATATTTTGCTCCATTTCATTTAGTGACCGAAGTTGAGGACGCACCGGAGCCCTTGGACGTCCTCCCACCTGAAGCTAACTTCCCATTTGTCTCGCAACCAGGCAAGCCCCGGTTTGCACTTAAGTACCTTTTATAACGTTTTTCATTTGTATCACTTATGTCTAGGTTGAAATGTATGCATTAGAGTTAGGGTGAGTGAAACCCCACTTGCATAGCCTTTTTAACAACTATAAAGGGTTGGGTAGTTTACAAACTCGACGAGTAGAGAATGCCATGCTAATGTTTAGGATCTCGGTAGAAGTCGAGTGGTTGGAAGCTACTCGCGACATAGTACTTATCACACGGAATGAGAAGAGGTAGAAAATGGCTTGAGTTGTGAAAAATGAGACCCAGCAGGGGGGATAGGATGCAGTGAGCAGAGGTCTCACGTGCGCAGCCCTGTTGGCGTCGGTTGAGGACTGTCCGTGTGCAGCCCTGCTGGACAAGTATCGAACAGTACCGGATGCATACTGGCATATGGGAACCAGGAAACCAATGTAATTGGTTAACCTGGGTGCCGAGGCTTACCCAACCGTAAATAGGAGTGGGTTGAGGATAGCAAGGTATAAATCTGCCGGTGGGTACAGTCACGCTCCCCGCGGGGACCTCCTGCCCGTTACGGATGGACCGGTTCGGCATTTGGGATACCTTTGAAAGGTTGTTGGATACAACAGAGTAGGAAGGGGTGTGTCATCACGCTTCTGAAAGTGGGTGTATGTGACGTGTTATCCGGGTGTCTTCTGTAAAGCGGTTATTTGAGTACCCGCTTGTTCACTGCGCTGTGACGTAGTAAGAAGTGAAATAAGCCAACTGAAAATGCTGCATTGAATTATTAATGTCTTGAAACCTTGTATGCTGTAGTTATAGAGCTAATTAAGTTTATATTCCACTTTGGGCATCACCACATCGGAGGAAAGCGTTTCTTGTTTGATTGTGGACTTCCGATGTGAGGGCTGCCTAAGGCTCATTAAACTGTTGCTATGAAACTGAAAGTAAGGATCAACATGTAGGCGTGTCTTTATTGCAAAGTCATTTTTCCTATCTTACACATCCTTGCATGTAGAGTTCCATGCCTAGGGTTGTCGGTTAAGCCTTGCTGAGCCATCGTGCTCACGGTTGCAATATTTTGAGATGTGTGCAGGTGAGAGTTATGAGGAAGGTTCTGAGGACGAGGCGATGCCCCCATCGGGGTACACGGCCGAGCTGGAGCCCTGCACGGCGCTATGATCTCCGGTTCCATGCTGCTAGTGTGTAGCGTCCTCGGACTGGACAGCTACACTTTTGCTTAGTTAGAATGAGAGAGTGTTAATAAAGAATACTTCCGCTGTATAATTATGTTTTGTAAAAGACTTCCGCTGTTTTATATCAAATAAAAGTTTGTATGTTGTTCTTAATTCTTTTCGTGTGTGCTGTTGGGTGCCGCATCGCACGGCACCCCCTATGCGATCTTGGAGTGGGTGAACCACGGGGTGGTCCCCATAACTCTCCCCCAGCTGCCCCACCCCTTCTTTTTTTTTTGGCCTCTGCCCTCTCCCCCCTTGCTGCCAAGTTGCCGCCCCTCTCCCTGCTGCCAATTCGCCGCCCCCCCTGCCGGAATTTGGCCGCCGTCGAGCTCTGTCACGCCTCGCCATTGCCGGAGAAGAAGCCCCCGATGTTCTGCCCTAGCCGCAGCCTCATAATTCTCCATAGAAAATCTCCCGCTGCTGCCATTGCAAGGAGGGAGGTCCTGCCGCAAGGAAGAACTGAGGTAGGTCTTCGCTACCCCTCTTACAACGTCGCCGCTGTTTCTACGCACCCGTTTTCTCCACTCCCTGCGAGCAGAAAATGCAGCATGTGGACAGACCATGTTTTGGTCAATTTTTGATGGTGGAATATCTACACATTGTGTCAAGATCATCACGACGTCCACACTTGATCCCAGCAACCTTTATCATCATAAAACCCCCTGGAAGCCTACTAAAACTTGCAAAAACACGTACAAACTGGTTTATAAAACTGCACCATCGGAATTGCATTCATTCACCTCATTGCATCTTGAGTAAAGTTTGTGCATGATAATTGATTGCTGTAAATTTTGTATGTGCGTGGTCGTGAGTAGAAGGACAAGCTCAAGAGGCCATCTATGAGGAGCTACAGCACCAAGACTTCGAGATGCTTGAGCAACACGAGCCACGGGAGCAAGGCAAGTGCCCCTTGACCATATTGATCCCATGTTTTGAAACTGTTTTACTTGCGAAAACTCGTATGCTTGTGTCAACCTGATGGGACAGCCTTTTATAGGAGTTCACTAGCTTTGTTAACTATCCTTGTCACCAAGAAAGTTAATGAGTCGGGTATGGTTGTTTTTCCTTTTTGCTTCGCTTAACTTACGGGATACGGGAAGCTGAATAAAACTTGGTTAGCTACTGCACTCATAAGATTTAACATGATGAGAACTTGATGATGTTAATGAGCATGGAATCGGAAAGATCTAGGCGAGCTTGGTTCGTGGATGTTGCCGAATGAGATGGTGGTTTGCTTGCCGTAGACCTAAGGACTGGTTCATGTATGCACATGCCAGGAAAACAGTGCCACCACAAGGCCAAATATGGGTGCGGCTTAGCTGACTAATTAGGTGTGTTGCTAGTTTGTTATGGACCGTTGGATGGTACAGGGAATGGGAGTCGAAAGGGACTACCCTGGGAACTGCATGGCACAAGAGGGGGCCCGTGGGTGGGAGAATGGAGATTTGATCCTGCTGGTGAAATCTCAGTGGGTCCGTACATCCTAGTAGCCCTTTTATAAAGGCTATTTTGTGATCTCTTGGCCATACACCGACGGTTATGTACTGGTATAATGGAGGTTCTTTCTAGTCGACGGGTGACAAAATCACGAACTTGTGGGTAAAGTGGTGCCACCTCTGCAGAGTGTAAAACTATCATGATAGCCGTGCTTCCGGTTACAAGCACCTAGCCAACTTCCGTGATTAGAGGTAAAACTTGGGATGGTTATTCGGGTATGGTCATTGGGATTGGTTTTGGGACTGTTTTGGGTCATGACAATGAGTTTGGTTTCGGTTATATGAAAATGAGATGGTTATGAATAATTATGAGTATGATATGAACTTGAGAATGATTAATGGCTGGTTGAGACTTGATATATGGTGAATTATGATGAAGGAATGTTGATGATTAACTTGGTTATGATGGGATTTAACTCACCTAGAAATAGTTGCTCTTTTTACCATGTTTGTGAAATAAAATTTGCTTGCTGCAATGAGACTTTCTATTGACTACCTTGTTGTAAGCTACATGTCATACGTTTCCCGCAGTTTCTGAGTACGACATGTACTCACCCTTGCATTCCCACATATACATCAGCTACAGGAGAAGAGTACTTCGAGGAACACGTGAAGTACTAGGCGTGCGCACTACCGTCAATGTGACACCCTGTTCCGAAAATAGAACCAAGTGAATGCATATGTGTGCCCAGGATGTTCATCACACATACACATGTATTCCACAAACTGAATTCAGAATATAACCACGAATAAATAGTGTTTAAGTACTTTATTACATCGACTCGTTGTCTCTCTGATGAATGTCTATCTTATTCTTGCAGCGGAAGTCTCTAAACGACAGCGGAAATAACTAAACAGCAGGCTCCAACTTCAACTCCACAGGCATGTTGACGGTAGTTCGCACGCCTATTACTCCACATGGTCCTCGAAGTACTCATCTCCTGTAGCTGATGTTTATGTTGTAATGCAAGGGTGAGTACATGTCGTACTCAGCAAGTGCGGGAAAAGTATGACATGTAGCTTACAACAAGGTATGGAATAAAAATGTTCATTGCAGCAAGCAAGTTTTATTTAATAAACATGATAAAAACAGCAACTAAGTCTAGATGAATTTAATCCCAATATAACCAAGTAAAACAGCAACATTCTTTCATCAATAATCCTTCACCATAATTCACCGTTAATAAGGTCTCAATCAGCCATTAATATTTATCAAGTTCATCTCATGCTCATAAATATTCATAACCATCTCATACTCATATAACCGAAACCAAACTCAATGTCATGACTCACAACCGTCCCGAAACTTATCCCAATGACCATACCATAACCATACCGAATAAACATCCCATGTTTTCCCTCTAACCATGTGAGTTGGCCAGGTGCGTGTGACCGAAAGCACGGCTATCATGATAGTTTTACACTCTGCAGAGGTGGCACCACTTTACCCACAAGCTCGTGATTTTGTCATCCGTCGGCGACTGCAGAACCTCCATTATACCAGTACACAACTGTCACTGTATGGCCAAGAGATCACAAAATAGCCTTTACAAAGGGGCTACTAGATGTATGGACTCACTGAGGTTTCACCGGCAGGCTCGAATCACCATTCTCCCACCCACGGGCCCCCTCTTGTGCCATGCAGTTCCCAGGGCAGTCCTCCTCGACTCCCATTCCCCGCGCCATCCATGGTCCATAACAAGCTAGCAACACACCTAATTAATCAGCTAAGCCGCACCCATACATGGCCTTGTGGTGGCACTGTTTTCCTGGCATATTCTCGCATGAACCGGTCCTTAGATCTACGGTAAGTAAACCACCATCTAATTTAGCACCATCCATGAACCAGGCTTGCCTAGATCTCCCCGATTCCATGTTCATTAACATCATCAGGTTTTCATCATCATTATGTGAAATCACGGAAATTCTAGCAAGTGAAGCTGCAAATCACACCGAGAAAATGAGAGGGAATTTAAACTTTTGAATTTAAAGGTGTGAGCTCCAAGTTCAAACTTGAACCTGCAAAAATTCCCGAACACGGAGATCTAAAGCTACCATTTGGTTCTCCACACATTCACGGGTAGCCCGACAAATTTTTGGAGCATTTGAAAAGGATTGTCTATTTGTTGGAATTTAAATGGGAAAAAACGAATTTGAATTTAAATCTCAGATTCAAATTCTGACTTCACCGGGAGGCGGCTGGGAAGGCCGGTCCGGCGACCCTCGCCGGAGAGAGCCGCTACTGGCCCTGTCTGGCGCGAGGTTGAAGATGAGGGGTGACAGGTGGGGCCCACAGGCAGTGTTTAAACTTTTCCAGAATTTCCGTAATTCGGTTCAAATTTTGGAGAGCCATAACTTTGTGTAGGAACCTCCAAAAATTGTGAAATAAAATTTGTTGGATTCCTATCATCCGGGGTGCAGCCCAATATTTATGAAAATTCCTGGATTTGGCTCATTAATTCATTTAATGAAAATCTTGTAGGAATTTTTACAGGAGTTATGTTTATTGGAAAATTCCAAAATTTGGGCAGGACATTCTTCCAAAAATCCTTGAACTCCAGTAAAATTTTCAGATGCATTGGACTTCATTTGCTTTGCCAAATGTTGATTCAATCTTGTATGTCTCTGAAAATTAGGAAAAATAACAGAATGATTTTTCAGCTTTTAGCTCCAACTTCTAAATTCCATATCTCTGTGTAGGAAGCTCCAAAAATGGTGAAACCAAGTCCAATGGACTCATGAGACTCCCAAGTTTCTGAAAAACCAAATTTGGAGCATGACAAGACACTATAATTGCCATAGGAATTCAGAGAAGCCAAATAGTGAAGAAAATTCCCTAGTCCACATCTTACATAAACTATGTCTGAAATTTTACAAGCCATACCTCTGTATGATCTATGGACCACTGTAAAAATTTCAGAGCAAGTTGAGATCATATTCTCCAGTTTCTTTTAAATTATTTCCAAATCTCTCCTTATGTTCTTAAATAGTTCTTTGCACTTTAGTTCCAAAAACCTCCAATGCACAAAATGATTCTTTCTCTGTCCAACACATAACCAGAACCCAAATCTCAAGTCTTAGCTGGTCTAAACCATTCTTCAGTCATCACACACATTTGTTTTATACTTCACGTACTTGCAATATAAAACTTGTGCATTTCATATCGGTACGAAACACGACGAACGAGTTCGACAAAGAACTTGACTCGGAGCAGTAGTTGAGGCTTAACTCATCACCAAGCTACTGACTTAAAAGTAGAAATAAACTTGCAGCAACATAAGGCAAGCCCGGTTTGCATTTAACAGCTTTTTAGTTACATTTCACTTTGTATCACATTTATGGGTCTAGTATGTATTGTGCATTAGGTCAAGGTGATTGATACTCCAAATGCATGACCCACAAACCCTTGGAGTTAACGGGTAGAATAGGTTACCTTCATGTAGTTTTCTGCTAGGCTTAAGTTGTATAGGATCCGGTACAAGTCAGGTAGCTGGAAGCTACTCGCGAGTTTAGGATGTTGGTTCAGCGAGGTATGATTCTAGAGAGTGAAAGTTCTGGAAAGGAAAATGAGACCGAGCAGAGAGTAGGAGCAGCAGGACGTTGGGCCTGTCTTGCCGTAGCTCTGCTTTGTCGTTTAAGGACCGATGCATATGCCACCCTGCTGAGCAAGTTTGAACAGTACCGGATGCATACTGGAATTATGGGGTCCAGGAAACCGATGTAACTCGGGTACTCTCCTGTTGAAACTTATACGTCCATCCTTTGGGGGATGGTGTCAGAGGTGTAAACCCGCTAGCGGAGCAACTTCGACGTGTTCCGCGTAGTGGCCCTTCTGATGGGTCGGCTGAACTGGTTCGGCATTGGAGTGACTGGTGAAAGGTTGCTGCATACAACGTAAGAAAGAGCTGTACTGTGAGTCTTTCAAGGCGGGTGTATGTATCGTGTGTTCCGGGTGTGTCCTAATTCGAATCACCGTCCCTCGTGGTTATATGAGTACCACTTGTTCACTGAGTTGTGACATGGTAATTATTTCCAGGTAAAGTGAGATGAATTATTGCTGTTGTGAAGTTCTTAAGCTCATTGTATTGCCAACCATGTATGGTTTAGTTGTAGAGCTCACCAAGTTTATTTTCCTCTTTGGGCATCACCACATCGGAGGAAAGCGTTTCTTGTTTGATTGTGCACTTCCGATGTGAGGGCTGCCTAAGGCATAATAATCTGCTGCTATAAACCTGAAAGTAAGGATCAACATTTAGCCGTGCCGTTATTGCAACATATTGGTCCTATGTTATTAATCTCTGCGTGTAGAGTTTCATGGTTTAGGAGTATCGGTTAAGTCTTGCTGAGCCATCGTGCTCACGGTTGCATTATTAGTGTTTTGCGGGTTATAAAATTTGCTATGAAGATGGTTGTTCGGTGAGCCATCAGAGACTCACCGGAACCCTGCCGTTGCACTCATCTTTGTGGAAGCTAGTAAGAAGCGTCCGCGGGCTGGACGTCTTCTCTTATGCATAGTTAGGACCGAGAGTAAGTGTGTATGTATATTCTGTTGTGTGTACCCTTGTGGTACAATATTGTGTAAATGACATTATCTTGAGAAATAAAAGACTTTGTACTTTATGGTTCTTTTCGTGTATGCTGTTGGGTGCCGCATCGCACGACACCACCCAATGTGTATCCTGGAGTGTGGATCTCGGAAGGGGTTCCCCACAGGCGTGGTATCAGAGCCGCATTGGGAATAGCACGCATGAAAAGAGGTTATTTTCGAAAAACTTAGAAGTATACGAGTGAGGAATGTATAGTATGCCCACATAAGGACTATTAGTAGCATAGTTACTTAAGGTGGCAAGCTAACAGTGTGTTAATATTCAGTATTTCAATTCTGTAACGACGCACCTACGTGGAGGTAAGAATGGTAAGGAACACCAACGAAAGCGGATTAATTTCGGTTAGCTCCGCCATACGAGGAAAGCAGTGTGGGATGTCCCGTTCAGCAATGAATGGGAAATGAATATGTTTTCTAAGACTCTTCATGTATTAGAGACATATGAAATGCATTAGCCTCCAGTGCGCAAACCCAGGGGCAAGAGGAGGAGACCCATCGTGTGGTTTGTAACACGAAGTAGGTTCTCTAGGACTCTTCATGTCCTATGAGGCTTATGAAAGCGCTGTTCCACCGGTGTGCTTTATTGCAAAGGTGTGGAGCCCCTGTCGGGTGGTGAATAACCTGATCATGTACCTTGAGACGTGGCTTGACTCAAGGATGGCCCGTATGGCAATGATACGGGGCGTATGTTTTTACTATAATATGGACCTGCCTGAAATGAAAAACCTTTGTGTGTATCACTATTGATCGTTTTTCTACAGGTACCTTAACCACGAGTAGGACATGTCGTTTAGAACACGTGTGTGAGTGATCGTTTTAGTGCCACCACTTGAGACGTATATGCCGGTGTAACGCCGGTTAGGATTTTTTGATTTGGTGAGGAAACGTAGTACCGTGGAATGTTCTTAACTGCATAAAAAAGAATGTTTTCAAAGAAAAGAGTAATTTTGGAGTCTAGGATTCTATTAGGGGTTAATGAACTCCTATATTGAACTAAGAGTCAATTGGGAGTATAGTTTCCATCTCAAATCTTTAGTAACAACCTCCACTGTTTTCGGCAGAATTTTTTCTGAAATTGGACAGGGCATAAATTTTGTTTGGTTGAACCAACGGATGTGAGGGATACATTTCTGGAAAGTTTTTGAAGTCTTCTACATCTTTTCTGTAGGACTCCAGAACAGAATCTCCCTCCAAATGGATGAAAATCTTAGATGAGTGTTAACTGTCCAGAAACAGGGCAGACCAAAAATACTCTCTGAAATTTTCTGTATTTTCATCATAACTTCTTGTATAAAAATCTCTAAGGGTCATGTAAGACACCTTGGAAAGTTTGTGATATGTGCTACGATTTTGTAGTTCAAAATTTCTACAGATTTGGGGTAGAACGTTATGAAATCTTGCAGACAAAACAGACACTTTCAGAGGAGGTGCTGTCAAAATTGTTCCAGATTTCTGTCAACTTTGAAATATCACAACTTCTGATCCAGAACAGATATGAAGGCAAATAAATACTTGTTGGACATATATTGAAGTTATTTATAACTTTTATATTCAACTTGAGACATGAAACTGCCATTTTCATAATCAAATTCTGGGATTAAGGTCCAAGGGTCATACTGAACAGAGCATTGCCCATGTAACTTAGGACTTGTTGTGGACATGAAGATTTTTATACTTCTCTAAGTTCCATGACATATTCATTAGTTATCTTTCATCATTCCTTGTTGTTGGTTTAAGAGTTTGACAAACTTCAACAACCATTGGTTATATTTCGAAATTGTCAAAAACCTTGTTTCCTTCACGTATGCTGCACTGTTGATGTGATGTTTTTGCGGTTACTAATTTTGAGTTCAAGTTGAAGTACAATCTTGGATATTAACCTTAAATTGCTCGCTCTTGCAGTATGGATCATACTCATTCCAGGTACGAAGTTGGTGATTCCATTCGTGATGGAAATGATTCGTCGCAGCGACGATCACTGCCATCATCAACCGGACTGGCGGAGGTGTTGGGAAGAACGGATGAGTCTCTTGAGATGTTGGTGCAACAAGGCATCCGACAAGAGACCTCACAGCAAAACCCCACACTGAATACATACCTGGATTTTCTAGCAAGGCAACCCCTGGTATTCTCTGAGGCTAAAGAAGCCTTGGAGGCAGATCATTGGCTCCGGGTGATTGAGTCTAAACTGGGAATGCTCCAGTGTGATGAATATGAGAAGGCTTTATTTTCCGCTAAGCAACTTCATGTATCCGCTGGGGCTTGGTGGTCTGAATATCTTGCTAAGATCTCTGAAGGCCATCGTGTGACATGGACGGAGTTTCGTGATGCTTTCCTTGCACATCATATTTGTGAGGGCATCGTCAAAACCAGAATTGAAGAGTTCTATGAACTCAAGCAAGGAGGCATGAGTGTTATGGAGTACTTTACGGAATTTAACTGTTTAGTACAATATGCATCCGCTTATGTACATAAGGAGACGATGAAGTGTCATTACTTCTTCCGAGGCCTCAATGTGGAGCTTCGGACAAAAGTGGCACAATGCAATAAAGGGAATTATAGCGAGTTAGTCAATGCCGCTATGATTCAAGAAATAGCTGAACTCGAGCATAAGGAAAGTAAGAGGAAGAGAAAATTATCACTGGCAAGTACGGGTGATTATCATCAAGAGCAATCGGTGATATATTGCTTACCATATGGGGTGGAAATTCAGTCCTTTGACGGACCACCTCAGATCCAATACTGTCCATATTCACCCATGGAGGTTCAGCTACTGCTGCAACAGCAGCAAATGAGTAGTTGTGCACCCCCACTTCAACAAGGTGCACAAGAATATCAACCACTTCCATATTATGAAGATCCTGAGCTCGCATCGCACGGTACTCGTAGCGATGTAAAGCATACTCCTCAGGAGCTTCCAGTGACCAAGCCGAGCAGCAGTAACATATCATAGCAAGCTGCAAAGAAATTCCATGGTCAGCCAAGGAGGACAGCACTGAAACTGGGAAATATAAACTATATGGCAGTTGAAGATGTTCCCTTAGGAGAACCCGTGTTCGCGGGTATGTTCAGCCTACATGATCAGCCCACATTCGTGTTGTTTGACTCGGGTGCCACACATGATTTTATCAGCAAAGATTATGTGGTTAAGCACCAAATACACTCAACCACCTTGGCCGCATCATATCATATTAATTCACCGGGAGGTAGTAGGACAGCGGGCAGGATTGTTGCTCGAGCGCCTATATGTTTGGATGGGCGGATATATCCTATTACTCTTATCATCCTGGAAGGCTTGCGGATTGACATCATCTTGGGAATGGCTTGGTTGACACATCACCAAGCTATCTTTGATATTAGTTCATGAACAGTGCAGCTGAATTCAAAGAAGCACGGGCAGCACACGTTGATTCTGAGAAATGTTGCACCGGAAGTCACTGCTGTCCACACCGTTGAAGCTAAGAAACTGAAGGATATTCCAGTGGTCCGGGAATATCTGGATGTGTTTTCCGAGGATCTACCGGGCATGCCGCCTGAACGTGAAGTGGAGTTCAAAATTGAACTAGCACCGGGAACCACACCCCATCTCTCGGAGGCCGTATAAAATGGCACCGAAGGAACTCGCGGAGCTGAAGGAGCAGCTGAATGATTTGTTAAGCAAAGGCTTCATTCAACCCAGTTCATCACCATGGGGATGCTCCGCGCTGTTCGTCAAGAAAAAGGATGAGACTTTAAGGCTATCTGTGGACTATCGTCCGCTCAATGCCGTAATGATCAAGAACAAGTATCCACTACCCCGTATCGATATGCTTTTCGATCAACTAGTGGGTGCTAAGGTTTTCTCGAAGATGGATCTTCGGTCCGGATATCATCAGATAAAAATCCAGGCGGAAGACATACCCAAGACGGCATTCTTGGCGAGATACGGGTTATATGAGTATCTCGTCATGTCATTCGTGCTCACTAATGCTCTGTCCCATTTTATGTACTTAATGAATTCAGTTTCATGCTGTATCTAGACAAGTTCGTCGTGGTCTTCATCGATGATATCTTGGTATATTCTAAGTCGGAGGAAGAACACGCCGAACATCTGCATATTATGCTCCAATGCCTACGGGATCACAAACTGTATGCAAAATTCAGCAAGTGTGAGTTCTGGATCAACCAAGTGCCATTTCTTGGGCACATTATTTCTGCGGAGGGCATCACAGTTAATCCAAGCAAGATCGTCCAAGTACTGAATTGGAGTTCGCCAAAATCAGTCCACGAAGTCCGTAGTTTTCTCTGTTTAGCGGGTTACTACTGGAGATTCATTCCGAATTTCTCCAAGGTCTCTAAACCGATGCCGGAACTTCTGAAGAAAGGAAAGAAATATGTGTGGAGTGAAGTATGTGAGGAGGTGTTCAAAGCGTTAGTAAAGCTCCTCACAACAGCCCCTGTGTTAGCGCAGCCCGATACGACTAAAGCTTTTTGTTTATTGCGATGCATCCAGCATCGGCCTTGGCTGTGTACTTATGCAAGAAGGGCGAGTGGTCGCATATGGATCCAGGCAGCTTAGGAATCATAAGCAGAATTATCTGACACATGATCTTGAGCTAGCTGCTGTGGTTCTTGCTCTAAAGATGTGGAGGCACTATTTACATGGAAACATAGTTCACCTCTACACCGACCACAAGAGTTTGAAGTACATCTTCACACAAAAGGAATTAAATATGAGGCAGCGAAGATGTTTAGAGTTAATCAAGGATTATGAACTAGAGATTCATTACCATCCTGGAAAAGCGAATGTGGTTGCTGACGCACTTAGTCGGAAAGCACATGTGCATAATCTAACCATGGCTGCAATGGAAGAAGAAGAAGAACCGAGCCTGCGCTTGGTTCCCTATGGGTCATTGTTTAACCTTTCCCTCATTCCTACAATTCGTGATGAAATTGTAGAGGCGCAAAAGAAAGATAAGGGCATGGCCCATATCCGGAAGAGAATAGATAAAGGAGAGGCTAAGTGCTTCCAGAAAGATAAGAATGGTACGCTATGGTTCAAAAACCGTATAGGCGTGCCCCGTGACATGAAGCTTCGGGAGAAAATATTAGACGAAGCTCATTTATCAAAATTTTCCATTCATCCGGGTAGCAACAAGATGTACCAAGATTTGAGAAACAAGTTTTGGTGGGCACGGATGAAGCAGGAAATAGCTAAATACGTATCCGAGTGTGATACGTGTCGAAGGGTGAAAGCAGATCACATGAAGAAACCTGGTTTGCTACAGCCCCTTCATATTCTGGCATGGAAGTGGGAAGATGTGAGTATGGATTTCATTGTCGGACTGCCGCTCACATCTCGGAAGCATGATTCAGTTTGGGTAATCGTTGACCGATTAACCAAGTCAGCACACTTCATACCGGTGAATGTGGGATCAACGCCAAGAAATATGCGGAGTTATACATTGAACGAATCTTATGTCAGCATGGAGTTCCAAGAACCATAGTTTCAGATCGTGGTGCACTGTTTGTTTCTTGTTTCTGGGAACAGCTGCACACATCTTTGGGAACAAGATTGCTGAGAAGCTCCGCATATCACCCTCAAATAGATGGACAAACCGAGAGGGTGAATCAAGTCTTGGAAGATATGTTGAGAGCGTGTGCCATTCACCACGTTAAGAATTGGGATACTTATCTACCGTTGGCGGAATTCTCATACAACAACAGCTATCAAATGAGTATCAAGATGGCACCGTATGAGGCTCTCTACGGCTGGAGATGTCGCACACCGCTGAATTGGTGCGAATCCAGTGAAAGAGTAACATTCGGGATTTACCGTGTCAATGACGCCGAAGAACGAGTTCGGGTCATACAAGCAAATCTAAAGGCTGCTCAATCTCGACAGAAGAGTTATGCAGACCAGAGACGTCGACCGCTGAACTTCAATATCGGAGAGTACGTATATCTCTGCGTATCTCCAATGAAGGGACTTCATCGAATTGGTGTAAAGGGAAAGCTCGCTCCCGGGTTTATCGGTCCATTTGCTATCACGGAGAAATTTGGACCCGTAGCCTACCGGCTTGAGATACCGGCAAATCTTGCTGGGGTGTATGATTTATTTCACGTCTCTCAGCTTCGGAAATGTCTCAAGAATACCACTGCTGTCCGCAATGAAGATCTCGAGACATTGCAACTGGATCTCTCTTATACCGAGCATCCAATCTGGATTATTGATGAAAAGTCTCAGTCGACAAGGAATCGGACGCTCCAATTCTATAAGGTATTATGGAGCAATCATACCGCGGAGGAAGCAACATGGGAGAGTGAAGAATACCTCCGTTCAAACTATCAGGAGTTGCTGTCCGCTTATATCCGGTAATTCCTTCTCTACTGCTTCGTCTCTTCTTTATGAATCTCGGGACGACATTCTTTTTAATGGAGGAGGGATGTGAAATCCCGAAAATTCTAGCAAGTGGAGCTGCAAATCACACCGAGAAAATGAGAGGGAATTTAAACTTTTGAATTTTAAAGGTGTGAGCTCCAAGTCTAAACTTGAACTTGCAAAAATTCACGAACACGAGATCTAAAGCTACCACTTGGTTCTCCACACATTCACGGGTAGCCCGGCAAATTTTTGGAGCATTTGAAAAGGATTTCCTATTTGTTAGAATTTTAACGGGAAAAAAATTTGAATTTAAATCTCAGTTTAAAATTCTGACTTCACCGAAATTCAAATTTGAGTGCACCGTTGTGTTGATCACATTTGTTTTGGAGCTGATTTGCTATTTTAAACGAAATTGGGGCATAAGGGGGAGAGGTGGACCCCACATGTCATGCACATAAGGCTTCAACCGACTTGGCTCTTCACTCACGCGCGCTCCACCTCCTGCATGCTGGCACCAACCGACACCTGAGCGCCAGCTCCTGCTCTCAGCTGGTTTGCTTCGCCCCTATCCATCCCACGTACAAGCACAATCCTTGTTTGTTTTCTCTTGCTCACTCGGCTCTCCGCTTCCCTTCCGAGAAGAACACAGTGCTGCCTCTGTTTCGCTCGATCACACACCGGCGCTGCTCCTCCTTTGCCCGAGCTCTCCACACGAAAAAGCTGCGCCCACCAATGCTCTAGCCAGCCAGCCCTTTTCCTCCCCTGTCCCGAGCTTGTTTGCACCGGAAAACAGCAAAGGTTCTGCAGCTCTCGAGTAAACACTGAAGAACCGAGTTGTGTCGTCGTGGACAGCTCAACCTGAGCAAGTTCAAGCCTAAACGAGCTTACTCATAGGTGCACCCACAACTGGAGCTACTCCTCTCTGAAGCTCAGCCCTAGCCATTGATCACAGAGGGAGAATTTCAAGATTTTATCCCGGGCGGCACAAACTGACTCCGAGGTAAGAAATTGCAAAATTCATCCTCAATTCGTGTTTGATGTGTTCCAAACTCTGCACACAAGTTCCTAACTGCCTAGCAACCTCCTCCATAGATTTTAGGCCGAGAAATTAGGTATATAGCAAGAAATCCGAGTTCTTTTCGAGGGAATACCGCTGGACCATGTTGGGCGCAAGGTGCCGATAGGTTTGGAGCGCTCCCCAGCTCGTTTAAACCCCATGTCGACCTTCTACACGATCCCCTGGTGCTCTAGAGTCAAGAACCCGATCATTTGGTGGAGAATTCACCGTGCACAACCTCGCCGGTGTCCTAGGTCTTGCTGTTGCCGGTGCACGGTGGTTTCCGGTGAGATTCGGCCGCCGGCGACCTCACCAACATGTTCAGGGTGGTGGAAAATGGGGGGGGGGCAGCAGGGGGGCGGGAGGTGGCCGGGAAGGCCGGTCCGGCGACCCTCGCCGGAGAGAGCCGCAACTGGCCCTGTCTGGCGCGAGGTTGAAGGTGAGGGGTGACAGGTGGGGCCCACGGGCAGTGTTTAAACTTTTCCAGAATTTCCCTAATTCGGTTCAAACTTTGGAGAGCCATAACTTTGTGTAGGAACCTTCAAAAATTGTGAAATAAATTTTGTTGGATTCTCTAAAAGAGTACTATACAGGGGTGCAGCAAAATACTTATTAAAATTCCTGGATTTGGCTCATTAATTGATTTAAAGAAAATCTTGTAGGAATTTTTACAGGAGTTTTGTTTATTAGAAAATTCCCAAATTTGGACAGGACATTCTTCCGGAAATCCTTGAACTCCAGTAAAATTTTCAGAGTCATTGGACTTCATTTGCTTTGCCAAATGTTGATTCAATGTTGTATGTCTCTGAAAATTAGGAAAAATAACATAAAGATTTTTCAGCTTTTAGCTCCAAATTCTAAATTCCATATCTCTGTGTAGGAAGCTCCAAAAATGGTGAAACCAAGTCCTATGGACTCATGAGACTCCCGAGTTTCTGAAAAACCAAATTTGGAGCATGACAAGTGTAGGATCAAAATACACGTGTAAAGCTACCAGAGAGGGGGGTGAATGGTAGATAAAAACTTTTCAGTGGAAGCAACAAAACACCCCTCAGCAGAAAACCGATCTGTTAAAGAAACTGTGTGTACGACTAATATAAACATGTTCAACTGTGACAAAACTAATATAGATTGTAGAGAATCAAGTCACGAAGACATCACAACAAGAATCATGAAAATCGTTGAGAGAAACTCAAGTTACGATCCAAAGATCGAATAAAGTTCAATCTGTCCTACGCGAGAAAAACAGTTCTGGAATACTGCAAAGAAACTAGTGTAGATTAGAAACCACAAATTCAATGACCATAAAATTTTCACAGATGATAGATAATCAAGTTGTGAAGACAACCCAAAAAGAATCACATCAATTGGATCTGTAAAACTCGAGTTATGATAAAACCACCGAAGCAAGGTAGTGCTGAACAAAAACTCAACGAGAAAAACTTGTCTGAAACAAGTCGGACGAACAAGGCACAAAAGTTCCTTTAGAATACTAATTTTATTTGTCAAAACACAAGAGGAACAGCCCCAAAGTCGTGTACCCACGACCTTGGCCTCCCTTGCTTATATAACCAGCCTTAAGGCCAACCCAATTCAAACTAGGGACTCCTACTCCTACTTGGATTCAAACTGTAACTTCCCAATACTGCTCAAGACTCTTCTACACGCAGATAGAAGCTATCTTAAGACTTCCAAACACCTTAGTAACGTCCCAAACATTCCTAAAACAACTAAAATTCGTGACCCACACGAAATTCTATCATAACTAACTCAAAACTTTCCATATTTAAGTCAAACACGACTCAGCCGCAGCCTGAGTCCATAACCTAGTCGGTTGGACCTTTCCGACCAATTCTTTACGTCCACATCTCTTCATCACGCCTTGGAACCATGCAGCCACGTCCATGATCTCCTTGCACACGTGCAAACATCTTCCAATGACGTCCAAGATACCTTCATATGCATTGTTCTTGATTTAAACATACTGCACAACCTCCTGATCAACTCAACCACAATTCCTCCCGAACTTGGTTGTTGAACCTCATCTTCTCCCTAAGACTAGTTCAATGGATCCCGTCACGAGCCATGTCTTAAACTCAAGTAACACATGCACGTGAATAAACAACCAATACTTCCGAGCACAAGTCCTCGACTTGACTCTCGTTAGTTCCGAAACTACAACATCTTACGTGAGCACCTCACATAAGCATGTTGTAAACAATAGCAAAACGATATCAGCCATAACCACCAAAACACACCAAAAACTTAGTAAAATAATACTAAGCAAACTTTCCATAAGAGTAAAGCAAGTTCGAAACATTGCAAGTTAAAAGCAGAACCATTGCAATCAAGCTCCGAACCTTACCAAATCTAACTGAACCTTGAACCGGAGCTTACCAAAGCTAGTCAGACCTAGCGCCGGAGCTTACTAAAGCTTAGTCGGACCTAGCACGGAACTTACCAAAGCTAGTCGGACCTAGCACCGGAGCTAGCAAAAACAAGTCAGATCTAGCCAAAATAAGTCTGACCTAGATAAAGCAAATTGGACCTTACGTCGGACCTTGCAGGAGCTCGGACCTAGAGTCGGACCTTGTTAAAAAGGTGTTTTGGTAGTATTCAAAACTTTTATCGTCAAAGCCAATGTATTCAGCACACATAGGTCTCATAATCTCCCCCTTGATGAATGCATTGGCAACACCACTTAAAATCCGAACATTGGCTTATTCACATGAAACGTTTTGAAAACAATTTCTCCCCCTTTGTAAATCAGAAATAAAATGACAAGAAATACAAAAATACCAAAAATTCTCCCCACTGAGAAGAATCGTGCCAAAACACTTGTGAATGTGTGCAATGTGTGATCAATTTCTCCACCTTTAACAATGTATTAAGCAAGGTACAAAAGGGAAATTTTAATTTGTCATGAGCACGTTATAACATATACATATAAAACAAAGCTCATCCAAATCATACTACAAAGTAACTTACACTATCACAACAATGAGATACATAAAGTAGTGTAAGCCATGCTAGAGATCAAGTGTAATTTTCAATTTAAGCAAGTCATGATCTCACAAACTTAACTATTTCAAGACCTGAAAGCACGACACTTGTTGCTGCATTTTATTTAACATTTAAAGCACAAATTTTGATCTTATGACATTTGCAAGAGATTATATACAGCATCAGCCTTATTCTAACCAACCAAGCCAAGCCTATGTCATTTGACAGTCAGAAGCTTAAGGACATGGTTTTAGTCATACACAACTCCTTTCAAGTTCATATCTAAGTGCAATGATAAGCCATCTGAAAAGAAGAAGTGCGATGCATGCATATTCTCTTGATCTTTTCTTATTTTTTATTTGAACATAAAAACTCAACATGTGAGCTGATTACTTGATTAATTCTTTATGACTAAAAGCACTTGTGAGCATGCAACAAGTTCAAAACAGCAAGAAAGTTCGACCATGACCAGATTTAGTGTAAGTAATTATTCCAATTACTAGACATGGTAAAAATATAAAATATATAACACGAGTAATGTAGTAAGAACTTTCAGCATGAAAAAGAAATCACAAAGTCATATGTGCATGAAATACTATGCACATATTATTTTAATTTCAGATTCACGCATAGACTTACCAAGTTTCAAAATTCTCCCTCAATTTAAGCCATGAGGATGCATAACCCCTATTTCACTACGAATGTAACAAAAACGAGTGAAATCCAAAGGTTTTATAAAAATGTCAGCCAATTGTTGTTCAGTATCTACATGGTGAAGCACAATGTTCCCTTTTTCGACATTATCACAGAGAAAGTGATACCTAATGTCAATGTGCTTAGTTCTCGAATGTTGCACGGGGTTTTTAGCAATGCAAATGGCACTAGTGTTATCACAAAACAGTGGAACACTATCTAGATCAACCCCATAGTCCTTAAGTGTTTGAACAATCCAAAGAATTTGTGAGCAAGCATTAGCAGCAGCTACATATTCAGATTCGGCTGTGGATTGTGCAACTGAACTTTGTTTTCTAGAGGACCAGGCAACAAGTGAATTACCAAGAAAATGATAAGCACCAGAAGTACTTTTCCTATCAATCCTACAACCCCCAAAATCAGCATCGGAAAAAGCTTTCAAAGTAACGGTTGAGGAAGAAGGAAGAAAAATGCCAAATTCTTGAGTTCCATGTAAGTACCTGAGAATCCTTTTGACGGCTTGACGATGTGAAGCACGTGGGGAGGCTTGAAACCGTGTACAAAGACATACGCTGAATTGTATGTCCGGTCTTGATGCCGTGAGATACAAAAGTGATCCGATCATGCTTCTATATTCTTTTTGATCAATGGGATCACAATCTTCATCAAGTTCAAGTGTTGTTGCTGTTCCCATTGGTGTCCGAAGAGGCTTGCTTTTGTCTATGTTGAAGCGCCTTAGGAGATCTTTTGTATACTTTGTTTGATGCACAAAGGTACCCTCCATTTGCTTGATTTGCAGCCCCAAAAAGTATGTGAGTTCTCCCATCATACTCATCTCAAATTCTGAACTCATCATAGCTGAAAACTTGGACACAAGATCATGAGAAGCACAACTAAAGATAATATCATCCACATACACTTGAATGAATAATGAGTCATTGCCATGCTTAAGCACAAAAAGAGTTTTATCAACCTTGCCCATGGTAAACCCCTTTTCAAGTAAGAATGTTTTTAACCTATCATACCATGCTCTAGGGGCTTGTTTGAGACCGTACAAGGCTTTGGACAGTTTGTAAACATTATTAGGAAAATTTGGATTTTCAAAACCAGGTGGTTGTTTGACATAAACCTCCTCATCTATGTAGCCATTAAGAAAAGCACTTTTAACATCCATTTGATATAGCTTAAAACCTTTAGATGCAGCAAAAGCTAACAAAATTCTTATGACTTCTAATCTAGCAACAGGAGCAAAAGTTTCATCAAAATCTAGACCTTTAACTTGTGCGAAACCTTGAGCAACCAACCTAGCCTTATTCCTAACCACAACCCCATCCTCACTTTGTTTATTTTTAAACACCCATTTAGTTCCAATTAAAGTATGACCTTGAGGTGGAGGTACAAGTTTCCAAACATTATTTCTTTCAAAATTTTCTAACTCTTCTTGCATGGCAATAATCCAAGATTCATTAGTGAGTGCGTGTGATATACCTTTGGGTTCAAAAGAAGCAACAAAAGCAGAATGAGCATGAGAATTGGGGTCGAAAAACCTGGATCTTGTAACTCGTTCATGCAAGCTTCCAATAATTTGTTGTGGAGGATGACTTTTGAGAATCCGGAGGGGAGTGGACAATTCACAAGCTTCTTCTTCTTCATGTTCATCACAAATAGATGAGCTTGTGACGTGAGGAGGATCTGGACCAGCAATGGTGGTCGTCGGTGCTGGATGTGAATCAAGATCAGGAGCTGGAACAATGTCATTAGCTGCTGAATTTTCGGGCAGCAGCATCACTTCTTCCTCTTCTTCAACGAAAATACTCTTCCCCTGCGGATATGGATCCGGACCTGCAATATTTGAACTAGTACCTGGGCTAGCTTCATCAAAAGAAACCTCACAAGTCTCCACAATTTTGTTAGTATCAAGTAAAAGCACACGGTAGCCTCTATTATGCGATGGATAACCAAGAAACATGCCATCAAAAGATCTAGCTTCAAATTTATAGATTACCATGTTTCTTAACAAAGCATTTGCAACCAAAGACCCTAAAGTGTGCGACACTAGGCCTATGTCCAAACCTGAGCTCATATGGTGTTTTACCTAGCTTAGCACGCAAGAAAACATGATTTGAGACATAACAAGCGGTTGCAATTGCATCAGCCCAAAATTTCCTAGGAGTTTGATATTCATCAAGCATAGTCCTAGCCATCTCAACTAAGGTTCTGTTCTTTCTCTCTACAACACCATTTTGTTGAGGTACATATGGTGAAGAAAATTGATGATCTATTGCATTTTCAGCACAAAAGTGATCAAACGATTGATTTTTAAATTCGGTTCCATTTTCACTTCTAATTGCTCTTAAAGATCCTGGGTGATCAATTGATAATCTAAGAAATAAAGTTCTAAAGTGACTAAAAGCTTCATTTTTATATGTCATAAAGTAAACCCAAGAGTATCTAGAATAGTCATCAACAACCACAAGAACATACCATTTACCTCCGAAGGATTGAACACGTGAAGGTCCTACAGTGTCAAGGTGTAAAAGTTGACCCGGTTCAGTTGTCATGGTCATTGTGAGAGGAGCATGTGAACCTGCAACCATCTTAGCATGTCTACAAGAAGAGCACACAATTTCTTTGTCCCCTTTAAGCTTAGGCAGCCCACGTATGCGATCAAGAGCACTAACACGCGTGAGATGATCAAAGCCTACGTGACCAAGTCTACGATGCCAAAAATATAAATCTTTGGAATCATTTGCAACTAGACATCTATTCTTAGAGGAAGACATATCAAAATTAGCTTTAAAAACTCTTCCAAACTGAGACATGTTAAAAATAAGCTCACAATTTGAACCTACAACTTTGCAGCAGTTTTTATTGAAAATAATTTCTAGATTTTCATCTAGCAATTGTGAAACAGAAAGCAAGTTGTACTTCAAATTTTTGACAAGTGCCACATCCTTCAAAGTGTAGTGATCATTTACTCTAACCGAACCCTTAGCAATTATAGGAGTTGAAGAATTATCGGCAAAAGTAACATTCTCTACACGTGACACAAAAGAGAGAGAGGAGAGCCATTCTTTGTTACCGGTCATGTGGCGTGAGCAACCTGAATCCACAATCCAAATGTTCTCCTTCCTCAAGCGTGTAACCTACATAGAAGCACAATACGTCGATGACTCAATACTGGGGTTAGTTAAAAGGCATTTAGGAATCCAGTACTGAGTCACACGATGTCCAGCAGGAATAACATGCGAAAGCTGAGATAAAACAGCAGATTTATGAGTCAAAGTTTGAGATTTTTTTGTTCTTAACTACTGACCTATGAAGTGTTACTTGTGTAGCACGAAAATCAGTAGCTCCGGAGGCAAAAACAGAAGGTCCGGAGGCAAAAACTGAAGCTCCAGAGGCGAAAACTGAAGCTCCGGAGGTAAACTTTGAATATTTCTGACTCATAACAGCAGGTTGCATGTTCCTGACATTCGGTTTAGTATGTGCAACAAATTTTGCATGAGAGTTATAAGATCTAGCTTGCATTCTTTCCTTTTTATGTTGTTTAGCTAGTCTATAACAAAAATCTATGACATGAAAATCTCTACCACAATAGGTACAATGAAATTTAACTTTGTGTTCATGTCTAGATGAGCATGCAGTATGCTTATTTGAGCCCGAATGTGACAACACTCCTGCAGATTTAAAAACCACTTCTTTTTGTTTAGGAACTGTTTGAATCAAACCACTTCCTAATGATTTTATAATTTTAGGTGGATGTTCCTTAGCATGAGCATGTGAATCAAAACCTAAACCAGATTTATCATTGCAAGACTTGGAAGAATTCAGCAGCAAGATTAGGTTCTTATTCCGATTACAAAACCGATCTAATGTCCTATGCATGTTATCAAGTTTATTTGATAGATCAAGGCAATTTTCACATGAAGTTTTTCCTTTTAATTTGCAATTGGAACAATATTTAACTTCATGAGAACGTAAAGCATTGTTCAATATAGAAATTTCTTTCATAGCATCTTGTAGTTTCTTATCAAGATCATCGCAAGTAGAACAATGCAAATCAATTGTAGAACAACAAGCATCTTTCAAGTTTTTATCATTAAGTGCAGCAAGCTTTTTGTTCTTTTCGATTTCAAGTTCAAGTTTATCAAGTGTCGAGGTGTGTGCACTTGTTAGAGAGGACAATTGTTCATATATTAAATTACATGAGGAAGAAGAATCATCACTAGGAATCAAGGATTTTAAACGATTAATTTCAGATTCTAGTGACTCAATTTTAACAGCATTGTCCCTAAGCTATTTGTCCTCTTTCTTAACAATAATAGTGGCACGAGAAATAGCATCACACATTTCTTCGCAAATAGGACATACCTCTTCGTTGTTGTAAGGGCCTCAGTTTTTGACACATGTTTAAAGTGTTCATCACCACACACACACACACACCTCATTTGAGGAAAGTTGATGAACACATTTGAAGAGCAAGTAACCACCATCAACATGCTCATTAGAGAACAAACTCACATATTGCAAAAGTGGTATTCCCCACATGTAATATAGGGCCTGGGCATGTGAAAAACTCTTACACATTGCTAGGAATGTCCATGCCAAGTTTCACCCAAATTCAAAACCTTTTTGAGGTCATTTGGGGTGTAGTTAGAAAGAGGGCAGTTTGGAACTACATTCAAATTCAAACTGTTTTTCTCACATGAATTCACAAGTGGGAGACATATTCTTACTCAGCACATTTTTATGAGCTCACACACCAATTTTCACTCCATTTGGAGTTGATCTTGACATGAACTAAGTGGGGCAAATTCAAACCATGTTTGAATTTTAAAACTGAACATGTGCTGAAATTCATCCAAACCAAACCCAATTTGAATTTTAACCAATTCAAATGGCTCAAGGGTTGATAATTCAAATCACCAGGGGCTTTGTGGGGATTACTGTTTACAACAGTAATTTGGAGTTAAGGCCTGAGGTTAAAACTGAGAATGGGACCCACATGTCATAGAGAGAAGAGGGAAGCCTTGCACACAAAGTCACAGTCTCGGTGGGAAATTCCACCGAGCAGCTGCCGGCTGTGCCACCGAGAAGCAACCGGCGCCACCAGCTGCTTCTCCCTTCACGCGCTGGCGCCCAGGGCGGTCTGCTCGCGCCCCCACGTGACCGTCACCACCTCAGCCGAGTGAATACCCGATGCCTTCTTATCCCCGCGGGCGACACCGAGCGGTGCCATTCTTCTTTCCCTGAGCTTGCGGTCGATCGGGAAAACACTGCAAACAATCACACCCTCGCCTCCCCGAGCTTCTAGGCAGCACCCTGAGCTCGAGCACCACTTTCCCGACGCCTAGACCACCGGGTTTTGCCTTCTATTCCCGTGATCAACGACGACCGCCGTGACTGAGCTGAAGAACGGCGATCGGTCTCACGTGGGCAGCACACCACAGCCACTTTCACAGCCGAGCAAGGGAAGAAAAAGGAGCGCACGGACTCCACGCTGCTTCCACCTGAAGCTCAAGCCACGCCATGCACTCTCGCCGGCGAATTCCGAGAATTTGCTCCGGCGACCTCAGCCCGAGCTTCCAGTACAGTTCTTTAAAATTCTCCTTCTCTGTCCCTCCTTGAGTCATCAAATTTTGCACACATATGCTGGATTAGCCGGCTATCAAATCTCCTTTAGCATCCATAGCATGAGAACGCCTCGGAGCGGCGGAATTTAAGCTCTATTCGGAGTGTCCACCGCGGAACCATTTGGTCGCACGGTGAAACCGTATTTACGGTGACTTCTGAGCTACTCTGAGGTCATGTCGAGCTTCCTAGAGCTGCGCTGGTGATGTAGAGCCCATCGGCACAAGCGATGGCGGGATAGAGACCTCGGACAACGGTGCCGAACCACAGCAGTAGCCGCCGCACGTCACGGAGCTGGTTCCGGCCACCGATGTCCCAAACAGAGCCCACCAACGTGTTCCTCGATGCCCTAAACCCTCTGGCAGCGAGTCTCTGGCTGGGCGGCGGCCACGAACGCCGGTCCGGCGAGCTTCGCGTCTGCTCCGGCGAGGGGAGGCGGCGGGGGCACGAGGGCACGTCGGGAGGAAGACGAAGCCGGCTGGCCCACGCGTCAGCGACTTAAAAATTCAAATCGGGATCAGGTGCGGCTGGGATCTGTTGTGATGGCGCGCAGGAATCCCACGGACCACGGTGTGCCGACGCATCAGTGCGCAACACGTGTCCCCGCGGCCCACCCGCGAGTTTAAACTTTTCCCCGATTTTCAGATTTCATTCAAACTTCAAATCCTCATAACTTGAGCTAGAAATCTCCAAATCGAGTGAACCAAATTTTGTTGGATTCAGTTCTCTGAGCACTTTCCAGCAAATCAAGTTTCTCTTCATGAAAATCTTTAATTCTCCAGAATTAATTCCTCAAATTTTAAACTGTTTGGAATTTTAACTGGAGAATCCCTGGGAGGAAAATTCTGAAATTTTGCTGGGATGTTCAACAAAATATCCCTGAACTACCATAACAATTTCAGGTCCATTTGAGCTCATTTGATCCACCTAATGGTGTGATTAGTGAAACTGTTCCAGAGAAAATAGAAAATGTTCAGAAACATTTTCAGAATTTTCCCTGAAATTGTTTAGCTCATAGCTTTAGCTAGAAACCTTAAAATTAAGTGAGACCAACTCCATAAGAACCCTCTGAAAATCTAGTTTTCAGAAAGTCATAGTTTGTTTCATGAAAATTCTTATAACACGCTAAAAGCCTTCAATTATGGTCAAGTACATAATTATTTGTGGAGGGCTTAAATGAGCTTTGCTGCAACTAAAACTTGACTAAGTCTCTGTTTAGGTTGTAACCAAGCCACAGTAAAAGTTTCAGAGTCATTGAGTCTGTCTAGTGGGACTTATAGCCTTCACAAGTTTAAAATTCAACTTAAATGCATTTAAATTAATACATGTACCTCTTATATCATGTAGTCGCTAAGGTCGAGGAGGAACCCGAAGTACTAGACTTCGTTACTCCGGAGGAGCAGCTAGCCTACGACCAAGATCAGCAAGGCAAGCTCTGGTTTGCATTAACCTTCTCACAAATTTTTATTGTTTTGAGCACTTATTTGAGTATGATGACTCCTTGCATTGGAGTCTTGTTTGGAAACCCACTTGCATAGCCAAGAAAACCATGGGTTGGGTTTAGGATTGCAAACCCTGTTAGCTACTGCAAAGCTAAGTTACGGTAGGATTCGGTACAAGTCGAGTAGTTGGAACTACTCGCGAGCATAGGCTAGAGGCACTCGACTCGGGTAAAGATAGCACATGCTACACATGGCAAGAAAGATGAGACCGACCGGAGAGTAAGGGTAGCAGGACTTTGGGGCCTGTGTGCTGTAGATCCGCTTGTGTCGATTGAGGACCAAGCCGTGTGCGGGCCTGTTGAACAAGCTAGAACAGTACCGAAGACCTACCGGCTATATGGGAACCGGGAAACCGATGTAACTCGGGTAGCTGGGTGTTGAGGCATAGCTGGTCGTTCAGAGGGTAGGTTGAGAGCTCGAGGTGTAAATCAGCTGGCGGTACTGAGATGCGCGTGCAGAGACCTCTTGCTCGGGACGATTGGACCGGTTCAACATTTGGCTAACGGGTGAAAGGTAGTTGCGTACGACGTCCGTGATGGTTGTTGTAGGCAACATCGAGTACGGGCGTACATGACGGGTTGTTTGGGTAACCCTGCAGGTGTAAATCGATTATAATCGCCATCCCTCGCGGTCAGTGAGTACCACTTGTTCACTATACCGTGACGTAGAAAGAACAGGCTAGTTACATGTTAAAATGTTGCTGATTGAAAGATGGACTTTGCTTGTAATAATTTGTTGTAGTTTAGAGCTAACTAAAGTTCTTTTCAACTTTGGGCAAAGTACATGAGAGAAATGCGTTTCTTGTTTGATTGCGGCTCTCTCATGTGCCTTAGCGTAAGGTTCTCCACAACCTGCTGCTAAAACTTGAAAGTAAGGTTCCACTAATTAGGCGAGTCCTTTGCAACTTGTTTTTATCTCATGTACCCATCACCCCTCATGTAGAAGTTCCATGTTTAGGAGAGGCGTGTCAGTCTTGCTGAGCCTTCGTGCTCACTGCTTGTGTTTGAAGCTTTTGCAGGGTTCTATGAGGAAGGGACTCCTGAGGAGGAGACGGAACCCCAGGAGGGGAACCCCGTCGAGTGGGAGTCGTGCACGCCGCCGTGTTAGTGTGCGTGTGTGCTAGCAAGGACACGTTGTCTATGCCCGTGAGTGTAGACTGGACCTAATTTGATGTAAAAAAATGTTCATAAATCTCTTCATGTAATAAACTTTTCTTCCGCTTTGTACCTTTGAAGTGTGTTATCTGGTGTTGTGCAACGCAGCACCCCTCAGCATGGTCCTGGCTCGACAAGACCGTGGGGTCGTGTCAGTTGTCACTGTTGTGTTCTGCATCCTCCACACTTGATTTTGATTTGCCCGCCATGAAGCACAAGTTTGCCAGATCATCTTCATCTTCATCACTTCCAATGTCTACATCACTCGAGCCAAGTTCTTGAAGTGCGGTGATGAAACTGTTTATCAGTTTGCGTCCTGTAAAACTATTCTTTTTCTTGTTGGTGTTGCCAAAAGAGGACTTGACTTTATTCTGCTTTTCATCACGGTTAGAAGGACCTGAAAGGTTAGGGCAATCTGTACGAAAGTGTCCTGTCTTACCACATTCAAAGCATCGTTGAGGTCCGGAGCTTCCTCTCCTTCTAGTTCTCACATTTTGCAATGCTTTTGAGAACCTAGTAGAAAGAAGTACTAGCTCCTCCTCTGGAAACTCCTCAATCTGTTCCAGGGTTAGTGAAGACAGCAAAGCAAGTGTATTGCTAGATGATTGGCCGGAGCTAGGCATATCATGATGTGAGACAAATGCAACAGTCTTATTTGGGTTCTTACGTGATATAATGTCAATTTCATGAGTTTTTAGCTTAGAATAAAGCACATCTAATGTAGAGTACTCATGACAGTGGATTCACGTATGGATGTTACTTTCATCTCCCAAATTGACATGTCTAATGCACTTAGTAATTGCCTAGCATTTTCAGCATCTGAAAAATTAACATTGACGCTACGCAAGTTGCTGAGAATTTTATTAAAGCGAGCAAAGAGGTCATCAATGGACTCACCGGGTTGCATCTCAAAGCGCATGTATTTTTTCTTGAACATATCATGTCTTACCTCCTTGATCGTGTTTCATTCGTGGTAGTCACAAAGTGCTCTCCACACATCGTACGCCGATCGGAGGTGTGAACACGGTCGAAGTCGCTCTGAGTTAGTCCTTGTATGATCAGGTTCCGAGCCTTGTTGTTGTTGTCGACATCTCTCATGTTTGTAGCCGTGACTTGATCGTTTGAAGGCACATCGTAAGGCTTGTACACCTTTTCTCATATTGCAAAGCCTTGCGCCTGGATGAAAGCTTCCATGCGTGCCTTCCAAACCTGAAAATCAATACCACTAAACACACAAGGTTTGACGGAGTACTTCTCCATGATGATTAGTCAAAACACGTGCAAATCACAAAGATTAGAGCAACCTGGCTCTGATACCAATTGTAGGATCGAAGTACACGTGTAAATCTACCAGAGGGGGGTGAATGGTAGATAAAAACTTTTCAGCGGAAGCAACAAAACACCCCTCAGCAGAAAACCGATCTGTTAAAGAAACCGTGTGTGCGACTAATCTAAACGTGTTAAACTGTGACAAAACTAGTATAGATTGTAGGGAATCAAGTCACGAAGACGTTACAACAAGAATCATGAAAATCCGTTGAGAGAAACTCAAGTTACGATCGAAAGATCGAACAAAGGTCAATCTATCCTATGCGAGAGAAACAGTTCTGGAATACTGCAAAGAAACCCGTGTAGATCAGAAACCACAAATTCAATGACCGTGAAATTTTTACCGATGATATACAATCAAGTTGTGAATACAACCCAAAAAGAATCACATAAATTGGATATGTAAAACTCGAGTTATGATAAAACCACCGAAGCAAGGTAGTGCTGAACAAAAACTCGACGAGAAAAACTTATCTGAAACAAGTGGGACGAAAAGGGCACAAAAGTTCCTTTAGAATACGAATTTTATTTATCAAACACACAAGTGGAACAGCCCCAAAGTCGTATACCCATGATCCTTGGCCTCCCTTGCTTATATATCCAGCCCTAAGGCCAACCCAATTCAAACTAGGACTCCTACTCCTACTTGGATTCAAACTGTAACTTTCCAATACTGCTCAAGACTCTTCTACACGCAGATAGAAGCAATCTTAAGACTTCCAAACACCTTAGTAACGTCCGAAACATTACTAAAACAACTAAAATTCGTGACCCACACGAAATCCTATCATAACCAACTCAATACTTTCCATATTTGAGTCAAACATGACTCAGCCGCAGCCTGATTCCATAACCTAGTCGGTTGGACCTTCCCGACCAATTCTTTACGTCCACATCTCTTCATCACGCCTTGGAACCATGCAGCCACGTCCATTCACTCCTTGCACACGTGCAAACATCTTCCAACGACGTCCAAGATACCTTCATATGCATTATTCTTGATTTAAACATACTGCGCAACCTCCCGATCAACTCAACCACAATTCCTCCTGAACTTGGTTGTTGAACCTCATCTTCTCCCTAAGAGTAGTTCAATGGATCCTGTCACCAGCCATGTCTTGAACTCAAGCAACACCTGCACATGAATAAACAACCAATACTTCCGAGCACAAGTCCTCGACTTGACTCTCGTTAGTTCCGAAACTACAACATCTTACGTGAGCACCTCACATAAGCATGTTGTAAACCATAGCAAAACGATATCAGCCATAACCACCAAAACACACCAAAAACTTAGTAAAATAATACTAAGCAAACTTTCCATAAGAGTAAAGCAAGTTCGAAATATTGCAAGTTAAAAGCAGAACCATTGCAATCAATCTCCGAACCTTACCAAAGCTAACCGGACCTTGAACCGGAGCTTACCAAAGCTAGTCGGACCTAGCGCCGGAGCTTACTAAAGCTTAGTCGGACCTAGCATGGAATTTACCAAAGCTAGTCGTACCTAGCACCGGAGCTAGCAAAAACAAGTCGGATCTAGCCAAAATAAGTCAGACCTAGACGAAGCATGTCAGACCTTACGTCAGACCTTGCAGGAGCTCGGACCTAGAGTCGGACCTTGTTAAAAAGGTGTTTTGGTAGTATTCAAAACTTTTATCGTCAAAGCCAATGTATTCAGCACACATAGGTCTCACAACAAGACACTATAATTGCCATAAGAATTCAGAGAAGCCAAATAGTGAAGAAAATTCCCTAGGCCACATCTTACATCAACTATGTCTGAAATTTTACATGCCATACCTCTGTATGATCTATGGACCACTGTAAAAATTTCAGAGCAAGTTGAGATCATATTATCCAGTTTCTGCTAAATTCTTTCCAAATCTCTCCTTATGTCCTTAAATAGTTCTTTGCACTTTAGTTCCAAAAACCTCCAATGCCCAAAATGATTCTTTCTCTGTCCAACACATAACCAGAACCCAAATCTCTAGTCTTAGCTGGTCTAAACCATTCTTCAGTCATCACACATATTTGTTTTATACTTCATGTACTTGCAATATAAAACCTGCGCATTTCATATCGGTAGGAAACACGACGAAGGAGTTCGACGAGGAACTTGACTTGGAGCAGCAAGTTGAGGCTTAACTCATCGCCAAGCTACTGACTTAAAAGTAGAAATAAACCTGCAGCAACATAAGGCAAGCCCCGGTTTGCATTTAACAGCTTTTTAGTTACATTTCACTTTGTATCACTTTTATGGGTCTAGTATGTATTGTGCATTAGGTCAAGGTGATTGATACTCCAAATGCATGACCCACAAACCCTTGGAGTTAACGGGTAGAATAGGTTACCTTCATGTAGTTTTCTGCTAGGCTTAAGTTGTATAGGATCCGGTACAAGTCGGGTAGTTGGAAGCTACTCACGAGTTTAGGATGTTGGTTCCACGGGGTATGATTCTAGAGAATGGAAGTTCTGGAAAGAAAAATGAGACCAAGCAGAGAGTAGGAGCAGCAGGAAGTTGGGCCTGTGTTGCCGTAGCTCTGTTTGTGTCGGTTAAGGACCTATGCGTATGCCGCCCTGCTGAGCAAGTTTGAACAGTACCGGATGCATACTGGAATTATGGGGTCTAGGAAACCGATGTAACTCAGGTACTCTCGTGTCGAAACTTATACGGCCGTCCTTTGGAGGTTGGTGTCAGAGGTGTAAACCCGCTAGCGGAGCACCTTCGACGTGTCCCGGGTAGTGGCCCTTCTGATGGGTCGGCAGAACTGGTTCAGCATTGGAGTGACGGGTGAAAGGTTGCTGCATACAACGTAGGAAAGGGCTCTAGTGTGAGTCTTTCGAGGCGGGTGTATGTATCATGTGTTACGGGTGTGTCCTGATTTGAATCACCATCCCTCGCGGTTATATGAGTACCACTTGTTCACTGAGTTGTGACGTAGTAATTATTTCCAGATAAAGTGAGATGAATCATTTCTGTTGTGAAGTTTTTAAGCTCATTATATTGCCAACCATGTATGCTTTAGTTGTAGAGCTCACCAAGTTTATTTTCCTCTTTGGGCATCACCACATCGGAGGAAAGCGTTTTTTGTTTGATTGTGAACTTCCGATGTGAGGGCTGCCTAAGGCATAATAATCTGCAGCTATAAACCTGAAAGTAAGGATCAACATTTAGGCGTGTCGTTATTGCAACATATTGGTCCTATGTTATTAATCCCTGCATTTAGAGTTTCATG
Source organism: Neostapfia colusana (assembly GCA_030760725.1). Lineage (NCBI taxonomy): Eukaryota > Viridiplantae > Streptophyta > Magnoliopsida > Poales > Poaceae > Neostapfia > Neostapfia colusana. The sequence goes on from JASWHV010000007.1 coordinate 27,173,996, forward strand.
GTTTAGGAGTGTCGGTTAAGTCTTTCTGAGCCATCGTGCTCATGGTTGCATTATTAGTGTTTTGCAGGTTATAAAATTTGCTATGAAGATGGTTGTTTGGTGAGCCATCAGCGACTCACCGGAAACTCTGCCGCTGCACTCATCTTTTTGGAAGCTAGTAAGAAGCGTCCGCGGGCTGTACGTCTTCTCTTATGGATAGTTAGGACCGAGAGTAAGTGTGTATGTATATTCCGCTGCATGTACCCTCGTGGTACAATATTTTGTAAATGACATTATCTTGAGAAATAAAAGACTTTGTACTTTATGGTTCTTTTCGTGTATGCTGTTGGGTGCCGCATCGCACTGCACCACCCAATGTGTATCCTGGAGTGTGGATCCCGGAAGGGGTTCCCCACACATTATTCACATGAGTGCAGTAGCTAGACATGTTTTATTTCAGCTTCCCGTATCCCGTAAGTTAAGCGAAGCAACAAAGGAAAAATGATCATACTCGACTCATCAACTTTCCCGGCGACAAGGATGGTTAACAAAACTAGTAAACTCCTATAAAAGGGTGTCCCATCAAGTTGACTCAAGCATACAAGTTTTTGCAAACAAAACAGTTTCAAAACATGGGATCAATATGGTCAAGGGGCACTTGCCTTGCTCCCGTGGCTCTTGTTGTTCGAGCGTCTCAAAGTCTTGGTGCTGTAGAACCTCGTAGATAGCCTATTGAGCTTGTCATTCTACTCACGACCACGCACATACAAAATTTACAGCAATCAATCATCATGCACAAACTTTACTAAAGATGCAATGGGGTAGATGAATGCAAATCCTATTGTGCAGTTTTATTAATCCAGTTTGTACGTGTTCTTGCATGTTTTAATGGGCTTTCATGGGGTTTTATGATGAACAAGGGTGTAGGGATCAAGTGTGGACGTGGTGATGATCTTGACTCAAGATATAGATCAATTCCACCGTCAAAAATCGATCAAAACGTGATCTGTCCACACGAAAAAGTTTCTGTTCGAAAGGGGCGAAGAAAACGGATGCGTAGAAAAAGCGGCGACGTAGTAAGATGGATAATGAAGATCTACCTCACTTCCTTTTGGTGGCAGGGCCTTCCTCCTATCAATGACAGCAGTGGGGAATTTTTCTATGAAAGATTAGGGAAGGACAGATCGTCGGGCTTCTTCTCCGGCGACGGCGAGGCGTGACGGGGCTCGACGGCGGCCAAGTTCCGGCAAGGGGGGGACTTGGCGACTTGGCAGCAAGGAAGAGGGCTTGGCAGCTGGGGGGACGTCCAAAAGAGAGGGGTCGGCCAAGGGGGTGGGGGTTATATTTATAAGGGGGGAAAGAGGAGTCCTACTCCAATTGGAGCTCAAATAAGAGTCCTATTCAATTTTTTTTGGATGTTAACAAACTTATCTCTTGTGGTGCGGCAGCCTTGGGGATTTTAGCCCCAAAATGTGGGGAAAATTCCCCTTTTTTGGAATTGGGGAATTTAGAAATTTTGGGGGAAGTTTGGGAATGGCTCATTTCAGCTATCCTTTTCCCATTCCTCACCATTTCTATGTCACTTGCTCCATTTCTACATTCTCCTCTCCATTTCTATGTCCCATTCTCCATTTCTACATTCCCCTCTCCATTTCTATGTCCCATTCTCCATTTCTACATTCCCCTCTCCATTTCTATGTCCCATTCTCCATTTCTACATTGCCCTTCTCCATTTCTATGCCCCATTCTCTATTTCTATATTCCCTTATCCGTTTCTGTGGTTTTTCCTCCATTTCTATGGTTCCTTCCTCCATTTCTATGGTTCTTTCTCCATTTCTATGGTTCCTTCATCCATTTATATGGTTCTTTCTCCATTTCTATGGTTCTTTTCTCCATTTCTATGGTTCTTTCTCCATTTCTATAGTTCTTTCTCTATTTCTATAGTTCTTTCTCCATTTCTACTTCTTTTATAATGTTTCTCTACATGAAAAATATATGCAATGCATGGAAATGAATTTGAGGGTATTACAGTCAACATGCCTGTGGAGTCGAAGTTGGAGCTTGCTGTTTTAGTCATTTTCCGCTGTCGTTTAAAATCTTCCGCTGCAAGAATAAGTTAGATATTCATGAGTGAGCCATTGAGTCAATGTAATAAAGTACTTAAACATTATTCGTACATGGTTATATTCTGAATTTCAGTTTGTGGAATACATGTGTATGTGTGATGAACATCCTGGGCACACATATGCATTCACTTGGTTCATTTTCCGAACCGGGTGTCACATATATACTAAGAGATATGCAAAGAATGATCCATATAGACTAATTTTTCACAAGTATTCTCAATGAACATGGCCAGTAGAGCACACAATCAATCATACAATGGCCATGATTCAAGGAGATGATAATCGAAAATAATTTGATAAAGATTTAGAGAGATAATTTTTTTAAAAAACATGCTCAGTTTTGAAGAAATTAGACAAGTAACAAACAGATGTGCAACATCTCAAGCCACATTCTGAGAGTCAAGGATATTTAGCTCATTCCTAAGTTCGCAAAAGCGTTTTTCATCTAGTGGCTTGGTGAAGATATCGGCTAGTTGTTTTTCATCTAACATGTGAAATGACCATGTCTCCTTTTATTGAGTGATCTCTCAGAAAATGATGCCGGATATCAATGTGTTTGGTCCTAGAGTGTTCAACAGGGTTATGGGCAATCTTAATAGCACTCTCATTGTCGCATAGGAGTGGAATATGGTTCATATTGAGACCATAGTCTCCTAGAGTTTGTCGCATCCAAAGAAGTTGTGCACTACAACTCCCAGCTGCAACGTACTCCGCTTCAGCTTTGGATAGGGCAATGGAATTTTGTTTCTTGGATGACCATGACACTAGAGACCTGCCCAAAAATTTATAGGTGCCCGAGGTACTTTTCCTATCCACTTTACATCCGGCATAATTAGCATCGGAGTATCCGATGAGATTGAATTTGGACCCTTTAGGATACCATAGCCCTAGGTTAGGTGTATGAACTAGATAGCGCAAGATTTTCCTTACGGCTGTTAGATGACACTCTTTAGGCGCGGCTTGAAACCTTGCACACATGCATACACTTAACATAATATCGGGCCTAGATGCACAAAGATAAAGAAGGGATCCAATCATGGAACGGTATACCTTTTGATCCACGCTAGGGCTGTCTTGATTGAGGTCGAGGTGTCCGTTTGTTGCGATTGGCGTTTTGATGGTCTTGGCTTTCTCCATGTCAAACTTCTTAAGTATGTCTTGAGTGTACTTTGTTTGACATATGAAAGTGCCTTCCTTGAGTTGTTTCACTTGGAAATCTAGAAAGAACTTCAATTCTCCCATCATCAACATCTCAAACCTCTCCGTCATGATTTTGCTAAATTCTTCACAAAAAGATTAATTAGTAGAACCAAATATTATGTCATCGACATAAATTTGGCATACAAATAAGTCATTGTCCAAGTTTTTCATAAAAAGTGTATAGTTGGCCTTTCCTATCCTACAACCATTGTCAATAAGGAAATCTCTAAGACACTCATACCAAGCTCTAGGAGCTTGTTTGAGGCCGTAGAGGGCCTTGTGAAGCTTAAACACATGGTTAGGATACTTATCGTCTTCAAAGCCGGGTGGTTGATCCACATATACTTCCTCCTTGATCGGTCCATTGAGGAAGGCGCTTTTCACGTCCATTTGATACAACTTCAAATCATTATGAGTAGCATAGGCTAATAATATACGAATTGATTCATGTCTAGCTATGGTGCAAAGGTTTCATCGAAGTACAAACCTTCAACTTGTGAGTATCCCTTGGCCACAAGTCTAGCTTTGTTTCTTGTTACTACTCCTTGCTCATCTTGCTTGTTGCGAAAGACCCACTTGGTGCGTACTACGTTTGCATTTGGTCTTTCCACAAGCTCCCACACTTTGTTTCTTTTGAAGTTGTTGAGCTCCTCTTGCATCGCCATCACCCAATCCGGATCTCGAAGGGCATCTTCAACTTTGAAAGGTTCCAAAGAAGACACAAAAAAGTAGTGAGCACAAAATTTAGCCATACGAGAGCGAGTCATTACCCCCTTGGAGATATCTCCAAGTATATTGTCAACAGGATGATCCCGTTGTATACATTGATGGACTCTAGGGTGTGGCACACTTGGTCTTGAGTGAACTTCTTCTTTCTCTTTATCTCCACCTTGATCCTATCACCATCGTGGCCTTCGATGTCTTGAACATGGTGATCTTGATCTTGTTATTCATGTAGGGGATCTTGTGCTTGATCTTGTGTTTGGGTCACTTCTTGTGACGAGGATGGGTCACTTGGGTCTTGTAGCTCTTGTGGTCGTATGTCACCAAGTGCCATCCTCCTTAATGCTATACAAGGTGCCTCTTCTTCATCTAGTGCACATTGATCAACTTGCTCCCTTTGGGAGCCATTAGTTTCATCAAACACTACGTCATGTGTGATTTCAACACAACCGGAGGTTTTGTTGAATACACGATAGGCGTAAGTGTTTGAATAATAACCAAGCAAGAACCCTTCATAGGATTTCAAGGCAAACTTCAAAACTTGAGGTTTCTTGTTAGGAATATAGCACTTGCTACCAAAGACTCTAAAGTAGGAGATATTCGGTTTGTTACCCATTATGAGTTCATAGGATTCTTCAAGATACGATGGAGGTAGAGACAGTTTGTGGCATGGAAAGCGGTGTTAACCGCTTCCGCCCAAAACCGGTCGGATGTTTTGTACTCATGAAGCATTGTTCTTGACATCTCTATTAGTGTTCGGTTCTTCCTTTCGGCCATCCCATTTTGTTCGGGTGTGTAAGGTGCCGAAAACTCATGCTTGATGTCCTCCTCGTCCAAGTACTCTTATACTTGGGTGTTCTTGAATTTGGTGCCGTTGTCGCTTCTTATCTTCTTGATTCTCAAAGAGAACTCACTTTGACCTCTCCTCAAGAAACTCTTGAGAACACGTTGAGTTTCACCCTTGTCATGCAAGAAAAATACCCAAGTGAAGCGAGAAAAATCATCGACAATAACTAGACCATATTTATTACCACCAATGCTTATGTAAGCAATAGGACCAAAGAGGTCCATGTGAAGCATCTCTAGCGGTCTTGTTGTCATCATCACATTCTTGGCGGGATGAGCTACTCCAACTTGTTTCCTGGCTTGGCACGCGCTACAAGGTCTATCTTTCTCAAAAACAACATTCTTAAGACCTCGGACGTGATTACCTTTTAGAAGTTTTTGGATATTTCTCGTACCAACATGGCTAGCCTACGATGCCATAGCCAACCCATGTTAGTCTTTGCCATCAAATATGTGTCAAGTTTTATACACAGAGAAGTCCACAAGATAAAACTTTCCTTTGACCACACCTTTGAAGGCAATTGAGTTATCTACTCTTCTAGTGACAATCACTTCTTTGTTAGTGAATAAGCAATTAAAACCTTTGACACATAATTGAGATATGGATAAAAGATTATAATCTAGTGACTCAACGTGCATAACATTAGAAATGGTGTGTTGTGGAGAAATGGAGATTTTACCCATACCTAGTACCCTTCCTTGGCTATTGTCACCGAAATAAATACCTTGACTTGGATCATTGGTTTCTTCATACTCTACAAACATTTTTCTCGCTCCGTTCATGTGGTTGGTGCAGCCACCATCTAATACCCACTTTGTGCCACTGGAGGAGTACGCCTACAAAACAAGTTTAGGCTTTGGTTTTAGGTACCCAAGCTTGGTTGGGTCCTTTGAGGTTAGTGACAAGAGTTTTTGGTACCCATATACAAAGCTTTGGGCTCTTGCGGAGTGGTCCAACATGTTTTGCATAGACATACCCAAGTTTGCTTTTCATTAGTACATAAGATGCATTAAAATCATGGAATAATGTTAGGTTGTTATTCTTAGCACTATTAGCATCTTTAGTACATTTATCAAATTTTGTCATTTTAGTAGAAGTAGAGATATGATATTCATTCATAGATTGGTATGATCCTTCCTTGACAAAGGCAATATGCATTTTTTCATACTTAGGGATATTTGAATTTTGCTTTGCATTCCTTGAATAACCAAGATCATCTTTGATCAAGGGAGACCTTGCATTTGAGTATGCACTGCGTGCCTACTTAATCTTCTCCTTGTCAAAGATGCCACTGTTAGGACTCTTGCTCTTTGCCACGTTAAGCTCTTTTTTAAAGTAGGTTCAAGTTTTGCACATTTATAGATTTTAGTGTTTAACTATAAATTAGACAAGTTTGAGCTTGTTGAGGCGGAAGAGATAACACTTGACTTGAGAGTTGCAAATTGTGCTTCAAGATTCTTGTGAGCTTTGTTCAAACTCACAAGCTCATCTTGGAGTACAACATTCGAAGTCTTGAGACACGAAGAGGTCTCCTTGCATTCCACAAGTTCAAGTGCCATGTTTTTCTCCTTCTCAAGCTCGAGGAGCTTCTCAAGGTCAAGATTCTTTTGCTTCTCCTCGATAAGCAAGTCATCTTGTCTCTCAAGAAGTTCCTCTTTATCTAAAATTTCATCAAAGAGCTTATTCATTTTAATTAGGGCATTTTTACTCAATCGTTCAAACATATATTCATTTTCACTATCACTATCAAAATCTTCATCTTTAATAGAACGCAAGGAATGTTTAATTTTTACCTTTAGCTTTCCCTCCTTTGCCATGAGACATATGTGGTTTGAGCTCTTCCATTCTCCCTTGTTAGGCAGGAGAGTCTTCTTCATTGTTGGCTTCTTGATGGCGACGGTTGCCACCTCCGCTTCATCATCGGAGGAGGACTCATCATTGGAGTCCCATTCTTTGCCAACATGAGCATGCCCATGTGCCTTCTTCTTCTTGAATATCCTCTTCTCTTGCAACTTTTCATCCTTGTTCCTCTTCTTCTTGTCTTCTTCCCTTTATGGGCAATTAACGATGTAATGCCCATACTCGCCGCAATTGTAGCAAGCTTTCTTGGTTCTTGACTTGCTTTTGTCCTTGCCTCTGCTCTCATAGCTTGGTCCTCTTCTTTTCTTCATCATTCTTTTGAATTTCTTGATGAATAAGACCAACTCCTCATCATCCATATTGGTGCTTTCTTCTTCACTTTCCTCATCATCACTTGAGACTTGTACCCCTTTATTATTGGCCTTGGGTGATGCTTTGAGAGCAATTCCCTTTTTCTTGGTGAATGTAACTTTGGCAATATCGTTGACGTGGGGTGCTTCCATTTTCATCATCTCATGGTTGATAATTTTGCCAAGCACCTCATCTGGAGTCATTTCGTGGAAGTTTGGACTCTCTCGGATGCGGGTGAAAAGTGTCACATTGCGAGGCATGAAGGCTCTTATCATCCTTTTTACTACTTCATGATCTGTCCACTTCTTATAACCATACACTCGACTCTTGTTTATGAGAGTCTTGAGTTGGTTGTACATGTCTTGAGGGGTCTCTCATCTTCCATGGCAAATCTCCCAAGCTCCCCCTCAATCATCTCAATCTTTGCTTCCCAGACAGAGTGGTTGCCTTCATGCGCAATTTCGAGTGTATCCCATATTTCTTTGGCTTGTTCCAACCCATCCACCTTGTTGAATTCTTCTTGGCTCGAGGAAGAGTTGAGCACGGCCGCCGCTTGAGCATTGCGGTGGATGAGTTGTTCTTGCTAAGGTGTAAGCTCTTCATCATCCATGGGGATATCTACACCTGTGCAAACAATGTGCCAAAGTGTAGTGTTGAGAGAAATATGGTGCAATTTCATGTTGTGTTTCCACATTGTATAGTTAGTGCCATCAAAATGTGGAGGTTTGCCTAAGGGAATAGGTAAATAATTTGTGTGCAAATTTAAGCGCTCATAAACTAAAGGATATCGAGTGTAGTCCTCTTAGGGCTTCTTGAGTTTCTTTTCTTTCTCAAGTCTACTCCTCCTTATAGCTTCATCTTTTGCTCTTTGAAGAAGATCTGCAAGACGCTTCACTTCTTCATCTTCGTCATCGGTCTCCAAGTCAAAGGGAGGGAACCTTGGCATGTGCTTATTTGGGTTGATAGCCTTGTGGGGTGAGACCTTAGGTCCTTCATTGCCGTGGGTGTTGTTCTCGCCGGCACCGGTGGTGTCGACAGGCGGTAAGTCCTTCTTGCCGGTCCTTCATCTCCTCTCCAAGCAGTTAAGTTTTTAAGAGAGTTAGGCTCTGATACTAATTGAAAGTTGCCTAGAGGGGGTGAATAGGAGGAAAATCTGAAATACGGCTTAAAAAAACTAATCAGTTCAGAGAGTGCGGACTAGTCCGACCCCGAGGGCGGACTAGTCCGGTCATAGAGAAATTCAACTCAAGAACGAGAACACGAGATTTATCCTGTGGTTCAGCTTCACAAAGAAGCCTACTCCACGTTGAGGAGTCCACAAAGGACCAGGTTGCTCTCAACCTTTTCCTCACCAAGACACCATAAAGGTTGGCTTGTTCTTCCACTATATCACAAAGACTTCCCAACATATCAAGGGGCAACTCACAACTTGAGACTCCCACAAGATCTCAGCTCAAAGCACTTACGAATCAGTACCCTCAACAACACACTTCCCACTCAGTGCGAGAGAATCAACCAAGAGCTTAGTGCTGCTCACTCCCCTTCTTCTCCTCTTCCCAAAAACTCCCAAACCCTCAAGAATCGTTGTTAGGGCTCCAAGAATTTAAGAGAGGGGACTAGAAAATATCTAGGAAGGATATTTTGGCGTTAGGGTTCTTGTCTCTTGCTTTGAGGCCCGAGCATCCCCTTTTTATAGAGGTCCTGGGAGCTAGCTGTTGCCACCAGAAAAGGTCCGGACTAGTCTGGCCTTTAACCCTGGACTAGTCCGGCCTGCGGGGACCGGTGACATCACTCTTCACCTACTAAATGGTCATATCCAACCAACTAAACGGTCGCCCGCCTCCTTTTGAATTCAAATGATCAGAACACCACGAACTAGTCCGATCCACAACGGACTAGTCTGATCTCAAACATGAACTCTTGTTCCGGTTGAGAATGGATAAGTCTGGTCCATCGGACTAGTCCGGCCTCAAGGGGCGGACAAGTCTGGCCATCCAGGACTTAGTCCCTGCAGCTATTTCCATGTTTCAAACGGACTAGTCCGATCTCACACAGAACCTCTTGTTCCTATTGGAAATGGATTGTCTGATTCTGCGGACTAGTCCGGCCTCAAAGGGAGGACTAGTCCGGTCCTTCAGGACGTAGCTCCTGAAGAGCTCAGACACATTATCCACGGACTAGTCCGTCCCCAAACGGACAAGTCCGAACTCACATAGAACCTCTTGTTCCGTTCTACATCGGATTCGGCCCTATTTTCAGGGCTGTCTCAATTCTTCACTCCACTCAACCTAGACTCGGACTAAGAGCTCTTAGATGATTCTCAACACTTGACTCTATGAACACACTCATACTTAAAGGCTGAACTCAACACAAGAGAATTTAAATCCCTAAATTCTACTCTTCTTGTATGTTTTCCTTTTTATCCTCTTTTCCTTTTTGAGAGCATCCATCTTTGTCGATTTTTTAATCACCTGTACTTACACTTGCAATGCTCATTAGTCCCTTAAGTGTTGTCATTAATCATCAAAACCCACGGGGATTTAGCCTAGTTGCACTTTCACATAACCGAGAGCAACAGTGATTCGAATCAATAACAACCTTGAATACACGACACATAAACCCGCCTCAAAAGACTCTTACGAAAGCTCTTTCTTACGTCGTATGTGGCCACATTTCACACGACACCCCAATATCGAAACACGCTTGATAGGGTGAAACCCGGGGAGGGGGTGGCCCGATCTGCAAGGAAGTAGGTACGATAAGGGTGATTGAGAGGTTCTGACAGCCCAAACTATGGCTGTTAAGCAGTTCGGACAGTCTGAAACTTCTTTGGGCAGCAATACGAACAAAGGTAACTAGCTGGAAACAGCCGAGTAACTAGCTATATACCTGCCAAGGTTGGATGCGACCAAGAGATGGGGAGAGAGGCACCGAAACCTTGAGGATTCGACTCAATCTCCGAACGACCACAGAACCAAAAACCGGAAACTAATCCACACAAAAGGCCCGGAAGCCTAGGGCACGAATTAGGGGACCCCTGAGGGATCACTTCACAAGTTCCTTAAGAACAATGAAGAACAACGGTGTGCAAGGCACTCAGAAGCAGTCTGGTTTATCAAATTATCAATAGTTGTTTTTCCAGGAGCACAAGGGTGATATTTATACTAGGAACAATCCTCCTAGCTAGGTGTGAACTGAAGTCACCATGTTTTGAGGTGGGAAACCAGCTACTGAGCAATTCACGAAGTAGTCTTTGATCCTCGCGCGTCTTCTCACCTTATGTGTATTCTTTAGTAATTTAGCCATAACTTCTGCTTGGAAAGTACAAATGATGCACCGTTTGTTGCTTTGGAAAGTAGACTTGATAAGATTTCACACTATGTGTATTATGTGCCATGGAACATTACAGATTGGTACAGGATTACACGTGAACTTGAGATTCCTGCAGTGTACCCGTTCTCAGTTCGGACAGGGCAAACTATCGCACCAACGGAAGTTCTGACAGTGCGGACTGACTTGGTTCTTTTTTGTGTCAGCCAATGATGTTCTTTCATTGGTAAACCTCACCACTACAAAAACCATTATCACAGGCGGCTCGTTTTTCAGACCCAGGCGGACCGTAAAAATGTACATGTGATGTCGGATGAATTAATAGCCGCCTATGATGACTGAACATCACAAACGGCTCGCAAAGGCAAACCGACTGTGTAATCATATCAATTTTCACAGGCGGACCGTGGAGTAGGAGCCGCTTGCAATATTGGCCATTAATACAGGTGGCTGAAGCTACCGGACGTGCGCGACCTTTGTGGTTACCAAGGGGAACGCGCCTTTGAATTCAATTTAAAGTCACCAAACGTCGCGGCCCGGTATACATCAACTGCATAAAGCATCAAACAATTTGATAATCGATAACAAACATTCATCATCAAACAAACATTCATTAAAAATTAAAATTTTACAAACAACATAAGAAGACAACAGACGATCGCCTAGTCCTCCGGTGGCGGAGGAACCCCACACTTGTCGGCTGTCGCCTCCAGCAACTTCCTACTGCTTTCCACCCGTAGCACCTCATCGACCGTCTCCCGCATCACATCAAGACGACCTGCCACTGCACTTAACCCAAAGAGGCAGTGGCCTATGGTGCCCATTCTAGTATATTCTGGAAGGCGACCAAGACCCATAAGCTGCATGGCATTAGATGTATTGTTAAATACATCCTTCGTCATCTGCCGATGCAACGGTGATAGGTCGTCCGTCTCTGCCCTAAGGGCAACCAAACTCTGCTCTAGGAAAGCGACTTTCCCAAGAGGTACACTCTCTCTTCCTCCCAGGAAGGCGGCGGAGGTGCAGTTGGAGCCGGGGATGGAGGAATGGTTGGAGCCGGGGACAGAGGCGCGGCGAGTGGAGAGCATGGCTGGGAGCGCTTCGGTGATGCCATTGAGACTAGGGCTACAGTGCGGCGAGGAAGACGAAGACTAGGGGCAAGAGGAAGACTGTGATGGTGGTGCAAAGAAGAGGAAGGTGCAAGTTATAATCGTGCGGAGAAGGAGAGATCAGATCACTTTGAATTCTGCGCACAAATGACAACGACCGCACGATACAAGCGGACCGTGGAGTAGGAGCCGCCTGCAATATTGCCCATTAATACAGGCGACTGAAGCGACCAGGTGTGCACGCCTTTTTGGTTACCAAGGGGAACGCGTTCAGTACATGCGTCTTTTGAAATCCAATTCAAAGCCACCAAACAATGATCGATAAAATCTATACCTGCCTTAATCAATTTTCACAAGCGGTCCTTAACCAATAGACGCCTGCGAAAATTGTATTACCAATTATTCAAAATGTTTTCACAGGCGGTATTTACTTGAATGAAAAACAGAGGAAAATTACATACACACATGAATAGAGGAAAAACAGAGCTCACACATACACATAGAGATGAAGCAGCACTCAGTCGGCCATGGCTTCAAGCGCAGTATATTTCACTTTTGAAGTCTACGGCCAACTCAAAGCCAATATTTCGCTGTATGAATTTTGTTAATTTTTTAAAGCGTTGAACATGTCAAATTTCAAATATTAAAAGAGAAAAATTGTCAAATTAAACTATTAAAGTTTAATTACAATATTACAAATATATAAAATATATGTCATACAAATTTTTTCCAGCATTGACTTCTTCTTGCATATAGGGTTTCAAATCCTTTTTAATGCTTCTTTCTACGCGCTTGATGTTTTCTGGATCGGTGAAAAAGTACATATATACATATTGATTATATTCCTCTTCTTTATCTCCCACATTCTCAACCCCAACAATATTTTGCTTTCCAGAAATAACTACGTGCATCTTCTCAGTTCCTAGATCCTATACATAAAAATCTTGTGCAACACGATCGGCGAGAACCCACGGGTCATCTTTATAACTAACTTTGTTCAAGTCTACCAGTGTCAGCCCGTAGTTGTCCACTTTCACACCATCAGGATGCTCGACCCATTGGCACTTAAACACGGGCATTTGCATTATTTCGCCATAATCGAGTTCCCATATTTTCTCTATGAACCCGAAGTATGTGATCTTCTGCCCTTGTGGATCATAAGCCTCTATACGAACACCACTATTTTGTGCAACACTCTTATTGTATTTTTTTAGTGTAAAATGTGTAACCATTGATGTCATATGCTTGCCATGATGTCACCAAAGCATATGGGCCAGAAGCTAACTTCTTCATTGTTGCCTCTTCTATAGAGTCTCCGTATGGTATATTGTTGTCCATTAACCATTCAGTGAAACGTCTTCTGTGCTCTTTCATGATCCAGTCCTCTGTGCAGCCTTAGATTTTTTCTGGGAAGCTCAATTTCGTGTTCCTTGATGTACGACACAGCTATTACGAGCTGTTGTAGTAAACCAAAATGTGCACAGTGTACTAATTTGTAATCCTGAATGATAAAAGTTTTCTTACCCACTTTGCCTCTCCCACATAGTCTACCCTCATGGACTGGTATAGGCACACCTATAGGCTTTCCATCTTTGATGTAATCAGCGCAACCCTCAATCACTTCTTCAGTAGTGTATCCTTCCATAATTGAACCCTCTGGGTGGGCACGGTTCCACACATAACCCTTAATACTCCTAAATATCTCTGTAATGGAAAAATATTATGTAAATATAGTGGCCCCAATGCTTTTATCTGATCAACAAATATATGATTAGGTGTACTTGCATATCGAAAAAGGATGATGGGAAACAATTCTCAAGCTTGCAAATAGTCTCGACGATGTACATTTTAAAATAGTCTAAGTTTTCACAGGGTATCACCTTTTGCGATACTGCATTGAAGAAGTAACACAAACGTGTAATGACAACTTTTACATGCTCAGGTTTAATGACCCTTATTGTAATGGCAAGGAACACTGTCACCATCATGTGACAGTCGTGAGAATTATAGCTGAATAAAGACAAGTCTTTCATTGAGACTAGTTTGCGGATATTGGATGAGAAACTCGTGGGCACTCTGATCCCACGCAAGCATTCGCAAATTGCCTTTTTCTCCTATAGTGTCAAGTTGTAGCTAGCTGGGGGAAGGTAATGCTTCCCATTGGCCATTTCTACTGGGTGAAGCTCTAGTCTCATATCAAGATTTACTAGATCCATACGTGATTTTAATCCATCCTTTGTTTTCGTCGGCATGTCCAGCAAGGTTCCAATGATGTTGTCAAATATATTCTTTGTAACGTGCATCAAATCAATACTATGGCAAATTTCCAGTTTCTTCCAGTACAAAAGATACTTGAAAAAATTGATTGTTTCTTGAAAGCCATGTCAATTATATCACCCGAAGATGTAGTTTTCTTTCTCTTTGTTTCTTTACATTTTTTACCCTTACCGAAAGCAACCTGAATGTCCTTGACCATTTCCAACACGAGTTCTCCACTGTCAGGTTTTGGTGCAGTATCTTTTTTGATTTTGTTATCAAATTGTTCTTTCATCTTCCTGTACTTGTGTGTATCTGTCAAGAACTGCCGGTGTCTCATGTACACCATCTTTCTGGATGATGTGAGGTACAAAAATCTAGTTCCATCCACACACCTTACACAACCTTTCTTCCCTTTCATTTGTCTCGATAATGTAAATAGTTCGGGATAATCATGCACGATAACGAATATCATTGCTCTTAGCATGAAATACTCCCGCTTGTACTCATCCAATGTACGTACTCCTTCATTCCGCGGTTTCGCCATATCTTCTATTAGAGGTTCGAAGAACACATCAATTTCGATGTCGGGTTGTTTTGGACCTTGTATAAGAATAGATAACAAAATATATTTCCTTTTGTGACACAACCACGTCGGTAGGTTGTACATTGTTAAGACCATGGGCCATGTGTTGAGTATGCTCCCTTTTTCACCAAACGGATTCATTCCGTTTGTACCCAAGGCAAACCTTACATTTCTGATTTCCTTTGCAAACTCTGGATACTGAATATCAAAAATTTTCCACTGGGTTGCATCACCACGGTGTCGAATATGTTTTTCATTCTTTCCGCAGTGCTTGGAATGCCAACTCATAAGTTTAGCCTCCCTAGGGTTTGAGAACAAACGCTTCAAGCGATTAATTACTGGAAGGTACCACATCACCAAGGCAGGAATTTTTCTCTTATTCTTTCTGTCTGCATCGTTAGAAGTATCGTCATCGTCACCTTCAGGGCCAATAATATTCTTCTTATTCTTTAGGGTCGTATTCATGTTGGTAACATACTAGTGATTGTAGTCCTTCTTCTATCTACTGACACCGCAGATGGGGCATCTAGTTGCGAGCTCGTGCTCTTTGCGATACAGAATACAATGGTTCACACAAACGTGTATTTTTGTCACACCTAGTGACATCGAGCAAAGAAGTTTCTTTGCTTTATAAGTGCTTCTGGGTAGTTTATTGGGATTTGAAAGAATTTCTGCCAAAATATTCAAAATATCAGAGAAACTACAATCGGACCATCCATGTGTGGCTTTCAACTTTAGTAGTTTTAGGACTGCAAGTAATGTAGTAAACTCTTTATCGGAACTCTTTGATTCATCATATAAGAGCTCCGTCGCCGCATTCTGCAATGTCTCCATTTTACTAGAACCTTTACTTGCTCCCATAGAAATCAATAGATATGGTTCGATGTGACGCAACATCTCCTCACAATCAAACTCATCATCATCACCATCATCATCCTGATTGTCACTACCATAATCGATATGAGCATTATCGTCATCACAACCTCTCTCATCATCTTCATCCACCTCATGTGTATCTAACTCACCATGCTCTGTCCATATTATGTAGTTTGAAACCCCTTTTCATCAAATGAGATTGGATTACTATAGTATCTATCCAAGCAATCTTATTTTCACAGTTGCTACATGGACATAATATGTCATCTATCTTTTGCATCTTCGCATGTCTCTTGGACGCTTCAATAAAGTTTCCAACATTTTGAATGTACATCGGATCAGGTCTTGGCATGTTGTACATCCACGCTCGGCGGCCCATCGTCTATGTCAAACTGTAAAAATAAAAATATGATAGTAACAATTTCTTGAGAAAGTTCATACAAATAAATATTAGAAACAAATAATATTGTTTATGTGACACCTTATTCGGTAAAATCAAGCACAGCATTAGTGTCATTAATATTGCTTATCAAACACACCTTGTCACACAAGACAAATTAAATATCCATGGAGAATTAATTAATTTAAATAACCTGTAATGCAAGTGAAGGTCGAAAGTTGAACACAAGGTTCATAAAGCTAGCATACAGTGATGGCACTTGGAGCCGAGAACAACGACGTGCGCGCGCTTGGAGGCGAGGGCGAGGACGGCAACATGGGCTCGGTAGTGAGGGAGAGGACGGCGGTGGCGGCGAAGGCCAGGATGGCGGCTGTCACACCCGGTTTCTCCGAAAGAACAACCGAGTGAATATCACATGTATGCCAGGATCATTTTCTCATACATGTGATGACAAATGGTGAAGCATCTTTTATTACAAGCCAGGTGTCGAATATAAATATGTCTTAGAAAGCATACGTCTCGATGGACGATAATAAGTTCATAATATGTAAATAAAACAGCAGCGGAAAATAAATCTTGTGGGCTACGTCACAGGCGTTGCCCGGGGGACTCCGTGAACCTAGAATCCTTCTTCAGGTCCGAAGTCTTGGTCATTGAACACCACATCATCCCCTTGACCTGAGCAGCAATTTAAACCAACAAATATGCAAGTTTGAGTACCGTTGGTACTCAGCAA
The DNA here is from genome assembly GCA_030760725.1 of Neostapfia colusana. NCBI lineage: Eukaryota > Viridiplantae > Streptophyta > Magnoliopsida > Poales > Poaceae > Neostapfia > Neostapfia colusana. The sequence goes on from JASWHV010000007.1 coordinate 27,190,375, forward strand.
GTGTGGGAAAGTTATGTCATGCATGGCCAGAGCAAGGAGAGGTTGAACTCATGGTTAAAGCACTACGCAATTAAAACCTATCACCTTAGCTTATTAAGCACCTACATTACTACACAGGTGAAATGGTCCCAATCTCCCAACCCATCATCAAAATCAAATAACCATAACATCAATCCCAATGTTAAGCTCCCCGCTTAACATCCTCAACTTCCAAAGCCATCATCCTCTAATCATGAATAAGTCCAAGCCGCTCTTGACCGTGAGCATGGCTGTCATGACAGTTTTGACTCTGCAGAGTTTGCACCATTGTACCCACATGTTGTGATTTCATCCCTCGTTGCCGGGTGGACTAATAGAACCTCCATTATGCCAGTGGCCGCGAACCACATTCGCACTTCCCAGGTGTGTAGCCAGGAGATCACTACGAAGCCTTTACAAAGGGATTCCCGACGAGCGTGGGCCTACTGAGGTTTCACCCCTAACAGCATACAAGAGGCTCCAACCCCGCTGCAGTGGTCCCCTCTTGAGCCTTGCGGTTCATATGGTAGTCCAGCTGACACCTATTCCCCGCACCATCCAACACACCCATACTACGCCGGGGATACACCTAATTAATTGGCCAAGATGCCCCATCTCAGCATGTGGTTGGCACGGTAAAGCTAGGTTACATGCTCCATGAACCGGTCCTTAGGATCCAGACAAGTACTAAACACAAACCCGAGTCTCGTGCACCCAGCACCAACCAAATCATCCAACTTGCCTCGATCCCTACCTCTACATAACTCACAATATCTTATTCAAGAGTAAGGTAAATAAATTGATGATCTCATATCCCCATTATCCCATTCTAAGCATGGCTAAGAATAAGCATATAAATAAATGACATGATAAAATAAATCCCAACCCAAGCTACAAGGAAACAAGGTAATGCAATTCTAGGGAAACTTCCTAGCATGGGTTTCATATTTCCATTGACAATGCAAATAATTCTATCTACACATCTTAGTATAGGATCAAAGTGGTCAAGGACACTTGCCTTCTTCCTGCTGCTCTGGGAATGGAAAGTCTTGGTCTTGGAAGGGGAGAACTTGCTCTGGGGCAGGTTCTACTCATGCCAATACACATAGCAAAAGAAAACAACAATCCATAAGACATAGTTCACACTTTCACTTCATACAACCCACACATACATACATATGATAGTCATTCACATTTCTAAGTGTTGTGGTTACTCTAAAGTGTTGATTTTAGCCTACATGGACTTTTAAACATATGTATATGATTTCTAACTTTTGTATTCAGATTTCTGTTTGCACACTATATATGAATTTTAAATTTGAACAAATTCTTTATATTTAATTAATATACTTCTTAACTACAAAGTTTGTATAAAAGGTATTTTCCTACTCCAAATAGGTTTTCAGATCTTCTACCAAATCCTAAATTGAAGCTTTTGGATTTGGAGAACTTCATTTATCATTTTCTAATTATGCATACCTATTTTCCTATATTTTTCAGATTTATTTTCTATGCCTAAAAGTGAATTTTAATATCAAATAGTAGGGCATATCATCTAAACAGAATAGGTTCTGATCTAAAATATTAAATAATATATTTTTGAACTTCTCCTCTGATGTGAACTAATTTAAATTTATTTTACCAATTTTCAGAATTATTTCCTAACCTAAAAATGTGTTCCTATAACTAATAAATGTGAACAATCAATTAGATAGATTCATTTCAGCCTAAAATCTATTTCTAACTCATTCTAAAGTTTTCCAAGCACTAGGAGAGTTTAAATTTGAATTTGCAATGTGTTTGCCTTACCTTTTTAAATTGAAGTCCTAGTCACATATTCAATTTTCTGATTTTAATCTCATATAGGGTCAAAAAAGGTAAATCCACACTACTGCAGGGTCTAATTTATTATTTCTTAACTTTCTAGGGGTCTAACTACACATAACAGAGGGGTTTTCCTAATTTTTATTAAGTCCGGGGGCTAAAACCGATTTTTAAATGAATTTACACAAATTTCTGAAGTTCCAGGGGCTAGATCAGAAGTTTCCGGGGCAACCTCGTGTTTTTCGAGATCTCCAGGGGGTAGCGCGTAAGAATCTCGGCATTTATAAAGCGGGGCTGATGTGGACCGTACGATTTAAAATAGACGGCTCAGATTAGATCTCTGAACCGGTACGCGCGGGTTTTAATTCTACCGTGCGATTTAAAATAGACGGCCCTCAAGGGGCCCCGTCGCCCTGGCCGTGTGCGGGCGGCGGTGCCCGGCGGCGCGCGGCAGCGGGAGGCGGCGATCTCGCCGGAGATCTTCGGGTTTCGTCCATACTTCCTAAAACCTGGATTTCTTGGCATAGAACGGTAGAGGGGAGGTCGGGGATCTCACCTCGGGGTTTTTTTTGAGCTCGGAGGCCCTGGAAGGTGGTTGGCGGCAAGGTCCGAGATGAAATCGCGGTGGTGCTTGCCGGAGCTGCGTCTAGAGTGCAAAACACCGGGTTTTCTTCACCTGCTGACTCCCCGGAGGCGGTGGAACATGATCGGCGCGTTAGATCAGAAAACCCGAGCAAGGATCGAAAGAAAACGGTGATCCAAGCTTCGGTTCTCACCGGAGAGAAAAGTGGAGCGCGCTGGGGAATTCGGTGAGTTTCTTTCCGGGAATTTCATGAGGAGAGGCGGCGGAGGATTGGTTTGGTTAAATAGCAGCGTCCGGGGCCGAAGATCGGGCTGGTGGCGCTGGTTTTCGGAGGTGGTTTGGATTCGGGTGCGGGGAAGAGTCCGGTCGGTTGGCGCGCGCGGGAGGTAGGAGATGACACGCGGGCCCCGCGTGTCAGTGAGAGGAAGAGAGGGGCACGGGTTTGGGCTGGCGCGGCGAGATAGTGGGCCGGCTGGCGGGTTTCGGCTCACTGGCCGGCTGGGGTTTTCTTTTTCTTTTTCCTTTTCTTTTCTGTTTTGATTTGAATTTGAATTCCAATTTAAATTTAAATTTCTGCACCACATGCAATACGTCCAAAAATTTTTAAATTCCCCTCTTTAGCAGATTTTGGGGTGTTACAGCGGTGGCGGTGAGGGGCAAATACATTTTTGGCAGCCTGACGGTGTCGATGTGAAATCTCCTGAGTTAGGTTTTTGCGGTGCTCGAGCAGTGCTTTATATAGTCGTCCATTATCACAGACAGGTTTTAAGGTGGTATATTAAAAAACCGCTTGTGATAATTGCCTCTTCATAGGTCTGATCTTCAGTTCTTCTTCTTTCGCTACATATCTCTTAATAAAATGGATCTTCCACTGAAAGTTGGTTTGTATGAACATATTGTCTTATTTATACATGTATGTTGTTAATTTTTTTAAAGCAATCCAACATGTCAAAATTCAAATTATCCATCATTATAATGAAATGCTTATATACATATGAGGCATTCTTCAAATTTCGAACACAAATTGATTCAAACAAACCAACTTCACAAAATCATTGTATTATGCAAGATACAAAAATGACAAATAACCTATTTTTTTAATGTTCTGACCAATTTCAAATGTTTTTCCAAGTGAAATTTAATGGGCACCTGTAATACTAAATCATATCACAAGAACTTGAAATTTGGGCTTTTACAAGCCCCTCATTTTGATCAAGAAATATTAATTAATCTTAAACTTAGTAAACTTTTTTCACAGGCGGTTCTATATTAAAAAACCGCATTTGATAATTGTCTCTTCTTAGATTTGCTCTTGAGTTTCTTCTTCCTTTGCTTCCCTTTTTATTTAGATTCACATGTAAATACTCAAACATGTATAGATTCTCCAAATTAAGTCCAAACTCAATAATTCTTTTTTCTATATTCCTCAAAAATCAATATATACCAGATGGAACAAAAATTTTAAAACTTATATAGGTAACATTGTTATGTATTGGTAAACATAGAATTAATTTATATGCACCTATTATTCAGATTTTCATATCTTCTAAAAAGATGGATCGTCCACTGAAAGTTGGTTTGTATGAACATATTGTCTTATTTGTACATGTATGAATTTTTTTAATTTTTTTAAAAGCAATCCAACATGTCAAAATTCAAACTATCATCATTCTAATGAAATGCTCATATACATATCAGGCATTCTTCAAATTTTGAAAACACATTGATTCAAACAATTTTGTAAAAATCTGGAAAAAATCATAGAGGTTGGTATGATGACTAAAAAGTCCCATAGAAAAATTCACTCACAAAATCATTGTATTATGCAAGATACAAAATTGACAAATAACCTTATTATTTGTTTTTATATCCTGACCAATTTTAAAGGTTTTTCTAAGTGAAATTTAATGGGCTACTGTAATACTAAATCATATTACAAGAACTTAGAATTTGGGCTTTTACAAACCCCCTCATTTTGGTCAAGAATATTAATTAATCCTAAACTTAGTAAACTTCTTTCACAGACGGTTCTATATTAAAAAACCGCCTGTGATAATCTCTTCATATATAGGTCTGCTCTTCAGTTTCTTTTACCTTTATTTCACTTTTTATTTAGATTCCAATGTAAATACTCAAACATGTATAGATTCGACAAATTAAGTCCAAACTCAATGGTTTTTTTTTATATTCTTCAAAAATTAATATATACTCGATGGAACAAAAAGTTTAAAATTATATAGATAATATTGTTATGTTTTGGTAAATATAGAATTAATTTATATGCACATATTATTCAGATTTTCATATCTCCTAAAAAATGGATCTTCCACTGAAAGTTGGTTTATATGAACATATTGTCTTATTTATACATGTATGAATTTTGTTAATTTTTTAAAGCAACCCAACATGTCTAAATTCAAATTATCCATCATTCTAATGAAATGCTCATATACATATGAGGCATTCTTCATTGATTCAAATAATTTTGTAAAAATAAGAGAGAAAATCATAGAGGTTGGTATGATGACTAAAAAGTCCTATAGAAAAATTCACTCAAAAAATCATTGTATTATGCAAGATACAAAAATGACAAATAAGCTATTTATTTGTTTTTTATGTTTAGACCATTTCAAAGATTTTTCGAAGTGAAATTTTATGGGCACCTGTAATACTAAATCATATTACAAGAACTTGGAATTTGGGCTTTTACAGGCCCCTCATTATGATCAAGAATATTAATTAATCCTAAACTTAGTAAACTTTTTTGACATGTGGTTCGATATTAAAAAACCGCCTGTGGTAATACATCTTCGCAGGCGGTTTTTAATACATCTTCGAGGAGGAGGAGGGTCGCACGCCGGTCATCACACGTCTCTGCACCACCGGCCGCAATTAAGTTCTCCGTCCGCAACTCTTCCTCCTCGGGCCGCTCGTCTCCCTTTGTCAACAAAGGAAGACACGCTTTTATCTCGCCCGTCTCTGCACCACCGGCCGCAATTAAGTTCTCCACCACCGTCTCCTCAGACCGCGCATTTCCCTTCTGTCCAACTCCAGCCGCTCTCTCTTCGAACCCTTAGCGATCGACCAACTCCAGTGCGACCGCCGCCTGCCGTCCATTGTTCGCCATCGCCGTCATCATCGTCGCCGTCACTACTCCCTCCTATTCTACATCGTCGTCGTTGTTCATGGCTGGGAACTTTGTTGTTGACTTGGCGCGTGGCCTACTCAAGGAGGAGCGCTTGGCGTGGCGCAAGAACCACCCCCATGTATGTGCATATGGCACACCGGTCGCATGGTTGTATGTAGCTCTGCAATGGGCTGATGAACTTAAACTCTAGAATTTTTTTCCCGTCTTGTTTGTGTTTTGGTATTTGCAATTTCATGGCTCACCATTTGTTGTCCAATTTCTCTGCGTAGGATTTATCTACGAAGCCTGAGTCGGGAGACTTAATGCAGTGGTAGTGCATCGTCCCCGTTAAATGTAAAAGCCCAAGATTTCACTTGCTAGAGTGTTCATCACATCACCCCACAACAGCTCATTTTGTGGATAACTCATGAACATTTGTGAAGAGCAAGTAAACACCATCAAGAGGTAATTAGAGGAAAAACTCGTAACTCCAAAAAGTAGGAGTTCACACATATAAACATGAGAGGCTGAGCTTTTAGGCCCTAAACATTCTTAGGAGTGCTCATGCCAAGTTTAATGCAAGTTCAAATTAATTTGAGGCACTTTTGGATACAATTGCAAAAGGGGCTATTTGAATGGAAATTCAAATTTCAGCCACTTTCATCACTTGGATTCAAAAGTTAACTTCATATTCAAAATCAGCACATTTTTCTGAGTTAGTCCGCCAATTTTCATCCTCATTGGAGTTCATCTTGTCGGGAGCTACATTTGAAGTATTTCAAAACTGAATTTGAAATTCAATTTAAATTGTGAATCAAATGTGGTCAAACAAACTCCAATATGAAGAATTCAAATTCATTCTCTGACTTGGTGGCTAAGTCTATCATTTAAGCGTGAGTAGCTGAGATATTTGCACAAACAAAAGAAAAGAATTAGAGGGGAGGGGGACCCACTTGACAATGGCTGTTTTCACTGAACCGACTCGGTGCCTCGCGAGTGAACGCAGCAGTGTCGCGTGCAGTCCAGCTCGCCGAAGATGAGGCCACCGTGCGGTGAAAACATCGAGTCACCACTCCAGCACGACACACAGCTCGTCCGTTTTCATCGTGCCTGAGCTGAACCGACTCTCACGCACACCCTCGTGGCTCCCACAACCGAACTACTCGCCGCCCTCTCTGATCACCGGCGACCGGCCGATCCCGGCTGCTTCACGCACCGCCACTAGAGAAGAAAAGGTGCACCTGCTTGTGACAAAGCTGTAGGAGAAGACCGTTTGCCGTTTCATGCGGTGTAGAGCGAGAATTCCTAGTTTTCCTTCATGGTGTGTATTAGGGTTAGCGCTCGGTCGACGGCAAAATTTGTTGCCCAGAGGCAACCGCCGGTCGAGCTGCAGGCCACACATGCTCTAGAGGTCCTTGCCCTTCTCGTTGACCAAGAACCAGCAAGAAAGACCCACCGGAACCCTAGTTTCACCGAGGAACAGTTCGGCGGAAGAGGGAGTCGCTGATGAGGTCCGGTTTGCCGGCTGTTTGGGTCCCAACCGAGGTCACACCGAGTTTTCTGAGGCTGCCCTGGACGTGGTGACGCGATTAGCGCGCGAAGTGGGTGGTCGGAATGATGGGAACACGTTACGGATGGGGCACAGTGGCATAGCGCTTGTCGCCGGCGAGCTACGGCGGTTAGCCGGTGGTAGCAAGGTTTCCAGCGTGTTCATCGTCCGAAGTTAGGTGGGGGCGGCGAGTTTCACCGTCGCCGGCGAGCTAGGTCGCCGGGAACACCGACCTCACCGGAGCTCCAGCGGCTCGCGGTGGCGGCGTCGCAAGGTAGACGACGGGCCGGTCCCACGTGACAGCCACAGTGCTAAGTGCGCGCGGGGTTAGCTTAAATTAAACATGCGGGCCCCGCTGTCAGTCGCTGTTAAGGCGCGGGAAGGGATTTTCTTGAGGAAAATAATTCAGGAATCAGCCCAAACTTTAGAAATTCATACCTTTGTGTAGAATTGTCCAAATTTAGTGAACAAATTTTTTTTGGATTCAGATATTTGATCCTGTGGCAAACATCCTCATCAATATCGCCATTGCTTTGTAACATTGATCCTAAGTATCGGAAAGAGTCCCTTCTAGGTACTATTTGTCCTTGTAGACTAACATTTCCCTCTTCACGACCAACACCACTAAAGTCACACCTCATATACTCGGTTTTGGTCCTACTAAGTCTAAACCCCTTAGACTCTAAGGTTTGTCTCCATAACTCTAATTTCTTATCAACACTATCTCTAGTTCCATCTACCAGCACTACATCATCAGCAAAGAGCATGCACCAAGGGATATTCCCTTGTATATCCTTCGACACCTCATCCATCACCAAGGAAAAGATGTATGGGCTCAAAGCTGATCCTTGATGTAGTCCTACCGTGATAGGAAATGCATCAGTCTCACTATCACTTACACGCACACTTGTCCTAACATTATTGTACATATCCTTGATAAGGGTAATGTACTTTGTTGGCACTTTATGTTTCTCTAGTGCCCGCCACATGACTGACCTTGCTATCTTGTCGTACGCCTTCTCCAAGTCGATGAACACTATATGCAAGTCCTTCTTCTGCTCCCTATATCTCTCCATAAGCTGACGAAGCAAGAACATCGCCTCCATTGTAGACCTCCCATGCATAAAACCAAACTGGTTTTTAGTGACATTGGTCACTTTCCTCGGGCGGTGTTCAATCACTCTCTCCCAAAGCTTCATAGTATGACTCATAAGCTTAATGCCTCGATAATTAGTACAACTTTGAATATCTCCTTTATTTTTGAAGATAGGTACTAATATACTTTTCCTCCATTCTTCAGGCATCTTGTTTGACCGAAAAATGTGGTTGAATAGCTTTGTGAGCCATACTATTGCCACGTCCCCAAGACATCTCCACACCTCAATAGGGACATCGTCAGGGCCGAGGGCCTTTCCTCCTTTCATCCTTTTTAAGGCCTCCTTAACCTAAAACTCTTGTATCCTCCGCACGAACCGCCTGTTGGAGTCATCAAAGGAGTCATTCAACTCAACCATAGTGCTCCCATTCCCATCATTGAATAGCCCATTAAAGTAATCACGCCATCTATTCTTAATCTCTTTATCCTTCACTAGAATGTGGTCAGTCTCATCTTTGATGCATTTAACTTGATTGAGATCCCTCATCTTTCTCTCGCGGATTTTTGCTACCTTGTATATGTCCTTTTCACCTTCTTTTGTCTCTAGTCTCTCATATAACTTATCATAGGCCTGTCCTCTTGCCTTACTCACAGCCCGCTTTGCATTCTTCTTAGCCTCTTTGTACTTAAGCATGTTGCTTGCGCTTCTATCATTATGCCAACTCTTGTAGCACTCCTTCTTCTCCTTAATGGACTTTTGTACATCCTCATTCCACCACCAAGTGTCTTTATCTACAAGTTTCTTCCCCTTTGTCACACCGAACACCTCACTAGCTACCTTCCTAATGCAAGTTGCCATCTTCATCCACATACTATCTGCATCTCCATTTTCTGCCCAGGATCCTTCTGTGATCACCCTATTTTTAAAGGATTCTTGTGATTCTCTCTTCAACTTCCACCACTTTGTTCTTGTGATTTTGACACCTTTGTCCCGCAAAGAGCATGTATGGAAGCGAAAGTCAGCTACCACAAGCTTATGTTGTGTCACAACACACTCCCCCGGGATCACCTTACAATCTAGACACTCCCGTCTATCCTTTCTCCTAGTGAGGATAAAGTCAATCTGACTAGAGTGTTGGGCACTACTAAAGGTCACTAGGTGAGATTGCCTCTTCCTAAAGAGGGTGTTAGCTATCAACAGATCATAGGCTACGGCAAAGTCTAGGTCCTTACCCTCCTGATTTCTATCGCCGCATCCAAAACCTCCATGTACTCCCTCAAATCCTAGATTAGTTGCACCCACATAACCATTGAGATCTCCCCCTATGAGGAGTTTCTCGGTTATCGATACACTACTAACCATATCCTCCAAGTCCTCCCAAAATTGCCTCTTAGCACTCATGTTGAGCCCAACTTGTGGGGCATAAGCACTAATGACGTTCAAGACAATGTCCCCAATTACTATCTTGATTAAGATGATCCTATCCCCTCGTCTTCGAACATCCACTACTCCATCCTTAAGACTCTTATCTATTAGAACACCTACGCCATTCCTAGTCCCAGCTGAACCAGAATACCAAAGCTTGAAACCGGTATTCTCGACTTCTCTCGCCTTTTGACCCGCCCATCTAGTCTCTTGTACACAAAGGATATTTACTCGTCTCCTAATGGCAACATCTATTAACTCACGTAGCTTCCCCGTCAAGGATCCTACATTCCAACTACCCACCCGAAATCTATGTTCCTCGGCTAGCTTCCTTACGCTTTGCACCCGTCGAGTAAGATGCAAAGACCCTTGCTCACTTATCACTACATCTGGGCGATGATGTAGCGCGTCACTAAGGTGGTGGCGATCCGGCCCTTGCTCATTTAACACCATATCTGGGTTCCGATATGGCGCGCCACTAAGGCGGTGGCGACCCGGGCCTTGCCCACTTAACACCATACCCGGGTTCCGATATGGCGCGTCGCTAAGAGGGTTACGCCTCAACGAATTTCTATTGGGTTTCATTTCCATGAGAATGGCTAAGTGTAAGTTGTTGGCTCGCCAAGCCTATCACAACCCCCTCCTCCTTTACCCGGGCTTGGGACCGGCTATGTCATTACAACATAGGCGGAGTTCAAGTAATTAATAAACAAAACATAATTATTAAAAAATGACTCAAAGAGGGTGCGAAGTCTGGTGGCGGCGGCGGGATGGGCTACCGGGGGCCAAGAGGGGGGCCTGCTAGGGGCTAGGGGGGCAGAGGGGGCCGGGGACGACGCGGCGGCGGCCGGGGGCAGCAGCAACGGCGGTGGAAGCGGGCGGCGGCGGACGGCGGGCGCCGATGCAGGCGACAGCGGAGGACAGCTTGGGGGAAGGGCTGAGAGGCGGGCTCGGGCTCGGGGACGTGAGACGTCGGCTGTGGTGGCGCGAGGGGCTGGCCGCCTAGGCGTCGCCTTGAAAACAGTAAATTAACTAAAACACTAAATCGCCTAGGGGCCAGGGCGAAGCCATGGAGTAAACCAAAAATTAAATATCTAAAATAATTAAAATAAATCAATTACTGAATTAATTAAATTAAACAACTAATCAATCAATTAAACAACTATTGAATCGATTAAACCACTAATGAATCAAATAACTAAATTAAATAACTAAAATAAGAACCAATTTATAAAATAACTAAAATCAATCAATTACTAAATTAACTAAATTGAACAACTAATCAATCAATTAAACAACTAATGAATCAATTAACTAAATTAAATAACTAAAATTAGAAGCAATTTCTAAATTAACTAAAATCAATCAATTACTAAATTAACTAAATTGAACAACTAAGCAATCAATTTTGGGCCATGGTTACCTTATCCAAGTAGGATGCGGCACGGTGGCTGCGGCGGGGTCGGTGAAATCCGGTGCGGTGGCCGGGGTGTCCGCGGCCGGGGTGGCGGAGGGCGGGGCGGCTGCGGCCGGGTAGGCAGCGGCCGGGGCGGCGGGGGCGGCTGCGGCCGGGACGGACGGCGGGGCGGCTGGGTTCGGCGGCTGGCGGGGCAGTGCGGCGCTTCGGGCGCGGTCCAGCGGCGGCTGGCTCGGGGTCGGCGTGGGTGTGAATGCCCGTGGAGACCCCGGGCCCGCGGGGTATATAGAGCATATTTACGACGGCCAAGGTCCAGCCGTCGTAAATAAGGTGTTATTTACAACAACCGAAACTGGCCGTCGTATATAAACTTATTTACGACGGTTATAGGGTTAGCCATCGTAAATAAATTTGACCATCGTAAATTTACGTATTTCCTATAGCGTGAGTACTATAACAGGGATACATGTTGTCTTTGCAAATCCGCAATGTTCACTCTATTTTATATATTAGGATGTGATTTTATACATTAGGATGTCTTTATAATCAATGAGTACTATAACAAGAAACCCCTTCTGTAGATTTTCATGTTCTAACATGGAATGCCCTAAGAAGACCGGTGCTGGTAGTAACAATGAAGCTGACAGTATTGAATTTAGTGACTCCAGCAGTTCAGCCTCGTATCACAGTCCATCGGATCCTTTTCCAAATATAAATATTAAAAAGACTTCAGAGGATCTCAACCCGGAATATGATCCTGCCGGCGAGGTATGGATCACGAATCTTAACTCCAGCAGTTTAAGTTAATGTAGGTTGTCAAGTAGATGAAGCCTTATAATTCTTTTCTACTTAGCTTAGTTGCCAAGACAACGAGGTGACTTTGGCTCCTAAAACCGCAGAAGGTTCTCCAATGATTGAATCCCCAAATTCAGTCAAGAGAAAACGAGGTGGGCTTCCCCAATAAGGGTCCATTGAACCGCATAATACATAACAAGTGTCAGTCCAGGTGGGCTTCCCTAAGAACCATTGGATTCAGTTACAAAGTACCGAAATGCATGCGGTTGTCTTGTTAGAGAGATCGTGTCGATCACAACTGAGAATTGGAGAAAATTCACTGAGGCGAGCAAGAGTGAGTTGTGCGAGAAGTTAAAGAAACAATTCAAGTTCCCAAAAGGCATGGAAGAAGCCGTAAAGAAAGCAACATTGGTCTCTTGCGGCAAGAAGTTTTGTGGCTGGAAGAGTGAAATGAATGCTTATGTTAAGGACAATAAGGTCCCTAGCCAGAAAAAGATGGAAAAAAATTACACAAGCTCAGTGGCAAAAATTTGTTCGTCAAAAGACCACACCTAAGGCTAAAGCCCTAAGTGAATCTAGGTCAGAGCTTGCCAAAAAGAAAAAATATCATCATCGCTTGGGGTCTGCTGGATATGCCCCCAAAGTTGAGAAATGGAATAAAATATTAGAGGAAACTGTCAGTAAGGTCAATCCTGAACCACTACAAGGCTGCGATGAGATAACTAAGCGGTGGGTCTTAGCTCGGTCAGGTTTGACCAGTGAGGGCAAACTTGAAAAGTCCGACTCTGTGAACCAACTAGAGCAAAAAATGAAAGAAGTAATTGAAAGTGCATCTAGGCTAATTCCCCGTGCGTTTTTATGATTAATGACAACACTTAAGGGACTAATGAGCATTGCAAGTGGGAGTACAGGTGATTAAGAAATCTACGAAGATGGAGGCACTCAAAAAGGAAAAGAGGAGAAAAAAGGCAAAAGCACAAGAAGAGTAGAATTTAGGGTTTTAAATTCTTTTGTTTTGAGTTTAGCCTTTGAGTATGAGTGTGATCATAGAGTAAAGTGCAGAGAACCATCTAAGAGCTCAGAGTCCGAGTTTAGGTTGAGTGGAGTGAAGAATTGGGATAGCCTTGGGAATTGGGCCAGACTTTTCCGGGTTGGAAGGTCGGACTAGTCCGGTACATCGGATTGATGAGATATAGAACAGACCAAGAATTTCTGTGTGAGTTTGGACTTGTCCGGGGTGGAAGGTCGGACTAGTCCGAAGAATTAGACTAATCCGATATAGAACGGAACAAGAGTTTCTGTGTGAGTTCGGACTTGTCCGTCTGGGGACGGACTAGTCCATGGGAAATAAGTCTGAGTTCTTCAGGAGCTAAGTCTTGAAGGACCGGACAAGTCCGCTCTTTGAGGCCGGACTAACCCGCAGACTCAGACCAGTCCATTTCAAACCGGAACAGAAGGTTCTCTGTGAGATCGGACTAGTCCTCTTCGTGTCGGACTAGTCTGTTTGGGACACGGAAATAGCTGAAGGAACTAAGTCTAGTCCGATGGATCAGACTTGTCCGTTCTCAACCGGAACAATGGTTTCTGTGTAAGATCAGACTAGTCCTTTGTGGACCGGACTAGTCCGTAGAATGTGACCGTTTAGTTGGTAGAATCTTGCCGTTTAGTAGGTGAAGAGGGATGTCATCGGTCCCTGCAGGACGAACTAGTCAAGGGTCAAAGGGCGGACTAGTACGGACTTTTGCTGTTGGCAAGGGCTAGTTCCTGGGACCTCTATAAAAAGGGGTTGCCCTGGCCTCAAAACAAGAGACAAGCACCCTATGACACGACCCCACGGTCTTGTCAAGCCAGGATCACGCTGAGGGGTGCTGCGTTGCACAGCACCGGATACTACACATCAAAGGTACAAAGCGGAAGCAAAACTTTTATTACATAAAGTGGTTTATGAACATTTGTACATTAAAATAGGTCCAGTCTACACTCACGGGCGTAGACTACGCATCAAGTTCACGTTCAGCCCGTGAACGTGTCCTTGCTAGCACACACGCACACTAACACGGCGGCGTGCACGACTCCCACTCGACGGGGTTCCCCTCCTGGGGTTCCGTCTCCTCTTCGGGAGTCCCTTCCTCATATAACCCTGCAAAAGCTTCAAACACAAGCAGTGAGCATGAAGGCTCAGCAAGACTGAGCCGTCTCTCCTAAACATGGAACTTCTACATGAGGGTTGATAGGTTACATGAGGTAAAAATCATTTGCAAGGACTCGCCTAATTAGTGGAACCTTACTTTTAAGTTTTAGCTGCAGGTTGTGGAGAACTTTACGCTAAGGCACATGAGAGAGCCGCAATCAAACAAGAAACGCATTTCTCTCATGTACTTTGCCCAAAGTTGAAAAGAACTTTAGTTAGCTCTAGACTACAGCAAATCATTAACAATCCAGTCCATATTTCAATCAGCAACATTTTAACATGTAACTAGCCTGTTCTTTCTACGTCACGGTACAGTGAACAAGTGGTACTCACTGACCGTGAGGGACGGCGATTATAATCGATTTACACCTGCAGGGTTACCCGAATAACCCGTCACGTACGCCTGTACTCGATGTTGCCTACAACAACCATCACGGACGCCGTACACAACCACCTTTCGTCCGTTAGCCAAATATTGAACCGGTCCCATCGTCCCGAGCAAGAGGTCTCTGCACGCGCATCTCAGTGCCGCCAGCCGATTTACACCTCAAGCTCTCAACCTACCCTCTGAACGACGGGCAATGCCTCAATACCTAGCTACCCAAGTTACATCGGTTTCCCGGTTCCCATATAGCCGGTAGGTCTTCGGTACTGTTCTAGCTTGTTCAACAGGCCCGCACATGGCTCGGTCCTCAATCGACACAAGCGGAGCTATAGCACACAGGCCCCAAAGTCCTGCTGCCCTTACTCTCCTCTCGGTCTCATTTTTCTTGCCATGTGTATCATGTGCTATCTCTACCCGAGTCGAGTGCCTCTAGCCTATGCTCGCGAGTAGTTCCAACTACTCGACTTGTACCGAATCCTACACTATCTTAGCATTGCAGTAGCTAACGAGGTTTGCAATCCTAAACCCAACCCATGGTTTTCTTGGCTATGCAGTTGGGTTTCCAAACAAGACTCTAATGCAAGGAATCATCATACTCAAGTAAGTGCTCAAAACAATAAAAATAAATTTTGTAAGAAGGTTAATGCAAACCAGAGCTTGCCTTGCTGCTCTTGGTCGTAGGCTATCTGCTCCTCCAGAGTCACGAAGTCTAGGACTTCGGGTTCCTCCTCGACCTTAGCGACTACATGATATACAAGTATACGTATTAATTTAAATGCATTTGATTGAATTTAAACTTGCGAAGTCTATAACTCTTACTAGACAGACCCAATGACTGTGAAACTTTTACTGTGGCTTGGTTACAACCTAACCAGAGACTTGGTCAAGTTTTAGTTGCAGCAAAGCTCATTTGAGCCCTCCACAATTAATTATGTACTTGACCTTAATTGAAGGCTTTTAGGGCGTTCTAAGGATTTTCATGAAACAAACTATGACTTTCTGAAAACTAGATTTTAAGAGGGTTCTAATGGAGTTGGTCTCACTTAATTTGAAGGTTCCTAGCTAAAGCTATGAGCTAAACAATTTCAGAGAAAATTCTGAAAATGTTTCTGAACATTTTCTATTTTCTCTGGAACAGTTTCACTAATTACACCATTCGGTGGATCAAACGAGCTCAAATGGGCCTGAAAGTTTTATGGTAGTTAAGGGATATTTTGCGGAAAATCCCAGCAAAATTTCAGAATTTTCCTTTAAGGGATTCTCCAGTTAAAATTCCAAACAGTTTAGATTTTGAGGAATTAATTCTGGAGGATTAAGGGTTTTCATGAAGTGAAACTTGATTTGCTGGATGTACTCAGAGAGCTGAATCCAACAAAATTTGGTTCACTCGATTTGGAGCTTTCTAGCCAAAGTTATGAGGATTTGAAGTTTGAATGAAATCTGAAAATCGCGGAAAAGTTTAAACTTGCGGGTGGGACACGGGGACACGTGTTGCGCACTGAGGCGTCGGCACACCGGGGTCTATGGGGTTCCTGCGCACCAGGACAACAGATCCCAGCCACACCCGATCCCGATTTGAATTTTTAAGTCGCTGACATCCGGGCCCCGCGTCTTCTTCTTCCTCCCGACGCTCCCTCGCGCCCGCGCCGCCTCCCTCGCCGGAGCAGACCCGGAGCTCGCCGGATTGTCGCTGCCGGCCATCGCACGGTCTGAAACTCGCCGCCAGGGGGCTATCATCGTCGAGGAACACGTCTGTTGGGTCAGTTCGAGCTGGCGGTGACCGGAAATAACCCGGCGACGTGCGGCGGCCTCGGTTGAGGTTCGGCGCCGTCGGCCGTGGGTTCTAACCCGCCAAGACCTCGAACAATCAGTTCTACAGCATCAGTACAACCCTAGGAAACTCGACAAGGTTTGAAAGGTGTTCAAAGATGGTGGCAAGTTGGTCGGCACCGTGTGACCGATCGTGCCCGCCATGAACGTCCTCGATCAAGCTCAAAATTCATCACTCCTAGTCGGTTTCATACCACGGATGCAGAAAGGAAATTGATCGCCGGCTAGTCCAGAGCCTATGTGCAAGATTTGATAACTTAAGAAGGATCATAGAGCGGGAATTCAAAGAATCCGTACCGGAAGCTCGATTTAAGACCGCCAGAGCAAAATCTGGAAATTCGTAGCGGATTCTTCACGGTTTGCTTCAAGACTTGGAGGAGAGCAACAGTGGTCGCGCGCTCCTGTTCTGCTCTAGCTGGCCCGTGAAAGCCCCTGTGGAACGCTGTCCACGAGCGCCTGACCTTCGGCTGAGGTTAGGCCGCCGTTGTGGCGATCGTTCTCGGGCAAGGGAGGCCGAAGCTCGGGGTTTTTGGCGTCGGGGAAGTGGAGTGTGACCTCAGGGTGCTGCCTAGCAGCTCGGGGAAGGAGGGGGCGCGATGTTTTCACGGTTTCCCGATCGAGCAGAGAGGCGGAAGCCGGGGAACTCGGTGTGCACTGAGGAGGAGGAAGCGAGCGATGATCGCTTCGGTGGAGCGCGTGGAGCGCCTTAAGAGGACCCCGGGACCGACCCTGGGCTCGCGTGTGGAAGCGGGAAGCAGCTGGTGGCGCTGCTCCTCCTCGGTGGCGCACGAGCAGCCCTCGGTGGCGTTGAACCGACAGAGGCAAAGTCCACTGCTTCGGTTGCAAGTCTTCAGCAGCCTATGACAGGTGGGTCCCACCCCTATTTTAACCTCTGAGATTAACTCCTTATCACTGTTGTAAACAGTAATCCCCACAAATCCCCTGGTGATTTGAATTATCAACCTTTGAGCCATTTGAATTGGCTAGAATTCAACTTGGGATTGGTTTGGATAAATTTCAGCACATGTTCAGTTTGAAATTCAAATAAAGTTTGAATTTGCCCCACTTAGCTCATGTCAAGATCAACTCCAAATGGAGTGAAAATTGGTGTGTGAGCTCACAAAGATGTGCTGAGTAAGAATATGTCTCCCACTTTTGAATTCATGGGACAAAAACAGTTTGAATTTGAATGTAGTTTCAAACTGCCCTCTTTCTAGCTATGCCCAAAATGACCTCAAAAGGTTTTGAATTTGGGTGAAACTTGGCATGGACATTCCTAGCAATGTGTAGGAGTTTTTCATATGCCCAGCCCCTATATATTACATGTTGGAAATACCACTTTTGCAATATGTGAGTTTATTCTCTAATGAGCATGTTGATGGTGGTTACTTGCTCTTCAAATGTGTTCATCAACTTTCTTCAAATGAGGTGTGTGTGTGGTGATGAACACTTGAAATATGTGTCCAAAAACTGAGGCCTTTACATTCCTCCCCCCTTAAAAGAATCTCATCCCAAGATTATAAGGTGGAAATGGGAGAGAGGACGGTGGAAAATTACCGGATATGCGACGTGAAAAAGTCAGGGTAGTTAGCGCGAAGAAATCCTTCGCTCTCCCATGTCGCTTCGACCACGGAGTGATTACTCCATAGAACTTTGTAGAACCACAACGTGCGGTTGCGTGTGGTTCGGGCCTTTTCGTCAATGATCTGAACCGGTTCCTCCCGATAGGTGAGATCCGGTTGCAATTCTTCAATGTCCTCCAGTTGAACGGTAGTTGATAGCTTGAGACACTTCCTCAGCTGGGAAATGTGAAAGACGTCGTGCACACCGGAAAGTGCTTCTGGTAATCTCAGCCGGTATGCTACTGATCCACATCTTTCGGTAATCTGGAATGGACCGATGAATCGGGGTGCCAACTTTCCTCTCACCCCAAATCTGTTTACGCCCTTCATTGGAGACACACGTAGATATACGTGATCCCCGACTTCGAATTGTAATGGGTGTCTTCTCCGGTCCGCATACTATTTCTGTCGGGATTGGGCGGCTTTTAGGTTCGGTTGAATCAGTCGAACCTTTTCTTCCGCGTTGTTGACAAGGTCAATCCCGAAGGTAACCCTTTCGCCAGACTCACACCAATTCAATGGTGTGCGGCATTTTCTCCCGTATAGCGCCTCGTAGGGCGCCATCTGGATGCTGGCTTGGTACCCATTGTTGTACGAGAACTCGGCTAACGGCAAGTGATCATCCCAATTCTTGCCGTGGTTGATAGCGCAAGCTCGTAGCATGTCTTCTAAGATCTGATTTACCCGCTCGGTTTGCCCATCCGTCTGCAGGTGGTACGCTGAACTACGGATCAGCTTCGTCCCCAAGGCAGCGTGTAGCTGCTCCCAAAAACGGGACACAAATAAAGTTCCCCGGTCCGATATGATGGTACGGGGTACGCCGTACAAGCATAGGATCCGTGAGATGTACAGTTCAGCATACTTCTTGGCGTTGTAGTTGGTGTTGACCGGAATGAAATGGGCAGCTTTGGTGAGCCGGTCGACGATCACCCACACAGAATCATGTTTTTGCAAGGTGGTGGGTAAACTGACGATGAAATCCATGCTCACATCCTCAAATTTCCAGGCAGGAATGCCCAGTGGTTGTAGCAGTCCCGGTTTCCGCATATGATCTGCCTTAACCCTTCGACATGTATCGCACTCGGACACGTACTTTGCGATTTCCCGTTTCATCCGCGTCCACCAAAACTTGCTTCTGAGTTCATGATACATTTTGTTGCTGCCGGGGTGAATAGAAAATTTTGACAAGTGAGCCTCATCAAAGATTTTCTTCCGTAATTCCGGGTTACGGGGTACGACGATCCGGTCCTTTGAACCATAGGACGCCGTCTCCGTCTTTCTGGTAACATTTAAGCTCCCCACTGTCTACACATCTCCGCAAATGCAACATGCCCTTGTCATGTTTCTGAGCTGCCGCTATCTCTTCACAGATGGTGGGGATCAAAGCTAGGTTGTAGAGAGCTCCATGTGGAATTACATGCAGTGGTGGCTCGCTCTCTTCCAACGGTGTGATGGTCAGACTGTTGACGTGTGACTTGCGGCTCAGCGCATCTGCCACTACGTTTGCCTTGCCCGGATGATAATGGATCTCTATTTCGTAATCCTTTATCAGTTCTAACCATCTTCACTGCCTCATGTTCAGCTCCTTCTGAGTGAATATGTACTTGAGGCTCTTGTGGTCGGTATATAAATGTACGAGGTTACCGAGTATGTAGTGCCTCCACATTTTGAGTGCGAGTACCACGGCAGTGAGCTCCAAGTCGTGAGTTGGATAATTTTGCTCATGGTTTCTAAGCTGCCATGATCCATACGTGACCACTCTTCGGTCTTGCATCAGCACACATCCGAGCCCAATGCCGGATGCATCGTAGTACACATCGAACGGTTTTGTTGTGTCTGGCTGCGCCAAAACCGGTGCTGATGTTAGATGCTTGACTAAAGCCTGGAATGCTACTTCACATGTTGGACTCCAAACATATTTGGTAGCCTTCTTCAGCAGCTCCATCATAGGCTTGCAATTTTCGAGAAGTTTGGAATGAACCTCCGATGATACCCTGCGAGTCCGAGGAAACTCCGTACCTCGTGAACAGTCCTCGGGGACTTCCAATTCAGCACTTGAGTGATCTTACTCGGGTCTACAGCGATACCCTCCGCTGAGATGATATGCCCGAGAAAAGGCACTTGTGATATCCAGAATTCGCACTTGCTGAATTTTGCGTATAGCTTGTGATCCCGCAGCCGTTGCAAGACTATACGCAGATGTTTCTTGTGATATTCCTCCGACTTGGAATATACTAGTATGTCGTCGATGAAGACCACGACAAAATTGTCCAGCTCCGGCATGAATACCGAGTTCATTAAATACATGAAGTGAGCTGGAGCATTGGTGAGGCCGAAGGACATGACCAGGTACTTATAAAGTCCGTACCTCGTCAAGAAAGCCGTCTTCAGAATGTCCTCCGCCCTTATCTTAATCTGATGGTACCCAGATCTTGTCCATCTTGGAAAAGATCTTTGCTTCGACCAACTGATCAAACAACATGTCGATCCGTGGCAACGGGTACTTGTTCTTGATGGTTACGGCATTTAATGGACGATAGTCCACGCAAAGCCGCAACGTCTCATCCTTCTTCTTTACAAATAATGCCGAACAGCCCCATGGCGAGGAGCTCGGCGTAATAAAACCCTTCTCCAGGAGGTCCGCGAGCTGAGTCTTCAGTTCAGCCAACTCCTTGGGCGCCATCTTGTACGGCCTTTGGGATATTGGCATGGTTCCCGGTGCAAGTTCAATCTTGAACTCCACCTCTCTATCGGGCGGCATCCCCGGTAAATCATCCGGGAACATGTCAGGGAACTCTCGGACTACTGGAATATCTTCCAATCTGATAGTTGTGGCTTGATAGACACTTGGAAGTTTTATTTCTGGACTGTCCAGAAATAAGGAGTGAGATCCGTGCACTTCTGAGTTTAAGTGCACGACTCGAAGGACGGTGTCTAAAACAGCGCCGTGGAGGGTTAACCACGACATCCCTAGGATGACATCGACCTTTTGTCCCTCTAAGATTATGAGGGACGTAGGGTAGACTCTACCCGCTAAGCATAACGGTACCTTGGAAACCATTACGCTTGCTGAAATCTTCCCACCCGGTGAATAAATTAAATATGGACTATCGGTGGGTAGTATTTGCATGCTATGTTTAGCAATGAAAGCTTGGCTAATAAAATTATGCGTGGCGCCTGAATCGAACAACACTATGGCGGGATGCTGGTGGAGTTGGAACATACCCGCAAGGATTGGCTCACCCTCCGGCACGTCCTCCATGGCAAGCTGGTGGACAGTGCCGGGCCTAGGGTTTGCCCGCCGCGCATTAGTAGGGTTCCGGGGTTGATTCCTCCCCGGAAACGGTGGTGCAACTCCGCCGCCTTGCCTCTCCAGACAACTGCTGGCGAAGTGTCCTGGACGACCACACTCGTAACATGTGGCCGCTGCTTGTGCGGTGCTCGGGACAGAAACCCGGCATGCGTTGCTGAGGTGCATACGAACGCGGCATCGTCCGCTGCTGCTGTTGTTGTTGCGGAGGTGGTACGGGCAGTGCCGTCCTGAATGCCGGTGAAGAATACGGCTGACTGCGGAATGGCATCGGCGTTTGTGGTGGCTGCCAGCGTGGACCTGATGGTGGACGATTCACCATCCGAAACTTCTGAGAAGGACCGCCTCCTTCTCCACTGCTTTGCGGCGCGCTTCGCTTTCTCTCCGCCGCCGCTAGCTCCTTGCCGGAGTCCTCCTGGACAATCGCAGCATCATTGATGTCGTTGAGGCTGCCGCGATTGAACATCGCCAATTTGTCCTTCAGGAGCAGGTTAAACCCCTGGTAAAAGTGGTCCCGCCGCTTCTCGTCAGTATCAGCGTGATATGACGCATAGAGCGCGAGATCATTGAATGCCCTGGAATATTCCAGCGTGTTCCGGCTCCCTTGTTGCAGGTGTAGGAATTCCTGCGTCTTCCTCTTCAACAGACCTGGCGGTATGTGATAAGCCCTGAAGGCCGTCCGGAAGTCCGCCCAGGTCATAACTCGGTCGGTGGGCTGTGAAGCACAGATGTTTGCCCACCACGCGCTCGCGGATCCCTGGAGCTGCTGGACCGTGAACTGAGTCTTGCGCTGCTCACTTATCTGGAGCAGTCCGAACTTCATCTCTATTGCGCGGAGCCAGTTGTCCGCGTCGAGAGGTTCATCCGCCCTTGAGAATACCAGGGGATGAGTCGCTAGGAAGTCAGAGTAGGAGCTCTGTTGACGCTCCTCACGGTCTTGACGTCTCTCTGCGCGAGACGTATTAGCGATGAGAGTTTGCAGCAACTCCGTGTGCTGCTGATGTGAACCCGACATTGCCGCGACGATGTCGGCCAATGTAACCGTTGGCAGTGGCGGTGGCGGTGTTTGTTGTTGCTGCTGCTGTCCCGGGGAGTCCTCAGGAGGCTGTTGGGAGGTCTCTCCCCCTTGGCTAGTGCCCCCAACGTCCGGGTTGGCACGAGTACGAGTCATTCTGCAATTCAAAACAGCAGCGATTAGCACATGTCATACTTAAAATTCCATATGCAACAGTAGGTATTGAAGTGACACATGAATAATTTGCACAACATTCACATATATTGATAAAGCATAAACTTTATACAAGATACATTATTCTCGGGTCTCTGAGAAGTCGTGCTCATGTCGTCACTACCTATACATACGCTACTGCCTACACGACATGTCACCGATTACAAAAGTTGGGTTATACAACCCTAGCTGCCCTATGTGGCAACTGTAACCTCCTACTCGGAGTAGAACTCGACCTCCTGTGGGTCGTCCTCCTCCGGTACCTCTGCTGGTGGCTCCAGATCTACCACCTCTTCTCCCATCTCGGGTTCTCCCATTGCTGGAAGACCCAAGACCACCGGTATGCCCAATACCGGAGGTACGAGGTCCTGCAATGCATACACCTCGTCCATGGCCTGGTTGTAGTCTTCTTCCCAGCCTTGCCCTTCCTCAATAGCTTCGTCCCGCTCTTGAGTAAGGTCGTCATTCTGCTGAGTTAAAGTCTGCACCAGCTCTTGTAACGCCGCGATGTCGACACGGCTTTTCTTCTTCGCCTTCTTCAGACGATGCAACTGATTATGCTGTTCATTCAGTCGCTTGATCGTCGGAAGAAGCACATTGCGGAGTGCGCTGTGGGCACTCTCGAAATGGTCTCCACGGCTTGTGCTCTCCTTGAGCCTTGCGGCGAGATGCTCCATATGAACAGCTTGGCTGTCCATCACGGCGTTTCCCGCCCTCATCTGGAGGCTAAGGTTTGCCTCCGCGGGGCTGTACCTTGGGCAACCCTGATTGGCTGCCTCACGGTACCTTCCTTCCCACACATGATGAGCCCGTCCCTCCACCGGAACGAGCGCGTATGGAGTGCCCTCCATAGCCTTCACGTGTAGTTGGCAGAAACGTGACATGGTGTCATGGGCTGCCACTTGCCACATCCCTTCCGGATGTCTACCTCTCACCGTGACGGTGAACGGCACCCAACCGGGCGGCGTAGGTCCTGCAGGGACTTCCACATGGATTGTCCACGTCTTGTTCCCCTCCTTGCCTTCTTCCTTGGCGAAGTACTGCGGCATCTGGTTGTACCCGAAATATTGAAGCATATGCCTCAATGCTTCCGGATAGCCGCTGCGGTGAGAACAGTGGGACACCACCCACCCGTTCTCCAACTTCTTATCGGCTGTCGTCTGTAAAAATATATTTGAAAAATGTCAAATATTAATTTAAACAGTAAACCATTGAGTTATAACATAAGACATGTTATTGAACCCATAAAACTTGGAAACATAGTTCAAATTTTAAGCAAATTTGACTGCTGATCTGCTGTTCAACATGACAGCCCTGATCAGTTCCCATCTCAACCTGATTTAGGCCTTGTTAAATGCAAAACCAATTCTGGAGATCAACATCAAAGTTAAATATAACTTTAATATCTTTCCATAAAGTATTTGCTTGGCCTAAGATCTGTCCTGGTTCAAAAGTTATGAGAGGTTAAAGTTAACAGAATTTCTGGAGAAAAATTGGACAGCACCTCCCTGCTTTAGGTACTGATTTGATCCAAGAATTCCAGTTAATTCTGTTCCCAATCTGACAAAACTTTCTGTTACAAAATTGTAACCCATCTCATAAGATTTCCATAACTACCTAATTTTCTATTTTTGGATTTTTATGCAGGAAGTTATACTCAATTTACAGAGAGTTTTTACTCTGTCCTGTCTTCTGGATAGTTTCAACTCTTCTGCATTTTTCGATTGGTTAAGGGTTGAAACACCTCTGGACCTCAACATAAAAGTTGTGAAGCTCTTCCAATGCTTTCCAGAAATGTATCATATGACCCCAACCTCGAAAGAACTCAACCTATAACCTCTGATTAACTTCAGCCTTGATTCAGCTGAAAACAGAGTGCTCTGTCCTTAACAACCTATAAGTTGAAAACTTGTTAACTTTGAATACCCTGATTAAGGGAAGAGGTTACAGCAATGTTTTAGTGGTCCAGGTTAAAACTTTCAGGTTTTACAATGAAGTTGTTCATTTAGTGGGGTGTGACGTCGATGCGTCACTAGATCATGTCGGTACTACGTCCTCACAAAGAAAAACCTATACCAGACTTAGCCGGCTTCGTTAATTCAGTGGCACTAAGCGTCTCTCGCACAAGGATGCTACACGTCTACCGTTTCATGGTCAGAGTACCTGCAGAAAGCTCAAACAATCGTCAGACTCGGCTGCACACCGAGCCCAGTATCCATACAGTCCGTACACCCGGCCGTCATCACTCGCCCGGATGTTCTCAAGCCAAACACGCCTTGAGTTACGTGTTCACGTTTCAGACCATGTGATGGGGTCTCCCAAATTGCACCACGCACGCCAGGGACAGACGTTGCTCGAATACCCCAAATGACATGAAGAGTCGTAGAGGATATCAAAGCGGGTCGGGTTACCTGCCAACCGTGGGGCTCCACCCTTCAGCTTGTGCGCACTGGTGGACAGCGCTTACGTGCACCCCCCAAGACATAAACGTCCCGAGATGCACAATTTTCCGACATAATCAAATAGGTTAGTAGGCCACTTTCTATACACTAATAACATCCTTATATGGGCTACTAACTCGTTCCTTACTGGATTTTTTAAAAAGATGACCTTTTTAGTGCGTTAAACCTCAAGCGAGCTCTGATACCAACGCTGACACGACCCCACGGTCTTGTCGAGCCAGGATCCCGCTGAGGGGTGCTGCGTTGCACAGCACCGGATAACACACGTCAAAGGTACAAAGCGGAAGCAAAACTTTTATTACATAAAGTGGTTTATGAACATTTGTACATCAAAATAGGTCCAGTCTACACTCACGGGCGTAGACTACGCATCAAGTTCACGTTCAGCCCGTGAACGTGTCCTTGCTAGCACACACGCACACTAACACGGTGGCGTGCACGACTCCCACTCGACGGGGTTCCCCTCCTGGGGTTCCGTCTCCTCTTCGGGAGTCCTTTCCTCATAGAACCCTGCAAAAGCTTCAAACACAAGCAGTGAGCATGAAGGCTCAGCAAGACTGACCCGTCTCTCCTAAACATGGAACTTCTACATGATGGTTGATAGGTTACATGAGGTAAAAATCATTTGCAAGGACTCGCCTAATTAGTGGAACCTTACTTTCAAGTTTTAGCAGCAGGTTGTGAAGAACTTTACGCTAAGGCACATGAGAGTGCCGCAATCAAACAAGAAACACATTTCTCTCATGTACATTGCCCAAAGTTGAAAAGAACTTTAGTAAGCTCTAGACTACAGCAAATCATTAACAATCCGGTCCATCTTTCAATCAGCAACATTTTAACATGTAACTAGCTTGTTCTTTCTACGTCACGATACAGTGAACAAGTGGTACTCACTGACCGTGAGGGACGGTGATTATAATCGATTTACACCTGCAGGGTTACCCGAATAACCCGTCACGTACGCCCGTACTCGATGCTGCCTACAAAAACCATCACGGACGCCGTACGCAACCACCTTTCGCCCGTTAGTCAAATATTGAACCGGTCCCATCGTCCCGAGCAAGAGGTCTCTTCACGCGCATCTCAGTGCCACCAGCCGATTTACACCTCAAGTTCTCAACCTACCCTCTGAACGACTGGCAATGCCTCAATACCCAGCTACCCGAGTTACATCGGTTTCCCGATTCCCATATAGCCAGTAGGTCTTCGGTACAGTTCTAGTTTGTTCAACAGGCCCGCACACGGCTTGGTCCTCAATCGACACAAGCGGAGCTATAGCACACAGGCCCCAAAGTCTTGCTGCCCTTACTCTCCGCTCGGTCTCATTTTTCTTGCCATGTGTATCATTTGCTATCTCTACCCGAGTCGAGTGCCTCTAGCCTATGCTCGCGAGTAGTTCCAACTACTCGACTTGTATCGAATCCTACACTATCTTAGCATTGCAGTAGCTAACGAGGTTTGCAATCCTAAACCCAACATATGGTTATCTTGGCTATGCAGTTGGGTTTCCAAACAAGACTCTAATGCAAGGAATCATCATACTCAAGTAAGTGCTCAAAACAATAAAAAAATTTGTAAGAAGGTTAATGCAAACCGGAGCTTGCCTTGCTGCTCTTGATTGTAGGCTAGCTGCTCCTCCGGAGTCACAAAGTCTAGGACTTCGGGTTCCTCCTCGACCTTAGCGACTACATGATATACAAGTATACGTATTAATTTAAATGCATTTGATTGAATTTAAACTTGTGAAGTCTATAACTCTTACTAGACAGACCCAATGACTGTGAAACTTTTACTCTGGCTTGGTTACAACCTAACCAGAGACTTGGTCAAGTTTTAGTTGCAGCAAAGCTCATTTGAGCCATCCATAATTAATTATGTACTTGACCTTAATTGAAGGCTTTTAGGGTGTTCTAAGGATTTTCATGAAACAAACTATGACTTTCTGAAAACTAGATTTTCAGAGGGTTCTAATGGAGTTGGTCTCACTTAATTTGAAGGTTCCTAGCTAAAGCTATGAGCTAACAATTTCAGAGAAAATTCTGAAAATGTTTCTGAACATTTTCTATTTTCTCTGGAACAGTTTCACTAATCACACCATTAGGTGGATCAAACGAGCTCAAATGGGCCTGAACTTTTTATGGTAGTTAAGGGATATTTTGGTGAACATACAAGCGAAATTTCGGAATTTTCCTCCAAGGTATTCTCCAGTTAAAATTCAAAACAGTTTAGATTTGAGGAATTAATTCTGGAGGATTAAGGGTTTTCATGAAGTGAAACTTGATTTTCTGGAAAGTACTCAGAGAGCTGAATCCAACAAAATTTGGTTCACTCGATTTGGAGCTTTCTAGCCAAAGTTATGAGGATTTGAAGTTTGAATAAAATCTGAAAATCGGGAAAAGTTTAAACTTGCGGGTGGGCCACGGGGACACGTGTTGCGCACTGAGGCGTCGGCACACCGGGGTCTACGGGGTTCCTGCGCGCCAGCACAATGGATCCCAGCCACACCCGATCCCGATTTAAATTTTTAAGTCGCTGACATCCGGGCCCCGCGTCTTCTTCTTCCTCCCGACGCTCCCTCGCGCCCGCGCCGCCTCCCTCGCCGAAGCAAACCCGGAGCTCACCGGATTGTCACTGCCGGCCATCGCACGGTCTGAAACTCGCCGCCAGGGGGTTATCGACGTCGAGGAACACGTCTGTGGGGTCAGTTCGAGCTGGCGGTGACCGGAAATAATCCGGCGACGTGCGGCGGCCTCGGTTGAGGTTCGGCGCCGTCGGCCGTGGGTTCTAACCCGCCAAGACCTCGAACAATGAGTTCTACAGCATCAATACACCCCTAGGAAACTCGACAAGGTTTCAAAGGTGTTCAAAGATGGCGGCAAGTTGGTCGGCACCGTGTGACCGATCATGCCCGCCATGAACGTCCTCGATCGAGCTCAAAATTCGTCACTCCTAGTCGGTTTCATACCACGGATGCAGAAAGGAAATTGATCACCGGCTAGTCCAGCGCCTATGTGCAAGATTTGATAACTTAAGAAGGATCATAGAGCGGGAATTCGAAGAATCCGTACCGGAAGCTCGGTTTAAGACCACCGGAGCAAAATCTGGAAATTCGTAGCGGATTCTTCACGGTTCGCTTCAAGACTTGGAGGAGAGAAACATGGTGGTCGCGCGCTCCTGTTGCCGCTCTTGCTGCCCGTGAAAGCTCCTGTGGAACGCTGTCCACGAGCGCCTGACCTTTGGATGAGGTTAGGTCGCCGTTGTGGCGATCGTTCTCAGGCAAGGGAGGCCGGAGCTCGGGGTTTTTGGCGTCGGGGAAGTGGAGTGTGACCTCAGGGTGCTGCCTAGCAGCTCGGGGCAGGAGGGGGCATGATGTTTTCGTGGTTTCCCGATCGAGCAGAGAGGCGGAATCCGGGGAACTCGGTGTGCACTGAGGAGGAGGAAGTGAGCGATGATCGCTTTGGTGGAGCACGTGTAGCGCCTTAAGAGGACCCCGGGACTGACCCTGGGCTCGCGTGTGGAAGCGGGAAGCAGCTGGTGGCGCTGCTCCTCCTCGGTGGCGCACGAGCAGCCCTCGGTGGCGTTGAACCGACAGAGGCAAAGTCCACTGCTTCGGTTGCAAGTCTTCAGCAGCCTATGACAGGTGGGTCCCACCCCTATTTTAACCTCTGAGATTAACTCCTTATCACTGTTGTAAACAGTAATCCCCACAAAGCCCCTGGTGATTTGAATTATCAACCTTTGAGCCATTTGAATTGGCTAGAATTCAACTTGGGTTTGGTTTGGATAAATTTCAGCACATGTTCAGTTTGAAATTCAAATAAAGTTTGAATTTGCCCCACTTAGCTCATGTCAAGATCAACTCCAAATGGAGTGAAAATTGGTGTGTGAGCTCACAAAGATGTGCTGAGTAAGAATATGTCTCCCACTTTTGAATTCATGGGATAAAAACAGTTTGAATTTGAATGTAGTTTCAAACTGCCCTCTTTCTAGCTATGCCCAAAATGACCTCAAAAGGTTTTGAATTTGGGTGAAACTTGGCATGGACATTCCTAGCAATGTGTAGGAGTTTTTCATATGCCCAGCCCCTATATATTACATGTGGGAAATACCACATTTGCAATATGTGAGTTTATTCTCTAATGAGCATGTTGATGGTGGTTACTTGCTCTTCAAATGTGTTCATCAACTTTCTTCAAATTAGGTGTGTGTGTGGTGGTGAACACTTTAAATATGTGTCCAAAAACTGAGGCCTTTACACCCTAACGCCGAAATAACCTTCCTGGAGCTTTTCTAGCCCCCTCTCTTAAAATTCTTAGATTCCTAGGAGTGATTCTTGAGGGTTTGTCAGTTTTTGGGAAGAGAAGAAGGGGAGTGTGCACCATAGAGCTCTTGATTGATTCTCTAGCACTGAGTGGGAAGTGTGCTGTTGAGGGCATTGGTTTGTAAGTGCTTTGAGCTGAGTTCTTGTGGGAGCCTCAAGTTGTGAGTTGCCCCATGATTTATTGTGAAGCATTTGTGATATAGTGGAAGAACAAGCCAACCATGGTGGTGGCTTGGTGAGGAAAAGGTTGAGAGCAACCTTTTCCTTGGTGGGCTCCTCAACGTGGACGTAGGCTTCTTTGTAGAGCTGAACCACGGGATAAATCTTGTGTTCTTACCTTGTTGAACTAAAATTTTCTATGACCGGACTAGTCCGCCCTCAGGACCAGACTAGTCCATACTCTATGAACTAATCACTTTTATTAAGCCGTATTTTAGATTTTCTGCCTATTCACCCCCTCTAGGCAACTTTCAATTGGTACCAGAGCCTAACTCTCTTAAAAGCTTAACCGCTTGGAGAGGAGATGGGGGAAAACGACAAGAAGGACTTACAGCTCGTCGACACCACCGGCGCCGGCGAGAACAGCACCCACAGAGGTGAAGGGCTCAAGTTCTCACCTCACAAGGGCGTCAACCATATCAAGGACATGCCAAGGCTCCCTCCCTTCGACTTGGAGACCGACAACGGAGATGAAGAAGTGAGGCGTCTTGCCGATCTTATTCAAAAGGAAAGAGATGACGCTAGAAGAAGGAGACTTGAGAAAGAAAAGAAACTCAAAAAGCCCGAAGAGGACTACACTCGATATCCTTTTAATTATGAGCGTTTAAATTCGCACACAAATTACTTATCTATTCTTTTAGGCAAACCTCCACATTTTGATGGAACAAACTACACAATGTGGAAACACAATATGAAACTGCACCTTATTTCTCTCAACTCCACACTTTGGCACATTTTTTGCACTGTAACACCCTCAAATTCATTTCCATGCAATGCATACATTTTTCATGTAGAGAAGCATTATAAAAGAAGTAGAAATGGAGAAAGAACACTAGAAATGGAGAAAGAACTACAGAAATGGAGAAAGAACCATTGAAATGGAGAAAGAACCATAGAAATGGAGGAAGGAACCATAGAAATGGAGGAAAAACCACAGAATGGAGAAGGGAATATAGAAATGAAGAATGGGGCATAGAAATGGAGAGGGGAATGTAGAAATGGAGAATGGGACATAGAAATGGAGAGGGGAATGTAGAAATGGAGAATGGGACATAGAAATGGAGAGGGGAATGTAGAAATGGAACAAGTGATATAGAAATGGTGAGGAGTAGGAAAAAGATAGCTGAAGTGTGCCATTCCCAAATTATCCCCAAAATTTCCAAATTCCCTAATTCCACAAAAGGTTAATTTTCCCCACATTTGGGGGGATTAAATCCCCAAGTCTGCCGCACCCAACAAAAGGGGATAAGTTGGTTGAGTTCCAAATTGACTAGGACTCTTGTTTGATTTCCAATTGGATTAGGAATTCTCTTTTTCCCCCTTATAAATACAACCCCCAGCCCCCACCCCCTATCCGCAGCCTCCCCCCCCAAGTCACCGAGTTGGAGGCCCTCACCCCTCCAAGTCGCCGAGTTGGCACCCCCTCCCTTGCTGGAGTTTGGTCGCCGGCGAGCCCCGCCGTCGAGCCCCACCATCACCGGAGAAGAAGCCCGACGATCTGTCCTACCAAAATTTCCCATAGAAAAATTCTCCGCTGCTGCCATTGCTAGGAGAAAGGCCCTGCCACAAGGAGGAAGAGAGGTAGGTCTCCATTACCCATCTTACGACGTCGCTGCTGTTTCTACGCATCCGTTTTCTTCGCCCCTTCGAGCAGAAACTTTTACGTGCGGACAGATGATGTTTTGATTGATTTTTGATGGTGGAATTGATCTAGATCTTGAGTAAAGATCATCACCACGTCCACACTTGATCCCTACACCCTTGTTCATCATAAAACCCCATGAAAGACCATTAAAACATGCAAGAACACGTACAAACTGGATTAATAAAACTGCACTATAGAATTTGCATTCATCTACCCCATTGCATCTTGAGTAAAGTTTGTGCATGATGATTGATTGCTGTAAATTTTGTATGTGCATGGTTGTGAGTAGAAGGACAAGCTCAAGAGGCCATCTACGCTCGAGCAACAAGAGCCACGGGAGCAAGGCAAGTGCTCCTTGACCATATTGATCTCATGTTTTTGAAACTGTTTTGCTTGCAAAAACTTGTATGCTTGAGTCAACTTGATGGGGCACCCTTTTTGTAGGAGTTTACTAGTTTTGTTAACCATCCTTGTCGCCGGGAAAGTTGATGAGTCGGGTATGGTTGTTTTTCCTTTTTGCTTTGCTTAATGTACGGGATACAGGAAGCTGAATTAAAACATTGTTAGCTACTGCACTCATATGAATAATGATGATGAGAACTTGATGAGGTCAATGAGCATGGAATCGGGGAGATCTAGGCAAGCTTGGTTCGTGGATGTTGCTGAATGAGATGGTGGTTTACTTGCCGTAGATCTAAGGACCGGTTCATGCCAGCACATGCCAGGAAAACATTGACACCACAAGGCCAAATATGGGTGCGGCTTAGCTGAATAATTAAGTGTGTCGCTAGCTTGTTATGGACCGTTTGATGGCGCGGGGAATGGGAGTCGAGAGGGACTTCCCTGGAAACTGCATGGCACAAGAAGGGGCCCGTGGGTGGGAGAATGGTGATTTGAGCCTGCCGGTGAAACCTCAGTGGGTCCATACATCTAGTAGCCCCTTTGTAAAGGATATTTTGTGATCTCTTGGCCATACACCGACGGTTGTGTACTGGTATAATGGAGGTTCTGCAGTCGCCGACGGGTGACGAAATCACGAATTTGTGGGTAAAGTGGTGCCACCTCTGCAGAGTGTAAAACTATCATGATAGCCATGCTTCCGGTCACAAGCACCTGGCCAACTTCCATGATTAGAGGGAAAACTTGGGATGGTTATTCGGTATGGTTATGGTATGACCATTGGGATTGGTTTTGGGACTGTTTTGAGTCATGAAAATGAGTTTGGTTTCGGGTATATGAATATGAGATTGTTATGAATATTTATGAGCATGAGATGAACTTGAGAAAGATTAATGGCTGGTTGAGACTTGATAAATGGTAAATTATGATGAAAGAATGTTGCTGAATTCCTTGGTTATGTTGGGATTAAACTCACCTAGAAATAGTTGCTGTTTTTACCATATTTGTGAAATAAAATTGTCTTGCTGCAATGAGCATTTTTATTACCTACCTTGTTGTAAGCTACATGTCATACTTTTCCGCACTTGCTGAGTACGACATGTACTCACCCTTGCATTACCACATAAACATCAGCTATAGGATATGAGTACTTCGAGGACCATGTGGAGTACTAGGCGTGTGCACTACCGTCAACATGCCTGTGGAGTTGAAGATTGGAGCCTGCTGTTTAGTTATTTCCGCTGTCGTTTAGAGACTTCCGCTGCAAAAATAAGATAAACATTCATGAGTGAGACATTGAGTCGTTGTAATAAAGTACTTAAACACTATTTATTTGTGGTTATATTCTGAATTCAATTTGTGGATTACATGTGTATGTGTGACGAACATCCTGGGCACACATATGCATTCACTTGGTTCTATTTTCGGAACCGGGTGTCACAAATTGATACCAGAGCCACGTTGACCGTAGGATGAAAGCCTAGGTAGAATGGACACTCTAAAACACACTGGGACACCCCTCTAAACTGCTATTTTCGAAAATTTCTTGCTGCTGCACTTTACTTGTCAATTCAGCCACCGCAAAGTGCTATTTTCAGCCCCTCTTTTCTCTTCTTTTGGACAGCAACACTTTTGCTGTCTTGCTCCATAGCTTCTGAAGTTTTGGAGTTATTCCTTCCTTCTCTAAAGTTTCTCATGTCTTATTTATAGATGCCGGTGATCAGGAGCACAGCACGCATAAGGACTCGTCCACCGCCACGTGGGAGTGCACTTAACCCCATTGAAGTGTCTGATGGACCATATTGGTTGGAGGTGAAGACGGAACCTCATGATGAAGAGGAAGTCAGTATCTCTATGCATGAGGAAGAGGACCCGGAAGAGGTGGAACCATTCGAATACGATATGGAGGATGATCCACAAGAACGACATTGGTACGCACCTCAGGAGGAGTTTCATGTGGGCTTACACCCCGTGGAGCCTCATGAAGCTATGTCAGGAGGAGATGAACCCGAGGAGGAGCCACCCCTTGCTGAGGCCAATAATGAAGGTGATGAATGGGCCAACCATTCAGTTCAAGAATTTTGGTCTGATGGAATGGAAGGAGGACACATATCCAAGGAGCTCAAAGAATTCCTGGATTTCTGCAGCCTATACCCAGAATACCTTCTCAAGAAAGTCCCAAGTCTCGGACATGAAGAGTGGAAGGCTGACGTAAACATCCTATCTAACGGTAGGGTTGTCACTCGGCACTTCACACCCACATGGAGAGCTACAAGGGCAGAAGCTATCGATGATGCTGCATGGGAAGCACTCACTGGACTGTGCTACACCTTCCATGAGCAACTTGAGGACACCACTTTTGAGCTCCACCCGTATCGGAAGAGTGGTACAAGGGAGATCATTGGACCCCATGTAACAGCTCTTTCCAACCCACATGCTTCTGACAAGTCTCAGAGGTTGCTCGTGGAGTTAGGAAACCGCTACGCAAGCGCACAAGAAGAGATACGTTACCTCCGCAAGAAGCTGTACTTGCTGGAAAAACAGGAGGAGACTTGTGCCAACGAGGGAGCGAATGGAGCACCAGCGTCATCTAATCCTACATGGACTGCCGACTCACTATGGCGTGCGCCCATGTATGGACCACAGCCGTCACACGGCGAGAACAGCACTGGTTCTCACGATCACTATAGGAAAGAGGTCAACATACGACAGCCAGATTAACATACGATGGTCCGAATAGGACGTCGTATATAAGGTTATATACGACGGTACA
Organism: Neostapfia colusana; assembly: GCA_030760725.1. Taxonomy (NCBI): domain Eukaryota; kingdom Viridiplantae; phylum Streptophyta; class Magnoliopsida; order Poales; family Poaceae; genus Neostapfia; species Neostapfia colusana. The sequence goes on from JASWHV010000007.1 coordinate 27,224,595, forward strand.
GCCATCATTTATTAACTGGCTGTCATAAATAGAGCTTATATACGACAGCCAACCCTAGGCTGTCGTATATATAACTTATTTACGACAGCCCGTGCGGCTGGCTGTCGTATCTAACAGAGGCTGTCGTAAATAAGCTTATTTACGACGGCCACACCACGGGCTGTCGTAAATCAGTCTTATATACCCACGGGCCCAGGTCGGCGCGGGCACTCACGCCCGCGCCGACCCGAGCCCCCGCCGCCGCTCGAAACACCGCCGCCTCCCCCCCCCCCCCCCCCGCCCCTCTCCCCCCCCCCCCCCGCCCCAGCCTTCCCCAGCCCCCACCGGCACCCAGGCACCGCCACCCAGCCGCCCCGGCCTTCCCTGCCCCAGCCACCACCGCCCGCCCGCCCTGCACCCTCGCCGCATCCCAGGCCGCCACCACCCCACGCCCGGCCTTCCCTGCCCCGGCCGCCGCTGCCCTGCAGCGCCGCCCCACGCGCTGTCTAGCCCCACCGCGCTGCCACGTCGCCGCACCGCCCGGCTCTGCGCCCGTCGCGCTGCGCGCCGCCGCACCGTGGCGGTCCGCCTCCACACCGTGCGCCGCTCGCCTCACCGTGTGCCGCTCGCCGCGCCGCCTCCACCATGAGGTAAGTCGCCCGCCTCCCTCCCCACCTAGAAAGCTCGGTTTTTTTAATTACCAATTGTTTAGTGGCTAATTGTTTAGATTATGCTTGTTTGGTTTTGATTGTTTAGTGGCTAATTGTTTAGATTTAGATGAATTGATATGCTCAGATTTAATTATTGCCCAGGTTTATTTGAATTGCTAGCTAGGTGTAATTTTTTAATTGGTTAGAATTGATAAGCTTGTTAACTATGATAATTATACTTGTTTAGATGAGTTGTTAATTGCTTAGATGATTAATGTATATGAGTTATTAGTTTAATTGATTATTGTTTCGATTGTTTGAGTGTTTAAAAGTACTATATGTACATAAATGGGCTTAGGGCCCGACACGACCCATTTAGTGGTAACGTATACGTCTACACAAGCACGGGGTGAACAACCTAGGCCGCCTCGCCCTACCTGTAACACCCCAAAACCTGCTAAAGAGGGGAATTTAAAAATTTTTGGACGTAATGCATGTGATAAAGAAATTCAAATTCAAACTGGAATTCAAATTCAAATCAAAACAGAAAAAGAAAAGGAAAAGGAAAAAGAAAATGGCCAGTGGGACGAAACCGGCTCAGCCGGCCCAAGACCGCGCGCCAGCCAGCCCAAACCCGCGTCCCCCCTCTCTCCCTCTCTCTGACACGCGGGGCCCGCATGTCATCCCTCTCCTCGCGCGCGCCCCAACTGACCCCGGCCCTCTCTCGCGCTCGATCAAAACAAACCCCCGGAACCCGCGCTCCCAGCCCCGATTCTCGGTCCCGGGCACCCCAGCGTGATCTCAACAGACCTGCCGCCCTCCCTCGCCTATTTATACGCCGACGATCGCCCTTTTTCCTTCCCGATCGGCTGTTTTTCCTCCCGGTGAGAACCGAAGCTTCTACCACCGTTTTCCTTCGATCTTCGCCCGATTTCTCTAATCTAACGGGCTTGTCATGTTCCACCGCCGCCGGGGAGCCCTGCAGGTGAAGGAAACAATGTGTCTTGCGCTCCAACAGTCGCTCCGATGAGCACCGAGGGCCATTGCCGGACTTCGACGCCGCCGACCGACTTCCAGGGCCTCCGAGTGCAGGAAAACCCCTAGGTGAGCATCCCCTACCCCTCCGCAGCCGATCCGTGCAAAAAGATGTGAGTTCTCGCGTGTAGCGGCAAAAATCGAGGCTGCGCCGGCGAGATCACCGCCCCCCGCCGCCGCGCGCCGCCACGCGCGCGGGCTGGCTCCGGCCAGGGCGACGTGGCCCCTTGAGGGCCGTCTATTTTAAATCGCACGGTAGAAATTAAATCGACACGTACCGCTTCGGCAATCTAATCTGAACCTTCTATTTTAAATCCAACGGCCCACGTCAGCCCCTCATTATAAATGCCGGGATTCTTACGCACTACCCCCTGGGGATCTCGGAAAACACGAGCTAGCCCTGGAAACTTCTGATCTAGCCCCTGGACCTTCAGAAATTTATGTAAATTCATTTAAAACCCAGTTTTAGCCCCTCGACTTAATAAAAATTAGGAAAACCCCTCTGTTATGTGTAATAAGGCCCCTGAAAAATTAGGAAATAGTAAATTAAACCCTGCAGTAGGGTGGATTTGCTTTTAGACCCTATAGGATATTAAATTTAGAAATTTGAACATGTGACTAGGATTTAAATTTAAATGGTGATGCAAACACATGTGCAAATATAAATTTAAACTCTCCTAGCACTTGGAAAACTTTAGAATGAGTTGAAAGTAGATTTTAGGCTGAAATGAAATCTGCATAAGTATTGCTCATTTTATTATCTCTAGAGACAGATTTTAGGCTAGGAAATAATTCTAAAAACTAGTAAAATAAATTTAAATTTCTTTCACATCAGAGAGGAAGTTCAAAAATATTTTATTGAACATTTTAGATCAGAACCTATTCTATTTAGATGATATGTCTTACTATTTTAATATAAAAATTACTTTTAGGCATAGAAAATAAATCTAAAAATATAGGAAAATAAGTATGCATAATTAGGAAATGATAAATGAGGTCTCCAAATCCAAAAACTTCAGTTTAGGATTTTGTAGAAGATCTGAAAACCTATTTGGAGTAGGAAATTCATATATAGTGAGGCAAATAGAAATCTGAATATAAAAGTTAGAAATAATATATATATGTTTAAAAGTGCATGTAGGCCTAAAATCAACACATCTAGGGTAACCACAACACTTAGAAATGTGAATGACTTTCATATGTATGTATGTGTGGTTTGCATGGAGTGAAAGTGTGAACTATGGCTTATGGTTTGTTGTTTTCTTTTGCTATGTGTATTGGCATGAGTAGAACCTGCCTCAGAGCAAGTTCTCCCCTTCCAAGACCAAGACTTTTTCCATTCCGAGAGCAGCAGGAAGAAGGCAAGTGTCCTTGACCACTTTGATCCTATACTAGGATGTGTAGTTAGAATTTAATTGCATGGTCAAATTGGAATATGATACCCATGCTAGGAAGTTTCACTAGAATTGCATTATCTTGTTTCCTTGTAGCTTGTGTTGGGATTTATTTGATTTTATCATTTATTTACATACTTATGCTTAGCCATGCTTAGAATGGGACAAGTGGGATATGAGATCATCAAATTATTTACCTTACTCTTGAATGAGATATTATGAGTTATGTAGAGGTAGGGATTGAGGCAAGTTGGATGATTTGGTTGGTGCTGTGTGCACGAGACTCGGGTTTGTGTTTAGTACTTGTCTGGATCCTAAGGACCGGTTCATGGAGCATGTAACCTGGCTTTACCGTGCCAACCACATGCTGAGATGGGGCAGCTTGGCCAATTAATTAGGTGTATCTCCGGCGTAGTATGGGTGTTTTGGATGGTGCGGGGAATAGGTGTCAGCTGAACTACCATATGAACCGCAAGGCTCAAGAGGGGGCCACTGCAGCAGGGTAGGAGCCTCTTGTATGCTGTTAGGGGTGAAACTCAGTGGGCCCACGCTCGCCGGGAATCCCTTTGTAAAGGCCTCGTAGTGATCTCCTGGCTACACACATGGGATGTGTGAACGTGGTTCGCGGCCACTAGCATAATGGAGGTTCTTTTAGTCCACCCGGCAACGGGGGATGAAATCACTACATGTGGGTACAGCGGTGCAAACTCAGCAGAGTCAAAACTGTCATGACAGCCGTGCTCACGGTCAAGAGCGGCTTGGACTTATTCATGATTAGAGGATGATGAATTGGGAAGTTGAGGATGTTAAGCGGGAAGCTTAACATTGGAGATGAGATTATGGTTACATAATATTGATGATGGGTTGAGGGATTGGGACCATTTCACCTGTGTAGTAATGTAGGTGCTTAATAAGCTAAGGTGGTAGGTATTAACTGCGTAGTGCTTAAACCATGAGTTCATCCTCTCCTTGCTCTAGCCATGCATGACTTAACTTTCCCACACATGCTGAGTACCAACGGTACTCAAACTTGCATTTCTGTTGGTTTAAATTGCTGCTCAGGTCATGGGGATGATGTGGTGTTCAATGACCAAGACTTCGGACCCGAAGAAGGATTCTAGGTTCATGTAGTCCCCCAGGTAACGCCTGTGACGGAGCCCACAAGATTTACATTCTGCTGTTGTTTTATTTACATGTTATGAACTTATTATCGTCCATCGAGACGTATGCTATGTAAGACTTATTTATATTTGAACACCTGGCTTGTAATATGATGATGCTTCACTATTTGTCATCACATGTATGAGAAAATGATCCTGGCATACATGTGATATTCCTACAACAACCATCACGGATGCCATACGCAACTACCTTTCACCCGTTAGCCAAATGTTGAACCGGTCCAATCGTCCCGAGCAAGAGGTCTCTGCACGCGCATCTCAATGCCGCCAGCCGATTTACACCTCGAGCTCTCAAACTACCCTCTGAAAGACCAGCTATGCCTCAACACCCAGCTACCCGAGTTACATCGGTTTCCCGGTTCCCATATAGCCGGTAGGTCTTCGGTACTGTTCTAGCTTGTTCAACAGGCCCGCACACGGCTCGGTCCTCAATCGACACAAGCGGAGCTACAACACACAGGCCCCAAAGTACTGCTGCCCTTACTCTCCACTTGGTCTCATCTTTCTTGCCATGTGTATCATGTGCTATCTCTACCCGAGCGATGTGCCTCTAGCCTATTCTCACGAGTAGTTCCAACTACTCGACTTGTACCGAATCCTACACTATCTTAGCATTGCAGTAGCTAATGGGGTTTTTAATCCTAAACCCAACCCATGGTTTTCTTGGCTATGCAATTGGGTTTCCAAACATGACTCTAATGCAAGGAATAATAGTATTAATGTATGTGCTCAAAACAATAAAAATTTATAAAAAGGTTAATGCAAACCGGGGCTTGCCTTGCTGCTCTTGGTCGTAGGCTAGCTGTTCCTCCGGAGTAACAAAGTCTAGGACTCCGGGTTCCTCCTCGACCTTAGCGACTACATGATAGAAGAGGTACATGTATCAATTTAAATGCATTTGTATTAAGTTTGAAGTCGTGAAGTCTATAACTCTCACTAGACAGACCCAATGACTGTGAAACTTTTACTGGGGCTTGGTTACAACCTAAACAGAGACTTGGTCAAGTTTAGTTGCAGCAAAGCTCATTTGAGCCCTCCACAATTAATTATGCACTTGACCTTAATTGAAGGCTTTTAGGGTGTTCTAAGGATTTTCATGAAACAAACTATGACTTTATGAAAACTAGATTTTCAGAGGGTTCTAATGGAGTTGGTCTCACTTAATTTGAAGGTTCCTAACTAAAGATATGAGCTAAACAATTTCAGAGAAAATTCTGAAAATGTTTCTGAACATTTTCTATTTTTTTTGGAACAGTTCCACTAATCACACCATTAGGTGGATCAAATTAGCTCAAAGGGATCTGAAATTTTTATGGTAGTTCAGGGATATTTTGTGAACATCCCAGCAAAATTTCAGGATTTTCCTCCAAAGGATTCTCCAGTTAAAATTCCAAACACTTTAAATTTTGAGGAATTAATTCTGGAGAAATAAGGATTTTCATGAAGTGAAACTTGATTTGCTGGAAAGTGCTCGGAGAGCTTAATCCAACAAAATTTGGTTCACTCGATTTGGAGCTTTCTAGCCAAAGTTATGAGGATTTGAAGTTTCGAAGAAATCTGAAAATCGGGGAAAAAGTTTAAACTCGCGGGGGCCCGCGGGGACACGTGTTGAGCGCGGAGGTGTCCAGCACACTGAGGCCCACAGGGTATTTGCGCGCCAGCACAGCTGATCCCAGCCACACCCGATCCCGATTTAAATTCCTCAGCCGCTGACACGTGGGCCAGCCGGCTTCGTCTTCCTCCCGCCGCTCTCTCGCGTCCGCGCCGCCGACCTCGCCGGAGCAGACCCGGAGCTCGCCGGCTCGCCGCTGCCGGACCTCCCATGGTCTGAAACTCGCCACCAGGGGGTTGTCGACATCGAGGAACACGTCGGTGGTGTCAGGTCGGGCTGGGGGTGACCGGAAATAGCACGGCGACGTGCCGCGGCCTCGGTTGAGGTTCGGCGCCGTCGACCGTGGGTTCTAACCCGCCAACACCTCGAACAAACGGTCCTACAGCATCAGTGTACCTCTAGGAAGCTCGACAAGGTGTCAAAAGGGTTCAGGGATGGCGGCAAGTCGGTCGGCACCGTGTTACCAATCGTGCCCGCCATGACCGCCCATGATGGAGCTCGAAATTCATCACTCCTAGACAGTTTCACGCCACGGATGCAGAAAAGAACTTGATCGCTGGCTAGTCCAGCGTCTATGTGCAAGATTTGATAACCACCGAAAGATCATAGAGCGAGAATTTGAAGAATCCGTACCGGAAGCTCGGTTTACGGTCACCAGAGCAAAAACTGGAAATTCTCTGTGGATTCTTCACGGTTTGCTTCCAAACTTGGAGGAGAGCAGCACGGTGTCGCGCGCTCCTGTTGCCTCTCTTGCTGGACCGTGAAAACGCCTGTGGAACGCTGTCCACGGGCGCCTGACTCTCGGCTGAGGCTAGGTCGCCGCGGTGGCGATCGTTTTCGGGCAAAGGTGGTCGGAGCTCGGGGTTTCTGGCGTTGGGGAGGTGGAGTGTGACCTCAGGTTGCTGTCTAGCAGCTCAGGAATGAAGGAGGAGATTGTTTTGCTGGTTTTCCCGATTGAGCAGAGAGTTGCGGCGAGAAACAATGCCGCTGCTCGGGTTTGCACACGAGGAGATAAAGCCGGCCGACTCCTGCTCGGCTGAGGCGGTGCCGGTCGCGTGGGGGCGCGAGCAAGCCGCCCTGGGCGCCAGCGCGCGTAGAGGGGAAGCAGCTGGTGGCGCTGGTGGCTGCTCGGTGGCACAGCCGACAGCTGCTCGGTGGAATTTCCCACCGAGGCTGTGACTTTGTGTGCAAGTTTTGCCTCCTTCTCTCTATGACATATGGGTCCCACCCGGGGTTTTAACCTCTGAAATTTACTCCTAATCACTGTCGTAAACAGTGAGCCCCATAATACCCCTGGTGATTCAAATTATCCACCCATGAGCCATTTGAATTGATTAGAATTCAAATTGGGTTTAGTTTGAATAAATTTCAGCACAAGTTCAGTTTGAAATTCAAATAAAGTTTGAATTTGCCCCACTTAGCTCATGTCAAGATGAACTCCAAATGGATTGAAAATTGGTGTGTGAGCTCAAAAATGTGCTGAATAAGAATATGCCTCCCACTTTTAAATTCATGGGATAAAAACAGTTTGAATTTGAATATGGTTTCAAACTGCCCTCTTTCTAACTATACCCAAAATGACCTCAAAAAGGTTTTGAATTTGGGTGAAACTTGGCATGGACGTCCTTAGCAATGTGTAGTAGTTTTCATATGTCCAGCCCACCTATATCACATGTGGGAAATACCACTTTTGCAATATGTGAGTTTGTTTTTCTAATGAGCATGTTGATGGTGGTTACTTGCTCTTCATTTGTGTTCATCAACTTTCCTCAAATGAGGTGTGTGGTGTGGTGATGAACACTTCAAATATGTGTCAAAAACTGAGGCCCTTACAGTCTACCCCTGATCTTTTCTCCTTCGGCCGAAACCGCGCGCCAGCGCTCGGCGACACCGGCGCCCGATCGCCTCGGCCAGCCATCTCCTGGTTCTTCTTCGCTCGTGCTGGCAGCCGGGCAACAGCTCGCCCCCTCCTCTACGTGACCCCCTCCCCACGCAACCAAGCCGTACGCGTTGCTTCTCTGCAAAACAGCACCGCACCGGCTCTGTTTCGTTCACCGGCGCCGCTCCTCCGATTTCCCCTGTACGCTGGCGCCTGCTCGGCCTTTGCCTGAGCCTCCAACACAAAAAAGGAGCACCAGTGTGTGCTCTAGCTAACCACCCCGCCACACCGCGGCGTTAGCGCTTCGTTCAGCCACAAATCGATGATCGCAGCTGAGGACCGAGGCCACCCGGCGGAAAACCGAGGTTTCTCTCCGTGGACAGCTCGCCACGGTCATTTTCACCGCCTGACTTCTACACGAAAAAGGTGCGCCTTAGTCTCCAGATCGTGTACCTGCAACCCTCATAGCCATTGATAGACCGAGCGCAGAGAATTCTTAAGAATCCCGAAAACTAGTGCATACGGGTAGGGGTCGGTCTACCCCAAAATTCTAGCTGCACCGTCCGAACCCAGCTTGGGTAAGATTGCACACACCTTCCTCACTTCCTAGCGGCCCTCCTCGACCAAGAATCAAGGGATATGGTCCAGAAATGACTGGGTTCTGGTTGTTTTTTGGGCCGCCATGGAATAATAGCTCGGGTCGCCGTGGAGCTCTAGGTTGCCGACCTTTTCACGGGGTTTGGCGGCCATTTTCGTCACCCTCGAGCTTCTGCGGTGCTCTCCGACCCTTTTCCGATCGTCTTGATGCATTGTAGTGCATTCCTGACCACGCCGGAACCCTAACAGCCACTGTCACCGTCGGGCGCCCTGCTCCGGTGAGCTACGGCCGCCGGCGACCCCCGAGCCGAGTTCAGCGTCATGAGTTAGGGCGGGGCGGCGAGTCTAGGGTCGGGGGATGGCCGGGAAAGCGGTTCTGGCGATGCTCGCCGGAGGGCGCCTCCGCAGGCCCCTGTTTGGCGCGAGGAAGGAGGAGACCTGCCAGGTGGGACCCACTGGCAGGCATTTGAACAATTTGGAATTTTCAGTTTTCAGTTTAAACTTTGGAAGGCCACAACTTGAGGTAGGAGAGTCCAAAAATTGTGAAACAAATTCTGTTGGACTCCTATAATAGAGTACAATCCAAATATGAAACCCAATTTGTATGAAACCTACTATTTAATTCTGAAAATTTCTTTAAAGCTTTTCAGCAAAAGAATTTTTGAGGGAGTTTGGTTCATCCAAAAATCCCCAAATTTTTCCAGAATGTTCTTTAGGATGTTAGTGAACCCCTGTAAAAGTTTCAGACCATTTGGAGTTGATTTGGTCAGAGCAATACAAATTTGAAGGTGCTGTGTTCATTTGAATACAGAAACATTTTCAGAGAATTTCCAAAACTTGGAAATTCAGTTCTGGACAAACCTTAGCTCCAAAAATGCTAGGAAAATTCATGCAAACTCTATGAACTATAATTGAAATTGTAGTTCATAAGTTGGGCATGAACAGGGGTGTTACCTCAGAATTAATTCTTCTTTGCTTATTTGCTAAGAGAATTATTCTGAACAAGCCACTCAATGAAAAGTGCTAAATTTTGATCCAGAGAGTTGTCTTGTGACAAAGAACTCACACAAAAATTCTCAGCTCCATTGGAGCTCTGGATCACCCCTGTCCTTCTTAATCACTTGAGGGATTAATATGGAAGAGGGGGGAAAACCACTTAGCACTTAATCATGTGCTTAGATCCAAACCCAAACCACTAGCCCCAGTTTCATTTTTAGATTCTTAAACAGAGTTCCAGTTGTTAAAAACTTGGTATTAGAACTTGTAACAGAAGCATTACAATAAACTCATGTGCATGTTCATTAACATGTAGTATTTCATCAACGTGTAGTCGCTGAAGGCAAGGAAGCTCCGGAGGTACTCGACTTCCTACTTCCGTAAGAACTAACCCCTGACCAGCAGCAACAAGGCAAGCCCCGGTTTGCATTAACCCTTTTTATAAGTTTTACTTTGTTTATATGTGTCGTATGAAGTATGAATGTGCATTAGGTATAGGATGGATGGAACCCCACTTGCATGACCAGAATGTTTCCATAAGAGTGAGGGTAGTGTCTAAGATCTCGAGTAGACAGGCTATGCTTAATGATTCATAGGACTTCGGTACAAGTCGAGTAGTTGGAATCTACTCACGAGTTAGGGTTGGGACACACGGGTTCGGTTGAGTGATGTGAGATCACTTTAGTAATGAAAATGAGACTAGGCAGGGGCTAGGGCGCAGCAAGAGGAAGTCTTGTGTGCGCAGCCCTGCCCGTGTCGATTGAGGACCGATCCGTGTGCGGCCCTGCTGAATAAGTATTGAACGTACCAAAGGCATATCAGATATATGGGCCCCGATAAACCGATGTAGCCTAAACCTCCGGGCGTCGAGGCATAACGCACCGATTTATAGGTGTAGGCTGAGGGCAGCAAGGTGGAAATCTGCCAACGGGCATAGAGAGATGCTCTGTGTGGGGAACCTCCTGCTCGTTTCGGTGCGACCGGTTCGACGTTTGGGCTGTTGGGTGAAAGGTTGTCCCGTACGACATCGAGTGAGCGTGCTGTGCAGATCCACGGGTGGGCGTACGTGACGTGCTCTTTGGGTTCCCCTGCAGGTGTATATCGAGTCGATTCGCCGTCCCTCGTGGTGACGAGTACCGCTTGTTCACTGCATCGTAACGTAGATAATTTATGGAATGTTATACTTCAATATTGCTGTCATGATATAACTGTATTACTACATGTGTGCCACCAAATATTGCTTACTAAATTTCAGATTTCCGAACTGTTAACTTGTGGCTAAAAGGGGAACTAAGGATGAACTTGTAGGCATGTCCATTTGATGCATTGGGACTATCCTATGTTCATTGTACACCTCATGTAGAGTTTCATGCCTAGGTGAGTCGGTTAAGTCTTGTTGAGCCATCGTGCTCACGGTTGCTGCTTAAGTGTTTTTCAGGTGAGGAGCCACCCACGGACTCGGAGTACGAGTCCACCGGCGAGGGTTACCCTCCGTCAGGGACCACGGCTGAGTGGGAGCCGTACACGCCGCGCTGAGCTGAGACGTGCATCTAGTGTGGGTTGCCTAGGGCTGGGCAACCGACTTTTGCTAGATAGGCGGGCGTGAGTTGTGTAATTTAGACTTCCGCTGTGTAATAGAAACAATAGTTTGTAATTGAAGTTTGTACTACTTTGTACATTCAGTTTGTTTTCCATGTAATATAATGTGTCCTTATGACGTGTGCTGTCGGGTGTCGCATCGTGCGGCACCACCCTCTGCGATCCTGGATGAGCGGATCCCGGTCCGCCACAGCCTGGTATCAGAGCTGCATTGGGGATAGCACAGTACTTAAGGATTGTATTGATTACGGTGAGGATTCGGTAGTTGCCCAAGTAAGGACTATATTAGCATAGTTACTTAAAGTGGCAAGGCTAACTTATGTGTTATAATTCTGAATGTTAATTATGTAACGACGCACCTACGCTCTGGTAAGATTGGTAAGGAACGCCACCGAAAGCGGTTCAATTTCGCTTAGCTCCCCTGACGAGGAACGTGGTTCAGGGCTAGGTCTCACAGCTTGGTGTGAGACGTCAATATGAAACCCTTGGACTCTTCATGTTTCTGAGTTCATATGAAATGCTGATCCCTAGCGTGCATTAGGCAAATAAGTGGAGACCCCATCGCGTGGTCAGTAACGTGAGAGTGTGTTCGTCTGGAAATAGCCCAGGAGGACATACGCAGCGCTTGCCATCGGCGTGCCCTGCAGGGCATTAGGTGGTATCTGTTGGGTTGATAACATTCCCAACCGTGATGACCCGTTCATGACATACTCGAGTTCCCCGTCGTGTGGTGTTGAAACATGATCACGTACCTTGAGACGTGACTTAACTCAAGGACGGCCATATGGAAATGATACGGGTGTTTGTATTTACTTTTAAATAAGATCCTGACTGAAATGAAAACAACCATTGAGTGCACCATTATTGGGTGGTCTTCTGCAGGTACTAACCACGTATGTACCCGTGTAGTAAACGTGTGCGAGAGACCGTTTAGTGCCACACTTGAGACGTATATGCCGGTATAATCCGGTTAGGATTTTCTTTTGTGAGGAACGTACTACCAAGATATCATAGGCATATGCATGAAAAATAATTATAACAAGGAATTGAAATCACTAGGTTCAACATTTAGGGCCTGGTTGGGCAGATAAATTGGAGGGTGATTAGTGTAGTTCTCAAAGACTGAAAAACAGAGTGCTCTGTTTTGGGCAGCGAGTTTGCTGATCTTCAATAGGGCATAACTCACAGGTCTTTTAGCCCAGGGAGGTGTGGCATATAGTTATGGAAAGTTATTTGAGTACTCTACAACTTTGTTGTAGACTTCCAGAGCTGAAACACACCTTAAGATGGCTTAAAATCCAGAGGGATGTAAACTGTCCAGAACCAGGACAGAGTGAAACATTCTCTGGACTGTTCTGTTTTTCAAACATAACTTCCAGTAGAAAAATCAAAAAATTTCATATGATACATCCTTAGAAAGGGTAGAAGATGTGTTACACCTTTGCAATTCAAAGTTTCTGAAATTTCAGCACATAATTCAGGGGAAATCAGAGTTGAAAACAGCAACTTCCCAGGGAGGTGCTGTTAAAATTCTTCCAGAAATTCTGTTCACTTTGAATTACCATAACTTTTTAACCAGAGCTGATCTGAGGGAAAATAAGTACTCGTTGGAAATATACTGAAGTTAAATTTAACTTTGGTATTCATCTTGAGTCATGAAACTGCCTAGAACCAGATCAAAACTTGGAATATGTAGAAACTGGTCATTCTGACAGAGGAATGATAGTTGAACTCATTGGAGAAAGTGTTGTATCCTAGAGGGGGTTTGAGTACTTTCAATGGGGTAGAACATACTCATGAGAGGTTATATTCAACTAGTGAAATATTTGAGTATAGGTCTCACTCAAGTTCTTTTACTAGAGACCATGTTTGTGTCGTATTGAAGGTAAAAGGGTGGTATACGTGATGACAACGCGATAGTAATGTCTCGTAGTGACCAAACCTAGTTGTTGTGAGCTTCCAAAGAGGAGGTTCATCAAGTTGGATTAAACTAGCTTGTGTTTGGTCTGGTAATGGTGTAGCTTGTGCAAAGTTATTATATTATCTACATACGAGGTGTATCGCATTTTTCATTGTCATTATGTTTTTACGCCTATTTCCATTGAGTGCATTGAAATATGTTGTGGGACTGATGTTTATTGTCGTATGGTTGCAGATGGTTCGCACTAGGACCACGCACGAGGTTGGTGGCTCTAGCCAACAGGGAGATGATGACTCCCAGCCACCGGCCTACGACAGCACCCCGCAGCAGCAGCCACCATCGCCGCCTCCGCTTACCCTAGCGGATGTGATAGCGGCACTGGTGGGTGGTCGTGAGGAGCAGACCGACCTGCTCCGCACGATCGTGCAGAATACATCCCAAGCGGGGGGACGTCAAGAGAGGGGGCCCCGTGAGCCCCGTGAGGTGTCGTACTCGGATTTCATGAGTACGCACCCTCCAGTGTTCACAGAAGCTGAAGATCCACTGGCGGCCGACAACTGGCTGCGGACCATCGAGTCCAAGTTCGGGCTGCTCCAATGCACGGAACGGCAAAAGACTTTGTTCGCAGCGCAGCAGCTTCACGGTGCCGCTGGTGCGTGGTGGGCGAACTATGTTGCCTCACGTCCAGCTGGCCATGCCGTGGAGTGGGAAGAGTTCCGGGAGGCGTTCCGCGCCTATCACATTCCTCCCGGAATAATGAAGAGGAAGTTCCAAGAATTCTTGGAGCTGAAGCAGGGCGGGAGGAGTGCCCATGACTACTCCTGTGCCTTCAACCATCTGGCGCAATATGCGTCAGATTACATCTCCACTTAAGAGAAGAAGCGGGAACATTTCTATCGGGGGTTACACCCCGAAATGAAGACACATCTCGTTCAGTGGAATCGCAACACTTTCAATGACCTAGTCAATGCCGCGATCATGCAAGAGGACGCTCAGCAGGAGTTGGCAGCTGAGCAGCGGAAGCGCAATGCTCCACCCAGCGGTGGGAGTGGCGCTCCCCAGAAGTACCACATGGTGTATCGGACACCATCCGGGCAGCAGTGGCACCCACGGGCGCGACCTCAACGGTTCGGTGGACGATCCTTTCAGTCACCTCGGTTCCAACCACCGATGCCACCACCGAGACAGCAGCAGCAGCAGCAGATGGCACCCCGGGCGTTTCCACCGCCACAACGCACCCCGGGTTTCCGTCCACCGATCAGCGGGGGACCGCCCCGTTTCACCTGCTTCATGTGTGGCCAGGCGGGCCACTTCGCAAAGGACTGTCCCCAGGGGCAGCAGAGCAGCGGGCAAGCCCAATTCCAGGGCGGTGCTCGAGGCCGACCTCCGGTCAAGAAGGTTGGTCAGCGGACTGGGGGCGTTCGCCACCTCGACAATGAGGACGCCCCGGAGGGAGACAACGTGCTGGCGGGTATGTTTACTCTCAACGACCAAGCCATCATAATATTGTTTAATTCTGGTGCAACCCACAACTTCATAAGTGCATCATATGTGGTTAAGCATCAGCTGGAATCCTTTCCAACCGAGTGTTCTTATATGATCTGCTCACCGGGAGGAAAGATTTCAGCAACGATGATGGTCCCGAAAGCACCACTGTGCTTAGGTGGGAAGATATACCCCACCACTATGATTATCCTTGAGGGGCAGAAGATTGATGCAATCTTGGGAATGTCATGGCTAAGCTACCATGGCGCTGTCCTGGAAACCCTATCACGGACGGTTCACCTCAATTCCCCATTACACCGTCCGCAGTCCCTCTTATTAGATAATCCAGTCTGGGAGGTTTCAGCGATCAACAATACTGAAGCTCTTAAGTTAGAGGACATCCCCATAGTACGGGAGTACCCTGATGTGTTCCCAGATGATCTTCCGGGCATGCCACCGGAGCGGGATGTCGAGTTCAAGATCGAGCTGGCACCCGGGACTACGCCCATATCACGGAGGCCATACAAAATGGCACCAAACGAGCTGGCTGAATTAAAAGAACAGCTCAATGATCTGTTGAGCAAAGGTTTCATTAGGCCGAGTTTCTCACCTTGGGGATGCTCGGCGCTGTTCGTAAAGAAGAAGGATGAAACCTTGAGGCTATGTGTGGACTACCGGCCGCTCAACGCCGTCACCATCAAGAATAAGTACCCACTGCCCCGCATCGACATATTGTTTGATCAACTTGTGGGTGCAAGTGTGTTCTCAAAGATGGACCTTCGCTCTGGATATCACCAGATAAAGATCTGGGCGGAGGATATCCCGAAGACGACCTTCTCGACAAGATATGGATTATATGAATATCTTGTCATGTCCTTTTGTAGCGGACCGGGATCCGCCATCCAGGATCGCAGAGGGTGGTGCCGCACAATGCGACACCCGACAGCACACGTCATAAGAACACAATATATTACATGGGAAAACAACTGAACTGTACAAACAGGTACAATACTCAGTTATAAACTATTGTCTTTATTACACAGCGGAAGTCTACTTTTCTACCCTCACGCCCGCGTATCTAGCAAAAGTCGGTTGCCCAGCCCTAGGGCAACCCACACTAGCTGCACGTCTCAGCTCAGCGCGGCGTGTACGGCTCCCACTCAGCCGTGGTCCCCGACGGAGGGTAGCCCTCGCCGGTGGATTCGTACTCCGAGTCCGTGGGTGGCTCCTCACCTGAAAAACACCTAAGCAGCAACCGTGAGCACGATGGCTCAACAAGGCTTAACCGACTCACCTAAGCATGAAACTCTACATGAGGGGTCCGATGACATAGGATAGCAATGTTGCAGCAAATGGACACGCCTACAAGTTCATCCTTAGTTCATCTTTTAGCAACAAGTTAACAGTTCAGGAAGCTGAAATTTAGTAAGCAATATTTGGTGGCACACATGTAGCAATACTTTATATCATAACAGCAATATTGAATCATAGCCTTCCATAAATTATCTACGTTACGACGCAGTGAACAAGCGGTACTCGTCACCGCGAGGGACGGCGAATCGACTCGATATACACCTGCAGGGAAACCCAAAGAGCACGTGAGGTACACCCACCCATGGAGCTCACAGCACACTCCCTCGATGTCGTACGGGACAACCTTTCACCCAACAGCCCAAACGTCGAACCGGTCGCACCAAAACGAGCAGGAGGTTGCCCACACGGAGCATCTCTCTATGCCCGTTGGCAGATTTCCACCTTGCTGTCCTCAACCTACACCTATAAATCGGTGTGCTATGCCTCGACGCCCGGAGGTTTAGGCTACATCGGTTTATCGGGGCCCATATATCCGATATGCCTTCGGTACGTTCAATACTTGTTCAGCAGGGCCGCACACGGATCGGTCCTCAATTGACACGGGCAGGGCTGCGCACACAACACTTCCTCTTGCTGCGACCTAGCCCCTGCCTAGTCTCATTTTCATTACTAAAGTGATCTCACATCACTCAACCGAACCCGTGTCCCAACCCTAACTCGCGAGTAGATTCCAACTACTCGACTTGTACCGAAGTCCTATGAATTATTAAGCATAGCCTGTCTACTCGAGATCTTAGACACTACCCTCACTCTTTTGGAAACATTCTGGTCATGCAAGTGGGGTTCCATTCATCTTACACCTAAAACACATTCATACATCACCCTAAATATGTGAACAAAGCAAAACTTGATAAAAGAGTTAATGCAAACCGGGGCTTGCCTTGTTGCTGTTGGTCAGGGGTTAAGTCTTCGTCCGGAAGAAGGAAGTCCAGCACTTCCGGAGTCTCTTCGCCTTCAGCGACTACACGTTAATGTAATACTACATGTTAATGAATATGCATACAAGTTTATTGTAATGCTGCTGCTATTAGTTCTAATAACCAGTTTCTAACAACTGGAACTCTGTTCAAGAATTTAAAGATGAACTGGGTGTTGGTGGTTTGGGCTTAGACCTAAGCAAATGGTTAAGTGCTAAGTGGTTTTCCCCCTTTTCCATATTAATCCCTCAAGTGGTTAAACAGGACAGGGGTGATCCAGAGCTCCAATGGAGCTGAGAATTTTTGTGTGAGTTCCTTGTCACAAGAAAACCCACTGGACCAAAAATTAGCACTTTTCATTGAGTGGTTTGCTCAGAATAATTCTCTTAGCAAATAAGCAAAGAAGAATTAATTCTGAGGTAACACCCCTGTTCATGCCCAACTTAATGAACTACAATTTTAATTATATCTCCTAGGGTTTGCATGAATTTTCCTAGCATTTTTGGATCTAAGATCTGTTCAGAACTGAATTTCCAAGTTTTGGAAATTCTCTGAAATTGTCTCTGTATTCAAATGAACACAGCACCTTCAAATCTGAATTGCCTTGGTCAAATCAACTCCAATTGGTCTGAAACTTTTACAGGGGTTCCCTAACATCCTAGAGAACATTCTGGAAAAAATTGGGAATTTTTGGATGAACCAAACTCCCTCTAAAATTCTTTTCCTGAAAAGCTTTAAAGAATTTTCCAGAATTAAATAGTAGGTTTCATACAAATTGGGTTGCATATTTGGTTATAGCTATGCAATATGAATCGAACCCAGTTTGAATCACTAAATTTGGAGCTTCCTAACAAAAGTTATGGGGTTCTAAAGTTTGAACTAAATCTGGAAATTCCAAATAATTCGGGAAGCATTCAAACTCTGACTGTGGGTCCCTCCTACACGTGTCGGCTGCTGGAATCACGCCACACGGGACCACAGGACCCTTCCCCCGCCACCACACTGGATCCCGGGCCGCAGCGGATTGACGATTTAAAATATCGCCACTGACATGCGGAGCCCCTAGTCGTCTTCCTCCTCCCGACGCCCGCGCGATCCCGCCGCCGAGCTCGCCGGAGTTCTCGCCGGGAGGGGCCTCCGGTGCTTGGAACTTGCTGATTCTCGCTGCCTGTGCCTATCTCGGCCTGGGGAACACGGGGGTGCCCTCATCAGAGCTTGACAACAACCGGAACAGTGCTCCCGCAGGCAACAGCGGCCGGGAGCTCACCGGCAACGTCGAACTCGGCATCCCCTGCACCTTTTTCGATGCGGTTTGCTCGGGGAGCTCCGCTGACACCTGCTGGTCACGTACATGGACACCGATCCCCGTGAAAACGGCTGCAACTACGACCTCACCGGTGACCTAGGCCGGATATCGGCTGTGCTCAGAAAACTTCGAAGAACCGTAACCCTAGCCCATGGTTCTTGCTGGTTTTTCATCCTAGGGGTCGTGGCAGGGTGTAGAACGTGTGTGTAGCTCGGAATCCCTGGTGGTGAACCATCTACCCCGAATTTCCTCATTTTGCAACTTCGGTATTTTGAATACCGAAAGGGTAAACGGCCAAATACTACCCCGACGACGTACGAGGGGAGGAACGGTCGGCACTAGCGTGTCACGCACCTTGTAGCAGACCTTTTTCGTCTAGCTCACCGGGCGCGGGACGGGCTCTAGCTCTCGGACGCTGGGGATCAACGGCGGTCGGCGGTCTGTTCTTGCGCAGAACCGAGGAAAGAGCTCGGGTGGGGTTGTTCTCGTTCGGGAAACAGGAGAAAGGGCGGCGTGGGGTGTGCGCTGGCCTTTGAGCCGCGATTTTGGCACCGTGAGGTGGCCGTTCGACGCCTCGGTGGTTCGCCACCTCTCCCGTGCCTTGCGCGCGAAGCAGAGGCCGGCTGCAGCAACCGACTGAAACACCCCTATGTGCAGCTGACCTGTGGGCCTCCCCTTTAATCCTTTTTTCCCAATTTCTCTTTTCTATTTTTTTCTGAATATCCCCCCAGCTACTAACAATTTAATGTGAGACTTAGTCACCAAGTCTTAGTTTGAATTTGAATTCTCAAATTTGAACTGTGTTTGGCTAAATTTGCTGCATGTTTAAACTGAAATTCAAATTCAGTTTTGAATTCTTGCAAATTTAGCTCTTGACAAGATGAACTCCAATGAGGATGAAAATTGGTGGGCTTACTCAGAAAAATGTGCTGAGTTTGAATAGCTAACTTTTGAATTTGTGTGAGGAAAGTTGCTGCAATTTGAATTTACATTCAAATAAGCCTCTTTTTCAAATACCTCCAAAAGTGCCTCAAAAAGTGTTGGATTCACATGAAACTTGGCCTGAACCTTCCCAAGACTTTTCAAGTCCTAGGGGTGAGCTCAACCTCTCATGTCCATGTGTAGAAATCCTACTTTGTGAAAGTGAAGGCTTTCCCCTCTAATCACTCTTTTGATGGAGGTTACTTGCTCTTCACAATATTTCCTAAGATATCCACAACAAAACTGTGGTGTTGTGAGGTGAAGAAAAATTTTTGAAAGTCCCTTTTTCTTGGGCTTTTACATCCCTCCCCCCTTAAAAGAATCTCGTCCCGAGATTACAAAAGAAGAGACAGCGATGTAATAGGGACTTACCCGTGTTGAGACGCCATGAACTCTGGATAATTTGAGCGAAGGAATTCCTCGCTCTCCCACGTAGCTTCCTCAGCGGTGTGGTTGCTCCAGAGGATCTTGTAGAACCACAACGTTCTGCTACATGTGGTTCGGACTTTCTCATCAAGAATTTCCACCGGATACTCATCATATGTCAAATACGGTTTCAACTCGCCGATGTCTTCGGTAGGAACAGCAGCTGTATGCTTTAAACATCTTCGCAGTTGCGAAACATGGAAAACGTTATGGACACCAGCAAGGGATGCCGGTAGCTCCAATCTATACGCTGCTGGTCCACACTTCTCAGTGATAACATATGGTCCAATGAAACGGGGAGCGAGCTTCCCCTTCACACCGAACCGGTGCACGCCTTTCATCGGAGACACGCGGAGGTACACGTGTTCACCGACGTCAAAGTGCAACGGTCTACGCCTCTTATCAGCGTAGCTCTTCTGCCGGGATTGAGCGGCCTTCAAATTAGCTTGGATCGTCCGAACGTTCTCTTCGGCATCGTTCACCACATCAACCCCGAATGTGACCCTTTCACCGGACTCGCACCAATTTAATGGGGTGCGGCATTTGCGACCGTAGAGAGCTTCATAGGGTGCCATCTTGATACTCGCCTGATAGCCGTTGTTGTACGAGAATTCCGCCAACGGTAGGTGATCATCCCAGTTCCTACCGTGGTGGATGGCACATGCTCTCAACATGTCTTCTAGAACCTGATTCACCCTCTCTGTTTGGCCATCTGTCTGAGGGTGGTAGGCGGAGCTTCTAATCAGTTTAGTACCCAATGCCGCGTGTAGCTGCTCTCAAAAGCGAGATACGAATAATGCACCTCGATCCGAGACGATGGTTTTGGGTACCCCGTATAAGCATAAAATCCTTGCTATGAACAGCTCCGCATATTTGCTGGCATTGTAACGTGTGTTCACCGGGATGAAGTGAGCCGTATTGGTTAACCGATCAATGATTAGCCAAATGGAATCATGTTTGTTGGAAGTTAGGGGCAATCCCACAATGAAATCCATGCTCACATCTTCCCATTTCCATGCCGGGATCTTCAGGGGTTGCAACAGCCCTGATTTCTTCATGTGATCAGCTTTCACTCGTCGGCATGTATCACACTCGGATACGTACTTCGCTATCTCCCGCTTCATCTGTGTCCACCAAAATTTCTTTTTCAAATCTTGGTATATTTTGTTGCTGCCCGGATGAATGGAGTATTTAGACAAGTGAGCTTCATCGAGGATCTTCTTTCTCAGTTCCATATCCCGGGGTACGACTATGCGTTCATTGAACCATAGCGTCCCCTCATCATCCTTACGGAAACATTTGATCTCCCCGTTGTCTATCCTTCTCCGGAGATGTGCCATGCCTTTATCATCTTTCTGAGCTGCAATGATATCCTCCCTAATGGTAGGGATGAGGGCAAGGTTGTACAGCGATCCATAAGGAACCAAGTATAAACTCGGCTCTTCCTCCTCCACCGGTGTAATGGTGAGGTGATAGACATGTGATTTCCGACTCAGCCCGTCGGCAACCACATTCGCCTTGCCGGGGTGGTAGTGAATCTCAATTTCATAATCTTTGATCAGTTCTGACCACCTCCTTTGCCTCATGTTCAGCTCCTTCTGGGTGAAAATGTATTTCAAGCTCTTGTGGTCGGTGTAGAGATGCACCAGATTCCCCAGGAGATAGTGCCTCCACATTTTTAGCGCCAACACCACTGCAGCAAGCTCCAGATCATGAGTCGGATAGTGCTGCTCATGGTTCCGAAGTTGGCGTGAGCCATAAGTGACCACACGTCCTTCCTGCATCAACACGCAGCCGAGCCCGATACCAGACGCGTCACAATACACATCGAAGGGCTTTGTTGTATCCGGCTGAGCTAAGACCGGGGCTGTTGTGAGATGCTTCACCAATGCTTGGAACGCTCCTTCACACGCCGTGTTCCAAACATATTTTGTTCCCTTCTTCAGCAATTCTGTCATCGGCTTAGCGAGCTTGGAGAAGCTTGGAATGAATCTCTGATAGTATCCCGCTAACCCGAGGAAGCTTCTGACTTCATGAACTTAAGTGGGAGCTTTCCATTTCAGCACTTGCTCTATTTTGCTTGGGTCAACTGCAATGCCTTCTGCTGAGATGATATGTCCCAAGAATGGCACTTGGCTGATCCAAAACTCGCATTTACTGAACTTGGCGTAGAGCTTGTGGTCTCGCAATCGTTGAAGAACGATCTGCAAGTGTTCGGCATGTTCGGCTTCTGTCTTGGAGTAAACCAAGATATCATAGATGAACACTACCACGAACTTGTCCAGCTCCGGTATGAACACTGAGTTCATGAGATACATGAAATGGGCTGGAGCATTTGTGAGACCAAAGGACATGACGAGGTATTCATATAATCCATATCTCGTTGAGAAGGCCGTCTTCGGGATATCCTCCACCCGGATCTTTATCTGATGATATCCAGAGCGAAGGTCCATCTTGGAGAATACACTTGCACCCACAAGTTGATCAAATAATATGTCGATGCGGGGTAGTGGGTACTTATTCTTGATGGTGACGGCATTGAGCGGCCGGTAGTCCACACACAGCCTAAAGGTTTCATCCTTCTTCTTCACGAACAGCGCCGAGCATCCCCAAGGCGAGGAACTCGGCCTAATGAAACCCTTGCTCAACAGATCATTGAGCTGTTCTTTCAGTTCAGCCAGCTCATTTGGAGCCATTTTATATGGCCTCCGTGATATGGGCGTAGTCCCGGGTGCAAGTTCAATCTTGAACTCGACATCCCACTCAGGTGGCATGCCCGGAAGATCATCCAGGAACACGTCGGGGTACTCCCGGACTACGGGGATGTCCTCTAACTTGAGAGCTTCAGCATTATTAATTGCTGAAATTTCCTGGACTGGAGTGTCTAACACCATGGAATGCGGACGGTGGAAGGGAGAGTTTAAATGAACCGTCCATGTCCGAGTCTCCAGGACAGCGCCATGGTATTGTAGCCATGACATCCCTAAGATTGCATCAATCTTTTGTCCCATAAGGATTATCAAGGTGGTGGGGTATAGTTCCCCACCTAAGCACAGAGGTGCTTTTGGAATCATCATATTTGCTGAGATCTTCCCTCCCAGTGAGCAGATCATATAAGTGCAGTCGGTTGGGAAGACTTGCATTTGATGCTTAGCCACATAGGATGCACTAATAAAGCTGTGGGTTGCACCAGAATCAAACAGTATGATGATGGCTTGATTGTTGAGAGTAAACGTACCCGCCAGCACGTTGTCTCCCTCTAGGACATCCTCATTGTCGAGGTTGCGGACGCCACCAGTCCGCTGACCAACCTTCTTGACCGGAGGTCGGCCTCGAGCACCGCCCTGGAACTGGGCTTGCCCGCTGCTCTGCTGCCCCTGGGGACAGTCCTTCGCGAAGTGGCCCGCCTGGCCACATATGAAGCAGGTGAAATGGGGCGGTCCCCCGCTGATCGGTGGACGGAAACCCGGGGCGCGTTGTGGTGGTGGGAACGCCCGAGGTACCGTCTGCTGCTGCTGCTGCTGTCTTGGTGGTGGCATCGGCGGACGGAACGGAGGTGACTGAAATGAACGTCCCCCGAACCGCTGAGGTCGCGCCGGTGGATGCCACTGCTGCCCGGATGGCGTCCGATAAACCATCCGGTACTTCTGGGGAGCGCCAACCCCACTGCTGGGTGGAGCGCTGCGCTTCCGCTGCTCAGCTGCGAACTCCCGCTGAGCGTCCTCCTGCATGATCGCGGCATTGACTAGGTCATTGAAGGTGCCGCGATTCCACTGAACGAGGTGTGTCTTCATCTCGGGGTGTAACCCTCGATAGAAGTGTTCCCGCTTCTTCTCCTCAGTGGAGATATAGTCTGACGCATATTGCGCCAGATGGTTGAAGGCACGGGAGTAGTCATGGGCACTCCTCCCACCCTGCTTCAGTTCAAAAAATTCTTGGAACTTCCTCTTCATGATCCCGGGAGGGATGTGATAGGCGCGGAATGCCTCCCGGAACTCTCCCCATTCCACGGCATGGCCAGCCGGACGTGAGGTGACATAGTTCGCCCACCACGCACTAGCGGCACCGTGGAGTTGCTGTGCTGCGAACAAAGTCTTCTGCCGCTCCGTGCATTGGAGCAGCCCGAACTTGGACTCGATGGTCCGCAGCCAGTTGTCCGCCTCCAGTGGTTCTTCAGCTTCTGTGAACACTGGAGGGTGCGTACTCATGAAATCCGAGTACGACAGCTTACGGAGCTCACGAGGCCCTCTGTCTTGACGCCCCCCCGCCTGGGACGTATTCTGCACGATCGTGCGGAGCAGGTCGATCTGATCCTCACGACCACCCACCAGTGCCGCTATCACATCCGCTAGAGTAAGCGGAGGCGGCGGTGGTGGCTGCTGCTGCGGAGTGCTGTCGTAGGCCGGTGGCTGGGAGTCATCGCCTCCCTGCTGGCTAGAGCCACCAACCTCGTGCGTGGTCCTAGTGCGAACCATCTGCAACCATACGACAATAAACATCAGTCCAGCAACATGTTGCATGCAGTCAAAAAAAAGACGTAAACCATAATGACAGTAAAACATGTGATACATCTCGTATGTAGATAATGTAATAACTTTACACAAGCTACACCATTACCAGACCAAATACAAGCTAGTTAAATCCAACTTGATGAACCTCCTCTTTGGAAGCTCACCACAACTAGGTTTGGTCACTACGAGATATTACTATCGCTTTGTCATCACGTAAACCACCCTTTTATCTTCAATACGACACAAACATGGTCTCTAGTAAAAGAAACTTGAGTGAGACCTATACTCAAATCTTTCACTAGTTGAAGATAACCTCTCATGAGTATGTTATACCCCATTGGAAGTACTCAAACCCCCTCTAGGGTACAACAAGCTCTCAACTGAGTTCAACTGTCATTCCTCTGTCAGAATGACCAGTTTCTACATATTCCAGATTTTCACCTGGTTCTGGGCATTTTCATGACTCAAGTTGAATACCAAAGGTAAAGTTAACTTCATTATATTTCCAACGAGTACTTATATTCCCTCAGATCATCTCTGGTTAAAAAGTTATGGTCATTCAAAGTCAGCAGAATTTCTGGAAGAATTTTAACAGCACCTCCTTTGGGAAGTTGCTGTTTTCAACTCTGATTTCCACTGAATTCTGTGCTGAAATTTCAGAAACTTTGAATTGCAAATATGTAACACATATTCTACCCTTTATAAGGATGTATCATATGAAAATTTTAGATTTTTCTACTGGAAATTATGTTTGAAAAACAGAGCAGTCCAGAGAATGTTTAACTCTGTTCTGATTCTGGACAGTTTACATCCCTCGGGATTTAAGCCATCTTAAGGTGTGTTTCAGCTCTGGAAGTCTACAACAAAGTTGTAGGGTACTCAAATACCTTTCCAGAACTATATACCACACCTCCCTGGGCTAAAAAACCTGTGAGTTATGCCCTGTTGAAGGTCAGCAAACTTGCTGCCCAAAATAGAGCACTCTGTTTTTCATCCCTTTGTCTATTCTGCTCCAATATCACATTCTTATACCCAACCAGGGTCCTAAATGTTGAACCTAATGATTTTAATTCCTTGTTATCATTATTTTTATGCATATGCCTACAATATCTAGGTACTACGTTCCTCACAAAAGAAAATCCTAACCGGATCATACCGGTATATACATCTCAAATGTGGCACTAAACGGTCTCTCGCACACGTTTACTACACGGATACATACGTGGTTAGTACCTGCAGAAGACCACACAATAATGGTGCACTCAATGGTTGGTTTCATTTCAGGCAGGATCATATTTAAAAGTAAATACAAACGCCCGTATCATTGCCATACGGCCGTCCTTGAGTTAGGTCACGTCTCAAGGTATGTGATCGTGTTTCAACACCACACGACGGGGAACCCGAGTATGTCATGAACAGGTCATCACGGTTGGGAATGTTATCAACCCAACAGATACCACCTACTGCCCTGCAGGGCACGCCGATGGCAAGCGCTGCGTATGTCCTCCTGGGCTATTTCCAGACGAACACACTCTCGCGTTACTGACCACGCGATGGGGTCTCCACTTACTTGCCTAATACACGCTAGGGATCAGCATTTCATATGAACTCAGGAACATGAAGAGTCCAAGAGTTTCATATTGGCGTCTCACACAAAGCTGTGAGACTAATCCCTGAACCACGTTCCTCGTCAGGGGAGCTAACAGAAATTGAACCGCTTTCGGTGGCGTTCCTTACCATTCTTACCAGAGCGTAGGTGTGTCGTTACATAATTGAAATTCAGAATTATAACACATAGGTTAGTCTTTGCCACTTTAAGTAACTATGCTAATATAGTCCTTACTTGGGCAACTACTGAATCCTCACCGTAAACCTAAGTCTTCCCGTAATACAGTCCTTAAGTACTGTGCTATCCCCAATGCAGCTCTGATACCAGGCTGTAGCGGACCGGGATCCGCCATCCAGGATCACAGAGGGTGGTGCCGCACGATGCGACACCTAACAGCACACGTCATAAGAACACAATATATTACATGAGAAAACAACTGAACTGTACAAACAGGTACAATACTCAGTTACAAACTATTGTCTTTATTACACAGCGGAAGTCTACTTTTCTACACTCACGCCCGCCTATCTAGCAAAAGTCGGTTGCCCAGCCCTAGGGCAACCCACACTAGCTGCACGTCTCAGCTCAGCGCGGCTTGTACGGCTCCCACTCAGCCGTGGTCCCCGACGGAGGGTAACCCTCGCCGGTGGACTCATACTCCGAGTCCGTGGGTGGCTCCTCACCTGCAAAACACTTAAGCAGCAACCGTGAGCACGATGGCTCAACAAGGCTTAACCGACTCACCTAAGCATGAAACTCTACATGAGGGGTCCGATGACATAGGATAGCAATGTTGCAGCAAATGGACACGCCTACAAGTTCATCCTTAGTTCATCTTTTAGCAACAAGTTAACAGTTCAGGAAGCTGAAATTTAGTAAGCAATATTTGGTGGCACACATGTAGCAATACAATTATATCATAACAGCAATATTGAATCATAGCCTTCCATAAATTATCTACATTACGACGCAGTGAATAAGCGGTAATCGTCACCGCGAGGGACGGCGAATCGACTCGATATACACCTGCAGGGAAACCCAAAGAGCACATCACGTACGCCCACCCGTGGAGCTGCACAGCACGCTCCCTCGATGTCGTACGGGACAACCTTTCACCCAACAGCCCAAACGTCGAACCGGTCGCACCGAAACGAGCAGGAGGTTCCCCACACGGAGCATCTCTCTATGCCCATTGGCAGATTTCCACCTTGCTGCCCTCAACCTACACCTATAAATCGGTGTGCTATGCCTCGACGTCCGGAGGTTTAGGCTACATCGGTTTATCGGGGCCCATATATCCTATATGCCTTCGGTACGTTCAATACTTGTTCAGCAGGGCCGCACACGGATCGGTCCTCAATCGACACGGGCAGGGCTGCGCACACAAGACTTCCTCTTGCTGCGCCCTAGCCCCTGCCTAGTCTCATTTTCATTACTAAAGTGATCTCACATCACTCAACCGAACCCGTGTGTCCCAACCCTAACTCGCGAGTAGATTCCAACTACTCGACTTGTACCGAAGTCCTATGAATTATTAAGCATAGCCTATCTACTCGAGATCTTAGACACTACCCTCACTCTTTTGGAAACATTCTGGTCATGCAAGTGGGGTTCCATTCATCTTACACCTAATGCACATTCATACATCACCCTAAATATGTGAACAAAGAAAAACTTGATAAAAGAGTTAATGCAAACCGGGGCTTGCCTTGTTGTTGTTGGTCAGGGGTTAAGTCTTCGTCCGGAAGAAGGAAGTCCAGCACTTCCGGAGTCTCTTCGCCTTCAGCGACTACACGTTAATGTAATACTACATGTTAATGGATATGCATACAAGTTTATTGTAATGCTGCTGAGTGGTTTTCCCCCTTTTCCATATTAATCCCTCAAGTGGTTAAACAGGACAGGGGTGATCCAGAGCTCCAATGGAGCTGAGAATTTTTGTGTGAGTTCCTTGTCACAAGAAAACCCTCTGGACCAAAAATTAGCACTTTTCATTGAGTGGTTTGCTCAGAATAATTCTCTTAGCAAAGAAGAATTAATTCTGAGGTAACACCCCTGTTCATGCCCAACTTAATGAACTACAATTTGAATTATATCTCCTAGAGTTTGCATGAATTTTCCTAGAATTTTTGGATCTAAGATCTGTTCAGAACTGAATTTCCAAGTTTTGGAAATTCTCTGAAATTGTCTCTGTATTCAAATGAACACAGCACCTTCAAATCTGAATTGCCCTAGTCAAATCAACTCCAATTGGTCTGAAACTTTTACAGGGGTTCCCTAACATCCTAGAGAACATTCTGGAAAAATTTGGGAATTTTTGGATGAACCAAACTCCCTCTAAAATTCTTTTGCTGAAAAGTTTTAAGAATTTTCCAGAATTAAATAATAGGTTTCATACAAATTGGGTTGCGTATTTCGTTAGAGCTATGCACGATGAATTCAACCCAGTTTGAATCACTAAATTTGGAGCTTCCTAACAAAAGTTATGGGGTTCTAAAGTTCGAACTAAATCTGGAAATTCCAAATAATTCGGGAAGCATTCAAACTCTGACTGTGGGTCCCTCCTACACGTGTCGGCTGCTGGAATCCCGCCACACGGGACCACAGGACCCTTCCCCCGCCACCACACTGGATCCCAGGCCGCAGCGTATCGATGATTTAAAATATCGCCACTGACATGCGGAGCCCCCAGTCGTCTTCCTCCTCCCGACGCCCGCGCGGTCCCGCCGCCGAGCTCACCGGAGTTCTCGCCGGGAGGGGCCTCCGGTGCTTGGAACTTGCTGATTCTCGCCGCCTGTGCCTATCTCGGCCTGGGGAACACGGTGGTGCCCTCATCAGAGCTTGATAACAACCGGAACAGTGCTCCCGCAGGCAACAGCGGCCGAGAGCTCACCGGCGACGTCGAACTCGGCATCCCCTGCACCTTTTTCGATGCGGTTTGCTCGGGGAGCTCCGCTGACACCTGCTGGTCACGGACATGGACACCGATCCCCGTGAAAATGGCTACAACTACGACCTCACCGGTGACCTAGGCCGGATATCGGCTGTGCTCAGAAAACTTCGAAGAACCGTAACCCTAGCCCATGGTTCTTGCTGGTTTTTCATCCTAGGGGTCGTGGCAGGGTGTAGAACGTGTGTGTAGCTCGGAATCCCTGGTCGTGAACCATCTACCCCGAATTTCCTCATTTTGCAACTTCGGTATTTTGAATACCGAAAGGGTAAACGGCCAAATACTACCCCGACGACGTACGAGGGGAGGAACGATCGGCACTAGCGTGTCACGCACCTTGTAGTGGACCTTTTTCGTATAGCTCGCCGGGCGCGGGACGGGCTGTAGCTCTCGGATGCCGGGGATCAACGGCGGTCGGCGGTCTGTTCTTGCGCGGAACCGAGGAAAGAGCTCGGGTGGGGTTGCTCTCGTTCGGGAAACAGGAGAAAGGGCGGCGTGGGGTGTGCGCTGGCCTTTGAGCCGCAATTTTGGTACCGTGAGGTGGCCGTTCGACGCCTCGGTGGCTCGCCGCCTCTCCCATTCCTTGCGCGCGAAGCAGAGGCCGGCTGCAGCAACCGACTGAAACACCCCTATGTGCAGCTGACCTGTGGGCCTCCCCTTTAATCCTTTTTTTCCCAATTTCTCTTTTCTGTTTTTGCTGAATATCCCCCAGCTACTCACAATTTAATGTGAGACTTAGTCACCAAGTCTTAGTTTGAATTTGAATTCTCAAATTTGAACTGTGTTTGGCTAAATTTGCTGCTTGTTTAAACTGAAATTCAAATTCAGTTTTGAATTCTTGCAAATTTAGCTCTTGACAAGATGAACTCCAATGAGGATGAAAATTGGTGGGCTTACTCAGAAAAATGTGCTGAGTTTGAATATGAAGCTAACTTTTGAATTTGTGTGAGGAAAGTTGCTGCAAATTGAATTTACATTCAAATAAGCCTCTTTTTCAAATACCTCCAAAAGTGCCTCAAAAAGTGTTGGATTCACATGAAACTTGGCCTGAACCTTCCCAAGACTTTTCAAGTCCTAGGGGTGAGCTCAACCTCTCATGTCCATGTGTAGAAATCCTACTTTGTGAAAGTGAAGGCTTTCCCCTCTAATCACTGTTTTGATGAAGGTTACTTGTTCTTCACAATATTTCCTAAGATATCCACAACAAAACTGTGGTGTTGTGAGGTGAAGAAAAGTTTTTGCAAGTCTCTTTTTCTTGGGCTTTTACAACTTTGGTCTCACAAATGCTCCAGCCCATTTCATGTATCTCATGAACTCGGTTTTCATGCCGGAGCTGGACAAGTTCGTGGTAGTGTTCATCGATGATATCTTGGTTTACTCCAAGACAGAAGCCGAACACGCCGAACACTTGAGAATCATTCTTCAACGATTGCGAGACCACAAGCTCTACGCCAAGTTCAGCAAATGCGAGTTTTGGATCAGCCAAGTGCCATTCTTGGGACATATCATCTCAGCAGAAGGCATTGCGGTTGACCCAAGCAAAATAGAGCAAGTGCTGAAATGGAAAGCTCCCACTTCAGTTCATGAAGTCAGAAGCTTCCTCGGGTTAGCGGGATACTATCGGAGATTCATTCCAAGCTTCTCCAAGCTCGCTAAGCCGATGACAGAATTGCTGAAGAAAGGGACGAAATATGTTTGGAACACGGCGTGTGAAGGAGCGTTCCAAGCATTGGTGAAGCATCTCACCACAGCCCCGGTCTTAGCTCAGCCGGATACAACAAAGCCCTTCGGCGTGTATTGTGACACGTCCGGTATTGGGCTCGGCTGTGTGTTGATGCAGGAAGGACGTGTGGTCGCCTATGGCTCACGCTAACTTCGGAACCATGAGCAGCACTATCTGACTCATGATCTTGAGCTTGCTGCAGTAGTTTTGGCGCTAAAAATGTGGAGACACTATCTCCTGGGGAATCTGGTGCATCTCTACACCGACTACAAGAGCTTGAAACATATTTTCACCCAGAAGGAGCTGAACATGAGGCAAAGGAGGTGGTTAGAACTGATCAAAGATTATGAAATTGAGATTCATTACCACTCCGGCAAGGCAAATGTGGTTGCCGACGCGCTGAGTCAGAAATCACATGTCCATCACCTCACCATTACACCGGTGTAGGAGGAAGAGCCAAGTTTACACTTGGTTCCTTATGGATCGCTTTACAACCTTGCCCTCATCCCTACTATTAGGGA
This sequence comes from Neostapfia colusana, assembly GCA_030760725.1. Classification (NCBI taxonomy): domain Eukaryota; kingdom Viridiplantae; phylum Streptophyta; class Magnoliopsida; order Poales; family Poaceae; genus Neostapfia; species Neostapfia colusana. The sequence continues at coordinate 27,255,241 of JASWHV010000007.1, forward strand.
GGACATCATTGCAGCTCAGAAGACTGATAAAGGCATGGCACATCTCCGGAGATGGATAGACAACGGAGAGATCAAATGTTTCCGGAAGGATGATGAGGGGACGCTATGGTTCAACGACCGCATAGTCGTACCCCAGGATATGGAACTGAGGAGAAAGATCCTCGATGAAGCTCACTTGTCTAAATACTCCATTCATCCGGGCAGCAACAAAATGTACCAAGCTTTGAAAAAGAAATTTTGGTGGACACGGATGAAGCGAGAGGTAGCGAAGTACGTATCCGATTGTGATACGTGTAGACGAGTGAAGGCGGATCATATGAGGAACCAGGGCGGTTGCAACCTCTGAAGATCCCGGCATGGAAATGGGAAGATGTGAGCATGGATTTCATTGTGGGATTACCCCTAACATCCAACAAGCATGATTCCATATGGGTAATCGTTGATCAGTTAACCAAGACGGCTCACTTCATCCCGGTGAATACACGTTACAATGCCGGCAAATATGTGGAGCTGTACATAGCAAAGATTTTGTGCTTATACGGGGTACCCAAGACCGTCATCTCGGATCGAGGTGCATTATTTGTATCTCGCTTTCGGGAGCAGCTACACGCTGCATTGGGTACCAAGCTGATTAGGAGCTCCGCCTATCACCCCCAGACCGATGGACAAACAGAGAGGGTGAATCAAGTTCTGGGAGACATGTTGAGAGCATGTGCCATCCACCATGGTAGGAACTCGGATGATCACCTACCATTGGCGGAATTCTTGTACAACAATGGCTATCAGGTGAGTATCAAGATGGCACCCTACGAAGCTCTCTACGGTCGCAAATGCCGCACCCCATTAAACTGGTGCGAGACCGGTGAAAGGGTCACATTCGGGGTTGATGTGGTGAACGACGCCGAAGAGCGCGTTCGGACGATTCAAGCCAACTTGAAGGCCGCTCAATCCCGGCAAAAGAGCTATGCTGATAAGAGGCGTAGGCCGTTGCACTTTGACGTCGGTGAACACATGTACCTCCGCGTGTCTCCGATGAAAGGCGTGCACCGGTTCGGTGTGAAGGGGAAGCTCGCTCCCCGTTTCATTGGACCCTATGCTATCACCGAGAAGTGTGGACCAGCGGCGTATAGACTGGAGCTACCGGCGTCTCTTGCTGGTGTCCATGACATTTTCCATGTCTCACAGCTGAGAAAATGTCTGAAGCATACTGCTGCTGTTACTACCAAAGACATCGGTGAGTTGCAACCGGATTTGACATATGATGAATATCCGGTGGAAATTCTTGATGAGAAAGCTCAAACCACGCGTAGCCAAACGCTGTAGTTCTACAAGACACTCTGGAGCAACCACACCGCCGAAGAAGCGACGTGAGAGAGCGGGGAATTCTTTCGCTCAAATTACACGGAGTTCATGGCATCTCAGCACGGGTAAGTCCCTATTATATCGCTGTCTCTTCTTTTATAATCTCGGAACGAGATTCATTTAAGGGGGGAGGGATGTAAAAGCCCAAGAAAAGGGACTTGCAAAAAATTTTCATCACCTCACAACACCACAGTTTTTGTTGTGGATAGCTTGTGAAAAAATTGTGAAGAGCAAGTAACCTCCATCAAAAGAGTGATTAGAGGGGAAGCCTTCACTTTCACAAAGTAGGATTTTTACACACGAACATGAGAGGTTGAGCTCACCCCCAGAACTTAAAAAGTCTTGGGAAGGTTCAGGCCAAGTTTCATGTAAATCCAACACTTTCTGAGGCACTTTTGAAGGTATTTGAAAAAGAGGCCAATTTGAATGTAAATTCAAATTGCAGCAACTTTCATCACTCAAATTCAAAAGTTAGCTTCATATTCAAACTCAGCACATTTTTCTGAGTTAGCCCACCAATTTTCATCCCCATTGGAGTTCATCTTGTCGGGAGCTAAATTTGCAATAATTCTGACACGACCCCACGGTCTTGTCGAGCCAGGATCACGCTGAGGGGTGCTGCGTTGCACAGCACCGGATAACACACATCAAAGGTACAAAGCGGAAGCAAAATTTTATTACATAAACGAGTTTATGAACATGTTTACATCAAATTAAGTCCAGTCTACACTCACGGCCGTAGACTACGCATCAAGTTCACGTTCAGCCCTTGAACGTGTCCTTGCTAGCACACACGCACACTAACTCTGCGGCGTGCACGACTCCCACTCGACGGGGTTCCCCTCCTGGGGTTCCGTCTCCTCATCGGGAGTCCCTTCCTCATAGAACCCTGCAAAAGCTTCAAACACAAGCAGTGAGCACGAAGGCTCAGCAAGTCTAACCCGTCTCACCAAAACATGGAACTTCTACATGAGGGGTGATGGGTTACATGAGGTAAAAATCATTTGCAAGGACTCACCTAATTAGTAGAACCTTACTTTCAAGTTTTAGCAGCAGGTTGTGGAGAACCTTACGCTAAGGCACATGAGAGAGCCGCAATCAAACAAGAAACGCATTTCTCTCATGTACTTTGCTCAAAGTTGAAAAGAACTTTAGTTGGCTCTAAACTACAGCAAATCATTAGCAATCAAGTCTATCTTTCAATCAGCAACATTTTAACATGCAACTAGCCTGTTCTTTCTACGTCACGGTACAGTAAACAAGTGGTACTCACTGACCGCGAGGGACGGCGATTATAATCGATTTACACCTGCAGGGTTACCCGAACAACCCGTCACGTACGCCCGTACTCGATGTTGCCTACAACAACCATCACGGACGCCGTACGCAACTACCTTTCACCCATTAGCCAAATGTTGAACCGGTCTCGTCCCGAGCAAGAGGTCTCTGCACGCGCATCTCAGTGCCGCCAGCCGATTTACACCTCGAGCTCTCAACCTACTCTCTGAACGACCAGCTATGCCTCAACACCCAGCTACCCGAGTTATATCAGTTTCCCCATTCCCATATAGCCGGTAGGTCTTCGGTACTGTTCTAGCTTGTTCAACAGGCCTGCACACGGCTCGGTCCTCAATCGACACAAGCGGAGCTACAGCACACAGGCCCCAAAGTCCTGCTGCCCTTACTCTCCGCTCGGTCTTATTTTTCTTGCCATGTGTATAATGTGCTATCTCTACCCGAGTCGAGTGCCTCTTGCCTATGCTCGCGAGTAGTTCCAACTACTCGACTTGTACCGAATCCTACACTATCTTAGCATTGCAGTAGCTAACGGGGTTTGTAATCCTAAACCCAACCCATGGTTTTCTTGGCTATGCAATTGGGTTTCCAAACAAGACTCTTATGCAAGGAATAATGGTGTTCAAGTAAGTGCTCAAAACAATAAAAATTTGTAAAGAGGTTAATGCAAACCGGAGCTTGCCTTGCTGCTCTTGGTCGTAGGCTAGCTGCTACTCCGGAGTAACAAGTAAGTGCTCAAAACAATAAAAATTTGTAAAGAGGTTAATGCAAACCGGAGCTTGCCTTGCTGCTCTTGGTCGTAGGCTAGCTGCTCCTCCGAAGTAACGAAGTATAGGACTTCGGGTTCCTCCTCGACCTTAGCGACTACATGGTATAAGACATACATGTATTAATTTGAATGCATTTACATTAAGTTTGAACCTGTGAAGCTTATAAGTCCCACTAGACAGACTCAATGACTGTGAAACTTTTACTGTGGCTTAGTTACAACCTAAGTACAGACTTGGTCAAGGTTTAGTTGCAGCAAAGCTCATTTGAGCCCTCCACAATTAATTATGTACTTGACCTCAATTGAAGGCTTTTAGGGTGTTCTAAGGATTTCCATGAAACAAACTATGATTTTCTGAAAACTAGATTTTCAGAGTGTTCTAATGGAGTTGGTCTCACTTAATTTGAAGGTTCCTAGCTAAATATATGAGCTAAACAATTTCAGAGAAAATTCTGAAAATGTTTCTGAACATTTTCTATTTTCTCTGGAACAGTTTCACTAACCACACCATTAGGTGGATCAAATGAGCTCAAATGGATCTGAAATTTTTATGGTAGTTCAGGGATATTTTGGTGAACATTCCAGCAAAAGTTCAGGATTTTCCTCCAAAGGATTCTCCAGTTAAATTCCAAACAGTTTAAAATTTGAGGAATTAATTCTGGAGAAATAAGGATTTTTATGAAGTGAAACTTTATTTGCTGGAAAGTACTCAGAGAGCTGAATCCAACAAAATTTGGTTAACTCGATTTAGAGCTTTCTAGCCAAAGTTATGAGGATTTGAAGTTTGAAGGAAATCTGAAAATCAGGGAAAAGTTTAAATCTGCCGGGGCCCGTGGGGACACGTGTTGAGCGCCGAGGCGACCGCACACTGCGGCCCACAGGGTCTTTGCGCGCTAGCACACCCGACCTCGGCGACACCCGATCCCGATTTAAAATTTTGAGCCACTGACACGTGGGCCAGCTGGCTTCGTCTTCCTCCCGACTCGTCCGCACGCGCGCCGCCGCACCTTGCCGGAGCAGACCCGGAGCTCGCCGGCTCGTCCGCGCGCGCGCCGCCGCCCCTGCCGCTGCCGGCCATCCCATGGTCTGAAACTCGCCGCCAGGGGGTTGTCGACGTCGAGGAACACGTCGGTGGTGTCAGTTCGGGCTGGTGGTGACCGGAAATAGCCCGGCGACGTGCCGCGGCCTCGGTTGAGGTTCGGCGCCATCGGCCGTGAGTTCTAACCCGCCAAAACCTCGAACAATCGGTCCTACAGCATCAGTGTATCTCTAGGAAGCTCGAGAAGGTGTCAAAAGGGTTCAAAGATGGCGGCAAGTCGGTCGGCACCGTGTGACCGATCGTGCCCGCCATGACCGCCCTTGATCGAGCTCGAAACTTGTCACTCCTAGACAGTTTCACGCCACAGATGCAGAAAAGAACTTGATCGCCGGCTAGTCCAGCGTCTATGTGAAATATTTGATAGCTAGAGAAGGATCTTAGAGCGAGAATTTGAAGGATCCGTACCGGAAGCTCAGTTTAAGGTCGCCAGAGCAAAAACTGAAAATTCGCCGGCGATTCTTCACGGTTTGCTTCCAAACTTGGAGGAGAGCAGCACGGCTGTTGCGCGCTCCTGGTGCTACCCTTGCTGGACCGTGAAAATGCCTGTGGAGCACTGTCCACGGGCGCCTGACTTTCGGCTGAGGCTAGGTCGCCACGGTGGCGATCGTTCTCGGGCAAGGGAGGTCTGAGCTCGGAGTTTCTGGCTGGGGAGGTGGAGTGCGATCTCAGGTTGCTGTCTAGCAGCTCAGGAACGAAGGAGGAGATTGTTTGCTGGTTTTCCCGATCGAGCAGAGAGCTGCGGGGAGAAGAACTGCCGCTGCTCGGGGTCACACGCGAGGAGATAAAGCCCGCCGATCCCTGCCCGGGCTGAGGCGGTGCCGGTCGCGTGGAGGTGCGAGCAAGCCGCCCTGGGCGCCAGCGCGCGGAGAGGAAAGCAGATGGTGGCGCCGGTGGCTGCTCGGTGGCACAGCCGACAGCTGCTCTGTGGAATTTCCCACCGAGGCTGTGACTTTGTGTGCAAGTTTTCCCTCCTTCTCTCTATGACATGTGGGTCCCACCCTGGGTTTTAACCTCTGAAATTTACTCCTAATCACTGTTGTAAACAGTGAGCCCCAAAATACCCATGGTGCTTCAAATTATTCACCCATGAGCCATTTGAATTGGTTAGAATTCAAATTGGGTTTGGTTTGAATGAATTTCAGCACATGTTCAGTTTGGAATTCAAATAAAGTTTGAATTTTCCCCACTTATCTCATGTCAAGATCAACTCCAAATGGAGTGAAAATTGGTGTGTGAGCTCACAAAAATGTGCTGAATAAGAATATGCCTCCGACTTTTGAATTCATGGGATAAAATCAGTTTGAATTTGAATATGATTTCAAACTGCCCTCTTTCTAGCTATACCCAAAATGACCTCAAAAAGGTTTTGAATTTGGGTGAGACTTGGCATGGACATCCCTAGCAATGTGTAGGAGTTTTCATATGCCCAGCCCATCTATATCACATGTGGGAAATACCACTTTTGCAATATGTGAGTTTGTTCTCTAATGAGCATGTTGATGGTGGTTACTTGCTCTTCATTTGTGTTCATCAACTTGCTTCAAATGAGGTGTGTGGTGTGGTGATGAATACTTTAAACATGTGTTAAAAACTGAGGTCCTTACATTCCTCCCTCCTTAAAAGAATCCCGTCCCGAGATTATAAGGTGAAAATGAGAGAGAGGACGGTGGAAAATTACCGGATATGCGACGTGAAAAAGTCGGGGTAGTTAGCGCGAAGAAATCCTTCGCTCTCCCATGTCGCTTCGTCCATGGAGTGATTACTCCATAGAACCTTGTAGAACCACAACGTACGGTTGCATGTGGTTCGGGCCTTTTCATCAATAATCTGCACCAGTTCCTCCCGATAGGTGAGATCCGGTTGCAGTTCTTCAATGTCTTCCAGCTGAACGGTAGTTGATAGCTTAAGACACTTCCTCAGCTGGGAAATGTGAAATACGTCATGCACGCCAGAAAGTGCTTCTGGTAATTTCAGCCGGTATGCTACCGATCCACATCTTTCGGTAATCTGGAATGGGCCGATGAATCGGGGTGCTAACTTTCCCCTCACCCCAAATCTGCTTACGCCCTTCATTGGAGACACACGTAGATATACGTGATCCCCCACTTCGAATTGTAATGGGCATCTTCTCCGGTCCGCATACTGTTTCTGACGGGATTGGGCGGCATTTAGTTTCGCTTGAATAAGTCGAACCTTCTCTTCCGCATTGTTGATAAGGTCAATCCAAAAGGTAACCCTTTCGCCAGACTCACACCAGTTCAATGGTGTGCGGCATTTTCTTCCGTGTAGCGCCTCGTAGGGCGCCATCTTTATGCTGGCTTGGTACCCATTGTTGTACGAGAACTCGGCTAACGGCAAGTGATCATCCCAATTCTTGCCGTGGTTGATAGCGCAAGCTCGCAGCGTGTCCTCTAAGATCTGATTTACCCGCTCGGTTTGCCCATCCATCTGCGGGTGGTACGCTGAACTACGGACCAGCTTCGTCCCCAAGGCAGCGTGCAGCCGCTCCCAAAAACGGGACACAAATAAAGTGCCCCGATCCGATATGATGGTACGGGGTACGCCGTACAAGCATAGGATCCGTGAGATGTACAGTTCAGCGTACTTCTTGGCGTTGTAGTTGGTGTTGACCGGGATGAAATGGGCAACTTTGGTGAGCCGATCGACGATCACCCAAACAGAATCATGCTTTTTGAAGAGTGGTGGGTAAACCGACGATGAAGTCCATGCTCACATCCTCCCACTTCCAGGCAGGAACGCCCAGTGGTTGTAGCAGTCCCGGTTTCCGCATATGATCTGCCTTCACCCTTCGACATGTATCACACTCGGACACGTACTTTGCAATCTCCCGCTTCATCCGTGTCCACCAAAACTTGCTTCTGAGTTCTTGATACATTTTGTTGCTGCCGAGGTGAATAGAAAATTTTGATAAGTGGGCCTCATCAAAAAATTTCTTCCGTAGCTCCGGGTTACGGGGTACGACGATCCGGTCCTTGAACCATAGGACGCCGTCTCTGTCCTTCCGGAAACATTTCAACTCCCCACTGTCTACATGTCTCCGCAGATGCGACATACCCTTGTCATGTTTCTGAGCTGTCGCTATCTCTTCACGGATGGTGGGGATCAAATCTAGGTTGTAGAGAGCTCCGTGTGGAATCACATGTAGTGGTGGTTCGCTCTCTTCCAACGGTGTGATGGTCAGATTGTTGACGTGTGACTTGCGGCTCAGCGCATCTACCACTACGTTTGCCTTGCCCGGATGATAATGGATGTCTATTTCGTAATCCTTTATCAGTTCTAATCATCTTCGTTGCCTCATGTTCAGCTCCTTCTCAGTGAATATGTACTTGAGGCTTTTGTGGTCGGTATATAAATGTACGAGGTTACCAAGTAGGTAGTGCCTCCACATTTTCAGTGCAAGTACCACGGCAGCGAGCTCCAAATCGTGAGTTGGATAATTCTGCTCATGGTTTCTAAGCTGCCATGATCCATACGCGACCACTCTTCAGTCTTGCATCAGCACACATCCGAGCCCAATGCCGGATGCATTGCAGTACACATCGAACGGTTTTGTTGTGTCTGGCTGCGCCAAAACCGGTGCTGATGTCAGGTGCTTGACTAAAGCCTTGAATGCTGCTCCACATACTGGACTAAAAACATATTTGATAGCCTTCTTCAGCAGCTCCGTCATAGGCTTGGCAATCTTCGAGAAGTTCGGAATGAACCTCCGATAATATCCCGCGAGTCCGAGGAAACTCCGTACCTCGTGAACAGTTCTCGGGGATTTCCAATTCAGCACTTGAGTGGTCTTGCTCGGATCTACAGAGATCTCCGCTGAGATGATATGCCTGAGGAAAGGCACTTGCGATATCCAGAACTCGCATTTGCTGAATTTCGCGTATAGCTTGTGATCCCGCAGCTGTTGCAAGACTATACGCAGATGCTTCTTGTGATCTTCCTACGACTTGGAATATACCAGGATGTCATCGATGAAGACCACGACAAACTTGTCCAGCTCCGGCATGAACACCGAGTTCATCAAATACATGAAGTGAGCTGGAGCATTGGTGAGGCCGAAGGACATGACCAGGTACTCATAAAGTCCGTACCTCGTCGAGAAAGCCGTCTTCGGAATGTCCTCAGCCCGTATTTTAATCTGGTGGTACCCGGATCTTAAATCCATCTTGGAAAAGATCTTTGCTTCGACCAACTGATCAAACAACATGTTGATCCGTGGCAACGGGTACTTGTTCTTGACGGTTACGGCATTTAATGGACGATAGTCCATGCAAAGCCGCAACGTTTCATCCTTATTCTTTACAAATAATGCCGAACAGCCCCATGGCGAGGAGCTCGGCCTAATAAAACCCTTCTCCAGGAGGTCCGTGAGCTGAGTCTTCAGTTCAGCCAACTCCTTGGGCGCCATCTTGTACGGCCTTCGGGATATTGGCATGGTTCCTGGTGCAAGTTCAATCTTGAACTCCACCTCTCTATCGGGTGGCATCCCCGGAAAATCGTCCAGGTATACGTCAGGGAACTCTTGGACCACTGGAATATCTTCCAATCTGATGGTTGTGGATTGATAGACACTTGGAAGTTTTATTTCAGGACTGTCCAGAAATAAGGAATGAGACTCGTGCACTTCGGAGTTCAAGTGCACAACTCGGAGGACGGTGTCTAAAACAGCGCCGTGGCGGGTTAACCACGACATCCCTAAGATGACATCGACACTATGTCCCTCTAAAATTAGTAGAGACGTAGGGTATACTCTACCCTCTAAGCACGATGGTGCTTTTGGAACCATCATGCGTGCTGAAATTTTCCCACCCGGTGAACAGATCACATAAGGACTATCGGTGCGTAGTATTTGCAAGCTATATTTATCAATGAAAGCTTGGCTAATGAAGCTATGTGTGGCACCTGAATCAAACAATACTATGGCGGGATGCTGGTGGAGTTGGAACATACCCGCAAGGATTGGCTCACCCTCCGGCACGTCCTCTATGGCAAGCTGGTGGACAGTGCCGGGCCTAGGGTTTGCCCGCCGCGCATTAGTAGGGTTCCGGGGTTGATTCCTCCCCGGAAACTGCGGTGCAACTCCGCCGCCTTGCCTCTCTGGACAACTGCTGGCGAAGTGTCCTGGACGACCACACTTGTAACATGTGGCCGCTGCTTGTGCGGTGCTCGGGGGACGAAAGCCCGGCATGCGCTGCTGAGGTGCATACGCACGCGGCATCGCCCGCTGCTGCTGTTGTTGTTGTGGAGGTGGTGCTGGCAGTGCTGGCCTGAATGCCAGTGAAGAGTACGGCTGACTGCGTAACGGCATCAGCCTCTGCGGTGGCTGCCAGCATGGACCTGATGGTGGGCGATTCACCATCCGAAATTTCTGGGAGGGACCGCCTCCCTCTCCGCTGCTTTGCGGCGCGCTTCGCTTTCTCTCTGCTGCCGCTAACTCCTTGCCGGAGCCTTCCTGAACAATCGCAGCATCAATGATGTCGTTGATGCTGCCACGATTGAACATCGCCAATTTGTCCTTCAGGAGCGGGTTAAGCCCCTGGTAAAAGTGGTCCCGCCGCTTCTCGTCAGTATCGGCGTGATATGACGCATAGAGCGCGAGATCGTTGAACGCCCTGGAGTACTCCAGCGCGTTCCGGCTCCCTTGTTGCAGGTGTAAGAATTCCTGTGTCTTCCTCTTCATCAGACCCGGCGGTATGTGATAGGCCCGGAAGGCCGTCCGGAAATCCGCCCAGGTCATAACTCGGTCGGTGGGCTATGAAGCACAGAAGTTTGCCCACCATGTGCTTGCTGATCCCTGGAGCTGCTGGACCGCGAACTGAGTCTTGCGCTGCTCAATTATCTGGAGCAGCCAGAACTTCATCTCTATTGCGCGGAGCCAGTTGTCCGCGTCAAGAGGTTCATCCGCCCTTGAGAATACCGGGGGATGAGTCGCGAGGAAGTCGGAGTAGGAGCTCTGTTGACGCTCCTCATGGTCTTGACGTCTCTCTGGGCGAGACGTATTGGCAATAAGAGTTTGCAGCAACTCCGTGTGCTGCTGATGAGAACCCGCCATTGCTGCGATGATGTCGGCCAATGTAACCGTTGGCAGTGGCGGTGGCGGTGTTTGCTGTTGCTGTTGCTGCTGCTGTCCTGAGGAGTCCTCGGGAGGCTGTTGGGAGGTCTCTCCCCCTTGGCTAGTACCCCCAACGTCCGGGTTGGCACGAGTACGCGTCATTCTGAAATTCAAAACAGCAGCGATTAGCACATGTCATACTTAAAATTCCATATGTAACAGTAGGTATCAAAGTGACACATGAATGATTTGTACAACATTCACATATATTGATAAAGCATAAACTTTATACAAGATACATTATTCTCGGGTCTCCGAGAAGTCGTGCTCATGTCGTCACTACCTATACATACGCTACTGTCTACACGACATGTCATCGATTACAAAAGTTGGGTTACACTACCCTAGCTGCCCTACTTGGCAACTGTAACCCCCTACTCGGAGTAGAACTCGACCTCCTGCGGGTCGTCCTCCTCCGGTACCTCTGCTGGTGGCTCTGGATCCACCACCTCGTCTCCCATCTCGGGTTCTCCCATTGCTGGAAGGCCCAAGACTACCGGTATGCCCAATTCCGGAGGTACGAGGTCCTGCAAAGCATGCACCTCGTCTATGGCCTGGTTGTAGTCTTCTTCCCAGCCTTGCCCTTCCTCAATAGCGTCGTCTCACTCTTGCGTAAGGTCCTCGTTCTGCTGGGTCAGATTCTGTACCAGTTCTTGCAACGCCGCGATGTCGACACGCTTTTCTTCTTCGCCTTCTTCAGATGATGCAACTGATTATGTTGTTCATTCAGTCGCTTGATCGTCAGAAGGAGCACATTGCGGAGTGCGCTGTGGGCACTCTCGAAATGGTCTCCACGGCTTGTGCTCTCCTTGAGCTTCGTGGCGAGATGCTCCGTATGAACAGCTTGGCTGTCCATCACGGCGTTTCCCGCCCTCATCTGGAGGCTAAGGTTTGCCTCCGCGGGGTTGTACCTTGGGCAACTCGGATCTGTTGCCTCCCGGTACCTCTCTTCCCACACATGCTGAGCCTGTCCCTCCACCGGAACGAGCACATATGGAGTGCCCTCCATAGCCTGCACGTGTAGTTGGCAGAAACGTGACATGGTGTCGCTGGCTGCCACTTGCCACATCCCTTCCGGTTGCCTACCTCTCACCGTAACGGTGAACGGCACCCAACCGGGGGGCGTAGGTCCTGCAGGGACTTCAACATGGATTATCCACGTCTTGTTCCCCTCTTCGCCTTCTTCCTTGGCGAAGTACTGCGGCATCTGGTTGTACCCAAAATATTGAAGCATATGCCTCAATGCTTCCGGATAGCCGCTGCGGTGAAAACAGTGGGGCACCATCCACCCGTTCTCCAACTGCTTATCTGCTGTCATCTGTAAAAATATATTTGATAAATGTCAAATATTTATTTAAACAGTAAACCCTTGAGTTATAACATAAGACATGTCATTGAACCCATAAAACTTGGAAACATAGTTCAAATTTTTAGCAAATTTGACTGCTGATCTGCTGTTCACATGACAGCCCTGACCAGTTTCCATTTCAACCTGATTTAGGCCATGTTAAAGGCAAAACCAATTCTGTAGCTCAACATCAAAGTTAAAGCTAACTTCAATAGTTTCCAGAAAGCATTTGCTTGGCCTAACATCTGTCCTGGTTCAAAAGTTATGAGATGTCAAAGTTAACAGGATTTCTGGAGAAATTTGGACAGCACCTCCCTGCTTTAGGTACTGATTTGATCCAAGAATTCCAGTTAATTCTGCTCTAAATATTACAAAACTTTATGTTACAAAGTTGTAACCCATCTCATAAGCTTTCCACAACTACCTCATTTTCTATTTTTGGATTTTTATGCAGGAAGTTATGCTCAGTTTACAGAGAGTTTACAGAGAGTCTTTGCTCTGCCCTGTTTTCTGGACAGTTTCAACTCTACTGCATTTTTCGATTGGTTAAGGGATGAAACACCTCTGGACCTCAACAGAGAAGTTGTCAAGCTCTTCCAAAGATTTCCATAAATGTATCATATGACCCCAACCTTGAAAGAACTCAACCTCTAACCTCTGATTAACTTCAGCCTTAACTCAGCTGAAAACAGAGTGCTCTGCCTTAACAACCTAGAAGTTGAAAACTTGTTAACTTTGAATATCCTGATTAAGGGAAGGAGTTACATCAAGTTTTACTGCTTTGGATCAAAACTTTCAAGTTTTACAATTAAGTTGTCCATTTAGTGGAGTGTGACGTCGATGCGTCACCAAAGCACGTCGGTACTACGTCCTCACAAAGAAAAACCTATACCGGACTTAGCCGGCTTTGTTAATTCAGTGGCACTAAACGTCACTCACACACGGATGCTACACGTCTACCATTTCGTGGTTAGACTACCTGCAGAAACTCACACAATCGTCGGACTCGGCTGCACACCGAGCCCGGTATCCATACAGTTCGTACACCCGGCCGTCATCACTCGCCCGGATGTTCTCAAGCCAAACACGCCTTGAGTTACGTGTTCACGATTCAGACCACGTGACGGGGTCTCCCAAATTGCACCACGCACACCAGGGACAAACGTTGCTCGAATACCCCAAAGGACATGAAGAGGCGTAGAGGATACCAAAGCGGGTCGGGTTACCTGCCACCCGTGGGGCTCCACCCTTCAGCTTGTGCGCACTGGTGGACAGCGCTTACATGCACCCCCCAAGACATAAACGTTCCGAGATGCACGATTTTCCGACATATACAGATAGGTTAGTATGCCACTTTCTATATGCTAATAACATCCTTATACGGGCTACTAACTCGTTCCTCACTGAATTTTTGAAAAAGATGTCCTTTTAGTGCGTTAAACCTCAAGCGAGATCTGATACCAACGCTGACACGACCCCACGGTCTTGTCGAGCCAGGATCACGCTGAGGGGTGCTGCGTTGCACAGCACCGGATAACACACATCAAAGGTACAAAGCGGAAGCGAAATTTTATTACATAAACGAGTTTATGAACATGTTTACATCAAATTAAGTCCAGTCTACACTCACGGCCGTAGACTACGCATCAAGTTCACATTCAGCCCTTGAACGTGTCCTTGCTAGCACACACGCACACTAACTCTGCGGCGTGCACGACTCCCACTCGACGGGGTTCCCCTCCTGGGGTTCCGTCTCCTCTTCGGGAATCCCTTCCTCATAGAACCCTGCAAAAGCTTCAAACACAAGCAGTGAGCACGAAGGCTCAGCAAGTCTGACCCGTCTCACCTAAACATGGAACTTCTACATGAGGGGTGATGGGTTACATGAGGTAAAAATCATTTGCAAGGACTCGCCTAATTAGTAGAACCTTACTTTCAAGTTTTAGCAGCAGGTTGTGGAGAACCTTACGCTAAGGCACATGAGAGAGCCGCAATCAAACAAGAAACACATTTCTCTCATGTACTTTGCCCAAAGTTGAAAAGAACTTTAGTTAGCTCTAAACTACAGCAAATCATTAGCAATCAAGTCCATCTTTCAATCAGCAACATTTTAACATGCAACTAGCCTGTTCTTTCTACATCACGGTACAGTGAACAAGTGGTACTCACTGACCGCGAGGGACGGCGATTATAATCGATTTACACCTGCAGGGTTACCTGAACAACCCGTCACGTACGCCCGTACTAGATGTTGCCTACAACAACCATCACGGACGCCGTACGCAACTACCTTTCACCCGTTAGCCAAATGTTGAACCGGTCCAATCGTCCCGAGCAAGAGGTCTCTGCACGCGCATCTCAGTGCCACCAGCCGATTTACACCTCGAGCTCTCAACCTACCCTCTGAACGACAAGCTATGCCTCAACACCCAGCTACCCGAGTTACATCAGTTTCCCGGTTCCCATATAGCCGGTAGGTCTTTGGTACTGTTCTAGCTTGTTCAACAGGCCCGCACACGGCTCGGTCCTCAATCGACACAAGCGGAGCTACAGCACACAGGCCCCAAAGTCCTACTGCCCTTACTCTCCGCTCGGTCTTATTTTTCTTGCCATGTGTATCATGTGCTATCTCTACCCAGTCGAGTGCCTCTAGCCTATGCTCACGAGTAGTTCCAACTACTCGACTTGTACCGAATCCTACACTATCTTAGCATTGCAGTAGCTAACGGGGTTTGCAATCCTAAACCCAACCCATGGTTTTCTTGGCTATGCAATTGGGTTTCCAAACAAGACTCTTATGCAAGGAATAATGGTATTCAAGTAAGTGCTCAAAACAATAAAAATTTGTAAAGAGGTTAATGCAAACCGGAGCTTGCCTTGCTGCTCTTGGTCGTAGGCTAGCTTCTCCTCCGGAGTAACGAAGTCTAGGACTTCGAGTTCCTTCTCGACCCTAGCGACTACATGATATAAGAAGTACATGTATTAATTAAATGCATTTGAATTGAGTTTTAAAGTTGTGAACCTTCTAAGCCTCACTAGACAGACCCAAAGACTGTGAAACTTTTACTGTGGCTTGGTTACGACCTAAGCAGAGACTTGGTTAAGTTTTAGTTGCAACAAATCTCATTTGAGCCCTCCACTATTAAATTATGTCCTTGACCTTAATTGGACTCTTAGGGTGCTCTAGGGATTTTCATGGACCAAGCCATGACTTTCTGAAAACTAGATTTTCAGAGGGTTCTAATGGAGTTGGTCTCACTTAATGTGAAGGTTCCTAGCTAAAGATATGAGCTAAACAATTTCAGGGAAAATTCTGAAAATGTTTCTGAACATTTTCTATTTTCTCTGGAACAGTTTCACTAATCACATGAGCTCAAATGGACCGGAAATTTTTATGGCAGTTCAGGGATATTTTGGTAAACATCCCAGCAAAATTTCAGAATTTTCCTCGAAGGGATTCCCCCGTTAAAATTCCACAACTGTGTAAAACTTGAGGAATTAATTATGGAGAGAATTAAGGACTTTCATGAAGTGAAACTTGATTTTCTGGAAAGTACTCAGAGAGATGAATCCAACGAAATTTGGTTCACTCGATTTGGAGCTTCCTAGCCAAAGTTATGAGGATTTGAAGTTTGAATGAAATCTGAAAATGGGGGAAAAGTTTAAATCTGCCGGTGGGCCACGGGGACACGTGTTGCGCGCTGAGGCGTCGGCACACCGGGGTCTACGGGGTTTTTGCGCGCCAGCACACCGGATCCGAGCCGCAGCCCGATCCCAATTTAAAATATCTGTTGCTGACGGCTGGGGTCCACCCCCTTCGTCTATCTCCCGCCGCCCGCGCTCTGCCGCCGGGGTACCTCGCCGGAGAGCTCGCCGGCAGCCTATGTGGAGCTCCAAGCTTCATGATTCCGGCCGCCCCTGCCTATTTTCACTCGGGGAACACGATTCCGGGCTCAGCTCATCATGAAAATGGCCGGCACATGGTCGGCGACGAGCCGCAGCCTCGGGAGAACTTCGGCCGTGTTGCCCGTCCTCCCTAGCACCTCACCCGATCGAGCTAAGGGTTGTCGAGCATCAGTGGACCATAGGAAAGGTCGACATGAGCTCCACGGGGCTCGGGAAGGGCTGTGTTGGGCTGTCACCGTGCGACCTAGGCCGCAAATCGGGATTTCTACTAAAACTCGAAGAACAGCGGTTTCCCTCCATGGTTCTTCGTGGTTCCTGCTCCTATGGACTCGTACGGGCAACTAGAAGTGATCCTCTCCATGAGAGGATGAGTGATGCAGTGTGGCTTACGAATTTCTCTGATCGGTACCGACTCCACTTTTGCACACCATCGTGAAAACACGAAATTCCGGCCTGAGCAGTGTTTGTCACGCCGCCGTAGCTTGCGGGAATGAAAGAGGGACTGAAAGCGAACCTCTTTGCTGTTCACAGCTCGGTGATAGGTGGTCTGTGTGTAAAAGTCCCAAAAAATGCAAAGTCAATAAAGTGAATGTTGATTCCTATTTGTGTTGGAATACATGAAAATGGGACATAAAAAAATTTATACACGTGATGATGCACATGGGTGTCCAACCAAACGAGCTCTCACGTTCATTTGAAAGGTGTTAAGGCAAGATTGGATTAACACCCTGTGTAAAGTTCTCATGTGTAAGAGGGAGTCTAAATTCAGGGAAATTCATGGTGGCCGCATCCTGATTTCAAGGTGGGCTAAAAAGGAGTTAAATACGACCATTTCCAAATGTGAGCTGAATTTAAAATGATAGTGAACTTCATACTGAATTCGGTTTCTTCAAACTTCACCCCACGTTTAAACCCCCAAAATATAAGATTGAGGGGATTTACATGAAGGAGGATCTTTTGGAAACATTTGGCGGATAAGAAGAGGAGTAGGGCGTAGACCCCACATGTCATTGGGCTGCTTTAACTTGCTCCTGAAGTCTTTCTCTGTTCGGTGTCGAACACCACCCGAGCCTCCTCAGAGCGCCACCGAGGGAAGCCACCTCCAGCTTCTTGCATCGAGCTGGTGACCTGCTCGTGGCTTCAACACCTCACGGAGTGATCCTCTCACTCACCGACCGAGTTGCATGCGTAGGCCACCTCCTCGCTGCTTCTGTCACGCTGGCGACCAGCTCGTGGGATTGAGTAGCTCCCGATGTGATATTTTGCTCACCCGAAAACAGCAACAACGGGCATTATTTCCCCTCGTACTGGAACTGAACCGACACCACGGAATTTAAAAATTTAAACTGAACACAACGAAGGTTAACTTCACGGTAATCAATTTCAGTTCGTGAAATTTGCTGTAAACTTGAAATTTGAATTTGGGAGCCACTGAGGTGGGGAGACTGCTTGTGGGACCCACATGTCATTGGCACAGAGTCAACAAACGAGCTCCTGTTCTGTGTGTGCTTGACACAATAAGCATGCAGATCCACCGAGCTGCCTCTCTGCTGGCTCAACGAGGCAGTTTCCTCAGTCTTCGGCTGCAAGACAGAGCCCCGAGGCTGTACAAACTAAACGTTGTTTGCCTGCTCGATAGCTATCGCCAGCCTCGCTCACGCACGCGGTGCTTCTCTCTCAAGAAAAAACAACGCACGCTCTCGGCTCTCACCCGATCGGTCTCCAGCCGCGGTGGAAACCAGCCGAACCACCCAGGAGGTGCGCCGGCGAGTCCTCTACGTCCACAACACGTTTCCAGCTCTTCTCCGGTCTCCCTCCGGTCACTGCCATGCAGTTTTCCTCCACAACTCGGACTGAAGCCGCCATGTGAACTGCTCCTCGTCTTCCAGCCGCTCCAACGCCTCTCCCGCACGTCCAGCACCTACCTAAGGTGCGCCAAGGTGCGTAGATCATGCCACCGCCGTCCCCTTGCCCTTCCCCATCGCTGGCTCGCCGAAATTTAGGTTTTGGCGCCGGTACACGTGAAGAACCGCCCCAAACCAAAACTGTAAATTCATCCAACATGGTTGATCATCGGTTATACAATTCAAGCCACAGAAACTAGTAACCCTAGCGCTCTCCCACACCAAATACTGCAGCAAACCATCCACCACACGCCCCGGGCGACGAGAAATCGCCGGTGGCGGCAAAAACGGGTCGGTCCTCCGGTGAACCCTATTTTCCGGCCATTTTCTGCAAGGTTTAGGATGCGTTCCATGTTCCCCAATCATTGGTGATGCTTTAGCGCAAGGTAGCTCGCAGGGAGAAGCTTCAGACACGCCAGAACGCGTTGATGCCGAGCTCCCGAGCCGCCCCATCGGTGTCGACCTGTTTTCGGCCATTTTCATGCGTGGAAATCTTGCCCGGCAGCTGCGCCACGTTCCCAGGAGCATGTAGGGCGAAACCGGAGCTAATTTGGTGGAGAAATGAGGGAGAACGAGCCATGCCACGATCTGAGCTGGGTGCACGCGCATTCTCTTTCGGGAGGTTGAGAAAGACCTGACGAGTGGGCCCCCCTGTTAAGTCTCTATGTAGGTTTCAAACAGAGAGCTATTCAAGTTTGAAAAGTACATAGCTTTGGGTAGAAAGCTCCAAAATTAGTGAGACAAATTTTTTTGGAATCCTCATGAGGAGTACTTCATAGAGAAACAAATTGCTTGCTATGAAAATCCCCAGGAATTTCTGTAGAATTGTTTTTAGTAATTATTTTAGGGATTTATTACAGAAGCAATTCTTTATGAAATATTCCCAAATTTGGGCAGCTAACACTTTTCATAGTAACTGATCTCCAGTAAAAATTTGAGCTTCATTGGAGTTCATTTGCTAGGCTAAACTGTCTTCCCAAGTTCAGCCTTTATTTGAAAATTCAAATTTAAACAGAAACTTTTCAGAACTCCTGTCCAACTTCAAAAATTCATATCTCTCTGTGGGTAGCTCCAAAAATGGTGAAACAAATTTTGTTAGAACCATGGAGACTTAACCTAATCAGATCTTCCATTACTAGCTATGTCAAAGCTCCTGAATTGGGCTCTAAATTCAGAGAAGCATTGTATTGTAGGAATTTTAAGGACTACATTGTGCAATGACATGTCTCCAAATTTGGCTAAAATCATATTTAGAGAGTCTAGTATCCTCTGTAAAAATCTCAAAGCCAATTAAAGATTCTAAATAGCAATAGCTATGAATAGAAGTCCAATTCTCATAAATTCTTAATACTTACACATGTATTTTATTACATTTCATAATAGTGACCGAAGTTGAAGACGCACTGGAGCCCTTGGACGTCCTCCCACCAGAAGCTGACTTCTCATTTAACTCGCAACCAGGCAAGCCCCGGTTTGCACTTAAGTACCTTTTATGAAATTCTTTATTTGTATCACTTATTTCTAGGGTGAATGTTTGAATTAGAGTTAAGGTGATTGAAACCCCACTTGCATAACCTTTCAAATCCTATGAGGGGTTGGGTAGCTTACATAGCCGACGAGTAGACAAGTCCCCGCTAATATGCTTAGGATCTCGGTAGAAGTCGAGTAGTTGGAATCTACTCGCGAGGTAAGGTTTATCACACGGTTTGGTTAGAATAGAAAATGACTTAAGAGTGGTGAAAATGAGACCCAGCAGGGGGGATAGGAAGCAGTGAGCGGAGGTCTCACGTGCGTAGCCCTGTTGGTGTCGATTGAGGACCGAGTCGTGTGCGGGCCTGCTGAACAGGTATTGAACAGTACCGGATGGCATACTGACATAAGCAGGAAACCGATGTAAATGGTTAACCTAGGTGCCGAGGTTTACCCAACCGTAAATAGGAGTGGGTTGAGGATAGCAAGGTGTAAATCTGCCGGTGGGCACAGTCACGCTCCACAAGGGGACCTCCTGCCCGTTACGGATGGACCGGTTCGGTGTTTGGGATGCCTTTGAAAGGTGGTTGCATACAACAGAGTAGGAAGGGGTGTGGAATCACGCTTCTGAAAGTGGGTGCATGCAACGTGTTGTCCGGGTGTCTCCTGATTGCAATCACCGTCCCTCGCGGTTATTTGAGTACCGCTTGTTCACTGTTTCATGACGTAGTAAGAAGTGAAAGAAGCCAGTGGAATGATAATATGCTGTGATGATAGCTTAATGTTTTGGAAACCATGTTTGCTGTAGATGTAGAGCTAATTAAGCTTACTTTCCGCTTTGGGCATCACCACATCGGGGGAAAGCGTTTCTTGTTTGATTGTGGACTTCCGATGTGAGGGCTGCCTAAGGCACATGAACTTGCCGCTATAAAACTGAAAGTATGGATCAACTTATAGGCGTGTCTTTGTTGCAAAGTCCTTTACCTGTCATACACATCCCTGCATGTAGAGTTCCATGCCTAGGTGAGACGGTTAAGCCTTGCTGAGCCTTCGTGCTCACGGTTGCAATATTTGAGCTGTATGGAGGTGAGAGCTATGAGGAGGGTTCCGAGGATGAGGCGATGCCCCCGTCGGGGTACACGGCCGAGCTGGAGCCCTGCACGCCGCCGTGATCTCCGGTTCCATGCTGCTAGTGTGTAGCGTCCTCGGGCTGGACAGCTACACTTTTGCATAGTTAGAATGAAAGAGTGTTAATAAAGAATACTTCCACTGTATAGTTATATTTTGTAAAAGACTTCCGCTGTTTTATATCAAATAAAAAGTTGTATGTTGATCTTTATTCTTTTCGTGTGTGCTGTTGGGTGCCGCATCGCACGGAACCACTCTATGCGATCCTGGAGTGGGTGAACCACGGGGTGGTCCCCACACTGTGGTGGCCGGAAGGATGGTTTCCGCAGCGGCGGCTCGAGCTGATCCGGCAGAGGAAGGATCGCCGCGGTGGAGCTCGGGGAGGACTGCTCCGAGCCTGGGACCGACGCGAGGGTGTCGAAGATGGCTTGGCGCACCTGGTGCTGGTCTCCGATCGCCGGGAGGATCACTGGATCGACCGGGCGATGAGGAACCGAAAATTCAACCGAGCGGCGAGGAGCTTCGGCTTTCTGGGTGGAAACGTGTCGATGCAACGGTGAAGACCCCCTGCGATCGCTCGGGCGCGTAGATAAGGACCCTGCAAGGCGGTTCACCGGCCGAGGGTGGCAAGCAGCTGCTGTCCTCGCCGTTTCTTCGCCGTGGCGGTCGCTGCAGCGCACGCGAGTACCCGAGCTGAGCTCTCAGTCGGTTTCTTTTGCCTCAGTGGCAGACATGTGGGTCCCACCTGGGGTTTTAACCTCTGAAATTAACTTTGCTCTACTGCTCTAAACGGTAGAGACCAAACTAACCTCAAGTATTTGAATTATCTGCCCCTGAGCCATTTGAATGGGGTAGAATTCAAATTGGTTTGGGCTTGACTAAATCTCAGCACACATGTGGTTTGAAATTCAAATAAGGTTTGAATTTGCTACATTTAACTCATGTCAAGCTCAACTCCAAATGGAGTGAAAATTGGTATGTGAGCTCACAAAAATGTGCTGAGCAAGAATATGCCTCCCACTTTTGAATTTATGGGATCAAAACAGTTTGAATTTGCATTTAAGTTCAAACTGCCCTCCTTCTAGCTATACCCCAAAAGTACCTCAAAAGGTTTTGAATTTGGGTGAAACTTGGCATGGACATTCCTAGCAATGTGTAGGAGTTTTCATATGCCCAGCCCCTACATATCACATGTGGGAAATACCACTTTTGCAATATGTGAGTTTGTTCTCAAATGAGCATGTTGATGGTGGTTACTTGCTCTTCAAATGTGTTTATCAACTTTCTTCAAATGAGGTGTGTGTGTGGTGATGACACTTCAAACATGTGTCAAAAACTGAGGCCCTTACATGGTGGACATGCGCCTTACGGCTGAGCGCATCGGCGACCACATTCCCCTTTCCCGAATGATAATGAATCTCAAGTTCATAATCTTTAATGAGATCTAACCATCTTCGTTGCCTCATGTTCAATTCTTTCTGAGTGAAGATGTATTTCAAGCTCTTGTGGTCGGTATAGAGGTGTACAAGATTTCCGAGCAAGTAATGCCTCCACATCTTCAAAGCAAGGACCACGGCAGCTAACTCAAGATCATGAGTTGAATAATGTTGCTCTTGGTTTCTGAGTTGACGAGATCTATAAGCTATCACTCATCCTTCTTGCATCAGCATGCAGCCAAGACCCATGCCAGATGCATCGTAATAAACATCGAATGGCTTCGTCGTATCCGGCTAAGCAATAACTGGGGCTGTTGTGAGATGCTTCACTAGAGTCTTGAATGATTGTTCACACGCAGCACCCCATAAAAATCTGCTACTCTTCTTCAATAATTCCGTCATCGGTTTAGCGATCTTAGAGAAGCCCGGAATGAACCTCTTGAAAGTGCATCTAGGCATCCCTTGTGGGTTTTGGTGGATTTATGACAAACAAATGAGACCCTAACAAAATCGTTGAGATGAGCACAGGTTTTTAAAGAAATTAGGAAGAAAGCGCAAAAAGAAAGGAGAATGAGGATCTAAAATGATAAGATCTCAGGAGCTGAAAAGATTAGATTACTTAGTATGGAGTGTGCTGGAGAAACACACCCCAAGAGCTCAAGTGAAAGAAATCACACTAACTGCACAAAAATCAGCTGTGCGTACTAGTCCGATATAAACCGGACTAGTCCGATTTCTCTCTGACTAGAAAATGGACAAGTCCTCCAAGTGCAGACTTGTCCTTAGTCCTCACTTTCTCCACACAGCGGACTAGTCCGATATGTCTCTAACTAGAGAACGGACAAGTCCACCAAGTCCGGACTTGTCCATATTCTACAAAGTTCTCACCACAGCGGACTAGTCCGATATGGACCGGACTAGTCCGATTTGTCTCTGAGTAGACAACAGACTAGTCCGCACTCTTACAGACTAGTCCGGTATCACACAACACTTAGGGTTTTCCACACGCCGCACACTGGACTAGTCCGGAGTCCACCACGGACTAGTCCGAACATCGCAAACCCTAACTTAACCTTTGGAAACCCTAGTATAAATAGAGGTGTACGGCCATACTACAACCTCTCTCGACTCCTTGCACCGTCACACCTTCCAAGATCCCAAAATTCACATCTCTCCACACATTATAACCCTAAAAGGATCAAATCTTTGAGGATTAGCAATTGATCAAAGGAGAGACTTGTTCTACACATCTTGAGCTCTTGGGTTTGATCTCTCGCACACCCTTGTTCATTTATTGTACATCTTTTGGGTGTGCTTGGTGGTATTCATTCATTTTAATTCTTGGGGAGCCCTCAACTTGTGAGAAGGCCCCTTCAACAATTTATTTGCCCTTTGTGATTAGTGGAAGAGAATCGGCCTCCGTGGCGATTCGACGAGGGTAGGGTTGGTGAAGACCCGGTCCTTCGTGGACTCCTCAACGAGGACGTAGATTTCCGTCGTGGAATCGAACCTCGGGATAAAATCTTGTCTCGTGCTCTTGTGTTTTATTGTTCATCGTATTCTAGGATTTACTTAATCTTGTGTAAGTCACGTTTAAACATTGAAACTAAAGTTGATCTCTGTCATTAATTGTTTCACTGTTGTAATACATCTAAGTTTCCAATTAATTTCAGCTGCATAGGGTACTAGAAGTGAAAATATTGATCAACCTTGATCTTTCTAGTCCATGCTTACCGGACTAGTCCGCACAGTACCGGACTAGTCCGATTTCCCTGTATTTGATAAATCTATTAAGTGTTTCAGGGATTAACAAAGAATCGAAAAGCCTATTCACCCCCCTCTAGGCTACATTCAATTGGTATCAGAGCCAAACTCTTCAAAAGAGACTCACCACTCGAAGAGACAATGTCGGACATCAAGGATGTACACAAGAAGATCGACAATGAAAAGGGTGATGATGAAAGGACTCAAAAGCTAAAGAAGCTACTCAACGCCTTTCAATATAGTGAGGACGATGATGAGGAGGTGCTCTAACTCAAGGCTCTTCTACGGAAGAAGGCACTCTCCCCAAAAGGGAAGAAGAAGATCAATGATGAAAAGAAGAAGAAAGGGGGTAGTCACACAGACTACTCCCGATACCCTTTTGACTATGAACGTTTGAATTCTAACAATAGTCATTACTTATCAATTCCTGTAGGGAAAGCACTTTACTTTGATGGCAATGACTATTCAATGTGGAGACAAAATATGAAAATGCACCTTATATCTCTTAACCCATGTTTGTGGCATATAGTGTGTACAGGGATAGATATCACGGATGATGATGAAGAGCTGACTCCAAGCCAAGAACAAGCCATTCACCAGAATGCTCAAGCTGTAGCTGTGATCACGTCATCACTGAGCCGAGACGAGTTCACCAAGGTGGATGGACTCTAAATTGCCAAGGAGATATGGGACACACTACAAACCTCACATGAAGGTGACCGTCATGTACGCGAACCCAAGATAGAAATGATTGAAGGTGAAATTGGAAGATTCGCGATAGAAGAAGATGAATCACCACAAGATATGTACAATCGACTGAAGAATCTTATCAACAAAGTCCGAGCTTATGGCAGCAAAAAGTGGAATGATCATGAGATCATGAAGTTGATTCTCAGAGCATTCATGCCTCGCAACGTGACTCTTTGCTCTATGATTAGAGAAAGCCCCGGGTATCGGAAAATGACCCCAGACGAACTTCTTGGCAAGATCATCAACTTTGAAATGATGGAGAAGCAAGCCAAGCATGTCAAGGAAATTGCCGATATCACCTCGGCAAAGAAGAAAGGAGTTGCTTTGAAGTCAACTTGTACACCCGTATCAAAAGAAGCTCGAGAAGCTCATGGAGAAGATGACAGTGATGATGAAAGTAGTGATATCGATGAAGAAGACATGATCTTGTTCATGAAGTTCAAGAAAATGATGAGAAGAAGAAAGGGTAGCAGCTCAAACGAAGGAAGACAAAGGGACAAACAAAGACCCAAGATGAGACGGGTGTGCTACAACTGCGGAGAATATGACCACTTCATAGTAGATTGTCCATATGAAGAAAATAAGAGGAATACTAAAGACAACAAGCCTCAACCAAGCAAAATGTTCAAGAAGAAGAAGCGATATGGCCAAGCGCACATAGGGAAGGAGTGGGACTCCAATGATGAATCCTCATCCGAAGAAGAAGAGGAGATGGCCACCATAGCCATAAAGAAGACTACCAAGAAATCCACTCTCTTCCCAACCATGGGCGCATGGAAGGACACAGGCAACACTTGTCTAATGGCAAAGAAAGGTAAAAGAAAGGTAACAACTAAATCTTCCTTCTCGCATTCTTTTACTATTGATAGTGATAATTCTAGTGAGGATGATAGCAGTGATGAAAATGAATATATGCTTAGGGGTTTAGACAAAAAGACAGCTGCTAAGATGAAATTTCTATTTGATAAGCTTATTGATATGGAGAAGTTAGTCAATCGTCAGGAAGATATGATCATCTTCCAAAAGGAGGAATATCTTGAGATTGAAAAGCTTCTTGAACTTGAAAAGGAGTGAAGTAAATCACTAGAACTTGAGTTAGCTTCAAGCAAGGAAGCTTGCTTGAAGTTAAAAGACTCAAACGCCACAATCAGGGATGAACTTGCTAACTTAACCAAAGTTAACAAGATCCTTGAGGTACAAGTCGAGTCACTCAAGCAAAGTGGTTCTTCATCCACTTCAAGCTCACATTCTCAACATATAAAATCTGAAACTAGTATTACTTGTGCTTGTGCCAAAAGTGACACTAACTTGAAGAAAAAGCCAAACTCGACAAAGGACAAGCAATCTTCTCAAAGTGGCATATTTGACAAGGAGAAGATCAAGTATGCACGCAGTGCATACTCGGTCACAAGAACTTCTAATGTCAAATGTGAAATTGGATATTCTTATGGTGAAAAGCAAAACACTAGAAGCCACGAGAATAACAAGGATTGCATTGCCTTTGTCAAGGGAAACTCTTCTCAAATTAGAAAACTTAATAATGTTGATAAATTTAACACTGTGAACACATATGAACAATAACTTGTATTTAGAACTTTTGATGCTTCATATGTACTTATGAAAAGTAATCTTGGAAGAGTTTATGCCGAATATGTTGGGCCACGCCATGGGAACACCAAGTCTCATGTGTGGGTGCCCAAATCACTTGTGACTAACCTCAAAGGACCCAAGCAAGCTTGGGTACCTAAGACCAAGGCATAATTTGTCTTTGCTTATTCATTCGGTGGAGCAAAATGGGTGCTAGATAGTGGATGCACCAATCACATGACCGGAAAAAGAAGAATGTTCGTGGAATATGAAGAAAATGAAGATCCAAGCGAAGGCATTTACTTTGGTGATAATAGTCAAGGAAGAGTGCTTGGTACCAGTAAAATTGCAATTTCATCACAACATACTCTCTCTCATGTTTTACACGTTGACTCCTTGGATTATAACCTTTTGTCGATATGTCAGTTATGTGACAAGGGTTATAATTGTTTATTCACTAATGAGGGTGTGACTGTCTCTAGAAGTAGTGATAACTCAATTGCATTCAAGGGTGTGTTAAAGGGAAAACTTTATCTAGTTGACTTCAACAAAGATAAAGCCGAACTTGACACAAGCTTGATTGCAAAGACCAACATGGGTTGGCTGTGGCATAGACGGCTAGCACATGTTGGTATGAGGAATCTTCAAGAACTCATTAAAGGCGATCACATCCGAGGTTTAAAGGATGTTGTTTTTGAGAAAGACAGGCCTTGTAGAGTGTGCCAAACAGGGAAGCAAGTAGGAGCACCCCATCCCGCGAAGAACGTCATGACTACAACAAGACCGCTTGAACTCCTCCGCATGGATCTATTCGGTCCAATTGCTTACATAAGCATCAGCGGTAATAAATACGGTCTAGTCATTGTTGATGATTTTTCACGCTTCACGTGGGTTTTCTTTTTGCATGATAAGACAGAAAATCAAGGAACCCTCAAGAAGTTCATCAAGCGTACCCAAAATGAATTCTCATTGAAGATCAAGAACATACGAAGTGACAATGGGACAGAATTCAAGAACACCCAAGTTGAGGAGTATCTAGACGAAGAAGGGATAAAGCACGAATTTTCAGCACCATATACTCCTCAACAAAGCGGAGTAGCCGAAAGGAAGAACAGAACTTTCATTGAGATGACGAGGACAATGCTCGATGAATACAAGACATCGGACAGGTTTTGGGCTGATGCGGTTAACACCGCTTGTCACGCCATAAACCGACTATATCTTCATCGGTTGCTCAAGAAAACTTCATATGAACTACTCACGGGTAACAAGCCAAATATTTCATATTTTCGAGTTTTTGGTTCAAAATGTTATATTTTAAACAAGAAGCCAAGGGCTTCGAAGTTTGCTTCAAAGTCCAATGAAGGTTTCTTACTTGGCTATGATTCAAACTCCTACGCTTATCATGTCTTCAACAAAACCTCTGGACTTGTTGAAGTAGCACGTGACGTAGTGTTCGATGAAACTAACGGCTCTCAAGAAGAGCAAGTTGATCAATGTGTGCTAGATCAAGAAGAAGCTCCATGTCAAGCATCGAGAAGAATGGCATTGGGCGATGTTCGACCACAAGTGCCACCTTCAAATGCGAATGAAGAAAATGAACCACAGGTGGAGGAAAATGATCAAGGGGGGAGCTTCCATACAAGATCAACCTCAAGAAAATCAAAACATCAATGAGGGCAACTATCCAGGGGGAGAAGAAGATGATAATGAAGATTCAAGACCACAAGTGCCACATCCAAGAGTACACCAAAGCATCCAAAGAGATCACCCCGTCAACAACATAATCGGTGACATCCAAAAGGGAGTAATAACTCGATCTCACATAGCTAATTTTTGTGAACACTATTCTTTTGTATCTTCTTTGGAACCATACAGGGTTGAGGATGCATTAAAAGAAGAAATGAACAACTTCAAAAGGAACGAAATGTGGGAGCTTGTTGAAAGACCCAAGTCAAACATCGTCGGCACTAAATGGGTCTTCCGCAACAAGCAAGACGAACATGATGTGGTAACAAGGAACAAGGCACGACTTGTGGCAAAAGGGTACTCACAAGTCGAAGGTTTGGATTTCGATGAGACTTTTGCTCCCGTAGCTAGGCTTGAATCGATTCGTATATTACTTGCATATGCTACTCACCATGATTTCAAGCTTTATCAAATGGACGTGAAAAGCGCCTTTCTCAACGGACCGATCAAGGAGGAGGTGTACGTGGAGCAACCACCCGGTTTTGAAGATCAAGAGTACCCTGACTATGTGTTCAAACTGCGTAAGGCTCTCTATGGCCTCAAACAAGCTCCTAGAGCTTGGTATGAGTGCCTTAGAGATTTTTTGATTGAAAATGACTTCAAGAATGGAAAAGCTGATTACACTTTGTTTACTAAACACTTTGATGATGATCTCTTCATTTACCAAATCTATGTTGACGATATTATATTTGGTTCAACTAACAAATCCTTTTGTCAAGAATTCAGTAAGATTACGACAGATAGATTCGAGATGTCCATGATGGGAGAGTTGAGGTACTTTTTGGATTCCAAGTGAAGCAACAAAAGGATGGGACGTTCATAAGCCAAACAAAGTACACTCAAAACATTCTCAAGAAGTTTGGAATGGACAAAGCAAAGCCCATAAAGACTCCCATGGCGATAAATGGACACTTGGATCTCAATGAGGACGAACCAAATGTGGATCAAAAGGTATATCGTTCCATGATTGGCTCCTTACTTTATTTATGTGCATCTAGGCCTGATATCTTGTTGAGTGTATGTTTGTGTGCAAGGTTTCAAGCCAATCCTAAGGAATGTCATTTGACAGCCATTAAAAGGATCTTGAGATATTTAGTTCATACACCCAACCTAGGCCTTTGGTATCCCAAAGGTTCAAAATTCAAACTCATTGGATACTCCGATGCAGATTATGCCGGATGCAAGGTAGATAGAAAAGTACTTCTGGTACTTGCCAATTCCTAGGTAGATCCTTAGTTTCTTGGTCCTCCAAGAAACAAAATTCAATTGCCTTATCCACGGCCGAAGCGGAGTATGTTGCAGCCGGGAGTTGTTGTGCACAACTCCTTTAGATGCGACAAACTCTAAGGGATTACGGTTACAATATGAGCCATATTCCACTCCTTTGTGACAATGAGAGTGCAATTAAAATAGCCCATAACCCTGTTGAGCACTCTAGAACCAAACACATAGATATCCGACATCATTTTTAGATAGATCACTCAATGAAAGGAGACATAGCCATTTCTCTTGTCAACACTGAAAAATAACTAGCCGATATCTTTACCAAGCCACTTGATGAAAAACGCATTTGTGAGCTCCGAAATGAACTAAATATCCTTGATGCTCGGAATGTGGCTTGAAAACTTGCATACCTATATGCCATCCTCAAAATCATGTTAATTGTGTTGAAAAATCATCTCTCTATATTTTTCTCCTACAAACTATGTTAGTTACTTGATCTTGATGAATTATGGTCATAGCTTGATTGTTGTATGTTTACTGATCATATTCATCAAGAATATATGTGTGTCTTTAACCCCTATTCCTTATTAGGAACCATTGAATACATATATATAAGTGTTTTGTACTTTTCTGTACAAGGGACCACAGACTAGTCCGTTGTCACCCCGGGCTAGTCCGCACATTGCGGACTAGTCCGCACTTGGTCCGCTAGTCCGGTTTGACCACGGACTAGTCCGATATTTCGACTCCATAACCCTAGGGACGGCTCAGACCTAATCTCCATCAACCTCACAACTTCTCTCCTTCTTTTTGGTGCCTTGATTCCGAAGGGGGAGATATTGAGGGGGACAATTCCTAATCCTAGGCCTTGCTCGTCCCTCCACACAGGGAGGGATCCGGATGAGGCACGTCTTTGGTCGTAGGTTCTTCTTTTTGTGTCCTAGTTTAAGAAGTGGGCTTTTGTAAGACTTATGTTATCATTATGCTTTTGGACATGTGCTGCGAAATGATGACTATGTTATGCTTATGATTAATGGTGTACGTTTAAAACTGATATGTAGGCTTGAGACTCTTGATGATATTATGATTATGCTTATTACGATATTCACATCAAAATTATTGCTCACACACATAGTTTTGCACCCCACCATAAAGAGTGCACATATGTCTTATGTCTACATTGCCTATTTTGCTCAAAGCTCATATGTGCACACTTTATGAAAATCTGAATTTTTATCATATTTGTGTGATCTCAATTGGTTGTCATCAATCACCAAAAAGGGGGAGATAGAAAATGCATCTAGGCATCCCTTGTGGGTTTTGGTTGATTTATGACAAACAAATGAGACCCTAACAAAATCGTTGAGATGAGCGCAGGTTTTTAAAGAAATTAGGAAGAAAGTGCAAAAAGAAAGGAGAATGAGGATCTAAAATGATAAGAACTCAGGAGCTGAAAAGATTAGATTACTTAGTGTGGAGTGTGTTCGAGAAACACACCCCAAGAGCTCAAGTGAAAGAAATCACACTAACTGCACAAAAATCAGCATGTGCGGACTAGTCCGATATCAACCGGACTAGTCTGATTTCTCTCTGACTAGAAAACGGACTAGTCTGATATGGACAAGACTAGTCCGATTTGTCTCTGAATAGACAACGGACTAGTCCGGTATCTCACAACACTTACGGTTTTCCACACGCCGCACACCAGACTAGTACGGAGTCCACCAGGGACTAGTCCGCACGTCGCAAACCCTAACAGTACCTTTGGAAACCCTAGTATAATAGAGGTGTACGGCCATACTACCATAACTCTCGACCCCCTGTTCCGTCACACCTTCCAAGAGCCCAAAATTCATATCTCTCCACACATTCTAACCCAAAAAGTATCAAATCTTTGAGGATTAGCAATTGATCAAAGGAGAGACTTGTTCTACACATCTTGAGCTCTTGGGTTTGATCTCTCGCACACTCTTGTTCATTTATTGTACATCTTTTGAGTATGCTCGGTGGTATTCATTCACTGTAATTCTTGGGGAGCCCTCAACTTGTGAGAAGGCCCCTTGAACGATTTATTTGCCCTTTGTGATTAGTGTAATAGAATCGCCCTTCGTGGCGATTCGACGAGGGTAGGGTTGGTGAAGACCCGGTCCTTCGTGGACTCCTCAACAGGGACGTAGATTTTCTTCATGGAATCGAACCTCGGGATAAAATCTTGTCTCTTGCTCTTGTGTTTTATTGTTCATCATATTCAAGAGTTTATTTAATCTTGTGTAATTCACGTTGAAGCATTGAAACTAAAGTTGATCCCTATCATTCATTGTTTCACTGTTGTAATACATCTAAGTTCCCAATTAATTTCCGTTGCATAGGGTACTAGAAGTGAAAATATTGATCAAACTTGATCTTTCTAGTACACGCATACCGGACTAGTCCGCACAGTACCAGACTAGTCCGATTTGTCTCTGAGTAGACAACAGACTAGTCCGCACTCTACCGGACTAGTCTGATTTCCTTGTATTTGATAAATCTATTAAGTGTTTCAAGGATTAACAAAGAATCAAAAAGCCTATTCAGCCCCCCCTCTAGGCTACATTCATCAAGGAACTCTGGGCCCGAGCGAGAGAGCTTTCGGCCTGCTGGGAGGCGGCTGAGGCCACGAGCGCCTAGAGGTCTTGGTGAGCCTACCGAGCTTCGGGGTCGGCGGGCTCAGGAATGTTGCATAGTATGGCGGCAACCGCCGCCACATTCTGGCTGGCCTGTTGAAAGCGTGGGGCACGACCATCATTAATGATGTCAGCTTGGACCTGGCGGACGTGGAGCCATGCCTTGTTCGAGCCCGGGCTGGGGCGGGACGTGTTGACGTTGCGAATGCAGCAGCGTTCATGTTGATCCAGCATGATCGACCCTCGAGGCATCGCGCCGTGCTGCGAGCTGGTCAGCTAGCTCACGGTGTCATTCTTCTGTAAGCTCGGTGTTGCCCTGTGGGCTCATGCTGGTTGGTGTAGAGAGCTGGGAGACATTGGCCATCTCAGCGACATGGCACTCGCGAGAGGGGTGCTTGCTCCCTTCGGTGTCGTCGTCGGAGCTAGAACTGTACTCCAAGTTGTGGTGGAGGGATGTCGGTGCGCATTCGATCATCTCTGCGAAGAATGACACCGAGGCGTCATATGTGGGGTATGTGCTGAAAGCATCAATCTTCCCTGTTGTTGCGGGTTCAGTGTTGGGCCTCCTGTTGGAGACCCGGAGGGCACGGAAGCTACTGGCGAAGAAGTCTAGACTCCCAAAGCGGAGGGTCTGACGGGTGAGGGCAAAACGGTACTCCATCTCATCTCCTACGGTGGCAATGAACTTGAAGTCATCGAAGGGGATTCTCGTGTCGGGTGCGAGAGTCAATCGTGGAGAAGCCATCGAGGATGCAAAAAAACGGGAGCGCGCGGCAGTATCCCTACCTGGTGCGCCAACTATCGGCGTTTGGATTCGCAACTAGTAACTAATGTACCACACGTTCGTCCTCGAGATGGCCTAGCTAAGAACACAAAGGAATTATACTAGTTCAAGCAATGTGCCCTACGTCCAGTTTGGGGTGTCTCATTGTTATTTGTTAAGAATGGGGGTGGTTCTCTAACAAGTGCGAGAGCTTATCCTAGGGAGTCAATCGGTTCCTCCCTTCATACTCGCTCTTGTCATCTCTATATTTACATGTGGGGAGGAGGTCATGGGTACAGGGACGGCTGTCCCATTGTACGTCTTCCATAGTACTCGATGGAGTCGCCGTATCGGGAGTTCTCTGCCCCGCCTTCTCCTGTCTTGTCACCGGGGTAAGCCATACGGGGCGCAAGCACACCCCGTGTATTCCTCCTCCTCTGTTCCGCTGGACGGGACGGGCAATCAATGCTCCCATTAGGGATGGCACTCGAGTACCCTCCCACTTGGCCATTGTGGCGCTTGCTCCACATTGAAGGCCACCTGCTTCCTGCTTACCCGAGGTTGCAATCGGGCCTCCTCTCCAGGGTCTTCCCTTTGACTGAATTCTAAGGAGGAGGCTCTCTGCTCCCCCAGGGATCAGGGTCGGGACCAACCTATCTTGTCTGCTTCGTCTCCTTCCATGCGCGGGCTCGGGCCTTCTCCTTCGTTTGGTCCCTGAGGGGGAAATTCGCCGCTTTCCCCTGGGGGTAAGGGTCGGGAACCCGTCACTAATTTTTGGAGGTTCTTTAGTATTACTGTGGTGTTGTATGCTTATGGATGTTTTGTGGATGAATAAGTGTTAGTGCACCTTGATCATTTTTCTGTGATATCTATATGATATACTAATTACTTCTCTTCTGCTTACTATTTGTTGTTCCCCATGACATACAATTTTGTGGAGGGTTAGTGTCAGGATATACGTCCGTATACAAAAGGAAGCCCTTGGTGTGTTCTGTGATTTTGACCCTAACCTTTGCAAAAGGTCCCATAAAGGATGTCATCCTGGGAAATTTCGGTGAAAACAAGAGGGATGAGAAAATGCATTGCTACCCTCATTTATTAGGGCCCAATCCTTGGTAGAACTCCCCTGCCAAACCTCACCAGTGAGAAGCCACAGATGCGCTAAGGAAGAGGCTCATGGCCACCGTCGCATAAGCTTGCCCACACCAAACTAGGATCACAATTGCGCTCAAAAGAACATGTGTGCTAGGTCTTCTAGGCAATATCTAGTTCTAGGAAGGGGTAGCCATGGCCCATGGATCAGACAAGTAAACCTCATTGTTCTGAGGAACTCTTCCACGACGATGTGATGTTGACCCAGGCGCTGCCATGGAGCTCAACCAGCAAGAGCTGCTCCTCCATTGTGAGTCGACGCGGGTGATGTCGTGGAGCTCATCCACCCATCATTCGGAGCCGCTCCTCCCACACAAGTCGCAGCTGTGATGCCGGGTAGCTGCTCGTCCTCACCACCAAAGCTTGAGATGGGGCTGATACCATATCGCCATTCTGAGATGTGGGAGGGGGAGGGGAAGCATGGATACATCTTTTGTGGGACAAATATCAGGAGCTAGAATGATATCCTTGTAGAGGGAGTAGAGTTTAGAACAACACTGCTGGGGAGAGGATAAATAGGAATTTGAAGGGTCATCATCTCGATTATATCTAGCAGGTATCCATAGACCATAGAATGTAAATTATGTCATGTCTCTAGATCCATGGGCGTACACATGTGATCCTTAGGCATTTCTAAGTTTTTTACACAGACGAGAAAAAGAGTAATAAGTAATACATGCTGACCACATAAACATGGTGTAGCATCAAGCACATAGCTTATTACTAAAGCTAAACCCTGGTTTTGGCAAAAATGTTTTTGATTACATTCTCAAGTGTAGCCTGCAGGTATGATATCCTACACTTGTGTGTTTAGCAGCCAGAAGCGAGTTGGTATGTATTGATGTTTGTAAAAGAGTTGACTTTCATCTTGTTTAAAGAATCATAATTACAATGATTCATACTGATTTTAATCAGTTTTAGTCATGTTTATCTCATTTTATTATGATGGGGGAAGCTTATTAGTGGTAGTCTTGTTTCCTCTAGATGTTCTACGCAATATGATCTTGATTTAATGACTTATATCAGGTGTTATTAGAAATATTTGATATTTTAACATTCAGATTAATCTGTTCATCATCACTGACATGAAAAGAAATGGTGGAGGGGGGTTCTGGCTTCCATTCATGCATGTTGTAGACTTGTCAGTTTGTTTGTTCCACTTAGTTACAATAATCCTTTTTCTTCAAATGCAAGAGAGTAGTACTTCATTATATTAGGGAGAAAGTGAGATGAGAACCCATGCAAACATCCGTGCCTGTGAACAATATGACCACAACCACTTTTAATAACATTCTAATCACCCGGGAGGAGGGCAGTAAAGAAGGATAGCCCTGGTATACTTCATCATGCAAGATGATATGTAGTCTACCATCGATTACGCTCCACTAACCCATAGGAAGAAGTGACACTTGGTCGGTGCCCAAGTCTTCCAAATTCTCTGTCATAGGCCAAACAGTGTAGCACCCAAGAAAAAATCCCTCATAAGTATATTTGGTCGAGTACTTCCCGCAAGATGAGAGTTAGGGTAGCATGGTTAGTACAAACAATTTGCACAATGTTCGCTGTGTCCTAACTCATATAAAAAAGATATAGTACTGTTAGTCTCTGTAATTATGTGCGCAACACAAGGGTATTTTAGTCTTTAGTGAGGGATAAGGGTTAGGAGTACTTTAGTATTTTCTCCTCACCTAATCCCGCTATATAGTGGACCATGTACCCTCATGATGTATTCATCTAATACAGTCCATATTTATCCCTCCAATATGGTATCAGAGTCTAATTAGGATCCTAATCCTAATGGCCCCATCACAGCCGCCGCCTCCCAGGGCCAGCTCCGTCGGTGCCGCCGCTGCCCACGCTGGCGCTCTGCCTGCTGGCGAGCCACCGCTGCACCACCCTACCGCCCCATCACAGCTGCCATCGCCTCCCTGTACCAGCGCCGTCGGTGCCGCCGCTGCTACAAACCCCATTGCCCACACAGGCGCGCCGCCAGCCGGCGCCACGGCTGCTGCCCCCGCTGGCGCGCCGCCGTTGTACAACCCCGCCACTGGTGCCCCACCCCACCTCTCGCCCCCTGCTGTCATGCCCTCCACATCAATGTGCGGTTCCAGAACACAGTACAGGGTGACCGCTCCGTCTCCGCCTACTGTCGAGAGATGAAGGGCATGGCGGATGCTCTACGTGACCTTGGCGAGCCGGTCACTGACAGCGCTCTCGTCCTTCGGATCCTTCAGGGCCTGAATGAGCGCTATTGTCACCTACGAATCTGGCTACTCCGTATGGAGCCACCCCCTACCTTCGAAAAGGTATGGTCTGATCTCGAGCTTGAGGAGATCACTGCAGGAGGCTCTACTAGCTCCGGGTCTGCCACAGCCTTTTATGTCTCTGGGTAGTCCCCTCGTCCACCCTCGCCAACTGCTGGTGGACTGACGTCATGACCACCTTTGTGACACCCGGTTCCGAAAATAGAACCAAGTGAATGCATATGTGTGCCCAGGATGCTCATCACACATACACATGTAATCCACAAACTTAATTCAGAATATAACCATGAATAAATAGTGTTTAAGTACTTTATTACAATGATTCAAAGTCTCACTCATGAATCTCTAACTTATTCTTGCAGCGGAAGTCTCTAATCGACAGCGGAAATAACTCTTCTCCAATCTTCAACTCCACAGGCATGTCGACGGTAGTTCGCACGCCTAGTACTCCACATGGTTCTCAAAGTACTCTTCTCCTGTTGCTGATGTTTATGTGATAATGCAAGGGTGAGTACATGTCGTACTCAGCAAGTGCGGGAAAAGTATGGCATGTAGTTTTCAACAAGGTATGGAATAAAAAGGCTCATTGCAGCAAGCAAATTTTATTTCACAAACATGGTAAAAACAGCAACTAAGTCTAGATGAATTTA
The DNA here is from genome assembly GCA_030760725.1 of Neostapfia colusana. NCBI lineage: Eukaryota > Viridiplantae > Streptophyta > Magnoliopsida > Poales > Poaceae > Neostapfia > Neostapfia colusana. The sequence goes on from JASWHV010000007.1 coordinate 27,291,655, forward strand.
ATCCCATTATAACCAAGTAAAACAACAACATTCTTTCATCAATATTCCTTCACCATAATTCACCATTTATCAAGTCCCAATCAGCCATTAATCTTTCTCAAGTTCATCTCATGCTCATAAATATTCATAACCATCTCATATTCATATAACCGAAACCAAACTCAATTTCATGAATCAAAACAGTCCCGAAACCAATCCCAATGACCATACCATAACCATACCGAATAACCATCCCAAGTTTTCCCTCTAATCATGTGAATTGGCCAGGTGCTTGTGACCGGAAGCATGGCTATCATGATAGTTTTACACTCTACAGAGGTGGCACCACTTTACCCATAAGTTCGTGATTTCGTCACTTGTCGGTGACTGCAGAACCTCCATTATACCAGTACACAACCATCGGTGTATGGCCAAGAAATCACAAAATAGCCTTTACAAAGGGGCTACTAGATGTATGGACTCACTGAGGTTTCACTGGCAGGCTCGAATCACCATTCTCCCACCCACAGGCCCCCTCTTGTGCCATGCAATTCCCAGGGCAGTCTCTCTTGACTCACATTCCCCGCGCCATCCACGGTCCATAACAAGCTAGCAACACACCTAATTAGTCAGCTAAGCCGCACCCATATTTGGCCTTGTGGTGGCACTGTTTTCTTGGCATGTGCTGGCATGAACCGGTCCTTAGATCTACGGCAAGTAAACCACCATCTCATTCAGCAACATCCACGAACCAAGCTCACCTAGATATCCCCGATTTCATGCTCATTAACATCATCAAGTTCTCATCATCATTATTCATATGAGTGCAGTAGCTAGACATGTTTTATTTCAGCTTCCCGTATCCCGTAAGTTAAGCGAAGCAAAAAGGAAAAACGACCATACCCAACTCATCAACTTTCCCGGCGACAAGGATGGTTAACAAAACTAGTAAACTCCTATAAAATGGTGTCCCATCAAGTTGACTCAAGAATACGAGTTTTCGCAAACAAAACAGTTTTGAAACATGGGATCAATATGGTCAAGGGGCACTTGCCTTGCTCTTGTGGCTCTTGTTGTTCGAGAGTCTCGAAGTCTTGGTGATGTAGATCATCGTAGATGGCCTCTTGAGCTTGTCCTTCTACTCACGACCATGCACATACAAAATTTACAGCAATCAATCATCATGCACAAACTTTACTCAAGATGCAATGGGGTAGATGAATGCAAATTCTATGGTGCAGTTTTATTAATCCAGTTTGTACGTGTTCTTGCATGTTTTAATGGGCTTTTATGGGGTTTTATGATGAACAAGGGTGTAGGGATCAAGTGTGGACTTGGTTATGATCTTGACTCAAGATCTATATTAATTCCACCGTCAAAAACCGATCAAAACGCGATCTGTCCACAAGTAAAAGTTTCTGCTCGAAAGGGGCGAAGAAAATAGATGCGTAGAAACAGCGGCGACGTCGTAAGATAGGTAATGGGGACCTACCTCACTTCCTTTTGGTGGCAGGGCCTTCCTTCTAGCAATGGCAGCAGTGGGGAATTTTTCTATGGAAAATTTTGGTAGGACAGATCGTTGGGCTTCTTATTCGGCGACGGCGAGGCGTGACAAGGCTCGACGGCGGCCAAATTCCGGCAAGGGAGGGGGGACTTGGCGACTTGGCAACAAGGAAGGAGGCTTGGCAGCAGGGGGGACGACCAAAAGAGAGAGGTGTCGGCCAAGGGGGTGGGGGTTATATTTATAAGGGGGAAAAGGAGAGTCCTACTCCAATTGAAGCTCAAATAAGAGTCCTATTCAATTCTTTTTTTGATCTTAACAAACTTATCTCTTGTGGTGCGGCAGCCTTGGGGATTTTATCCCCAAAATGTGTGGAAAATTCCCTTTTTTTAGGCATTGGGGAATTTAGAAATTTTGGGGGAAATTTGGGGAAATTTGGGAATGGCTCATTTCAGCTATCTTTTTTCCATTCCTACCATTTCTATGTCACTTGCTCCATTTCTACATTCCCCTCTCCTTTTCTTTGTCCCATTCTCCATTTCTACATTCCCCTCTCCATTTCTATGTCCCATTCTCCATTTATACACTCCCCTCTCCATTTCTATGTTCCATTCTCCATTTCTACATTGCCCTTCTCCATTTCTATGCCCCATTCTCCATTTCTATATTCCCTTCTCCATTTCTGTGGTTTTTCCTCCATTTCTATGGTTCCTTCCTCCATTTCTATGGTTCCTTCCTCCATTTCTATGGTTCTTTCTCCATTTCTATGGTTCTTTTCTTCATTTCTATGGTTCTTTCTCCATTTCTATAGTTCTTTCTCCATTTCTATAGTTCTTTCTCCATTTCTACTTCTTTTACAATGCTTCTCTACATGAAAAATGTATGCAATGCATGGAAATGAATTTGAGGGTGTTACAAACCTACCCCCCTTAAACTGAATCTCGCCCTCGATATTCGATAGAGTAGAGAATAGATGAGTGAATTCTGCCTTGAGGTCTTCCTCACGCTCCCATGTAGTTTCGGTTTCCGTGTGATGGCTCCATTGTACCTTGCACCAACGGATCACTTTGTTCCTCGTGACCCTCTCCTTCACGTCCAAAATTTTGACGAGATGCTCCGCGTAGGTCAGATCCTCTTGAAGCTCGAGCTCATCCATTGGTACTTGTTCTTCCGGTACTCTTAAGCACTTCTTGAGTTGGGATACGTGAAACATGTTGTGCACGTCGGAGAGGTGCGTTGGCAGCTCTAGTTGATAGGCTACTTCTCCTCGCTTGTCCAAAATCTTGAATGGCTCGATGTAGCGAGGTGCTAATTTGCCTTTGACGTTGAGGCGATACCTTAAGATACACGAAGTCTCCCACTTTGAAGGTCAATCTTCTTCGCCTATTGTCCGCATAACCTTTCTGACGTCACTGAGCAGCCTTCAAATTTTCTCGTATCGTTTGGACTTGCTTCTCGGTGTCTTGCAGCACTTCGGGTCCAAACACTTGGCTCTCTCCGGTCTCATTCCAGAACAGCGGCCTTTTACACCTTCTACCATACAATGCTTCGAAAGATGACATCTTCCAGCTGGCTTGATAGCTATTATTGTACGAGAATTCAGCGTACGGCAAGCTCCTATCCCAACTATGCCCATGTTTCAAGGCGCAAGCTCTCAACATGTCTTCCAAAATTTGATTTGTCCTCTCAGTTTGCCCGTCGGTTTGCGGGTGATAAGCGGAGCTGAAATTCAGTCGTGTACCCATGGCTTCATGCAGCTTCTTCCAGAAGCTAGAGGTAAATTGAGAACCCTGATCTGAAACTATCCTCTTCGGAACTCCATGGCGACACACGATTTGCTCCATATACAGCTCGGGTAGTTGTGCAATGCTCTACTTAGTTCTAACAGGAAGGAAATGAGCTGTTTTCGTCAATCGGTCCACGATAACCCAAATAGTGTCGTAACCCGACTGAGTACGTGGCAGTCCGACTATGAAATCCATGCTGATATCTTCCCACTTCCACTCGGATACTTTCAATGGCTGCAACAATCCAGCGGGTCTTTGATGTTCGGCCTTCACTCATTGGCACGTGTCGCATAATGCAACATATTCATCTATGTCCCTTTTCATACCATCCCACCAATAGCAAATTTTCAGGTCCTCGTACATCTTTGTACAGCCGGGATGTATGGAATAAGGTGAGTCATGTGCGTCCTTTATTGTCGTATCACGTATGTGCTCCACGTTAGGCACACAAATCCTTTTCCCTAACCAAAGCGTGCCTTTATCGTCTTCCTTGAAATCCTTTTCTATGCCTTGTCGGATTCTTTCCTTGATTTCTTTGATTTCTTCATTCGTTGGTTGGCCATCTCGTATCTCTTGTTCCAACGAGGAGTTCAGTTCTATCACCTCCATCTCGTTCAAGAACCCTAGATGTAACCATTTGAACTCCTTGCGCAGCTCGGGGTGGCAGCTCCCGAACCATGTGTTGGTGACATGCTCCCTTTCGGCTCAACGCATCATCTACTACATTGGCCTTTCCGGGGTGATAGTTTATTCCAACATCATAATCCTTGATGAGTTCCAACCATCGACTTTGCCTCAAATTCAGATCCGTTTGCATGAATATATACTTGAAGCTTTTGTGATCCGTATAGATCTCACATCGGTGGCCAAGGATATAATGCCTCCAAATCTTCAAGGCATATACCACGGCTATAAGTTCCAAGTCATGTGTGGGATAATTCAGCTCATGTTTATTTAGTTGTCTCGACGCATAGGATACCACTTGTTGTTCTTGCATGAGCACACATCCAAGTCCTTGTCTTGATGCGTCACAATATATGTTGAAACTCTTTCTCACGTCCGGCAATACCAAAACCGCGCTGTTGTTAATCTCTTCTTTAGTTCTTCAAAGCTGTCTTTACACGCTTGTGTCCACTGAAACGCTTTCCCTTTCATCAGTAATTCAGTCATGGGCTTTGCTATTTCGGAGAAATCCTTGATGAACCGGCGGTAGTATCCAGCCATCCCAAGGAAACCCCAAATATCTCTCACATTTTGCGGTTGGTTCCACTTCAAAACATCTCCCACTTTTCCGGGATCAACCGATACTCCTCCCTTGGAGATGATGTGGCCTAGAAACGATATCTCCTTTAGCCGAAATTGACACTTGCTGAACTTAGCATACAATTGATGCTCTCGTAGTTTCTGCAATGTTAACCTCAAGTTTCTTCATGTTCTTTCTCTCTTTTCGAATACACCATGATATCGTCGATGAAAACCACGATGAACTTGTCCAAGTACTCCATGAAGACCTTATTCATGAGGTACATAAAGTATGCGGGTGCATTTGTTAACCCAAAAGACATAACGGTATAATCATACGAACCATACCGTGTTTGAAATGCAGTCTTGGGTATATCAGAGGGCTTAATCTTCAGCTGGAAGTATCCCGACCGAAGATCAATCTTGGAGAAAATTCGGGCACCTTTCATTTGGTAGAACAGGTCCTCTATACGGGGCAGCGGGTATTTATTCTTGATCATCACCTCATTGAGAGACCTATAATCCACACACATCCTCTGGGTCCCATCCTTCTAGTCTACGAAGAGCACGGGGGCTCCCCATGGTGACGAGCTTGGGCGTATAAAACCATTTTCTAGCTGCTCCTGAATTTGCTTCTTGAGCTCCACTAGTTCATTAGCGGGCATCCTATACGGCCTCTTCGCTATAGGTGCAGTTCCAGGTACTAAATCAATAGCAAATTCAATGTCCCGGTCAGGTGGCATACCTGGAAGTTCTTCTGGGAACACATCTGAAAATTCTTGAACCACCGGAATGCTTTCCAATATCGCTTCTTCAATGTGGTACAGCGCTGCCTTCTCGGTTGCCGGTTGGGCTGCCTCAAACTCAATACGAGTACCGTGGTCACTTGTCAACTGCACGATCCTCTCAGCACATTGAATCACTCCGTTGTGCTTGCTTAGCCAATTCATTCCAAGATGTCAATCCCTTGGGAATCCAAGACAATAATGTTGGCGAGAAAGTCTACCCCCCTTATTTTAAGGCTTACATTCGGAATAGAATTTTGAATTGAAAGAAGCGATTTCCCAACTATTTGCATCATGGTATATGAGGCTAAGCAAATCCTTTTATTAATATCAACCTAAGCAAATCCTTTGCATTAAGGGCTCAGTTTTGACACATTCTTGAAGTGTTCATCACCACACACACACCTCATTTGAAGCAAGTTGATGAACACATTTGAAGAGCAAGTAACCACCATCAACATACTCATTAGAGAACAAACTCACATATTGCAAAAGTGGTATTTCCCACATGTAGTATATAGGGGCTGGGCATATGAAAAACTCCTCCACATTGCTGGGATTGTCCATGCCAAGTTTCACCTAAATTCAAAACCTTTTGAGGTCATTTTGGGCATAGCTAGAAAGAGGGCAGTTTTAAACTACGTTCAAATTCAAACTGTCTTTATCCCATGAATTCAAAAGTGGGATCCATATTCTTACTCAGCACATTTTTGTGAGCTCACACACCAATTTTCACTCCATTTGGAGTTGATCTTGACATGAGCTAAGTGGGGCAAATTCAAACTTTATTTTAATTTCAAACTGAACATGTGCTGAAATTTATCCAAACCAAACCCAATTTGAATTCTAACCAATTCAAATGGCTCAAAGGTTGATAATTCAAATCACCAGGGGCTTTGTGGGAACTACTGTTTACAACAGTAGATTGGAGTTAAGTTCAGAGGTTAAAATTGAGGGGGGGACCCACATGTCATAGAGCTAAGAGGGAAGACTTGCACACAAAGTCAGAGCCTCGGTGGGAAATTCCACCGAGCAGCTGCCTGGTGTGCCACCGAGAAGGAACTGGCGCCACCAGCTGCTTCCCCCTTCACGCGCTGGCGCCCAGGGCGGCCTTCTCGTGCCCCCATGCGACCGTCACTGCCTCAGCCCGAGCGAAGACCGGTTACCTTTATCTCCTCACGGGCGACATCGAGCAGCACCATTTTTCTTCCTCTGAGCGCTCGTTCGATCGGGAAAACGAAGAAAACAATCGCACCCTTGTTCCCTGGAGTTGCTAGGAAGCACGCTGAGCTCAAGCACCACCCTCCCAACGCCTGAACCACCGGGTTTCGGCTCCCGTTCCTGTGATCAACGACGACTGCCGTGACTGAGCTGAAGAACAGCGATCGGTCTCACGTGGACAGCATTCTACAGGGGCTTTCACGGTCCAGCAAGAGCAGCAACAGGAGTGCGCGACCACCGTGCTTCTCTCCTCCATGTCTTGAAGCAAACCGTGAAGAATCCGCTACGAATTTCCAGATTTTGCTCCGGTGGTCTTAAACCGAGCTTCCGGTACGGATTCTTCGAATTCCTGCTCTATGATCCTCTTTAAGTTATCAAATCTTGCACATAGGCGCTGGACTAGCCGGCGATCAATTTCCTTTCTGCATCCGTGGTATGAAACCGACTAGGAGGGACGAATTTTGAGCTCGATCAAGGACGTTCATGGCGGGCACGATCGGTCACACGGTGCCGACCAACTTGCCGCCATCTTTGAACACCTTTGAAACCTTGTCAAGCTTCCTAGAGGTGTACTGATGCTGTAGAACCGATTGTTCGAGGTCTTGGTGGATTAGAACCCACGGCCGACGGCGCCGAACCTCAACCGAGGCCGCCGCACGTCGCCAGGTTATTTCCGGTCACCGCCAGCTCGAACTGACCCCACAGACGTGTTCCTTGACGTCGATAACCCCCTGGCGGCGAGTTTCATACCGTGCGATAGCCGGCAGCGGCAATCCGGCGAGCTGCGGGTCTGCTCCGGCGAGGGAGGCGGCGCGGGCGCGAGGGAGCGTCGGGAGGAAGAAGAAGACGCGGGGCCCGGCCGTCAGCGACTTAAAAATTCAAATCGGGATCGGGTGCGGCTGGGATCCGTTGTGCTGGCGTGCAGGAACCGCGTAGACCCCGGTGTGCCGACGCCTCAGTGCGCAACACGTGTCCCCGTGGCCCACCCGCAGGTTTAAACTTTTCCCCGATTTTCAGATTTCGTTCAAACTTCAAATCCTCATAACTTTGGCTAGAAAGCTCCAAATCAAGTGAACCAAATTTTGTTGGATTCCGCTCTCTGAGCAATTTCCAGAAAATCAAGTCTCACTTCATGAAAACCCTTAATTCTCCAGAATTAATTCCTCAAAATTTAAATTATTTGGAATTTTAACTGGAGAATCCCTTGGAGGAAAATTCTGAAATTTTTCTGGGATGTTCACCAAAATATCCCTGAACTACCATAAAAATTTCAGGTCCATTTGAGCTCATTTGATCCACCTAATGGTGTGATTAGTGAAACTGTTCCAGAGAAAATAGAAAATGTTCAGAAACATTTTCAGAATTTTCTCTGAAATTGTGTAGCTCATATCTTTAGTTAGGAACCTTCAAATTAAGTGAGACCAACTCCATTAGAACCCTCTGAAAATCTAGTTTTCATAAAGCCATGGCTTGTTCCATGAAAATCCCTAGAACGCCCTAAGAGTTCCAATTAAGGTCAAGGATATAATTAATTGTGCAGGGCTCAATTGAGCTGTGCTGCATCTAAAACTTGACCAAGTCTCTTTTTAAGTTGTAACCAAGCCACAGTAAAAATTTCAGAGTCAATGTGTCTGTCTAGTGGGACTTATAAACTTCACAAGTTTAAACTTAATACAAATGCATTTAAATTAATACATGTACTTCTTATATCATGTAGTCGCTAAGGTCGAGGAGGAACCCGAAGTCCTAGACTTCGTTACTCCGGAGGAGCAGCTAGCCTACGACCAAGAGCAGCAAGGCAAGCTCTGGTTTGCACTAACCTATTTACAAACTTTTATTGTTTTGAGCACTTTCTTTGAGTATCACTTAATTCCTTGCATTAGAGTCTTGTTTGGAAACCCAATTGCATAGCCAAGAAAACCATGGGTTGGGTTAGGATTGCAAACCCCGTTAGCTACTGCAAAGCTAAGTTAGGGTAGGATTCGGTACAAGTCGAGTAGTTGGAACTACTCGCGAGCATAGGCTAGAGGCACTCTAAAAGCATCTAGGCCCCCGTGAGGTATGGTTTCGGTGATTAATGACAACCGTTCGTTATTACTAATGAGTTTGTGGATGCGAGGTTTCACGTATATCACATCAAACGTTAATGAACTATCTATTCACACCATCTACTGCTCATTGGATACAAATGGAGACCCCTCAACGATCTATTCTAAGGGGTTATTCGATACTCATGAAGACTAAATAAAGAACTCATACAACGACTCTATTCTATCAAAATTGGCAACACAAGAAGCTTACACTTCATCATAATATCATTACAAACAAGTGTCAAAGAGGTCACTCAAGAAGATTCCAAAAGATCAACTCAAAACAACTCGAAGCAAACAAGTTGCACTCACCGGATTATCCGATGTCTTGCAAAATGACTACATCGGTCAAGTTTGAGTTGGCAGAAGAAGAAGACCTCAGAGTCCAGTACACACCGGATCATCCGATGTGAAGGAAGTGGCACATCGGTTGATTTCAACAAAAGGATGATTTCTGAGTTATTCTGAAGAAGTACACACCAGATCATCCGATGATGAAGCAAGTGTACATCGGTCAATTTCAACCGAGACATTATTTCTGAACCAATTCTGAAGATCAACTCACCGGATCATCCGATGATGAAGTTGAAGTAACATCGGTCGATTAAAAGATCCAACGGTTATATCCAACGGTCACATCTGACACATGACATCAGCTAATTTGGAATTCGACCGATGATCATATAAAGGGGTGCATCGGAGGATCCGATGTTCACTGAAAAAGTCTGCCTACTTTTCCAACGGCTATCTCGTGTGGGCTGGCTATAAATACCCCCCCAACCGGCCATTTCAACAAGTCTTGATCACCAGAGCCTCACTACACATCCTCAAGCATTCAAGACCAAGAGCTACCACTTCCACACTTCAAAACCTCTTGTACTCCAACTATAGGTTATATCTAGCTAGAGAGAAGCTTGTGTGCGCCCATTCTTGGTGATTGGAATCTCTAGGCTAGTGAGAGAGAGTGTCTTGGTGACTTCTCTCACCTTGTAAACGTTGGAGGAAGAAGAGATCGCTCCGGAGCTTACCAAGGCGTTTGTGGAAGCCCGGAGGATCACCATTGTACAAGGCTTGAGCTCCACCTTGCCGGAGAAGGCGAACAGAGAAAGATAGTGGATTCCCTTGTCTAGGTGACTTGGGAGTGGCTATACCCTTTGGTGGGTGCCACAACGTGGACGTAGGTAGATTTTTGTGATCTTACCGAACCACGGGAAAAATCGCCGTGTCTCCGAGTCTCCGCGGGAGTTTGCATTTCTCTCCTCACCCCCTTACTATTACGCATTTACTATTCCGCACTTAACACTCTTGCTTGCGTAGTTAGTTCGCATAGGGAATTGGGCTTCAACCATTGAGTTTTGAATTACTCTAAAATTTGAAAAAGCCCAATTCACCCCCCCCTCTTGGGCGTTTCGATCCTTACAATTGGTATCAGAGCAAGGTTGCTCATTGGATCATTCTAGCTTCACCGCTAGAGAGCGAAAATGGCCAAGAATGGGGGTTCGGTTCCTACCTTCGAGGGCAAGAATTTTGCTTATTGGAAAGCACGCATGCGCGCTTACCTTGAGGCAATTGCTCCCGAAGTGTGGGAAGCGACCCATACGGGGTTTGGAAATCTTGACTATGTTGGTGACCAATTAAAATGGGATGCTAAGGCTAGAAATGCCATATATGAATGCATTAGTCAAGATGTCTTTGCTAGGATTGCTAGTAAGGAAAAAGCATGTGAAATTTGGGCATGTCTAATTGAAATACATGAGGGCTCATCTCGTGTTAAAGAACTCAAATATCACATGCTTAAATCAAAATATGATGAATTTAAGATGTTTCCTCATGAGAATGTTAACCAAATGTTTTCCCGTTTAAATGTGCTCATTGAGGAAATTAACGCACTTGACATTGCTTCTCTTGGCAAGGGACTTATCAATCGCAAGATCCTCATGCTTCTACCCAAGCCCAAGTACAACATTATCAATTCAATGCTCCAAAAAGAGTCACTAGACAACATTGAAGTTTCGGAGCTCATTGGAGAAATCCATGCTCATGAGATGAGCGTACTTGGAATGATGGAGGAGTCATCATCAAAAACCATTGATCTCAAGGCTTCAACCAAGAAGACAACTCCCAAGAAGAAGAAAGTGGTTGAGCCTAGCTCAAGTGAAGAAGAGCAAGAAACAAGCGAAGATGATGATGATGAGCTTGCTTTGATGATGAGGAAATTCTCACGCCTCAACTCCAAGATTGCAAAGAAGGGATACTCTTATGATCCCAAGAAGAAAGCCTTCTTGCCAAGAAAAGATGAAAACAAGACGTGCTACAATTGTGGTGATCTAGGCCACATATCATATGATTGTCCGAGACCGGACAAAAGGAAGGACAATGGCAAACATCACAAGCTAGAAGAAAGTGATGATGAAGAGGAGGTCAAGCCCAAGCGCTCTCTTGGAAAGAAGAAATTTGACAAAGGCAAGAAAACCAAGCTCTTTCCAATGAAAAGAAGAGGGCCTCAATAGGTCTTCATGTGTGAAGCTAATGAGTGGATCACGGATGAAGAGTCAAGCGACGAAGATAGTGAAGATGAAGAAAACTTGGCGGGCCTCGCCATCGTCAACAAGGATGACACACCTCTTCGTCCACCTCCTATGTGCCTAATGGCGAAAGGTAACTCAAAGGTATGTGAAGATTCTAGCGATGATGATGATGAGCTTTCACCCGATGAATTAGCATCTATGATTAATGAATATCATGCCATTATAAAAAGGGAAAAAGGCTAAGGTTAAGACTCTTGAGCTAGCTCGTGCTAAGCTTGAAAGTGCTAACCTCGATTTGTATGACAAGTATGTAACAATACTTAAAGATCATGACACGCTCAAATCAAATGTCAAGCAAATCGAGGAGGAGAATGCTCAAATCAAGCTTGAATATCATGAGCTTGACTTAGCTAACTTAGCACTCTTGGCAAAGCACAATGAGTTGGTTCAAGAACATGAAGTGCTTAACCTTGCTTATGAAGCAATTGAACTTAAATTGAAAAACACAAAGAAAGAAACCCTTGATGGCAAAATATCATCTAATTCACATGCCACTAATATTTTGGATAAGTCTTTGCCTTTGAAAGCAAGCCCTAGGGAGAAGGAGTTAATGGACGAAATTGAAAGTCTTTGCACTAGTGTGGCAAGACTCTCAAAGGGGGAGGACAAGCACAAGGAAATCCTCTACCAACAAGCTAAAGGCTTCCACAAGAGGGGACTTGGATCCTTCCCGGTGCCCAACAAAGGAAAGGTGCCCTCACCGGAGCTTAGGACAAGCTTCATCAAGGAAGTTGGTTCCTATTGCCAACATTGTGAGGTCACCGGACATCACACGAGGGAGTGTCCTCTTCCCAACCGTCCTTCTCCTAAATTGCCTCCTAACTACAAATCTACTTTCAATGATTACCACTATCTATTGAGCAAAGTAGGTGGAAAGGTGAAGGCAAGGTTCATCGGCAAAGACATCAAGGGCATGAAGGGGAAGCTCCCCAAGCAACTTTGGGTCCCAAAATCACTTGTATCACACATACAAGGACCTAAGTTGGCTTGGGTTCCTAAACTCAAAAACTAACTTCATGTGTGTAGGTGAACTACAAAGCCGAAGGAAAGCATTGGGTACTCGATAGTGGGTGCACTCAACATATGACCGGAAATGATAGTATGTTCACCTCCATAGAGAACCCTGGCAATCATGAACAAGTCACCTTTGGTGATAACTCAAAGGGGAAGGTAATTGGTTTGGGTAAAATTGCTATTTCTCATGATTTGTCTATCTCTAATGTGCTTTACGTTAAGTCTCTTAGTTTCAATTTACTTTCTATTGCACAATTATGTGATCTTGGACTAACGTGCACATTTGACAAGAATGGTGTTGTGGTGACTAGTGAATCAAGCAAAGAACTAATATTCAAAGGTTTTCGGCATGGACATCTTTACTTGGTGGACTTCTCCAACAAGCATGCTAGCTTGACCACTTGTCTTGTCACCAAGACAAGTTTGGGATGGCTATGGCATCGGCGCATTGCTCACACTGGGATGAGCAAGCTCAAGAAGTCATTCAAGCTTGGGATGGTGACCGGCGTGAAGGATGTCACATTTGAGAAGAACAAGCTTTGTAGCGCGTGTCAAGCCGGGAAGCAAGTTGCCTCACACCATCCGATGAAGACAATGGTGTCAACCTCCAAGCCACTTGAACTACTTCACATGGACCTCTTCGGACCGTCCACATACCAAAGCCTTGGTGGTAACCTCTATTGTCTTGTTATTGTTGATGACTACTCTCGCTATGCTTGGACATTGTTTCTAGGTGACAAGGGTGAAACTCCGGAAATCCTCAAGACCTTCGCTAAACGAGCTCAAAGGGAATTTCAACTTCCCATCATCAAGGTCCGGAGTGACAACGGCACCGAGTTCAAGAACTACAACATTGGAGAGTGGTGTGATCGTGAAGGCGTGAAGCACGAGTTTTCGGCCACATACACCCCTCAACAAAATGGTGTCGTTGAAAGGAAGAACAAGACTCTCATCACCCTTGCAAGAGCAATGCTTGATGACTATGGCACGTCGGAGAAGTTTTGGGCCGAAGCAATCAACACGGCGTGCCATGCAGCAAATAGGGTCTATCTTCATCGACTACTTCAAAAGACCCCATATGAGCTCCTCATTGGGAGAAAGCCCAACATCTCCTACTTCTGAGTCTTCGGGTGCAAGTGCTACATCTACCGCAAGAAAAGACTCGGTAAGTTTGAAAGAAGGTGTGATGTTGGTATCTTTCTTGGTTATTCGTCAAACTCAAAAGCATATCGAGTATTCAACCAAACCTCCGGGTTAGTTGAAGAAAGTTGTGATGTTGAGTTTGATGAGACTAATGGCTCCCAAGAGGAGAGTTTTGGTCATGATGATATAGATGATGAGCCTCTACGAGAAGCTATGAAGAACATGACCATAGGAGACATCAAGCCCAAAGTTGAGGAGAGCCATGATCAAGGGGGAGCCTCAAGTTCCAACATCAACACCTCCATGGCGCCTCAAATTGATGAAGAAGAAGAGAAAGATGATCCATTGCCAATGCAAGATTCACATGCCACACAACACCAAGAAGAAGAAGAAGTCCAAGGTCAAGTCCAACCACAAGACGAGCAAGATGCCTCACCACCACCAAGTGCCTCACAACCTCTTATGAGGCATGGGCGCATCTCCAAGGCACATCCGATGGATCAAATCATCAGAAGTCCGTCACGGGGAGTAAGTACTCGTTCTCGCCATGTTGCTTCATTTTGTGAGCACTACTCTTTTGTTTCGTGTGTAGAACCCACAAATATTGAGGAAGCACTCCAAGATCCCAATTGGGTGATGGCTATGCAAGAAGAACTCAACAACTTCACCCGCAATGAAGTTTGGGTATTGGAGGAGCGACCTAAGAACAAGAACGTCATCGGAACGAAGTGAGTGTACCGCAACAAGCAAGACGAGAATGGCGTGGTGGTCCGCAACAAGGCAAGGCTTGTGGCCAAGGGTTTTTCACAAGTTGAAGGACTAGATTTTGGAGAGACATTCGCCCCGGTCGCACGGTTAGAAGCTATTCGCATACTCCTTGCTTTTGCTTCACATCACAATATTATGCTTTATCAAATGGATGTGAAAAGTGCCTTCCTCAATGGTTATATTAACGAGCTTGTTTTCGTTGAGCAACCTCCCGGGTTTGAAGATCCGAGGAATCCTAACCATGTGTATAGGTTACACAAGGCGCTCTACGGGCTCAAGCAAGCACCTAGGGCATGGTATGAACGTCTAAGGGATTTCCTAGTCATGCAAGGATTCAAGATCGGGAGGGTGGATACCACACTTTTCACCAAGGACATCAACGGGGATTTATTTCTTTGTCAAATTTACGTTGATGACATTATTTTTGGCTCAACTAACAAATCTCTTAGCCTTGAGTTTGGCACCATGATGTCTAGGGAGTTCGAGATGTCAATGATTGGAGAACTCAATTTCTTCCTAGGATTTCAAATCAAGCAACTTCAAGAGGGGACTTTCATCTACCAAGAAAAGTACACCAAAGACCTCTTGAAGAAGTTTGAAATGGAAGATTGTAGCTCAAGAAGTACTCCAATGGCGACAAATTGTCATCTCGACGCGGACATGGACGGTAAACCTATTGATCAATCTCATTACCGTTCCATGATTGGTTCATTGTTATATCTTACCGCATCTAGGCCCGATATCATGTTTAGTGTGTGCTTGTGTGCTCGCTTTCAAGCGGCACCTAAAGAATCGCATCGTAAGGCGGTCTTTAGGATACTTAGGTATCTCAAGCATACCCCAAGTGTAGGTTTGTGGTACCCCAAGAACGCTAGTTTCCATCTCTTGGGTTACACGGATTCGGACTTTGCCGGATGCCGTGTGGATCGCAAGAGTACCTCCGGTGGGTGCCACTTACTTGGGCGTTCCCTAGTATCTTGGTCGAGCAAAAAGCAAAACTCCGTGGCTTTGTCCACCGCGGAGGCAGAGTATATAGCGGCAGGTGCATGTTGTGCCCAAATTCTATATATGAAGCAAACCCTTTTGGACTTTGGAATTAAGTTTGATTGTGTGCCTCTCCTTTGTGACAATGAAAGTGCGGTTAAGATAGCCAGAAACCCCGTTCAGCACTCCCGCACTAAGCACATTGATATTCGCCATCACTTCTTGCGGGACCATGAGGCTAAAGGAGACATCTCTTTGCAAAGTGTTAGGTCCGAAGAACAATTGGCGGATATCTTCACTAAACCACTTGATGAGAAAACTTTTTCTAGACTTAGAAGTGAATTAAATGTGCTAGATGCATCTAACGTCATGTAAGTTGCCATGTTCATGTAAGGTTGCATATCAAATAGGTCTTGTATAACTCCCAAAGGATAGGGGCAAGCTAGAAATAGTTTTCCCTGAGGAAGCCTTTGGCAGGTTTAAACTTGGCAAGATAGATTTACATTACGCCTTGCATGATTCCTGCCATATAGACTCACTCATTTAATATCTTGCATTATTTTGTTTGGCATTGCATACGGTAGATTGTCACAAAGGGGAACCCGCATCATGAGAAGGAGACTTGTTCAAAATGCAATATCTCAACTCATAGGATGTGGATAGAGCAAAATTCTAAAGGTACATGCTTTAAAGAGATAGAAGTTTTCCATACTCTAGCTCACAAAGCATGGGCCTTATATTTTCGTGGTTTCCCTCCTAACCTTGTGTGTTCTCTTTGCTTAAGGGCTTAGCCAATATGTGGCAATATATTTGAAGCCTTCTATTAGAGGTTAGGAGTTGCCCAAAAAGTCCTAGGACCCATCCTTATCTTTGTGTGTTTAAGTCCAAGGACACATATGAGCAGTCTTAGGTTTTCTGTAGTCATCGGATTATCCGATGCTAGGGCCAGCAGATCATCGGATCAATTGGTGCTTCAGTTCAGTGCTCAGATCAAGTCAGATGTCACAAATCAACCGATGAGTTCATTTCAGAAGACATCGGAGCATCCGGTGTTCAGTTTTCTGGTGCCCTGCAGAAATCGACCGATGATCGACACCTCAACGTCGGCTCATCCGGTGTTCAAAGAGAGTTTTTGGAACAACTCTCTGTTGAACTCGACCGATGCATCCTCCGATGATCATCGGTCCATCCGGTGCTTTGTGCGCGGCTAGGGTTTGCCCGTACGGTTTAAAAAGCGGCTCGGCCGCCCTTCTTTTTCTTCTTATTTCCCTCCCTCGCCGTCTCCCCTCCACCACTCGCCGCCGGCTCGCATCACCCTCTCCGCTAGGGTCTCGTCGTGCTTCGCCGTTCGTCGCTAAGATGGGTCGCGATCGCAAAGGAAAGGGCAAGGCTATTGAGGAGCCCGTCGCGAAGAAGCGCAAGATGTCCAAGGACGCTCGTCGTGCGGAGTTGGCCGCTCGCGCCGCCGAGGAGCGTGAGCGCGGCCATCGCGGTTCCTTACGGATCCGCGAGTCCTGGCAGAGGCAGGAGCAGCCTCCGATCCAGCCGGTGCCTCCCGAGGGCTCCAACGAGGAGGAGACCGAGGTGCCGCCTCTCATCCGCCGGAGCACCCTGAGGACTCGTGGGGGTGGACAGACTCCTACGGCGAGTCGGCGCCCCTCTGCGGCTGACCGCGCCGAGGACAGAGAGGCCGAAAGGGCCATCCACCTGATGGACACAGCAGTCCGTGTTGCCGAGGATGTCAGACTCACCGACTACAGGAAGATGAAGGCAAGGCAACTGAAAAAGCTTAGATGGTCAGCGTTGATTGAGGAGTGGTTCCCGCGGCCTAGGGACGCTCGAGTTGACTCCCGCTTCTGGACCCTGACACAGGCGTCCCTGTATGAGACTTACAGGCGTCGGGGCCACAAGCTCTTCCAGCATAACAGCATCGACTGGGATCAGCTTGCAGTGGCAGCAGGACACGGGATCAGGCCACTCTTTGAGAGATACAGAGGACTTGTGGACCTGCTCTCGCACCAGAGGAATGCGTACGTCGAGGAGTGGGTCAGGGTGTTCTACGCGACACTCTACGTCTCTGAGGGCCGTCGCTCGATTCACTTCATGTTCATGGGGCGGGTCCACGACGTGTCTCGAGACTTGTTGGGCAGACTGCTTGGTGTGGAGCTCTATACTACGTGCCTGCACCAGATAGTCTACGGAGACGCAGACCCGCCGAGGACGCCACTGACTGGAGGAGTGGCACCGCCTTTCGAGGAGATCAGAGGTCTGTTCACTCAGCCGTTCACTCCTGACCAGCCGAGGGTACCAGCACTTCTCACCCCAGCAGCTCGGACAGTTCACCACGTCCTCAGGCATACTCTACTACCGAGGTCTGGCTACTTGGAGGGCTTCACGAGCCTTCAGCAGACCATCCTGTTCTACGTGATGAACGGGATGGAGTTCGACATCGTAGATATTCTGATCTGCGAGATGGAGGACGTGATCACCGACGGAGTTGGGATGCTTCGACAGTTGGTCTTCGGTCACTGGATCTGTCACCTTCTCCACCAGTTGGTTCCAGAGGACACTCCAGGAGTCTCTCAGCTGACGGAGATGCACGTGACCCGGTTCAGCCACTACCGAGTCCCCACTCCGGGAGACCGCCGCCTTGGCCGTCCCGTCGAGCGTGAGGTTCGAGCCAGACTGTCAGAGGAGGACTGGGCAGAGCTGACTCAGGAGGACGCAGAGCTGGCACAGGCAGAGGCTCAGGGAGGAGACCTACAGCACATATGGTCGGACAGCAACACCAGCGACAGTGTCGAGGAGTACTTCCCTCCTGCTCCTCCCTCACCGAGGCAGCATGACGCAGAGGCAGGAGGCTCAGCAGCTCCACCACCTACACCTCCTCCAGTGTCAGAGGCTCAGGTGACTCAGCCGTCAGAGCTCACTGCCTTACTTCAGCGGATGGCTCAGCAGCAGGAGCAGCAGGCAGCTCGACAGGAGCAGCTTCAGAGGCAGCAGCAGGAGATGCAGCTGGAGATCGCCCGTCAGAGGCGAGAGGACACCGACAGGTTCACCAACCTTGTCGACCAGATGACGCGACCACTCTGGACCAGCAGCAGCAGACTCAGCAGATGTTGTTGGGCATCCTGGGGTTGGTCACCAACCTCTACCAGCAGACGGGAGTCGCCCTTCCACCTCAGCACTTGGGACTCAGTCAGGCTCCAGGTGCACCCCCACTGGCACCAGGTCCAGTACTGCCGCCAACGTCGTTCCAGTCCTCACCTCTTCCGGCAGTACCTTCTCCACCGGCGCCAGCAGTCTCAGCGGATCCCCCAGCAGCTCCAGCTCCAGCTCCAGCTCCCCCCGCTCCAGCTCCAGCACCAGCGACCTCCACCTCCAGCAGCTCCGGCGACAGCACCGTCGACGCCGACCGCTTCACCATCGCCAGGAGCGCGCCTGAGTCGTAGGCACTCGACTTCCCTTTTTGGTGTCTTGATGCCAAAGGGGGAGAAGAGTTAGAGTCAGGGGGAGGGGCAGCTCGGTTCTAGGGGGAGTGTCTAGGGGGAGTGTCTATCCTTTTTGCTACTTATCGTTAGCTATTTGAGATTGCCTGTTACTATTATGTGCTATTATTGTACTCCGGGTGCTACTTTGTGCTCTTGCGTTTTATTGTTTATTATTTGAGCCTTCGAGCCACTTGTGATGCAAATTTGTACTTGTTATATTTCTTTTTTGAGCATTGCGTTTTAATTCCATTAATTCTATGCTCTACTCGTTGTGTTGTCATCAATCACCAAAAAGGGGGAGATTGAAAGCATCTAGGCCCCCGTGAGGTATGGTTTCGGTGATTAATGACAACCGTTCGTTATTACTAATGAGTTTGTGGATGCGAGGTTTCACGTATATCACATCAAACGTTAATGAACTATCTATTCACACCATCTACTGCTCATTGGATACAAATGGAGACCCCTCAACGATCTATTCTAAGGGGTTATTCGATACTCATGAAGACTAAATAAAGAACTCATACAATGACTCTATTCTATCAGAATTGGCAACACAAGAAGCTTACACTTCATCATAATATCATTACAAACAAGTGTCAAAGAGGTCACTCAAGAAGATTCCAAAAGATCAACTCAAAACAACTCGAAGCAAACAAGTTGCACTCACCGGATTATCCGATGTCTTGCAAAATGACTACATCGGTCAAGTTTGAGTTGGCAGAAGAAGAAGACCTCAGAGTCCAGTACACACCGGATCATCCGATGTGAAGGAAGTGGCACATCGGTTGATTTCAACAGAAGGATGATTTCTGAGTTATTCTGAAGAAGTACACACCAGATCATCCGATGATGAAGCAAGTGTACATCGGTCAATTTCAACCGAGACATTATTTCTGAACCAATTCTGAAGATCAACTCACCGGATCATCCGATGATGAAGTTGAAGTAACATCAGTCGATTAAAAGATCCAACGGTTATATCCAACGGTCACATCTGACACATGACATCAGCTAATTTGGAATTCGACCTATGATCATATAAAGGGGTGCATCGGAGGATCCGATGTTCACTGAAAAAGTCTGCCTACTTTTCCAACGGCTATCTCGTGTGGGCAGGCTATAAATACCCCCCCAATCGGCCATTTCGACAAGTCTTGATCACCAGAGCCTCACTACACATCCTCAAGCATTCAAGACCAAGAGCTACCACTTCCACACTTCAAAACCTCTTGTACTCCAACTATAGGTTATATCTAGCTAGAGAGAAGCTTGTGTGCGTCCATTCTTGGTGATTGGAATCTCTAGGCTAGTGAGAGAGAGTGTCTTGGTGACTTCTCTCACCTTGTAAACGTTGGAGGAAGAAGAGATCGCTCCGGAGCTTACCAAGGCGTTTGTGGAAGCCCGGAGGATCACCATTGTACAAGGCTTGAGCTCCACCTTGCCGGAGAAGGGGAACGGAGAAAGATAGTGGATTCCCTTGTCTAGGTGACTTGGGAGTGGCTATACCCTTTGGTGGGTGCCACAACGTGGACGTAGGTAGATTTTTGTGATCTTACCGAACCACGGGAAAAATCGCCGTGTCTCCGAGTCTCCGCGGGAGTTTGCATTTCTCTCCTCACCCCCTTACTATTACGCATTTACTATTCCGCACTTAACACTCTTGCTTGCGTAGTTAGTTCGCATAGGGAATTGGGCTTCAACCATTGAGTTTTGAATTACTCTAAAATTTGAAAAAGCCCAATTCACCCCCCCCCCCTCTTGGGCGTTTCGATCCTTACACACTCGACTCGGGTAGAGATAGCACATGATCCACATGGCAAGAAAGATGAGACCGAGCGGAGAGTAAGGGCAGCAGGACTTTGGGGCCTGTGTGCTGTAGCTCCACTTGTGTCGATTGAGGACCGAGCCGTGTGCAGGCCTGTTGAACAAGCTAGAACAGTACCGAAGACCTACCGGCTATATGGGAACCGGGAAACCGATGTAACTCGGGTAGCTGGGTGTTGAGGCATAGCTGGTCGTTCAGAGGGTAGGTTGAGAGCTCGAGGTGTAAACCGGCTGGCGACACTGAGATGCGCGTGCAGAGACCTCTTGCTCGGGACGATTGGACCGGTTCAACATTTGGCTAACGGGTGAAAGGTAGTTGCATACAACGTACGTGATGGTTGTTGTAGGCAACATCGAGTACGGGCGTACGTGACGGGTTGTTTGGGTAACCCTGCAGGTGTAAATCGATTATAATCACCGTCCCTCGCGGTCAGTGAGTACCACTTGTTCACTGTACCGTGACGTAGAAAGAACAGGCTAGTTACATGTTAAAATGTTGCTGATTGAAAGATGGACTTGATTGTTAATGATTTGCTGTAGTTTAGAGCTAATTAAAGTTCCTTTCAACTTTGGGCAAAGTACATGAGAGAAATGTGTTTCTTGTTTGATTGCGGTTCTCTCATGTGCCTTAGCGTAAGGTTCTCTACCACCTGCTGCTAAAACTTGAAAGTAAGGTTCCACTAATTAGGCGAGTCCTTTGCAACTTGTTTTTATCTCATGTACCCATCACCCCTCATGTAGAAGTTCCATGTTTAGGAGAGACGGGTCAGTCTTGCTGAGCCTTCGTGCTCACTGCTTGTGTTTGAAGCCTTTGCAGGGTTCTATGAGGAAGGGACTCCCGAGGAGGAGACGGAACCCCGGGAGGGGAACCCCGTCGAGTGGGAGTCGTGCACGCCGCCGAGTTTGTGTGCGTGTGTGCTATCAAGGACACGTTCACGGGCTGAACGTGAACTTGATGCGTAGTCTACGCCCGTGAGTGTAGACTGAACATATTTTGTTGTAAAAATGTTCATAAACCTCTTTATGTAATAAACTTTGCTTCCGCTTTGTACCTTTGATGTGTGTTATCCGGTGCTGTGCAATGCAGCACCCCTCAGTGTGATCCTGTCTCGACAAGACCGTGGGGTCGTGTCAGCGCTGGTATCAGAGCTCGCTTGAGGCTTAACGCACTACAAAGGTCTTCTTTTTCAAAAATCCAGTGAGAAATGAGTTAGTAGCCCATATAAGGATGTTATTAGCGTATAGAAAGTGGCATACTAACCTATTTGTCTATGTTGGAAAATCGTGCATCTCGGGACACTTTATGTCTTGGGGGGTGCACGTAAGCGCTGTCCACCAGTGCGCACAAGCTGAAGGGTGGAGCCCCACTGGTGGCAGGTAACATGACCCGCTTAATATCCTCTACGACTCTCTATGTCGTTTGGGGTATTCGAGCAACGTCTGTCCCTGGCGTGCGTGGTGCAATTTGGGAGACCCCGTCACGTGGTCTAAAACGTGAACACGTAACTCAAGGCGTGTTTGGATTGAGAACATCCGGGCGAGTGACGACGGCCGGGTCTACGAACTGTATGGATACCGGGCTCGGTGTGCAGCCAAGTCTGATGATTGTGTGTTTCTGCAGGTAGTCTAACCACGAAACGGTAGAGGTGTAGCATCCATGTGTGAGTGACGTTTAGTGCCACTGAATTAACGAAGCCGGCTAAGTCCGGTATAGGTTTTTCTTTGTGAGGACGTAGTACCGACATAATCTGGTGACGCATCGACGTCACACCCCACTAAATGAACAAATTCATTGTAAAACTTTAAGGTTTTGATCCAAAGCACTAAAACTTGATGTAACTCTTTCCCTTAATCAGGATATTCAAAGTTAATAAGTTTTCAACTTATAGGTGGCTAAGGACAGAGCACTCTGGTTTCAGCTGAATTAAGGCTGAAGTTGATCAGAGTTTAGAGGTTGAGTTCTTTCGAGGTTGGGGTCATATGATACATTTCTGCAAATAATTGGAAGAGCTTCACAACTTTTCTGTTGAGGTCCAGAGGTGTTTCAACCCTTAACCAATCGAAAAATGCAGTAGAGTTGAAACTGTCCAGAAAACAGGGCAGAGCAAAGACTCTTTGTAACTATCTGTAAATTGAGCATAACTTCCTGCATAAAAATCCAAAAATAGAAAATGAGGTAGTTCTGGAAAGATTATGAGATGGGTTACAACTTAGTAACAGAAAGTTTTGTCATATTGGGAGCATAATTAACTGGGATTCTTGGATCAAATCAGTACCTAAAGCAGGGGGGTGCTGTCCAATTTCTCCAGAAATTCTGTTAACTTTAACATCTCATAACTTTTGAACCAGGACAGATCTTAGGCCAAGAAAACACTTTCTGGAAAGATATTGAAGTTAGCATTAACTTTTATGTTGATCTCTAGAATTGGTTTTGCCTTTAGCATGGCCTAAATCAGGTCAAAATGGAAACTGGTCAGGGCTGTCATGCAGACAGAAGATCAGCAGTCAAATTTGTTTAAATTTGAACTATATTTCCAAGTTTTATGGGTTCAATGACATGTCTTTTGTTATAACTCAATGGTTTACTGTTCAAATTAATATTTGACATTTCTCAAATATATTTTTACAGATGACAGCAGATAAACAGTTCGAGAACGGGTGGGTGGAATCTCACTGTTCTCACCACAGCGGCTATCCGGAAGCATTGCGGCAGATGCTTCAATATTTCGGGTACAACCAGATGCCGCAGTACCTCACCAAAGAAGAAGGCGAGGAGGGAAACAAGATGTGGACAATCCATGTCGAGGTTCCTGCAGGACCTACGCCACCCGGGTGGGCGCTGTTCACCGTCACGGTGAAAGGTAGACAACCCGAGGGAATGTGGCAAGTGGCAGCCCGTGACACCATGTCACGTTTCTGCCAGCTACACGTGAGAGCAATGGAGGGTACTCCATACGCGCTCGTTCCGGTGGAGGGACGGGCTCATCATGTGTGGGAAGGGAGGTACCGGGAGGCAACTGATCTGGGTTGCCCAAGGTACAACCCCGCGGAGGCAAACCTCAGCCTCCAGATGAGGGCGGGAAAGGCCGTGATGGACAGCCAAGCTGTTCATACGGACCATCTCGCCGCAAAGCTCAAGAAGAGCACAAGCCATGGAGACCATTTCGAGAGTGCTCACAGCGCACTCCGCAATGTGCTCCTTCCGACGATCAAGCGACTGAACGAACAGCATAATCAGTTGCATCGTCTGAAGAAGGCGAGGAAGAAAAGCCGTGTCGACATCGCGGCGTTACAAGAGCTGGTGCAGACTTTAACCCAGCAGAATGAGGACCTTACTCAAGAGCAGGACAACGCTATTGAGGAAGGGCAAGGCTGGGAAGAGGACTACAACCAGGCCATGGACGAGGTGCATGCATTGCAGGACCTCGTACCTCCGGTATTGGGCATACTGGTGGTCTTGGGCCTTCCAGCCATGGGAAAACCCGAGATGGGAGAAGAGGTGGTAGATCCAGAGCCACCAGCAGAGGTACCAGAGGAGGACGACCCGCAGGAGGTCGAGTTCTACTCCGAGTAGGGGGTTACAGTTGCCAAGTAGGGCAGCTAGAGTAGTGTAACCCAACTTTTGTAATCGGTGACATGTCGTATAGGCAGTAGCGTATGTATAGATAGTGACGACATGAGCACGACTTCTCGGAGACCCGAGAATAATGTATATTGTATAAAGTCTATGCTTTATCAATATATGTGAATGTTGTGCAAAATATCCATGTGTCACTTCAATAGCTACTGTTGCATATGGAATTTTAAGTATGACATGTGCTAATCACTGCTGTTTTGAATTTCAGAATGACTCGTACTCGTGCCAACCCGGACGTTGGGGGTACTAGCTAATGGGGGGGGGGAGATCTCCCAACAGCCTCCCGAGGACTCCTCGGGACAGCAGCAGCAATAGCAGCAACAGCAACAGCAAACACCGCCACCGCCACTGCCAACGGTTACATTGGCCGACATTGTCACGGCAATGGCGGGTTCTCATCAGCAGCACACGGAGTTGCTGCAAACTCTCATCGCCAATACGTCTCGCCCAGAGAGACGTCAAGATCATGAGGAGTGTCAACAGAGCTCCTACTCCGACTTCCTAGCGACTCATCCCCCGGTATTCTCAAGGGCGGATGAACCTCTCGACGCGGACAACTGGCTCCACGCGATAGAGATGAAGTTCGGGCTGCTCCAAACAAGTGAGCAGCGCAAGACTCAGTTCGCGGTCCAGCAGCTCCAGGGATCCGCGAGCGCATGGTGGGCAAACTTCTGTGCTTCACAGCCCACCAACCGAGTTATGACCTGGGCGGAGTTCCGGATGGCCTTCAGGGCCTATCACATACCGCCAGGTCTGATGAAGAGGAAGACGCAGGAATTCCTACACCTGCAGCAAGGGAGCCGGAACGCACTGGAATACTCCAGGGCGTTCAACGATCTCGCGCTCTATGCGTCATATCACGCTGAAACTGATGAGAAGCGGCGGGACCACTTTTACCAGGGGCTTAACCCGCTCCTGAAGGACAAATTGGCGATGTTCAATCGCGGCAGCCTCAACGACATCATTGATGCTGCGATTGTTTAGGAGGACTCCGGCAAGGAGTTAGCAGCGGCGGAGAGAAAGTGAAGCGCGCCGCAAAGCAGCGGAGAAGGAGGCGGTCCTTCTCAGAAGTTTCGGATGGTGAATCGCCCACCATCAGGTCCACGCTGGAAGCCACCACAAAGGCCGATGCCACTCCGCAGTCGGCCGTATTCTTCACCGGCATTCAGGGCGGCACTGCCAACACCACCTCCACAACAACAAACAGCAGCAGCGGGCGATGCCGCGTGCGTATGCACCTCAGCAGCGCATGCCGGGCTTTCGTCCCCCGAGCACCACACAAGCAGCGGCCACATGTTACAAGTGTGGTCGTCCAGGACACTTCGCCAGCAGTTGCCCGGAGAGGCAAGGCGGCGGAGTTGCACCGCAGTTTCCAGGAAGGAATCAACCCCGGAACCCTACTAATGTGCGGCGGGCAAACCCTAGGCCCGGCACTGTCCACCAGCTTGCCATAGAGGACGTGGCGGAGGGTGAGCCAATCCTTGCGGGTATGTTCCAACTCCACCAGCATCCCGCCATAGTATTGTTTGATTCAGGCGCCACGCATAGCTTCATTAGCCAAGCTTTCATTGATAAATATAGCTTGCAAATACTACCCACTGATAGTCCTTATGTGATCTGTTCACCGGGTGGGAAAATTTCAGCAAGCATGATGGTTCCAAAGGCGCCATTATGCTTATATGGTAGAGTATACCCTACGTCTCTCATAATTTTAGAGGGACAAAAGGTCGATGTCATCTTAGGGATGTCGTGGTTAACCCGCCACGGCGCTGTTTTAGACACCGTCCTCCGAGTTGTGCACTTGAACTCAGAAGTGCACGAGTCTCATTCCTTATTTCTGGACAGTCCAGAAATAAAACTTCCAAGTGTCTATCAAGCCACAACCATCAGATTGGAAGATATCCCAGTGGTCCAAGAGTTCCCTGACGTGTTCCCGGAGGATTTACCGGGGATGCCGCCCGATAGAGAGGTGGAGTTCAAGATTGAACTTGCACCGGGAACCATGGCAATATCCCGAAGGCCGTACAAGATGGCGCCCAAGGAATTGGCTGAGCTGAAGACTCAGCTAACGGACCTCCTGAAGAAGGGTTTTATTAGGCCAAGCTCCTCGCCATGGGGCTGTTCGGCATTATTTGTGAAGAAGAAGGGTGAGACGTTGCGGCTTTGCGTGGACTATCATCCATTAAATGGCGTAACCATCAAGAACAAGTACCCGTTGCCACGGATCGACATGTTGTTTGATCAGTTGGTCGAAGCAAAGATCTTTTCCAAGATGGACTTAAGATCTGGGTACCATCAGATTAAGATAAGGGCTGAGGATATTCCGAAGATGGCTTTCTCGACAAGGTACGGACTTTATGAGTACCTGGTCATGTCCTTCAGCCTCACCAATGCTCCAGCTCACTTCATGTACTTGATGAACTCGGTATTCATGCCGCAGCTGGACAAGTTTGCTGTGGTCTTCATCGACGACATCCTGGTATATTCCAAGTCGGAGGAAGATCACAAGAAGCATCTGTGTATAGTCTTGCAACGGCTACGGGATCACAAGCTATACGCGAAATTCAGCAAGTGCAAATTCTGGATATCGCAAGTGCCTTTCCTCGGGCATATCATCTCAGCGGAGGGTATCGCTGTAGACCCGAGCAAGATCACTCAAGTCCTGAATTGGAAATCCCTGATAATTGTTCAGGAGGTACGGAGTTTCCTCAGACTCGTGGGATATTATCGGAGGTTCATTCCGAACTTCTTGAAGATTGCCAAGCCGATGACGGAGATGCTGAAGAAGGCTACCAAATATGTTTGGAGTCCGGTATGTGAAGCGGCATTCAAGGCTTTAGTCAAGCACCTAACATCAGCACCGGTTTTGGCACAGCCAGACACAACAAAACCATTCGATGTGTACTGCGATGCGTCCGGCATTGGGCTCGGATGTGTGCTGATGCAAGACCGAAGGGTGGTCTCGTATGGGTCACGGCAGCTTAGAAACCATGAGCAGAATTATCCAACTCATGACTTGGAGCTCGCCGCCGTGGTACTCGCACTCAAGATGTGGAGGCACTACCTACTCGGTAACCTCGTACATTTATATACCGACCACAAGAGCCTCAAGTACATATTCACTCAGAAGGAGCTGAACATGAGGCAGCGAAGATGGTTAGAATTGATAAAGGATTACGAAATAGAGATCCATTATCATCAGGGCAAGGCAAACGTAGTGGCAGATGCGCTGAGCCGCAAGTCACACGTCAACAATCTGACCATCACACCGTTGGAAGAGAGCGAACCACCACTACATGTGATTCCACACGGAGCTCTCTACAACCTAGCTTTGATCCCCACCATCCGTGAAGAGATAGCGGCAGCTCAGAAACAGGACAAGGGCATGTCGCATTTGCAGAGACATGTAGATAGTGGGGAGCTTAAATGTTTCCGGATCGACGGAGACGGCGTTCTATGGTTCAAGGACCAGATCGTCATACCCCGTAACCCGGAGTTACGGAAGAAAATTTTTTATGAGGCTCACTTATCAAAAATTTCTATTCACCCCGGCAGCAACAAAATGTATCAAGAACTCAGAAGCAAGTTTTGGTGGACACGGATGAAGAGGGAGATCGCCAAGTACGTGTCCGAGTGTGATACATGCCGAAGGGTGAAGGCAGATCATATGCAGAAACCGGGACTGCTACAACCACTGGGCGTGCCTGCCTGGAAGTGGGAGGATGTGAGCATGGACTTCATTGTCGGTTTACCCACCACCTTTCAGAAACATGATTCTGTGTGGGTGATCGTCTACCGGCTCACCAAAGTTGCCCATTTCATCCCGGTCAACACCAACTACAACGCCAAGAAGTACTCTGAACTGTACATCTCACGGATCCTCTGCTTGTACGGCGTACCCCTTACCATCATATCGGATCGGGGCACTTTATTTGTGTCCCGTTTCTGGGAGCAGCTACACGCTGCATTGGGGACGAAGCTGATCCTTAGTTCAGCGTACCACCCGCAGACGGATGGGCAAACCGAGCGGGTAAATCAGATCTAAGAAGACATGCTACGAGCTTGCGCTATCAACCACGGCAAGAATTGGGATGATTACTTGCTGTTAGCCGAGTTCTCGTACAACAATGGGTACCAAGCCAGCATCAAGATGGCGCCCTACGAGGCGCTATACGGGAGAAAATGCCGCACACCATTGAATTGGTGTGAGTCTGGCGAAAGGGTTACCTTCGGGATTGACCTTGTCAACAACGCAGAAGAAAAGGTTCGACTGATTCAAGCGAACCTAAAAGCCGCCCAATCCCGTCAGAAACAGTATGCGGACCGGAGGAGACGCCCATTGAAGTTTGAAGTCGGGGATCACGTATACCTACATGTATCTCCAATGAAGGGCGTAATAGATTCGCGGTGAGAGGAAAGTTGGCACCTCGATTCATCGGTCCATTCCAGATTACCGAAAGATGTGGATCAGTAGCATACCGGCTGAGATTACCAGAAGCACTTTCCGGTGTGCACGATGTCTTTCACATTTCCCAGCTGAGGAAGTGTCTCAAGCTATCTACTACCGTTCAGCTGGAGGACATTGAAGAGCTGCAACCGGATCTCACCTATCGGGAGGAACCGGTTCAGATTATTGATGAGAAGGCCCGAGCCACACGCAACCGTACGTTGTGGTTCTACAAGGTTCAATGGAGTAATCACTCCGTGGACGAAGTGACATGGGAGAGCGAAGGATTTCTTCGCGCTAACTACCCCAACTTTTTTTCACGTCGCATCTCCGGTAATTTTCCACCGTCCACTCTCTCATTTTCACCTTATAATCTCGGGACGAGATTCTTTTAAGGGGGGAGGAATGTAAGGGCCTCAGTTTTGACACATGCTTGAAGTGTTCATCACCACACACACACCCCTAATTTGAAGCAAGTTGATGAACACATTTGAAGAGCAAGTAACCACCATCAACATACTCATTAGAGAACAAACTCACATATTGCAAAAGTGGTATTTCCCACATGTAGTATATAGGGGCTGGGCATATGAAAAACTCCTACACATTGCTGGAATTGTCCATGCCAAGTTTCACCCAAATTCAAAACCTTTTGAGGACATTTTCGGCATAGCTAGAAAGAGGGCAGTTTGAAACTACATTCAAATTCAAACTGTTTTTATCCCATGAATTTAAAAGTGGGAGACATATTCTTACTCAGCACATTTTTGTGAGCTCAAACACCAATTTTCACTCCATTTGGAGTTGATCTTGACATGAGCTAAGTGGGGCAAATTCAAACTTTATTTGAATTTCAAACTGAACATGTGCTGAAATTTATCCAAACCAAACCCAGTTTGAATTCTAACCAATTCAAATGGCTCAAAGGTTGATAATTCAAATCACCAGGGGCTTTGTGGGAACTACTGTTTACAACAGTAGATTGGAGTTAAGTTCAGAGGTTAAAATTGAGGGTGGGACCCACATGTCATAGAGCTAAGAGGGAAGACTTGCACACAAAGTCACAGCCTCGGTGGGAAATTCCACCGAGCAGCTGCCAGGTGTGCCACCGAGAAGGAACCGGCGCCACCAGCTGCTTCCCCCTTCGTGCGCTGGCGCCCAGGGCGGCCTTCTCGTGTCCCCACGCGACCGTCACCGCCTCAGCCCGAGCGAAGACTGGTTCCCTTTATCTCCTCACGGGCGACATCGAGCTGCACCATTTTTCTTCCTCCGAGCGCTCGGTCGATCGGGAAAACGAAGAAAACAATCGCACCCTCGTTCCCCCGAGTTGCTAGGAAGCACGCTGAGCTCAAGCACCACCCTCCCAACGCCTGAACCACCGGGTTTCGGCTCCCGTTCCCGTGATCAACGACGACCGCCGTGACTGAGCTGAAGAACAGCGATCAGTCTCACGTGGACAGCGTTCCACAGGGGCTTTCATGGTCCAGCAAGAGCAGCAACAGGAGCGTGCAACCACCGTGTTGCTCTCCTCCAAGTCTTGAAGCAAACCGTGAAGAATCCGCTACGAATTTCCAGAATTTGCTCCGGCGGTCTTACACCGAGCTTCCGGTATGGATTCTTAGAATTCCCGCTCTATGATCCTCTTTAAGTTATCAAATCTTGCACATAGGCGCTGGACTAGCTGGCGATCAATTTCCTTTCTGCATTCGTGGTATGAAACCGACTAGGAGGGACGAATTTTGCGCTCGATCGAGGACGTTCATGGCGGGCACGATCGGTCACACGGTACCGACCAACTTGCCGAGCTTCCTATAGGTGTACTGATGCTGTAGAACCGATTGTTCGAGGTCTTGGCGGGTTAGAACCCACGGCCGACGGCGCCGAACCTCAACCGAGGCCGCCGCACGTCGCCAAGTTATTTCTGGTCACCGCCAGCTCGAACTGACCCCACAGATGTGTTCCTTGACGTCGATAACCCCCTGGCGGCGAGTTTCAGACTGTGCGATAGCCGGCAGCGGCAATCCGGCTAGCTGCGGGTCTGCTCCGGCGAGGGAGGCGGCGCGGGCGCGAGGGAGCGTCAGGAGGAAGAAGAAGACGCGGGGCCCGGCCGTCAGCGACTTAAAAATTCAAATCGGGATCGGGTGCGGCTGGGATCCGTTGTGCTGGCGCGCAGGAACCCCGTAGACCCCGGTGTGCCAACGCATCAGTGCGCAACACGTGTCCCCGTGGCCCACCCGCAGGTTTAAACTTTTCCCCGATTTTCAGATTTCGTTCAAACTTCAAATCCTCATAACTTTGGCTAGAAAGCTCCAAATCAAGTGAACCAAATTTTGTTGGATTCAGCTCTCTGAGCAATTTCCAGCAAATCAAGTCTCACTTCATGAAAACCCTTAATTCTCCAGAATTAATTCCTCAAAGTTTAAATTGTTTGGAATTTTAACTGGAGTTCCAATTAAGGTCAAGGACATAATTAATTGTGCAGGGCTCAATTGAGCTGTGCTGCATCTAAAACTTGACCAAGTTTCTGTTTAAGTTGTAACCAAGCCACAGTAAAAATTTTAGAGTCAATGTGTCTTTCTAGTGGGACTT
The DNA here is from genome assembly GCA_030760725.1 of Neostapfia colusana. NCBI lineage: Eukaryota > Viridiplantae > Streptophyta > Magnoliopsida > Poales > Poaceae > Neostapfia > Neostapfia colusana. The sequence goes on from JASWHV010000007.1 coordinate 27,322,748, forward strand.
ATAAACTTCACAAGTTCAAACTTAATACAAATGCATTTAAATTAATACATGTACTTCTTATATCATGTAGTCGCTAAGGTCGAGGAGGAACCCGAAGTCCTAGACTTCGTTACTCCAGAGGAGCAGCTAGCCTATGACCAAGAGCAGCAAGGCAAGCTCCGGTTTGCATTAACCTATTTACAAATTTTTATTGTTTTGAGCACTTTCTTTGAGTATCACTTAATTCCTTGCATTAGAGTCTTGTTTGGAAACCCAATTGCATAGCCAAGAAAACCATGGGTTGGGTTAGGATTGCAAACCTCGTTAGCTACTGCAAAGCTAAGTTAGGGTAGGATTCGGTACAAGTCGAGTAGTTGGAACTACTCGCGAGCATAGGCTAGAGGCACTCGACTCAGGTAGAGATAGCACATGATCCACATGGCAAGAAAGATGAGACCGAGCGGGGAGTAAGGGCAGCAGGACTTTGCAGCCTGTGTGCTGTAGCTCCGCTTATGTCGATTGAGGACCGAGCCGTGTGCGGGCCTGTTGAACAAGCTAGAACAGTACCGAAGACCTACCGGCTATATGGGAACCGGGAAACCGATGTAACTCGGGTAGCTGGGTGTTGAGGCAAAACTGGTCGTTCAGAGGGTAGGTTGAGAGCTCGAGGTGTAAATCGGCTGGCGACACTGAGATGCGCGTGCAGAGACCTCTTGCTCGGGACGATTGAACCAGTTCAACATTTGGCTAACGGGTGAAAGGTAGTTGCGTACGACGTACGTGATGGTTGTTGTAGGCAACATCAAGTACGGGCGTACGTGACGGGTTGTTCGGGTAACCCTGCAGGTGTAAATCGATTATAATCGCCGTCCCTCGCGGTCAGTGAGTACCACTTGTTCACTGTACCGTCACGTAGAAAGAACAGGCTAGTCTGTTGATTGAAAGATGGACTTGATTGTTAATGATTTGCTGTAGTTTAGAGCTAATTAAAGTTCCTTTCAACTTTGGGCAAACTACATAAGAGAAATGCGTTTCTTGTTTGATTGCGGCTCTCTCATGTGCCTTAGCGTAAGGTTCTCTACCACCTGCTGCTAAAACTTGAAAGTAAGGTTCCACTAATTAGGCGAGTCCCTTGCAACTTGTTTTTATCTCATGTACCCATCACCCCTCATGTCGAAGTTCCATGTTTAGGAGAGACGGGTCAGTCTTGCTGAGCCTTCATGCTCACTGCTTGTGTTTGAAGCTTTTGCAGGGTTCTATGAGGAAGGGACTCCCGAGGAGGAGACGGAACCCAAGGAGGGGAACCCCGTCGAGTGGGAGTCGTGCACACCGCCGAGTTAGTGTGCGTGTGTGCTAGCAAGGGCACGTTCACGGGCTGAACGTGAACTTGATGCGTAGTCTACACCCGTGAGTGTAGACTGAACATATTTTGTTGTAAAAATGTTCATAAACCTCTTTATGTAATAAACTTTGCTTCCGCTTTGTACCTTTGATGTGTGTTATCCGCTGCTGTGCAACGCCCTCAGCGTGATCCTGGCTCGACAAGACCGTGGAGTCGTGTCAGATCTCCTAGATTTCATGCTCATTAACATCATCAAGTTCTCATCATCATTATTCATATGAGTGCAGTAGCTATACATGTTTTATTTCAGCTTCCTATATCCCGTAAGTTAAGCGAAGCAAAAAGGAAAAACGACCATACCCGACTCATCAACTTTCCCGATGAAAACGATGGTTAACAAAACTAGTAAACTCCTATAAAATGGTGTCCCATCAAGTTGACTCAAGCATACGAGTTTTCGCAAATAAAACAGTTTCGAAACATGGGATCAATATGGTCAAGGGGCACTTGCCTTGCTCCCGTGGCTCTTGTCGTTCGAGCGTCTCAAAGTCTTGGTGCTGTAGATCCTCGTAGATGGCCTCTTGAGCTTGTCCTTCTACTCACGACCATGCACATACAAAATTTACAGCAATCAATCATCATGCACAAACTTTACTCAAGATGCAATGGGGTAGATGAATGCAAATCCTATGGTGCAGTTTTATTAATCCAGTTTGTACGTGTTCTTGCATGTTTTAATGGGCTTTCATGGGGTTTTATGATGAACAAGGGTGTAGGGATCAAGTGTGTACGTGGTTATGATCTTGACTCAAGATCTAGAACAATTTCACCGTCAAAAACCGATCAATACACGACCTGTCCACACGTAAAAGTTTCTGCTCGAAAGGGGCGAAGAAAACGGATGCGTAGAAACAGCGGCGACGTCGTAAGATGGGTAATGGGGACCTACCTCAATTCCTAATGGTGACAGGGCCTTCCTTCTAGCAATGGCAGCAGTGGGCAATTTTTCTATGTAAAATTTTGGTAGGACAGATCGTCGGGCTTCTTCTCTGCGACGGCGAGGCGTGACAGGGCTCGACGGCGGCCAAATTTCGGCAAGGGGGGGGGGGAACTTGGTGACTTGGCAGCAAGGAAGGGGGCTTGGCAGCAGGGGGGGACGACCAAAAGAGAGAGGGGTCAGCCAAGGGGGTGGGGGTTATATTTATAAGGGGAAAAAGGAGAGTCCTACTCCAATTGGAGCTTAAATAAGAGTTTTATTCAATTTTTTTAGGATCTTAACAAACTTATATCTTGTGGTGCGGCAGCCTTGGGGATTTTATCCCCAAAATGTGGGGAAAATTCCCTTTTTTAGGAATTGGGAAATTTAGAAATTTTGGGGGAAATTTGGGAATGGCTCATTTCAGCTATATTTTTCCCATTCCTGACCATTTCTATGTCAGCTGACTCTGGAGCATCATACCATACCACTTCAAATGCTGGTATACTCTCTTCCACCCACCCTCCCAATCCCTCCTTTCCTTCATCTATCGTTGTTGGGAATGGGTCTGTTCTTCTGGTCACCTCAGTAGGTGATTCTGGTCTCCCGGGTTCTTCCCAGCTTAAAAACATTCTTGTTGCTCTAGATATCATTCAAAACTTGCTTAAAAACCGCCTTTTGCTTTGACTACGACATCTTCATCCACCATTTGGCATCGTCGGCTTGGCCACCCTGGTGCAGATGCTATGTTGAAGTTGTCCAGTAGTTCTGTTATCTTGGGTTCTAGGGGTACACATGACTCTTTATGGCATATTTTTCAGCTTGGTCGCCATGTTTGGCTCCCTTTTCCCACTTCTGTGACTCATGTTGAGCACGCTTATGATCTTATAAATTGTGATTTCTGGACATCACCCGTTACCAGTGTATTGGGCTTTAATTATTACTTGGTGATCATTGATAATTTTTCTCACTTTTCGTGGACTTTTCCATTATGATTGAAGTCTGAGACTTTTGTTACTCTTTCTCACTTCTTTGTTTGGATTTCCACTGAGTTTGGGCGCACCATCCGAGTTGTCCAGTGTGATAACGGACGCGAGTTCGAGAACTCTGTGTTTCATAACTTTCTCTCCGCACATGGGGTACAGCTATGCATGTCTTGTCCTTATACCTCCCCTCAGAACAGCAAGGCAGAGCACATGATTTGCACCACTAATGATGTCATGCGCTCCCTGATGTTCCAGGCATCTGTTCCAGCCCGATACTGGGTGGAGGCTCTCCACACTGCCACACTTTTAATTAATCGCCTTCCTACCAAGGTGATTCGTGCCTCCACCCTCTATTTTTCCTTATATGGCACCAATCCTCTTTACGACCACCTTCGAGTTTTCAGGTGCGCTTGCTACCATAACCTTTCCGCCACTGCCCCACATAAGCTTGCGCCCCGCTTGACACAATGTGTTTTCCTAGGGTATTCCCTTGATCATAAGGGGTACCGGTGCTTAGATCTCACCACTCACCGCCGTTTGATCTCTCGACACGTCGTCTTCGATGAGTCCTCCTTTCCCTTCTCCACCACCTCTTCTGGTTTCACCACAGAGCTGGATTCTCTTTTTCCCACTGACCCCGAGGCTGCTCCCCAGCTGCCTTGGCCTCTTTCTTCTGCAGGTTCGACACAAGCTACGCCTCAGGTGCCCCCGACGTCACCTTCTGCACCACGTGCGGCATCGACGCCTCCAACGTCACCTGCTGTACCTCGGGTGGCCCAGACGTCACCAGCTGTGCCACGCGCGGCCTCAGCTTCCCCGACGTCGCCCGCTGCACCTCGGGTGACCCCTACGTCACCAGCTGCGCCACGAGCGACCTCAGCTTCCCCGATGTCACCTACAGCAAGCCCAACGTCCCTGATGTCACCAGTAGCACCAGGCGCAGCACCGACGATGACCCCGACATCTCGTTTCACTGACCCCGCCCTTGTCTACCAGCGATGAGCGCGGGATGGGGCCCCAGCTCTAGCTGTCCACGCACGGCACCGGAGCCCTCTACACCAACCGACGTGCCACGCGCGGCCTCGAGGCCCACTCTCGTCTATCCAGGAAGGGAGCGGGTTGGTGTACCCGAGCACCCAGTGTACAATCCTCCTCTGCTCCATAGGGATCCCGGTCATGTCCACTCGATGGTGACTCGACGTGCGTCCGAGAGTCTCCGGCCGGTTGAGCGCTTCTTCGGAACTGTCTTCTCGTCGACGACGTCTCCACCGACCGACTCTTCTTCGATCTCACCCATACCAACTTTCATCCGTAGCGCCCTCACTAACCCTCACTTGCGTCGCGCTATGGAGGAAGAGTATGAGGCCCTGCTTGCCAACCGGACCTGGGACCTGGATCCCCGCCCCGGTCTTGGCAATGTTGTCACGGGCAAGTTGGTATCACATAAGAAGAAGGCGGACGGTACCTTGGAGAGGTACAAGGCTCGGTGGGTACTTCGAGGCTTCACTCAGCGCCCTGGAGTCGACTAGGACGACACCTTCAGCCCGGTGGTGAAGCCGGCGACGGTTCGTACCGTTCTATCGCTGGCTCTCTCGTGTTCTTGGCCCGTCCACCAGTTGGACGTCAAGAATGACTTCCTTCATGGTACACTGACCGAGATGGTGTACTGCAGTCATCCGTTAGGATTTGTTGACTCAGCTCATCCAGACAAGGTCTGTAAGCTGAACAAATCCCTGTACGGTCTGAAGCAGGCACCGAGAGCCTGATATAGCCGGTTCGCCTCCTTTTTTGTCTCGCAGGGCTTCGTCGAAGCCAAGTCGGACACTTCGCTATTTGTCTACCGATGTGGCAGTGACACTGCTTATCTGCTACTGTACGTTGATGACATTAAACTGACAGTGTCCAGTCTGGCTCTTCTTCGGCGTACTATCTCTACTGTACAGAAGGAGTTCGCTATAAAGGACTTGGGCCACCTCCACCACTTCCTAGGTATTGCGGTCGAGGACCGACTAGGTGGCTTGTTCCTTCACCAGCGATAGTATGGCCTGGACATCCTCCAGCGAGCGGGCATGGCTGAGTGCAAGCCGTGCTCCACTCTAGTGGATACCCAGGCGAAGATCTCCGCTACCGACGGGACACTCGCCACTGACCCCACTGCTTACAGGAGTCTTGTAGGTGCTCTTCAGTACCTCACCTTCACCAGGCCGGATATCTCCTATGCGGTTCAGTAGGTGTGCCTCCACATGCATGACCGGAGGGAGCCGCACCTCACCGCTGTAAAGCGGATTCTTCGGTACCTGTGTGGCACCCTCTACTACGGCCTTGTCCTTCGACATGACGCGGCCTCCGAGCTGGTTGCGTACACTGATGCTGACTTGGAAAGCTGCCTAGACACTCGCCGGTCTACCTCTGGGTACACTGTTTTCCTGGGCGGTAATCTCGCCTCCTGGTCCTCGAAGCAATAGCACGTGGTGTCACGTTCGAGTGCTGAGGCGGAGTATCGCGCCGTGGCTAACGGCGTGGCTGAGGCTTATCCAGCCGCTGCTTCAGGAGCTCCACACTCCCGTCGCCAGGAGCACTCTGATCTACTGCGACAATGTCAGCATCGTGTACCTCTCCACCAACCCTGTCCAGCATCAGCACACGAAGCATGTGGAGATTGACCTCCACTTTTTTCGTGAGCGGTTTGCACGCGACGAGGTTCGGGTACACCATGTCCTGACGATGAAACAGTTCACTGACATCTTCACGAAGGGCCTCCCGTCGCCGCTGTTTTCGGAGTTTCGGTCCAGCCTCAACATCTGCAGTGGCTAGATGTTGTGACTGCGGGGGGGTTAGACTTTATAATTATGTGAGTAACACAGGGGTATTTTAGTCTTTAGTGAGGAATTAGGATTAGGGGTAGTTTAGTTTTTTCCCCTCACCCAATCCCTCTATAATGGACCCTGTACCCACATGATGTATTCATGTAATACAGTCCAGATTTATCCCTCTAATAAGTACTAATGTAATGCAATCTAATGCTAACACTATTTCTATGCAATGTATGCTAACATACATATTTAAATATTGTCTCAGGTTCTCAGCTATTTATATCTAACTCTAGTTTCATTTGTCGAGTAGATGAAGAGGAATTGTTTTGCATGTGTGATCCAGATAACTAATATTATGGTGATCAGTCTAATCATATGGCCTTATCTTATTCCCAGGTGTATGAAATCATGTAACTAATCAGATGTCTTTGTTGCCCGAGCATAGGTTTAGGGCCAATGCAAGTTTATAGCCACACTGGCGGCAGCTGAAAGGTTGTGTGCCTGAATTGTCCATGCCACCAAATCAGCCAGAACAAACTCTCGGCATCACCCTGGACATGGACAACACGGAACGTGTCCAGTGGCTCCAAGAGATTGCCTGTGATTCATGGCTGATTAGTGTCTCATCATTCATTGGTGCAAAATTATTGGATGCTGATGGAAAGTATTTAATATTTTTTATTATATTTATCCCTAATATAAAACCCAGTTCTAATTATTTTACACATGCTGAGTTATCTTGAGACGAATTGGTTACATAGATCTAGCACAGAAATAATGTAACCAATTTTCTATAAAGCTAAAGTAAATTTATAACAAGAAAAATTTTATATGGAAAGCAGATAAATTGATTTCTCCATGTAGCTATACAGACTGGCTTCTTTCTGACAGACAAGGCCATTCAATAAATTTATTTTTATAAAATTTTGCAGAATTTGGAACATACCAATATGGACCTTTTATATTTAACTAACATATTATTTATTTTTCCGTAACTGGTAGTAAAAGACATACTAGACTCTTCTGCAACGCACCTAGATACAGTGCCTCAGAGTGAATAAGAAAAATCCTTCCGATGCAATACATGTTGGGTGTTTGCCTCACAAAACTCTCACGGATTTGTGATGCAAATCGGGTAGGGAAGTCAACAAGTGTTGTAGGATCAAATCTCTGGAGTTTTTCGTGGAGTACCGAAGAGAAAATGAACTCGGATGAGTTGTGGCGGCGCTCAACAAACTCCAGCACTCTCTCCTCCTTTTATTAACCGAAGGCAACACCCTTGCAACAACTTAGCCGGGCTTTGCACCATACGAAATTTGAAAACATGCAGCACATGCATGTGCCATGCACGTATGACCCAAAAGCCCCCCAGGGTTTTGGAAATCAAAGTGAAAACACACACCTACTAGGACTAGGTGCAACACATGAGACACAGGACACACCCCTGGTTCTTATCACGTGTGCATTATTTCCTTGAAAACATAAAGGAAACTAAGCTTGATCAATCTTCAGAAGTACTCAACAATCTCCCTATACTTCTGAGATTTGATCTCCTGAACTCCAATCTTCTCACGAAGCTCTTAAAAAGCAGTACGTCCCAGTGGTTTTTTGAGAATGTCAGCAAGTTCATCCTTTGTCCCAACATGCTCCAAGATGACTTCTCCTCTATCAACACATTCTCTGACAAAATAAAACTTGATGTCAATGTGTTTACTTCTATCATGCAGCACTGGATTCTTTGCTAAAGCAATTTCTGCTGTGTTATCCATCTTATTCACTGGTGGAGGTACTTGAATTCTTGTCACCTCTTCAAGCACATGCCTGAGCCAAACAGCCTGACTTGCTGCTGCTGCTCCAGCCACATACTCAGCTTCACATGTGGACTTTGCCACAGCCTTTTGCTTATGAGACATCCAGCTGATAGGATTCTCACTCAGGAAGAAAATGACTCCTGTTGTGCTTCTCCGGTCATCCACATCTCCCCCAAAATCACTATCACTATAGCCTCTTAACTCAAGACTTCCTTCGCCTCGGTTGTAAGACAAGCCATATCTTATTGTAGCTGCCACATACCGAAGCAGATGTTTCAAAGCCACCATGTGTTCCTCTTGAGGTTCTGACATGAACCTGCTCAAGTACCCAACACCAAAACTAAGATCAGGCCGAGTATGTAGAAGATACCTGAGTCCGCCAATTATGCTGCGATAAGTGGTTGGATCAGTGAGTGGTGCTGTACTTCTCTTGGTAAGCTTCAACCGGGATTCCATGGGAGTGGAACACCCATTGCAACTTATCATCCCACTCCGTTCCAGCAACTTTGCAGCATAAGCTCCTTGACACAATTCAATACCATGTCTCCCTTGCTTTACTTCAATACCAAGATAGTAAGACAAGCTTCCTAGATCACTCATGCAAAACTTCCCCTTCATTTTCTCCTTGAACCGACTGATCTCCTCCATGTTCTCCCCCACAATCAGCAAGTCATCAACATACACACCCACAATGAGTCTTGCCTCACCTCCAAGCTTAGTGTACAAACCATGTTCTGATTTGCACCGTGTGAAACCAAGTTGATTGATACTTTCATCAAGCTTACAGTTCCATGCCCGAGGAGCTTGTCTCAAACCATAAAAAGCCTTGTGAAGTCTTAAAACCCACTTCTCCTTGCCTTGAGCTATGAAACCCGGTGGTTGAGTGACATAGATCTCCTCTTCAAGACTCCCATTCAAGAAGGCAGATTTCACATCCATGTGATGAACATGCCACCCAAAATGTGCTGCAACAGCTAATACAATTCTCACAGACTCCATCCTTGTAACTGGTGAAAAAACTTCTTCAAAATCAACTCCTTGATTCTGCACATACCCCTTCACAACCAGCCTTGCTTTATGGCGTATAACATTCCCATGCTCATCTTTCTTCAACTTGAAAACCCATTTCAAGCTAATGGCACGATATCCCTCCGGAAGATGTACCAATGACCATGTTTTGATCTCTTCGATGGATGTGAGCTCCTCAATCATGGCAATACGCAACTCCTTGGTCCTCAAAGCATCTTCTGCTGTGCATGGCTCTTCACTTATGACAACCAGAAGCTCATCTACTCCTCCTTCCGGTTCACAATTTGGCACCATCTCAAGAATGTTTCTCATGGAACGATAACGAAGTGGTGCTTCTTTCAGATCACTATAAATTTCTGGTGACAAGAAGGAGGTGACACAAACTCCACATCCTTGGATGCTTGCTGCCTCAGTTGTCATTGAAGACACTCCTTCAGCTTGGGTTTTCTCACCCTGACCAATGTCACAAGATGAAGTACTCACTCCACAAGGGTTTTCACCACGGAAGATGTACTCCACCCGAAAGATGTCTTCATTATTCACCACTTCACTTGTTTCGGCTGCATCTCACTTCCATGGGCGGTTTTCTTCAAACACAGCATCATGTGACACGTGAACACTCTCCGTGTCTGGATTGTAAAACCTCCACGCCTTACTTCCTTTCTCATATCTAATGAAGACCATTGGAATACTCCGATCTTCAAGCTTGCTAAGACGTTTGCTTCCCTGTTTCACATGTGCCATACAGCCGAAAGTGCGCAAATGATGTACACTAGGTTTCTTGTCATGCCATACCTCATATGTAGTCTTCTTCTCAACACTCCGAGTAGGAGATCGGTTCAACACATACACAGCAGTGGTCACCGCCTCCCCCCAGAACCAACCGGGCATATTCATTGCTTTCAACATACTTCTTGCCATTCCCATGACAGTTTGGTTCCTTCTCTCAACTACCCCGTTCAGCTCAGGAGAATATGGAGCTGTCAAGTGACGTTGAACACCCTCCTTGATGCAATACTCAACAAAAGCCCAAGCTGTGAACTCTTCACCATGATCTGTGTGAAAAGTTACATTCTTCCTCCCTGCCTCAGCTTCAACACTTGATTGAAAAGTCATGAAAGTACTGATTGCTTGATCCTTTGTGCTGATTAGAAACACCCACATGTATCTACTGAGATCATCCACAAGAAGAAAGAAAAACCTGCTGCCTCTTGGAGTTGCCGGCTTCACTGGTCCACAAAGATCTCCATGCACAAGTTCAAGTTTCTTCTCAGCTCGGTACCTTGCCATGCACGGGAACGGTTGACGTCTTTGTTTCCCAGCAAGGCAGCTATCACACTTCTCCTCAGTTTGAGTGATAGTTGGCAACCCATACACAAGCTGCTCTTCGGCAAGCCTTCTGAGACTCCGAAAGTTCAAATGCCCCATTCTTGCATGCCACATCCATGTTGCATTGCTGACACGACCCCACGGTCTTGTCGAGCCAGGATCACGCTGAGGGGTGCTGCGCTGCACAGCACCGGATAACACACATCAAAGGTACAAAGCGGAAGCAAAGTTTATTACATAAAGAGGTTTATGAACATTTTTACAACAAAATATGTTCAGTCTACCCTCACGGGCGTAGACTAAGCATCAAGTTCACGTTCAGCCCGTGAACGTGTCCTTGCTAGCACACACGCACACTAACTCGGCGGCGTGCACGACTCCCACTCGACGGGGTTCCCCTCCTGGGGTTCCGTCTCCTCCTCGGGAGTCCCTTCCTCATAGAACCCTGCAAAAGCTTCAAACACAAGCAGTGAGCACGAAGGCTCAGCAAGACTGACCCGTCTCTGCTAAACATGGAACTTCTACATGAGGGTGATGGGTGCATGAGATAAAAAAACAAGTTGCAAAGGACTCACCTAATTAGTGGAACCTTACTTTCAAGTTTTAGCAGCAGGTGGTAGAGAACCTTACGCTAAGGCACATGAGAGAGCCGCAATCAAACAAGAAACACATTTCTCTCATGTAGTTTGCCCAAAGTTGAAAGGAACTTTAATTAGCTCTAAACTACAGCAAATCATTAACAATCAAGTCCATCTTTCAATCAGCAACATTTTAACATGTAACTAGCCTGTTCTTTCTACGTCACGGTACAGTGAACAAGTGGTACTCACTGACCGCGAGGGACGGGCGATTATAATCGATTTACACCTGCAGGGTTACCCGAACAACCCATCACGTACACCCGTACTCGATGTTGCCTACAACAACCATCACGGACGTCGTACGCAACTACCTTTCACCCGTTAGCCAAATGTTGAACCGGTCTAATCGTCCCGAGCAAGAGGTCTCTGCACGCGCATCTCAGTGCCGCCAGCCGATTTACACCTCGAGCTCTCAACCTACCGTCTGAACGACCAGCTATGCCTCAACACCCAGCTACCCGAGTTACATCGGTTTCCAGGTTCCCATATAGCCGGTAGGTCTTCGGTACTGTTCTAGCTTGTTCAACAGGCCCGCACATGGCTTGGTCCTCAATCGACACAAGCAGAGCTACAGCACACAGGCCCCAAAGTCCTGCTGCTTTTACTCTCCGCTCGGTCTCATCTTTCTTTCCATGTGGATCATGTGCTATCTCTACCCGAGTCGAGTGCCTCTAGCCTATGCTCGTGAGTAGTTCCAACTACTCGACTTGTACCGAATCCTACCCTAACTTAGCTTTGCAGTAGCTAACGGGGTTTGCAATCCTAACCCAACCCATGGTTTTCTTGGCTATGCAATTGGGTTTCCAAACAAGACTCTAATGCAAGGAATTAAGTGATACTCAAAGAAAGTGCTCAAAACAATAAAAATTTGTAAATAGGTTAATGCAAACCGGAGCTTGCCTTGCTGCTCTTGTTCGTAGGCTAGCTGCTCCTCCAGAGTAACGAAGACTAGGACTTCGGGTTCCTCCTCGACCTTAGCGACTACATGATATAAGAAGTACATGTATTAATTTAAATGCATTTGTATTAAGTTTGAACTTGTGAAGTTTATAAGTCCCACTAGACAGACACATTGACTCTGAAATTTTTACTGTGGGTTGGTTACAACTTAAACAGAGACTTGGTCAAGTTTTAGATGCAGCACAGCTCAATTGAGCCCTGCACAATTAATTATGTCCTTGATCTTAATTGGAACTCTTAGGTTGTTCTAGGGATTTTCATGGAACAATCCATGGCTTTCTGAAAACTAGATTTTCAGAGGGTTCTAATGGAGTTGGTCTCACTTAATTTGAAGGTTCCTAACTAAAGATATGAGCTACACAATTTCAGAGAAAATTCTGAAAATGTTTCTGAACATTTTCTATTTTCTCTGGAACAGTTTCACTAATCACACCATTAGGTGGACCAAATGAGCTCAAATGGACCTGAACTTTTTATGGTAGTTCAGGGATATTTTTGTGAACATCCCAGCAAAAGTTCAGAATTTTCCTCCAAGGGATTCTCCAGTTAAAATTCCAAATAGTTTAAACTTTGAGGAATCAATTCTGGAGAATTAAGGGTTTTCATGATATGAAAGTTGATTTGCTGGAAAGTTCTCAGAGAGCTGAATCCAACAAAATTTGTTTCACTCGATTTGGAGCTTTCTAGCCAAAGTTATGAGGATTTGAAGTTTGAATGAAATCTGAAAATCGGGAAAAAGTTTAAACCTGCGGGTGGGCACGGGGACACGTGTTGCGCACTGAGGCGTCGGCACACCGGGGTCTACGGGGTTCCTGCACGCCAGCACAATGGATCCCAGCCGCACCCGATCCCGATTTGAATTTTTAAGTCGCTGACGGCCGGGCCCGCGTCTTCTTCTTCCTCCCGACGCTCCCTCGCTCCCGCGCCGCCTCCCTCGCCGGAGCAGACCCGCAGATCGCCGGATTGCCGCTGCCGGCTATCGCACGGTCTGAAACTCACCACCACGGGGTTATCGACGTCAAGGAACACGTCTGTGGGGTCAGTTCGAGCTGGCGGTGACCGGAAACAACCTGGCGACGTGCGGTGGCCTCGGTTGAGGTTCGGCGCCGTCGGCTGTTGGTTCTAAACCACCAAGACCTCGAACAATCGGTTTTACAGCATCAGTACACCTATAGGAAGCTTGACAAGGTTTCAAAGGTGTTCAAATATTGCGGCAAGTTGGTCGGCACCATGTGACCGATCGTGCCCGCCATGAACGTCCTCGATCGAGCTCAAAATCCGTCCCTCCTAGTCGGTTTCATACCACGGATGCAGAAACGAAATTGATCGCCGGCTAGTCCAGCGCCTATGTGCAAGATTTGATAACTTAAAGAGGATCATAGAGCGGGAATTCGAAGAATCTGTACCGGAAGCTCGGTTTATGACTGCCAGAGCAAAATCTGGAAATTCATAGCGGATTCTTCACGGTTTGCTTCAAGACTTGGAGGAGAGCAACACGGTGGTCGCGTGCTCCTGTTGCCGCTCTTGCTGGACCGTGAAAGCCCCTGTGGAATGCTGTCCACATGAGACCGATCGCTGTTCTTCAGCTCAGTCGCGGCGGTCGTCGTTGATCACGGGAACGGGAGCCGAAACCCGGTGGTTCAGGCGTTGGGAGGGTGGTTCTTGAGCTCAGCGTGCTGCCTAGCAACTCAGGGGAACGAGGGTGCGATTGTTTTCTTTGTTTTCCCGATCGACCGAGCGCTCGGAGGAAGAAAAATGGCGCTGCTCAATGTCGCCCGTGAGGAGATAAAGGCAACCGGTCTTCGCTCGGGCTGAGGCAGTGACCGTCGCGTGGGGGCACGAGAAGGCCACCCTGGGCGCCAGCGCGCGAAGGGGGAAGCAGCTGGTGGCGCCGGTTCCTTCTCGGTGGCACACCCGGCAGCTGCTCGGTGGAATTTCCCACCGAGGCTGTGACTTTGTGTGCAAGTCTTCCCTCTTAGCTCTATGACATGTGGGTCCCACCCTCAATTTTAACCTCTGAACTTAACTCCAATCTACTGTTGTAAACAGTAGTTCCCACAAAGCCCCTGGTGATTTGAATTATCAACCTTTGAGCCATTTGAATTGGTTAGAATTCAAATTGGGTTTGGTTTGGATAAATTTCAGCACATGTTCAGTTTGAAATTCAAATAAAGTTTCAATTTGCCCCACTTAGCTCATCTCAAGATCAACTCCAAATGGAGTGAAAATTGGTGTGCGAGCTCACAAAAATGTGCTGAGTAAGAATATGTCTCCCACTTTTGAATTCATGGGATAAAAACAGTTTGAATTTGAATGTAGTTTCAAACTGCCCTCTTTCTAGCTATGCCCAAAAGGACCTCAAAAGGTTTTGAATTTGCGTGAAACTTGGCATGGACAATCCCAGCAATGTGTAGGAGTTTTTCATATGCCCAGCCCCTATATACTACATGTGGGAAATACCACTTTTGCAATATGTGAGTTTGTTCTCTAATGAGTATGTTGATGGTGGTTACTTGCTCTTCAAATGTGTTCATCAACTTGCTTCAAATGAGGTGTGTGTGTGTGGTGATGAACACTTCAAGCATGTGTCAAAACTGAGGCCCTTACATTCCTCCCCCCTTAAAAGAATCTCGTCCCGAGATTATATGGTGAAAATGAGAGAGAGGACGGTGGAAAATTACCGGAGATGCGACGTGAAAAAAAGTCGGGGTAGTTAGCGTGAATAAATCCTTCGCTCTCCCATGTCGCTTCGTCCACGGACTGATTACTCCATAGAACCTTGTAGAACCACAACGTACGGTTGCGTGTGGCTCGGGCCTTCTCATCAATAATCTGAACAGGTTCCTCCCGATAGGTGAGATCCGGTTGCAGTTCTTCAATGTCCTCCAGCTGAACGGTAGTAGATAGCTTGAGACACTTCCTCAGCTGGGAAATGTGAAAGACGTCGTGCACACCGGAAAGTGCTTCTGGTAATCTCAGCCGGTATGCTACTGATCCACATCTTTCGGTAATCTGGAACGGACCGATGAATCGGGGTGCCAACTTTCCTCTCACCCCGAATCTATTTACGCCCTTCATTGGAGACACACGTAGGTATATGTGATCCCCGACTTCAAACTGCAATGGGCGTCTTCTCCGGTCTGCATACTGTTTCTGATGGGATTGGGCGGCTTTTAGGTTCGCTTGAATCAGTTGAACCTTTTCTTACGCGTTGTTGACAAGGTCAATCCCGAAGGTAACCCTTTCGCCAGACTCACACCAATTCAATGGTGTGCGGCATTTTCTCCCGTATAGCGCCTCGTAGAGCGCCATCTTGATGCTGGCTTGGTACCCATTGTGGTATGAGAACTCGGCTAACGGCATGTAATCATCCCAATTCTTGCCGTGGTTGATAGCGCAAGCTCGTAGCATGTCTTCTAAGATCTGATTTACCCGCTCGGCTTGCCCATCCGTCTGCGGGTGGTACGCTGAACTACGGATCAGCTTCATCCCCAATGCAGCGTGTAGCCGCTCCCAGAAACGGGACACAAATAAAGTTCCCCGATCCGATATGATGGTACGGGGTACGCCGTACAAGCAGAGGATCCGTGAGATGTACAGTTCAGCGTACTTCTTGGCGTTGTAGTTGGTGTTGACCGGGATGAAATGGGCAACTTTGTTGAGCCGGTCGACGATCATCCACAAAGAATCATGTTCCTGAAAGGTGGTGGGTTAACCGACGATGAAGTCCATGCTCACATCCTCCCACTTCCAGGCAGGCACGCCCAGTGGTTGTAGCAGTCCCGGTTTCCGCATATGATCTGCCTTCACCCTTCGGCATGTATCACACTCGGACACGTACTTGGCGATCTCCCGCTTCATCCGTGTCCACCAAAACTTGCTTCTGAGTTCTTGATACATTTTGTTGCTGCTGGGGTGAATAGAAAATTTTGATAAGTGAGCCTCATCAAAAAATTTCTTCCGTAACTACGGGTTATGGGGTACGACGATCCGGTCCTTGAACCATAGAACGCCGTCTCCATCCTTCCGGAAACATTTAAGCTCCCCACTATCTACACGTCTCCGCAAATGCGACATGCCCTTGTCCTGTTTCTGAGCTGCCGATATCTCTTCACGGATGGTGGGGATCAAAGCTAGGTTGTAGAGAGCTCCGTGTGGAATCACATGTAGTGGTGGTTCGCTCTCTTCCAACGGTGTGATGGTCAGATTGTTGACGTGTGACTTGCGGCTCAGCGCATCTGCCACTACGTTTGCCTTGCCCGGATGATAATGGATCTCTATTTCATAATCCTTTATCAATTCTAACCATCTTCACTGCCTCATGTTCAGCTCCTTCTGAGTGAATATGTACTTGAGGCTCTTGTGGTCGGTATATAAATGTATGAGGTTACCGAGTAGGTAGTGCCTCCACATCTTGAGTGTGAGTACCACGGCAGCGAGCTCCAAGTCATGAGTTGGATAGTTCTGCTCATGGTTTCTAAGCTGCCGTGACCCATACGCGACCACCCTTCGGTCTTGCATCAGCACACATCCGAGCCCAATGCCGGATGCATCGCAGTACACATCGAACGGTTTTGTTGTGTCTGGCTGTGCCAAAACCGGTGCTGATGTTAGGTGCTTGACTAAAGCCTTGAATGCTGCTTCACATACCAGACTCCAAACATATTTGGTAGCCTTCTTCAGCAGCTCCGTCATCGGCTTGGCAATCTTCGAGAAGTTCGGAATGAACCTCCGATAATATCCCGCAAGTTCGAGGAAACTCCGTACATCATGAACAGTTCTCGGGGATTTCTAATTCAGCACTTGAGTGATCTTGCTCGGGTCTACAGCGATATCCTCCGCTGATATGATATGCCCGAGGAAAGGCACTTGCGATATCCAGAATTCACACTTGCTGAATTTCGCGTATAGCTTGTGATCCCGCAGCCGTTGCAAGACTATACGCAGATGCTTCTTGTGATCTTCCTCTGACTTGGAATATACCAGGATGTCGTCGATGAAGACCACGACAAACTTGTCCAGCTCCGGCATGAATACCGAGTTCATCAAGTACATGAAGTGAGCTGGAGCATTGGTGAGGCCGAAGGACATGACCAGGTACTCATAAAGTCCGTACCTTGTCGAGAAAGCCGTCTTCGGAATATCCTCAGCCCTTATCTTAATCTGATGGTACCCGGATCTTAAGTCCATCTTGGAAAAGATCTTTGCTTCGACCAACTGATCAAACAACATGTCGATCCGTGGCAACGGGTACTTGTTCTTGATGGTTACGGCATTTAATGGACGATAGTCCATGCAAAGCCGCAACGTCTCATCCTTCTTCTTCACAAATAATGCTGAACAGTCCCATGGCGAGGAGCTCGGCCTAATAAAACCCTTCTCCAGGAGGTCCGTTAGCTGAGTCTTCAGCTCAGCCAATTCCTTGGGCGCCATCTTGTACGGCCTTCAGGATATTGGCATGGTTCCCGGTGCAAGTTCAATCTTAAACTCCACCTCTCTATCGGGCGGCATCCCTGGTAAATCCTCTGGGAACACGTCAGTGAACTCTTGGACCACTGGAATATCTTCCAATCTGATGGTTGTGGCTTGATAGACACTTGGAAGTTTTATTTCTGGACTGTCCAGAAATAAGGAATGAGACTCGTGCACTTCTGAGTTCAAGTGCACAACTCGGAGGACGGTTCTAAAACAGCGCCGTGGCGGGTTAACCATGACATCCCTAAGATGACATCGACCTTTTGTCCCTCTAAAATTATGAGAGACGTAGGGTATACTCTACCCTCTAAGCATAATGGCGCCTTTGGAACCACCATGCTTGCTGAAATTTTCCCACCCGGTGAACAGATCACATAAGGACTATCGGTGGGTAGTATTTGCAAGCTATATTTATCAATGAAAGCTTGGCTAATGAAGCTATGTGTGGCGCCTGAATCAAACAACACTATGGTGGGATGCTGGTGGAGTTGGAACATACCCGCAAGGATTGGCTCACCCTCCGGCACGTCCTCTATGGCAAGCTGGTGGACAGTGCCGGGCCTAGGGTTTGCCCGCCACGCATTAGTAGGGTTCCGTGGTTGATTCCTCCCTGGAAACTGCGGTGCAACTCCGCCGCCTTGCCTCTCCGGGCAACTGCTGGTGAGGTGTCCTGGACGACCACACTTGTAACATGTGGCCGCTGCTTGTGCGGTGCTCGGGGGACGATAGCCCGGCATGCGCTGCTGAGGTGCATACGCACGCGGCATCGCCCGCTGCTGCTGTTGATGTTGTGGAGGTGGTATTGGCAGTGCCGGCCTGAATGCCGGTGAAGAATACGGCCGACTGCGGAATGGCATCGGCCTTTGTGGTGGCTGCCAGCGTGGACCTGATGGTGGGCGATTCACCATCCGAAACTTCTGAGAAGGACCGCCTCCTTCTCCGCTGCTTTGCGGCGCGCTTCGCTTTCTCTCCGCCGCCGCTAACTCCTTGCCGGAGTCCTCCTGAACAATCGCAGCATCAATGATGTCGTTGAGGCTGCCGCGATTGAACATCGCCAATTTGTCCTTCAGGAGCGGGCCAAGACCCTGGTAAAAGTGGTCCTGCCGCTTCTCGTCAGTATCGGCGTGATATGATGCATAGAGCGCGAGATCGTTGAACACCCTGGAGTATTCCAGTGCGTTCCGGCTCACTTGCTGCAGGTGTAGGAATTCCTGCGTCTTCCTCTTCATCAGACCTGGCGGTATGTGATAGGCCCTGATGGCCGTCCGGAACTCCGCCCAGGTCATAACTCGGTCGGTGGGCTGTGAAGCACAGAAGTTTGCCCACCACGCGCTCGCGGATCCCTGGAGCTGCTGGACCGCGAACTGAGTCTTGCGCTGCTCACTTATTTGGAGCAGCCCGAACTTCATCTCTATCGCGCGGAGCCAGTTGTCCGCGTCGAGAGGTTCATTCGCCCTTGAGAATACCGGGGGATGAGTCGCTAGAAAGTCAGAGTAGGAGCTCTGTTGACGCTCCTCACGATCTTGACGTCTCTCTGGGCGAGACGTATTGGCGATGAGAGTTTGCAGCAACCCCGTGTACTGCTGATGAGAACCCGCCATTGCCGCGACAATGTCGGCCAATGTAACCGTTGGCAGTGGCGGTGGCGGTGTTTGCTGTTGCTGTTGCTGCTGCTGTCCCGAGGAGTCCTCGGGAGGCTGTTGGGAGATCTCCCCCCCTTGGCTAGTACCCCCAACGTCCGGGTTGGCACGAGTACGAGTCATTCTGAAATTCAAAACAGCAGCGATTAGCACATGTCATACTTAAAATTCCATATGCAACAGTAGGTATTGAAGTGACACATGAATAATTTGCACAACATTCACATATATTGATAAAGCATAGACTTTATACAAGACACATTATTCTCGGGTCTCCGAGAAGTCGTGCTCATGTCGTCACTACCTATACATACGCTACTGCCTATACGACATGTCACCGATTACAAAAGTTGGGTTACACTACTCTAGCTGCCCTACTTGGCAACTGTAACCCCCTACTCGGAGTAGAACTCGACCTCCTGCGGGTCGTCCTCCTCCGGTACCTCTGCTGGTGGCTCTGGATCTACCACCTCTTCTCCCATCTCGGGTTCTCCCATTGCTGGAAGGCCCAAGACCACCGGTATGCCCAATACCGGAGGTACGAGGTCCTGCAATGCATGCACATCGTCCATGGCCTGGTTGTAGTCCTCTTCCCAGCGTTGCCCTTCCTCAATAGCATCGTCCCGCTCTTGAGTAAGGTCCTCATTCTGCTGGGTTAAAGTCTGCACCAGCTCTTGTAACGCCGCGATGTCTACACGGCTTTTCTTCTTCGCCTTCTTCAGACGATGCAACTGATTATGCTGTTCGTTCAGTCGCTTGATCGTCGGAAGGGGCACATTGCGTAGTGCGCTGTGAGCACTCTCGAAATGGTCTCCACGGCTTGCGCTCTCCTTGAGCTTTGTGGCGAGATGGTCCATATCAACAGCTTGGCTGTCCATCACGGCATTTCCCGCCCTCATCTGGAGGCTGAGGTTTGCCTCCGCGGGGTTGTACCTTGGGCAACCCGGATCGGTTGCCTCCCGGTACCTCCCTAGCCACACATGATGAGCCCGTCCCTCCACCGGAACGAGCACGTATGGAGTACCCTCCATTGCTCTCACGTGTAGCTGGCAGAAATGTGACATGGTGTCACGGGCTGCCACTTGCCACATTCCCTCGGGTTGTCTACCTTTCACCGTGACGGTGAACGGCGCCCACCCGGGTGGCGTAGGTCCTGCGGGAACCTCGACATGGATTGTCCACGTCTTGTTTCCCTCCTTGCCTTCTTCTTTGGTGAGGTACTGCAGCATCTGGTTGTACCCGAAATATTGAAGCATCTGCCGCAATGCTTCCGGATAGCCGCTGTGGTGAGAACAGTGAGATTCCACCCATCCGTTCTCGAACTGTTTATCTTCTGTCATCTGTAAAAATATATTTGAGAAATTTCAAATATTAATTTTAACAGTAAACCATTGAGTTATAACACAAGACATGTCATTGAACCCATAAAACTTGGAAATATAGTTCAAATTTAAACAAATTTGACTGCTGATCTACTGTCTGCATGACAGCCCTGACCAGTTTCCATTTCAACCTGATTTAGGCCTTGCTAAAGGCAAAACCAATTCTGGAGCTCAACATCAAAGTTAAACCTAACTTCAATATATTTCCAGAAAGTGTTTGCTTGGCCTAATATCTGTCCTGGTTCAAAAGTTATGAGATGTTAAAGTTAACAGAATTTCTGGAGAAAATTGGACAGCACCCCCCTGCTTTAGGTACTGATTTGATCCAAGAATCCCAGTTAATTCTGCTCCCAATCTGACAAAACTTTCTGTTACTAAGTTGTAACACATCTCATAAGATTTGCATAACTACCTCATTTTCTATTTTTGGATTTTTATGCAGGAAGTTATGCTCAATTTACAGAGAGTTACAAAGAGTCTTTGCTCTGCCCTGTTTTCTGGACAGTTTCAACTCTACTGTATTTTTCGATTGGTTAAGGGTTGAAACACCTCTGGACCTCAACAGAAAAGTTGTGAAGCTCTCCCAATGCTTTCCAGAAATGTATCATATGACCCCAACCTCGAAAGAACTCAACCTATAACCTCTGATCAACTTAAGCCTTAATTCAGCTGAAACCAGAGTGCTCTGTCCTTAGCCACCTATAAGTTGAAAACTTATTAACTTTGAATATCCTGATTAAGGGAAAGAGTTACATCAAGTTTTTGTGCTTTGGATCAAAACCTTCAAGTTTTACAATGAAGTTGTTCATTTAGTGGGGTGTGACGTCGATGCGTCACCAGATTATGTCGGTACTACGTCCTCACAAAGGAAAACCTATACCGGACTTAGCCGGATTCGTTAATTCAGTGGCACTAAACGTCATTCACACACGGATGCTACACGTCTACCGTTTCGTGGTTAGACTACTTGCAGAAACTCAAACAATCATCAGACTCGGCTGCACATTGAGCCCGGTATCCATACAGTTCGTACACCTGGCCGTCATCACTCGCCCGGATGTTCACAAGCCAAACACGCCTCGAGTTACGTGTTCACATTTTAGACCACGTGACGGGGTCTCCCAAATTGCACCACGCACGCCAGAGACAGACGTTGCTCGAATACCCCAAACGACATAGAGAGTCGTAGAGGATATTAAAGCGGGTCGGGTTACCTGCCACCCGTGGGGCTCCACCCTTCAGCTTGTGCGCACTGGTGGACAGCGCTTATGTGCACCCCCCAAGACATATAGTGTCCCGAGATGCACGATTTTCCGACATAGACAAATAGGTTAGTATGCCACTTTCTATACGCTAATAACATCCTTATATGGGCCACTAACTCGTTCCTCACTGGATTTTTAAAAAAGATGACCTTTGTAGTGCGTTAAGCCTCAAGCGAGCTCTGATACCAGCGCTGACATGACCCCACGGTCCTGTCGAGCCAGGATCACGCTGAGGGGTGCTGCGTTGCACAGCACCGGATAACACACATCAAAGGTACAAAGCGGAAGCAAAGTTTATTACATAAAGAGGTTTATGAACATTTTTACAACAAAATATGTTCAGTCTACATTCACGGGAGTAGACTACACATCAAGTTCACGTTCAGCCCGTGAACGTGTCCTTGCTAGCACACACGCACACTAACTCGGCGGCGTGCATGACTCCCACTCGACTGGGTTCCCCTCCTGGGGTTCCGTCTCCTCCTCGGGAGTCCCTTCCTCATAGAACCCTGCAAAAGCTTCAAACACAAGCAGTGAGCACGAAGGCTCAGCAAGACTGACCCGTCTCTCCTAAACATGGAACTTCTACATGAGGGGTGATGGGTACATGAGATAAAAACAAGTTGCAAAGGACTCGCCTAATTAGTGGAACCTTACTTTCAAGTTTTAGCAGCAGGTGGTAGAGAACCTTACGCTAAGGCACATGAGAGAGCCACAATCAAACAAGAAACGCATTTCTCTCATGTACTTTCCCAAAGTTGAAAGGAACTTTAATTAGCTCTAAACTACAGCAAATCATTAACAATCAAGTCCATCTTTCAATCAGCAACATTTTAGCATGTAACTAGCCTGTTCTTTCTACGTCACGGTACAGTGAACAAGTGGTACTCACTGACCGCGAGGGACGGCGATTATAATCGATTTACACCTGCAGGGTTACCCGAACAACCCGTCACGTACGCCCGTACTCGATGTTGCCTACAACAACCATCACAGACGTCGTACGCAACTACCTTTCACCCGTTAGCCAAATGTTGAACCGGTCCAATCTTCCTGAGCAAAAGGTCTCTGCACGCGCATCTCAGTGCCGCCATCCGATTTACACCTCGAGCTCTCAACCTACCCTCTGAACGACCAGCCATGCCTCAACACCCATCTACCCGAGTTACATCGGTTTCCCGGTTCCCATATAGCCGGTAGGTCTTCGGTACTGTTCTAGCATGTTCAACAGGCCCGCACACGGCTCGGTCCTCAATCGACACAAGCGGAGCTACAGAACACAGGCCCCAAAGTCCTGCTGCCCTTACTCTCTGCTCGGTCTCATCTTTCTTGCCATGTGGATCATGTGCTATCTCTACCCGAGTCGAGTGCCTCTAGCCTATGCTCGCGAGTAGTTCCAACTACTCGACTTGTACCGAATCCTACCCTAACTTAGCTTTGCAGTAGCTAACGGGGTTTGCAATCCTAACCCAACGCATGGTTTTCTTGGCTATGCAATTGGGTTTCCAAACAAGACTCTAATGCAAGGAATTAAGTGATACTCAAAGAAAGTGCTCAAAACAATAAAAATTTGTAAATAGGTTAATGCAAACCGGAGCTTGCCTTGCTGCTCTTGGTCGTAGGCTAGCTGCTCCTCCGGAGTAACGAAGTCTATGACTTCGGGTTCCTCGTCGACCTTAGCGACTACATGATATAAGAAGTACATGTATTAATTTAAATGCATTTGTATTAAGTTTGAACTTGAGAAGTTTATAAGTCCCACTAGACAGACACATTGACTCTGAAATTTTTACTGTGGCTTGGTTACAACTTAAACAGAGACTTGGTCAAGTTTTAGATGCAGCACAGCTCAATTGAGCCCTGCACAATTAATTATGTCCTTGATCTTGATTGGAACTCTTAGGTTGTTCTAGGGATTTTCATGGAACAAGACATGGCTTTCTGAAAACTAGATTTTCAGAGGGTTCTAATGGAGTTGGTCTCACTTAATTTGAAGGTTCCTAACTAAAGATATGAGCTACACAATTTCAGAGAAAATTCTGAAAATGTTTCTGAACATTTTCTATTTTCTCTGGAACAGTTTCACTAATCACACCATTAGGTGGACCAAATGAGCTCAAATGAACCTGAAATTTTATAGTAGTTCAGGGATATTTTGGTGAACATCCCAGCAAAATTTCAGAATTTTCCTCCAAGGGATTCTCCAGTTAAAATTCCAAACATTTTAAATTTTGAGGAATTAATTCTGGAGAATTAAGGGTTTTCATGAAGTGAAACTTGATTTGATGGAAAGTGCTCAGAGAGCTGAATCAAACAAAATTTGGTTCACTCGATTTGGAGATTTCTAGCCAAAGTTATGAAGATTTGAAGTTTGAATGAAATCTGAAAATCGGGGAAAAGTTTAAACCTGCGGGTGGGCCACGGGGACACGTGTTGCGCACTTAGGCATCGGCACACCGGGGTCTACGGGGTTCCTGCGCACCAGCACATCGGATCCCAGCCGCACCCGATCCCGATTTGAATTTTTAAGTCGCTGACGGCCGGGGCCCGCGTCTTCTTCTTCTTCCTCCCGACGCTCCCTCGCGCCCGCGCCGCCTCCCTCGCCATAGCAAACCCGCAGCTCGTCAGATTGCCGCTGCCGGCTATCGCACGGTCTGAAACTCGCCGCCAGGGGGTTATCGACGTCAAGGAACACGTCTGTGGGGTCAGTTCGAGCTGGCGGTGACCGGAAATAACCTGGTGATGTGCGGCGGCCTCGGTTGAGGTTCGGCGCCGTCGGCCGTGGGTTCTAACCCGGCAAGACCTCGAACAATCGGTTCTACAGCATCAGTACACCTCTAGGAAGCTTGACAAGGTTTCAAAGGTGTTCAAAGATGGCGGCAAGTTGGTCGGCACCGTGTGACCGGTCGTGCCTGCCATGAATGTCCTCGATCGAGCTCAAAATTCGTCCCTCCTAGTCGGTTTCATACCACGGATGCAGAAAGGAAATTGATCGCCGGCTAGTTCAGCGCCTATGTGCAAGATTTGATAACTTAAAGAGGATCATAGAGCGGTAATTCGAAGAATCCTGACACGACCCCAAGGTCTTGTCGAGCCAAGAAAACGCTGAGGGGTGCTGCGTTGCACAGCACCGAGTAACACACATCAAAGGTACAAAGCGGAAGCAAACTTTTATTACATAAAATGGTTTATGAACATTTGTACATCAAAATAAGTCCAGTCTACACTCACGGGCGTAGACTATGCATCAAGTTCACGTTCAGCCCGTGAACGTGTCCTTACTAGCACACACGCACACGAACACGGCGGCGTGCATGACTCCCACTCGACGGTGTTCCCCTCCTGGGGTTCCGTCTCCTCCTCGGGAGTCCCTTCCTCATAGAACCCTGCAAAAGCTTCTAACACAAGCAGTGAGCACGAAGGCTCAGCAAGTCTGACCCGTCTCACCTAAACATGGAACTTCTACATGAGGGGTGATGGGTACATGAGGTAAAACCATTTGCAAAGGACTCGCCTAATTATTTGGACCTTACTTTCAAATTTTAGCAGCAGGTTGTGGAGAACCTTACGCTAAGGCACATGAGAGAGCCGCAATCAAATAATAAACGCATTTCTCTCATGTACTTTGCCCAAAGTTGAAAGTAACTTTAGTTAGCTCTAAACTACAACAATTCATTAACAATCAAAGTCCATCTTTCGATCAGCAACATTTTAACATGTAACTAGCCTGTTCTTTCTACGTCACGGTACAGTGAACAAGTGGTACTCACTGACCGTGAGGGACGGCGATTATAATCGATTTACACCTGCAGGGTTACCCGAATAACCCGGCACGTACGCCCGTACTCGATGTTGCCTACAGCAACCATCATAGACGCCGTACGCAACCACTTTTCGCCCGTCAGCCAAATATTGAACGGGTCCCATCGTCCCGAGCAAGAGGTCTCTGCACGCGCATCTCAGTGCCGCCAGCCGATTTACACCTCAAGCTCTCAACCTACCCTCTGAACGACGGGCAATGCCTCAATACCCAGCTACCCGAGTTACATCAGTTTCCCGGCTCCCATATAGCCGGTAGGTCTTCGGTACTGTTCTAGCTTGTTCAACAGGCCCGCACACGGCTCGGTCCTCAATCGACACAAGCGGAGCTACAGCACACAGGCCCCAAAGTCCTTATGCCCTTACTCTCCCTCGGTCTCATCTTTCTTGCCATGTGTATCATGTGCTATCTCTACCCGAGTCGAGTGCCTCTAGCCTATGCTCGCGAGTAGTTCCAACTACTCGACTTGTACCGAATCCTACCCTAACTTAGCTTTGCAGTAGCTAACAGGGTTTGCAATCCTAAACCCAATCCATGGTTTTCTTGGCTATGCAATTGGGTTTCCAAACAAGACTCTAGTGCAAGGAAATAAGTATTACTCAAGAAAGTGTTCAAAACAATAAAAATTTGTAAATAAGTTAATGCAAACCGGAGCTTGCCTTGCTGCTCTTGGTCGTAGGCTAGCTGCTCCTCTGGAGGCACGAAGTCTAGGACTTCGGGTTCCTCCTCGAACTTAGCGACTACATGATATACAAGTATATGTATTAATTTAAATGCATTTGATTGAATTTAAACTTGTGAAGTCTATAACTCTTACTAGAAAAACCCAATGACTGTGAAACTTTTACTGTGGCTTGGTTACAACCTAAACGGAGACTTGGTCAAGTTTTAGTTGCAGCAAAGATAATTTGAGCCCTCGACAATTAATTATGTATTTGACCTTAATTGAAGGCTTTTAGGGTGTTCTAAGGATTTTCATGAAACAAACTATGACTTTCTGAAAACTAGATTTTCAGAGGGTTCTAGTGGAGTTGGTCTGACTTAATTTGAAGGTTCCTAACTACAGATATGAGCTAAACAATTTCAGAGAAAATTCTGAAAATGTTTCTGAACATTTTCTATTTTCTCTGGAACAGTTTCACTAATCACACCATTAGGTGGATCAAATGAGCTCAAATGGATTTGAAATTCTTATGGTAGTTCAGGGATATTTTGGTGAACATCCCAGCCAAATTTGAGAATTTTCCTCCAAGGGATTCTCCAGTTAAAATTCCAAACAGTTTAAACTTTGAGGAATTAATTCTGGAGAAATAAGGATTTTCATGAAGTGAAACTTCATTTGCTGAAAAGTACTCAGAGGGCTGAATCCAACAAAATTTGGTTTACTCGATTTGGAGTTTTCTAGCCAAAGTTATGAGGATTTGAAGTTTCAATGGAATCTGAAAATCAGGGGAAAAGTTTAAATTTGCCGGGGCCCGCGGGGACACGTGTTGGGCGCGGAGGCGTCAGCACACTGAGGCCCACAGGGTTTTTGCATGCCAGCACATCAGATCCCGGCCGCAGCCCGATCCCGATTTAAAATATCTGCCGCTGACAGCTGGGGTCCACCCCCTTCGTCTACCTCTCGCCACCCGCGCTCTGCCGCCGGGGTACCTCGCCGGAGAGCTCGCCGGCAGCCTCTGTGGAGCTCCAAACTTCACGATTCTGGCCGCCCCTGCCTACTTTCACTCGGGGAACAGGATTCTGGGCTCAGCTCGTCATGAAAACGGACGGCACATGGTCGGCGACGAGCGGCGGCTTCGGAAAGACTTCGGCCGTGTCGGCCGACTTCCCTAGCACCTTGATCACTCGAGCAACCGGTCGGGGAGCACCAGTGGACTTTAGGGAAGGTCGACATGAGCTTGAAGCAGTTCGGGGGAGGCCCGAAGTAGGCCCTCACTGTGCGCCCGATGCCTCCCGCATGCTCCGCCGTCGGTAAACTTCGAAATACGCCGGTCACTGGGGTTCTCAGGCCAAAGGTTGTGAAGGCAACTTGTGCGCTACCGTGTCTAGTGTATGTGAGAGCGGATTGAGGCCCTCTAATCCTTCCTAGAGTAGGGATTTGACAGAACCGCACCCGAAGGTCGTTCTGCACCTAGAAAGGGGAAAACTGGAAATTCGCCGCCGGTGAGCAAACACTCGGGCTGTGGCTCGGGGGTGAGCAGCACCAGTCACCAGCATGTCCAAGGGTGCCTTGGCTCGGGCATGACAACTCCACGGTTGGGCTGTCCACGGGAGCCCGAAGTGCGGCGGTTTTAGGTCACCGAATTGAACTCTCGGTATAGCCGAGATCAATCGGTTTCAGCTGAGTTCTAGCAACGGGGAAGAAGGAGGAGGGTTCCTAGTACCTTGCCGTAGCTCTGGAGGGGACGGGGAGGCTGTGATCGGAGTTCTCCGGTCGGTTCTGAGCGGCGGAAGAAGTTCTCCGGCGCTGTGTTCTTGCGGGGAGAAAATGGCGAGGGCTTCGGCCGAGGAGGGGGAAGAACGCCTTAAGAAGGCTCTGAACCGCCTCGTGCCCGCGCGTGGCCAAGCAGCTGCTGGCGCAGCGGCCTCCCTCGGTGGCGACCGCAGCTGCAGCTCGGGGACCCGAGTGAGAAAGTCTCAGTCGGTTGAATCATCCCTGTGGCTGACATGTGGGTCCCATTTTCGTTTTTAACCTCTGAAATTAACACCTAATCACTGTTGTAAACAGTGAGCCCCAAAATACCCGTGGTGATTCAAATTATTCACCCATGAGCCGTTTGAATTGATTAGGATTCAAACTGGGTTTGGTTTGAATGAATTTCAGCACTTGTTCAGTTTGAAATTCAAATAAAGTTTGAATTTGCCCCACTTAGCTCATGTCATGATCAACTCCAAAGGGAGTGAAAATTGGTGTGTGAGCTCACAAAAATGTGCTGAGTAAGAATATGCCTCCCACTTTTGAATTCATGGGATAAAAACAGTTTGAATTTGAATGTAGTTTCAAACTGCCCTCTTTCTAGCTATGTCCAAAATGACCTCAAAAAGGTTTTGAATTTGGGTGAAACTTGGCATGGACATCCCTAGCAATGTGTAGGAGTTCTCATATGCCCAGCCCCTATATATCACATGTGGGAAATACCACTTTTGTAATATGTGAGTTTGTTCTCAAATGAGCATGTTGGTGGTTACTTACTCTTCAAATGTGTTTATCAACTTGCTTCAAATGAGGTGTGTGTGTGGTGATGACACTTCAAACATGTGTCAGAAACTGAGGCCCTTACATTCCTCCCCCCTTAAAAGAATCTCGTCCTGAGATTATAAGGTGAAAATGAAAGAGAGGACGGTGGAAAATTACCAGATATGCGATGTGAAAAAGTCGGGGTAGTTAGCGCGAAGGAATCCTTCACTCTCCCATGTCGCTTTGTCCACGGAGTGATTACTCCATAGAACCTTGTAGAACCACAACATACGGTTGCGTGTGGTTCGGGCCTTCTCATCAATAATCTGAACCGGTTCCCCCCGATAGGTGAGATCTGGTTGCAGTTCTTCAATGTCCTCCAGCTGAACGGTAGTAGATAGCTTGAGACACTTCCTCAGCTGGGAAATGTGAAAGACGTCGTGCACACTGGAAAGTGCTTCTGGTAATTTCAGACGGTATGCTACCGATCCACATCTTTCGGTAATCTGGAATGGACCGATGAATCGGGGTGCCAACTTTCCTCTCACCCCGAATCTGTTTACACCTTTCATTGGAGACACACGTAGATATACGTGATCCCCCACTTCGAATTGTAACGGGCGTCTTCTCCGGTCCGTATACTGTTTCTGACGGGATTGGGCGGCTTTTAGGTTCGCTTGAATCAGCCGAACCTTTTCTTCCGCGTTGTTGACAAGGTCAATCCCGAAGGTGACCCTTTTGCCAGATTCACATCAATTCAGTGGTGTGCGGCATTTCCTCCCATATAGCGCCTCATAAGGCGCCATCTTAATGCTGGCTTGGTACCCATTGTTGTACGAGAACTCGGCTAACGGCAAGTGATCATCCCAATTCTTGCCGTGGTTGATAGCGCAAGCTCGTAGCATGTCTTCTAGGATCTGATTCACCCGTTCGGTTTGCCCGTCCGTTTGCGGGTGGTACGCTGAACTACAGATCAGCTTCGTCCCCAAGGCAGCGTGCAGCTGCTCCCAAAAACGGGACACAAATAAAGTGCCCCGATCCGATATGATGGTACGGGGTACGCCGTACAAGCATAGGATCCGTGAGATGTACAGTTCAGCGTACTTCTTGGCGTTGTAGTTGGTGTTGACCGGGATGAAATGGGCAACTTTGGTGTGCCGATCGACGATCACCCACACAGAATCATGTTTCTGCAAGGTGGTGGGTAAACCAACGATGAAGTCCATGCTCACGTCCTCCCACTTCCAGGCTGGAATGCCCAGTGGTTGTAACAGTCCCGGTTTCCGCATATGGTCTGCCTTCACCCTTCGACATGTATCACACTCGGACACGTACTTCGCGATCTCCCGCTTCATCCGTGTCCACCAAAACTTGCTTCTGAGTTCTTGATACATTTTGTTGCTGCCGGGGTGAATAGAAAACTTTAACAAGTGAGCCTCATCAAAGATTTTCTTCCGTAATTCCGGGTTACGGGGTACGACAATCCGGTCCTTGAACCATAGGACGCCATCTCCATCCTTCCAGAAACATTTTAACTCCCCACTGTCTACACGTCTCCACAAATGCGACATACCCTTGTCATGTTTCTGAGCTGCCTCTATTTCTTCACGGATGGTGGGGATCAAAGCTAAGTTGTAGAGAGCTCCATGTGGAATCACATGCAGTGATGGTTCGCTCTCTTCCAACGGTGTGATGGTCAGATTGTTGACGTGTGACTTGCGGCTCAGCGCATCTGCCACTATGTTTGCCTTGCCCGGATGATAATGGATCTCTATTTCGTAATCCTTTATCAGTTCTAACCATCTTCGCTGCCTCATGTTCAGCTCCTTCTTAGTGAATATGTTCTTGAGGCTTTTGTGGTCGGTATATAGATGTACGAGGTTACCGAGTAGGTAGTGCCTCCACATTTTCAGTGCAAGTACCACGGCAGCGAGCTCCAAATCGTTGGTTGGATAATTTCGCTCTTGGTTTCTAAGTTGCCGTGATCCATACGCGACCACCCTTCGGTCTTGCATCAGCACACATCCGAGCCCAATGCCGGATGCATCGCAGTACACATCGAACGGTTTTGTTGTGTCTGTCTGCGCCAAAACCGGTGCTGATGTTAGGTGCTTGACTAAAGCCTTGAATGCTGCTTCACACGCTGGACTCCAAACATATTTGGTAGCCTTCTTCAGCAGCTCCGTCATCGGCTTGGCATTCTTCGATAAGTTCGGATGAACTTCCGATAATATCCCGCGAGTCCGAGGAAACTCCGTACCTCGTGAACAGTCCTCGGGGATTTCCAATTCAGCACTTGAGTGATCTTGCTCGGGTCTACAGCGATACCCTCCGCTGAGATGATATGCCTGAGAAAAGGCACTTGCGATATCCAGAATTCGCACTTGCTGAATTTCGCGTATAGCTTGTGATCCCGCAGCCGTTGCAAGACTATATGCAGATGTTTCTTGTGATCTTCCTCCGACTTGGAATATACCAGTATGTCGTCAATGAAGACCACAACAAACTTATCCAGCTCCGGCATAAATACCGAGTTCATCAAATACATGAAGTGAGCTGGAGCATTGGTGAGACCGAAGGACATGACCAGGTACTCATAAAGTCCGTACCTCGTCGAGAAAGCCGTCTTCGGAATGTCCTCCGCCCTTATCTTAATCTGAGGGTACCCGGATCTTAAGTCCATCTTGGAAAAGATCTTTGCTTCGACCAACTGATCAAACAACATGTCGATCCGTGGCAACGGGTACTTATTCTTGATGGTTACGGCATTTAATGGACGATAGTCCACGCAAAGCCGCAACGTCTCATCCTTCTTCTTTACAAATAATGCCGAACAGCCCCATGGCGAGGAGCTCGGCCTAATAAAACCCTTTTCCAGCAGGTCCGTTAGCTGGGTCTTCAATTCAGCCAATTCCTTGGGCGCCATCTTGTACGGCCTTCGGGATATTGGCATGGTTCCCGGTGCAAGTTCAATCTTGAACTCCACCTCTCTATCGGGCGGCATCCCCGGTAAATCATCCGGGAACACGTCAGGGAACTCTCGGACCACTGGAATGTCTTCCAATCTGATGGTTGTCGACTGATAGATACTTGGAAGTTTTATTTCTAGACTGTCCAGAAATAAGGAGTGAGATCCGTGCACTTCTGTGTTTAAGTGCACGACTTGAAGGGCGGTGTCTAAAACAGCGCCGTGGCGGGTTAACCACGGCATCCCTAGGATGACATCGACCTTTTGTCCCTCTAAAATGATGAGAGACGTGGGGTATACTCTACCCTCTAAGCACAATGGCGCTTTTGAGACCATCATGCTTGCTGAAATTCTCCCACCCGGTGAACAAATTAAATATGGATTATCGGTGGGTAGTATTTGCAAGCTGTGTTTAGCAATGAAAGCTTGCCTAAAATTATGTGTGGCGCCTGAATCAAATAGTACTATGGCGGGATGCTGGTGGAGTTGGAACATACCCGCAAGGATTGGCTCACCCTCCGGCACGTCCTCTATGGAAAGCTGGTGGACAGTGCCGGGCGTAGGGTTTGCCCGCCGCGCATTAGTAGGGTTCCGGGGTTGATTCCTCCCTGGAAACTGCGGTGCAACTCCGCCGCCTTGCCTCTCCGGACAACTGTTGGCGAAGTGTCCTGGACGGCCACACTTGTAACATGTGGCCAGTGCTGGTGCGGTGCTCGGGGGACGAAAGCCCGGCATGCGCTCTGAGGTGCATACGCACGCGGCATCGTCCGCTGCTGCTGTTGTTGTTGCGGAGGTGGTAGCTGGCAGCACCGGCCTGAATGCCGGTGAAGAGTACGGCCGACTGCGGAACGGCATCGGCCTCTGTGGTGGTTGCCAGCGTGGACCCGATGGTGGGCGATTCACCATCCGAAACTTCTGAGAAGGACCGCCTCCTTCTCCGCTGCTTTGCGGCGCACTTCACTTTCTCTCCGCCGCCGCCAACTCCTTGCCGGAGTCCTCCTAGACAATCGCAGCATCAATGATGTCGTTGAGACTGCCGCGATTGAACATCGCCAACTTGTCCTTCAGGAGCGGATTAAGCCCCTGGTAAAAGTGGTCCCGCCGCTTCTCGTCGGTATCTGCGTGATACGACGCGTAGAGTGCGAGATCGTTGAACGCCCTGGAGTATTCCAGCGCGTTTCGGCTCCCTTGCTGCAGGTGTAGGAACTCCTGCGTCTTCCTCTTCATCAAACCTGGCGGTATGTGATAGGCCCTGAAGGCCGTCCGAAACTCCGCCCAGGTCATAACTCGGTCGGTGGGCTGTGAAGCACAGAAGTTTGCCCACCACGCGCTCGCGGATCCTTGGAGCTGCTGGACCGAGAACTGAGTCTTGCGCTGCTCGCTTATCTGGAGCATCCCGAACTTCATCTCTATTGCGCGGAGCCAGTTGTCCGCGTCGAGAGGTTCATCCGCCCTTGAGAATACCGTGGGATGAGTCGCTAGGAAGTCGGAGTAGGAGCTCTGTTGACGCTCCTCACGGTCTTGACGTCTCTCTGGGCGAGACATATTGGCGATAAGAGTTTGCAGCAACTCCGTGTGCTGCTGGTGAGAACCCGCTATTGCCGCCACGATGTCGGCCAATGTAACCGTTGGCAGTGGCGGTGGCGGTGTTTGCTGTTGCTGTTGCTGCTGCTGTCCCGAGGAGTCCTCGGGAGGCGGTTGGGAGGTCTCTCCCCCTTGGCTAGTACCCCCAACGTCCGGGTTGGCACGAGTACGAGTCATTCTGAAATTCAAAACAGCAGCAATTAGCACATGTCATACTTAAAATTCCATATGCAAAGTAGGTATTGAAGTGACACATGAATAATTTGCACAACATTCACATATATTGATAAAGCATAAACTTTATACAAGATACATTATTCTCGGGTCTCCGAGAAGTCGTGCTCATGTCGTCACTAACTATACATATGCTACTGCCTACACGACATGTCACCTATTACAAAAGTTGGGTTACACTACTCTAGCTGCCCTACTTGGCAACTGTAACCCCCTACTCGGAGTAGAACTCGACCTCCTGCGGGTCGTCCTCCTCCGGTACCTCTTCTGGTGGCTCTGGATCTACCACCTCTTCTCCCATCTCAGATTCTCCCACTGCTGGAAGGCCCAAGACCACCGGTATGCCCAATACCGGAGGTACGAGGTCCTGCAAAGCATGCACCTCGTCCATGGCCTGGTTGTAGTCCTCTTCCCAGCCTTGCCCTTCCTCAATAGCATCGTCCCTCTCTGGAGTAAGGTCCTCGTTCTGCTGGTTAGATTCTGTACCAGTTCTTGCAACGCCGCGATGTCGACACGGCTTTTCTTCTTCGCCTTCTTCAGACGATGCAACTGATTATGCTGTTCATTCAGTCGCTTGATCGTCGGAAGGAGCACATTGCAGAGTGCGCTGTGAGCACTCTCAAAATGGTCTCCACGGCTTGTGCTCTCCTTGAGCTTTGCGGCGAGATGCTCCGTATGAACAGCTTGGCTGTCCATCACGGCCTTTCCCGCCCTCATTTGGAGGCTAAGGTTTGCCTCCGCGGGGTTGTATCTTGGGCAACCTTGATCGGCTGCCTCCCGGTACCTCCCTTCCCACACATGCTGAGCCCGTCCCTCCACCGGAACGAGCACGTATGGAGTGCCCTCCATAGCCTGCACGTGTAGTTGGCAGAAACGTGACACGGTGTCACGGGCTGCCACCTGCCACATCCCTTCTGGTTATCTACCTCTCACCGTGACGGTGAACGGCACCCAACCGGGTGGCGTAGGTCCTGCAGGGACTTCGACATGGATTGTCCACGTCTTGTTCCCCTCTTCACCTTCTTCTTTGGAGAAGTACTGCAGCATCTGATTGTATCCGAAATATTGAAGCATCTGCCTCAATGCCTCCGGATAGCCGCTGTGGTGAGAACAGTGAGATTCCACCCAACCGTTCTCGAACTGCTTATCCGCTGTCATCTGTAAAAATATATTTGAGAAATGTCCAATATTTATTTGAACAGTAAACTATTGATTTATAACATAAGACATGTCATTCAACCCATCAAACTTGGAAATATAGTTCAAATTTAAACAAATTTGACTGCTAATCTGCTGTTTGCATGACAGCCCAGACTAGTTTCCATTTCAACCTGATTTAGGCCATGTTAAAAGCAAAACCAATTCTGGAGCTCAACATCAAAGTTAAAGCTAACTTCAATAGCTTTCCAGAAAGTATTTGCTTGGCCTAAGATCTGTCCTGGTTCAAAAGTTATGAGATGTCAAAGTTAACACAATTTCTGGAGAAAATTGGACAGCACCTCCCTGCTTTAGGTACTGATTTGATCCAAAAATTCCAGTTAATTCTGTCCCTAATCTGACAAAACTTTCTGTTCCAAAGTTGTAACCCATCTCATAAGCTTTCCAGAACTACCTCATTTTCTATTTTTGTATTTTTATGCAGGAAGTTATACTCAATTTACAGAGAGTTTACAGAGAGTCTTTACTCTGTCCTGTTTTCTGGACAGTTTCAACTCTACTGCATTTTTCGATTGGTTAAGGGATGAAACACCTCTGGACCTCAACAGAAAAGTTGTAAAGCTCTTCCAAAGCTTTCCAGAAATGTATCATATGACCCCAACCTCGAAAGGACTCAACCTCTAACCTCTGATTAACTTCAGTCTAAATTCAGCTGAAAATAGAGTGCTCGGTCCTTAACAACCTAGAAGTTGGAAACTCGTTAACTTTGAACATCCTGATTAAGGGAAGGAGTTATATCAAGTTTTACTACTTTGGATCAAAACCTTCAAATTTTAAATGAAGTTGCTCATTTAGTGGGGTGTGACGTTGATGCGTCACCAGATCATGTCGGTACTACGTCCTCACCAAGAAAAACCTATACCGGACTTAGCCGGCTTCGTTATTTCAGTGGCACTAAGCGTCACTCGCACACGGATGCTACATGTCTACCGTTTCGTGGTTAGACTACCTGCAGAAACTCAAGCAATCGTCAGACTCAGCTGCACACCGAGTCCGGTATCCATGCAGTTTGTACATCTGGCCGTCATCACTCGCCCGGATGTTCTCAAGCCAAACACGCCTTGAGTTACGTGTTCACGTTTCAGACCATGTGATGGGGTCTCCCAGATTGCACCACGCACGCCAGGGACAGACGTTGCTCGAATACCCCAAACGACACGAAGAGTCGTAGAGGATATCAAAGCGGGCTGGGTTACCTGCCACCCGTGGGGCTCCACCGTTCAGCTTGTGCGCACTGGTGGACAGCGCTTACGTGCACCCCCCAAGACATAAACGTCCCGAGATACACGATTTTCCGACATAGACAAATAGGTTAGTATGTCACCTTCTATACACTAATAACATTCTTATATGGGCTACTAACTCCTTCCTCACTGGATTTTTGAAAAAGATGACCTTTTTAGTGCGTTAAACCTCAAGCGAGCTCTGATACCAACGCTGACACAACCCCACGGTCTTGTTGAGCCAGGATCACGCTGAGGGGTGTTGCGTTGCACAGCACCGAATAACACACATCAAAGGTACAAAGTGGAAGCAAACTTTTATTACATAAAATGGTTTATGAACATTTGTACATCAAAATAAGTCCAGTCTACACTCACGGGCGTAGACTATGCATCAAGTTCACGTTCAGCCCGTGAACATATCCTTGCTAGCACACAAGCACACTAACACGGCGGCGTGCACGACTCCCACTCGACGGTGCTCCCCTCCTGGGGTTCCGTCTCCTCCTCGGGAGTCCCTTCCTCATAGAACCCTGCAAAAGATTCTAACACAAGCAGTGAGCACGAAGGCTCAGCAAGTCTGACCCGTCTCACCTAAACATGGAAATTCACCATGAGGGGTGATGGGTACATGAGGTAAAACCATTTGCAAAGGACTCGCCTAATTATTTGGACCTTACTTTCAAATTTTAGCAGCAGGTTGTGGAGAACATTACGCTAAGGCACATGAGAGAGCCGCAATCAAACAAGAAACGAATTTCTCTCATGTACTTTGCCCAAAGTTGAAAGGAACTTTAGTTACTCTAAACTACAACAATTTATTAACAATCAAAGTCCATCTTTCGATCAGCAATATTTTAACATGTAACTAGCCTGTTCTTTCTACGTCACGGTACAGTGAACAAGTGGTACTCACTGACCGTGAGGGACGGTGATTATAATCGATTTACACCTGCAGGGTTACCCGAATAACCCATCATGTACGCCCGTACTCGATGTTGCCTACCGCAACCATCACGGACGTCGTATGCAACCACTTTTCACACGTCAGCCAAATATTGAACCGGTCCCATCGTCCCGAGCAAGAGGTCTCTGCACGCGCATCTCAGTGCCGCCAGCCGATTTGCACCTCAAGCTCTCAACCTACCCTCTGAACGACAGGCAATGCCTCAATACCCAGCTACCCGAGTTACATCAGTTTTCCGGTTCCCATATAGCCGGTTGGTCTTCGGTACTGTTATAGCTTGTTCAACAGGCCCGCACACGGCTCGGTCCTCAATCGACACAAGCGGAGCTACAGCACACAGGCCCCAAAGTCCTGCTGCCCTTACTCTCCTCTCGGTCTCATCTTTCTTGCCATGTGTATCATGTGCTATCTCTACCCGAGTCGAGTGCCTCCAGCCTATGCTCGCGAGTAGTTCCAACTACTCGACTTGTACCGAATCCTACCCTAACTTAGCTTTGCAGTAGCTAACGGGGTTTGCAATCCTAAACCCAACCCATGGTTTTCTTGGCTATGCAATTGGGTTTCCAAACAAGACTCTAATGCAAGGAAATAAGTATTACTCAAGAAAGTGTTCAAAACAATAAAAATTTGTAAATAAGTTAATGCAAACCGGAGCTTGCCTTGCTGCTATTGGTCGTAGGCTAGCTGTTCCTCCGGAGGCACGAAGTCTAGGACTTCGGGTTCCTCCTCGACCTTAGCGACTACATGATATACAAGTATATGTATTAATTTAAATGCATTTGATTGAATTTAAACTTGTGAAGTCTATAACTCTTACTAGACAGACCCAATGACTGTGAAATTTTTACTGTGGCTTGGTTACAATCTAAACGGAAACTTGGTCAAGTTTTAGTTGCAGCAAAGCTCATTTTAGCCCTCTACAATTAATTATGTACTTGACCTTAATTGAAGGCTTTTAGGGTGTTCTAAGGATTTTCATGAAACAAACTATGACTTTCTGAAAACTAGATTTTCAAAGGGTTCTAATGGAGTTGGGCTCACTTAATTTGAAGGTTCCTAACTACAGATATGAGCTAAACAATTTCAGAGAAAATTCTGAAAATGTTTCTGAACATTTTCTATTTTCTCTGGAACAGTTTCACTAATCACACCATTAGGTGGATCAAGTGAGCTCAAATGGATCTTAAATTTTTGTGGTAGTTCAGGGATATTTTGGTGAACATCCCAGCAAAATTTCATAATTTTTCTCCAAGTGATTCTCCAGTTAAAATTCCAAACAGTTTAAAATTCGTGGAATTAATTCTGGAGAAATAAGGATTTTCATGAAGTGAAACTTGATTTGTTGGAATGTACTCAGAGAGCTGAATCCAAAAAAATTTGGTTCACTCGATTTGGAGTTTTTTAGCCAATGTTATGAGGATTTGAAGTTTGAATAGAATCTGAAAATCGGGGGAAAAGTTTAAATTTGCCGAGGCCCGCGGGGACACGTGTTTGGCGCGGAGGCGTCAGCACACTGAGGCCCACAGGGTTTTTGCGCGACAGCACATCAGATCCCGGCCGCAGCCCGATCCCGATTTAAAATATCTGCCGCTGACAGCTCGGGTCCACCCCCTTCGTCTACCTCTTGCCACCCGCGCTCTGCCGCTGGGGTACCTCGCCGGAGAGCTCGCCGGCAGCCTCTGTGGAGCTCCAAACTTCACGATTCTGGCCGCCCCTGCCTACTTTCACTCGGGGAACAGGATTCTGGGCTCAGCTTGCCATGAAAACGGCCGGCACATGGTCGGCGACGAACGGCAGCTTCGAAAAGACTTCGGCCGTGTCGGCCGACTTCCCTAGCACCTCGATCACTCGAGCAACCGGTCGGGGAGCACCAGTGGACTTTAGGGAAGGCCTACATGAGATTGAAGCAGTTCGGGGGAGGCCCGAAGTAGGCCCTCACCGTGCGCACGATACCTCCCGCATGCTCCGCCGTCGGTAAACTTCGAAATACGCCGGTCACAGGGGTTCTCAGGCCAAAGGTTGTGAAGGCAACTTGTGCGCTACCGTGTCTAGTGTATGTGAGAGCGGATTGAGGCCCTCTAATCCTTCCTAGAGTAGGGATTTGACAGAACCGCACCCGAAGGTCGTTCTGCACCCAGAAAGGGGAAAACTGGAATTTCGCCGCCGGTGAGCAAACACTCGGGCTGTGGCTCGGGGGTGAGCAGCACCAGTCACCAGCGCGTCCAAGGGTGCCTTGGCTCGGGCGTGACAACTCCCCGGATGGGCTGTCCACGGGAGCCTGAAGTGTGGCGGTTTTAGGTCACCGAATTGAACTCTTGGTATAGCCGAGATCAATCGGTTTCAGCTGAGTTGTAGCAACGGGGAAGAAGGAGGAGGGTTCCTAGTACCTTGCCGTAGCTCTGGAGGGGACGGGGAGGCTGTGATCGGAGTTCTCCGATCCGTTCTGAGCGGCGGAAGAAGTTCTCCGGCGCTGTGTTCTTGCGGGGAGAAAATGGCGAGGGCTTCGGCCGAGGAGGGGGAAGAACGCCTTAAGAAGGCTCTGAACCGCCTCGTTCCCGCACGTGGCCAAGCAGCTGCTGGTGCGGCGGCCTCCCTCGGTGGCGACTGCAGCTGCAGCTCGGGGACCCGAGTGAGAAAGTCTCAGTCGGTTGAATCATCCCTGTGGCTGACATGTGGGTCCCATTTTCGTTTTTAACCTCTGAAATTAACTCCTAATCACTGTTGTAAACAGTGAGCCCCAAAATACCCATGGTGATTCAAATTATTCACCCATGAGCCATTTGAATTGATTAGGATTCAAATTGGGTTTGGTTTGAATGAATTTCAGCACATGTTCAGTTTGAAATTCAAATAAAGTTTGAATTTGCCCCAGTTAGCTCATGTCAAGATCAACCCCAAATGGAGTGAAAATTGGTGTGTGAGCTCACAAAAATGTGCTGAGTAAGAATATGCCTCCCACTTTTGAATTCATGGGATAAAAACAGTTTGAATTTGAATGTAGTTTCAAACTGCCCTCTTTCTAGCTATGCCCAAAATGACCTCAAAAAGGTTTTGAATTTGGGTGAAACTTGGCATGGACATCCCTAGCAATGTGTAGGAGTTCTCATATGCCCAGCCCCTATATATCACATGTGGGAAATACCACTTTTGTAATATGTGAGTTTATTCTCAAATGAGCATGTTGATGGTGGTTACTTACTCTTCAAATGTGTTTATCAACGTGCTTCAAATGAGGTGTGTGTGTGGTGACGACACTTCAAACATGTGTGAAAAACTGAGGCCCTTACAAATCCGTACCGGAAGCTCGGTTTAAACCGCCGGAGCAAAATCTGGAAATTCGTAGCGGATTCTTCACGGTTTGCTTCAAGACTTGGAGGAGAGCAACACGGTGGTCGCGCGCTCCTGTTGCCGCTCTTGCTGGACCGTGAAAGCCCCTGTGGAACGCTGTCCACGTGAGACCGGTCGCTGTTCTTCAGCTCAGTCGCGGCGGTCGTCGTTGATCACGGGAACGGGAGCCGAAACCCGGTGGTTCAGGCGTTGGGAGGGTGGTGCTTGAGCTCAGCGTGCTGCCTAGCAACTCGGGGGAACTAGGGTGCGATTGTTTTCTTTGTTTTCCTGATCGACCGAGCGCTCGGAGGAAGAAAAATGGCGCTGCTCGATGTCGCCCGTGAGGAGATAAATGCAACCGGTCTTCGCTCGGGCTGAGGCGGTGACGGTCGCGTGGGGGCACGAGAAGGCCGCCCTGGGCGCCAGCGCGCGAAGGGGGGAAGCAGCTGATGGCGCCGGTTCCTTCTCGGTGGCACACCCGGCAGCTGCTCGGTGGAATTTCCCACCGAGGCTGTGACTTTGTGTGCAAGTCTTCCCTTTTAGCTCTATGACATGTGAGTCCCACCCTCAATTTTAACCTCTGAACTTAACTCCAATCTACTGTTGTAAACAGTAGTTCCCACAAAGCCCCTGGTGATTTGAATTATCAACCTTTGAGCCATTTTAATTGGTTAGAATTCAAATTGGGTTTGGTTTGGATAAATTTCAGCACA
Source organism: Neostapfia colusana (assembly GCA_030760725.1). Taxonomy (NCBI): domain Eukaryota; kingdom Viridiplantae; phylum Streptophyta; class Magnoliopsida; order Poales; family Poaceae; genus Neostapfia; species Neostapfia colusana. The sequence continues at coordinate 27,363,611 of JASWHV010000007.1, forward strand.
TGTTCAGTTTGAAATTCAAATGAAGTTTGAATTTGCCCCACTTAGCTCATGTCAAGATCAACTCCAAATGGAGTGAAAATTGGTGTGTGAGCTCACAAAAATGTGCTGAGTAAGAATATGTCCCCCACTTTTGAATTCATGGGATAAAAACAGTTTGAATTTGAATTTAGTTTCAAACTGCCCTCTTTCTAGCTATGCCCAAAATGACCTCAAAAGGTTTTGAGTTTGGGTGAAACTTGGCATGGACAATCCCAGAAATGTGTAGGAGTTTTTCATATGCCCAGCCCCTATATACTACATGTGTGAAATACCACTTTTGCAATATGTGAGTTTGTTCTCTAATGAGTATGTTGATGGTGGTTACTTGCTCTTCAAATGTGTTCATCAACTTGCTTCAAATGAGGTGTGTGTGTGTGTGGTGATGAACACTTCAAGCATGTGTCAAAAATGAGGCCCTTACAATTGCTTCCTTGTGCCATGAAACACCTTGGTTGCACCACCTTAAGATCAATGGTGTACAACCGGTTCACACCCCGTTTCACCATTGCCACAGGGGTTCCATCTTTATCCCAAATCTTGACATAACCATCCACCATCAAGATTCGGTGTCCCTCCTCCTCAAGCTGTCCAAAACTAATGATATTTGTGTTGAGCTGAAGAATAATATAGACTCCAGCCAACTCCTTACGACCGCCTCTTTTTCCTTGGAACACCACAGTTCCTTGTCCATCAATCTCTGTCACTGAGCCATCTCCCAAATGCACAGTACCATGGACTGTGTTGTCAAGATTTGTGATCACGTCCCGTTCCCGGTCATGTGATTTGTTACACCAGAATCCAGGATCCACCGAGTACTTCCTCTTCCCTCCAAGTCTCCTACTTGAACGTGTAACATATCTTTGTTGAGGCATACCTCCTCCGGGGACGTGATTCGCTCGACCTTTGTGTTGGCACATGCCACCAAGAGACTGAATTCAAACTAATGATCAACTTGAGCTGTGTTCACCTCTTCATCCTTATTTTTCTTCCTGCATTCTCTAGCCCAATGACCTTTCTTACCACAGTAGCGGCACCCATCTTTGGCCACTCCACGGCCTGAGTTTCCACCGCCATGGTTACCTCGACCACGGCCACGCCCTCGGCCATGATATCTCCTTGGTGCATATGAGTCTTTGTGCCGTTCCTGTCCAGCTCCCCCGGACATCTTGAGACATGTTGACAACCGTGCAAGTAACTCTTCTTCACTCAGATGCAACTTCTCTTGGGTGTTGCCTTCCCAAGTGCTTGCACCAAGCATTTCTTCTGCAGCCTTGAGTCTACCAATCATTTCATCAACAGACATACCACTTAAGTCAAGCAATGTCTCGATGGAGGCCGCAATCTGCTCAAACTTCTGTGGTACCGCCTGCAGGAACTTCCGGACAATCTCCTCCTCCGAACGTTCACTCCCAAGTGCCGCAAGTTGAGACGTGATCCGGCTCATACGCGCACCAAACTCATCCACCGTTTCACCGTCGTGGAATTTGAGTGCATCAAACTCCCGACTCAACGTACTTGCCCTGGCCTTGTGCACACGTTCAGCTCCCACGTTGCGCAACTTGATCGCATCCCATGCAATCTTGGCCGACTCCTTCCCGCCAATGATCCCTACCATTTCTGGTGGCACAGCCTTGGTGAGAGCCTCCAATGCCATCCGATCTTCAATGTAATCATTGGTGCCAATGCTCATGGCAGTCCACAAGCCTCTCGCTTGCAACATCATCCGCATAAGTGCCGCCCAATCATGATAGTTTGTCTTCGTGAGCATTGGATACGTACAACCACTGCTGACTTCCTTTGTGATGCGATGAATCACCAATGCCCCTGATCCTCCTCCTGCCCTGCTGGTGCCTCCCAGCGGCTTGACATCCCTCCATGAATGTCGGGCTGGCGATGAAGATCTTCTCCGTGACATCAGCGCCCACTCAATGGCCGCGTCACGGTTCCAGTCAAGTAATCGGCTCTGATGCCAATTGTTGGGTGTTTTCCTCACAAAACTCTCACGGATTTGTGGTGCAAATCGTGTAGGGGAGTCAACAAATGTTGTAAGATCAAATCTCTAGAGTTTTTCGTGGAGTACCAAAGAGAAAATAAACTCGGATGAGTTTTGGCGGCGCTCAATAAACTCCAGCGCGCTCTCCTCCTTTTATTAACCGAAGGCAACACCCTTGCAACAACTTAGCCGGGCTTTGCACCATACAAAATTTGAAAACATGCAGCACATGCATGTGCCATGCACGTATGACCCAAAAGCCCAGGGTTTTGGAAATCAAAGTGAAAACACACACCTACTAGGACTAGGTGCAACACATGAGACACAGGACACACCCCTGGTTCTTGTCACGTGTGCATTATTTCCTTGAAAACATAAAGGAAACTAAGCTTGATCAATCTTCAGAAGTACTCAACAATACATTTTTTTGTTTTAACTTTTGGTTCAAAAACCCTTTCTGTCCTCTATAACCAATTATTTATTTCTACCCATGCATCATTGTCAAGTTTACATGAAGGCTTGATCTTTTTTCAGCCGATTTAGCTAGCTAATTAATGTTTGCTTTTTCTCTCTACCAGGGAGTTTGTATTCGGTTCAATAAGCAGTCTCCTGACGGTCCGTGAGGCATTCATGGAAAGCAACGCATATCATCGCCTGTGTCATGAGAAGGAAGAGGTAACTACACTTTTATTTAAACGTAATAATATGGAAATTGTGCTATTCTAAATGTTTAAAACCTAATGTGCATTGAGTTCTTACACACATAGGTCTAGGGCAAGCTGCTGAGAATAAAGGGGTAGAAGATGTGGATGAGGGCAATTATGTTGAGTTTGAGCATGAGGATAGTTCTTTCTGCGAAGCTTGTGGTGACCGGTACCATGCAAATGGGTTCTGGATTACTTGTGATGATTGCAATGGGTGGTTCCATGGTAGATGCATGAAGATAACGCAAGAACAATCAGAGCATGTGGAGCACTATGTATGTCCTGAGTGCATCTATGAGATGAATAGCCATGATGATGACTAGGACCTTTATTGTTGAAGCAAATGTAGAAGTGCCCTAGGTGAGAGTTAGGCATAGCAAGTGTAGCCAGCAGCAAGAAAAAATGTTCACCTTGTTTCATCATGCAAGGAGAGGAACTAATATGGTACCGTAGAGTTGAGGAACAGTTGTGTAAGGGTCCAAGTTTTTCACTTGCTAAATATGTTCATCCCATCCCCACCTCACTTCATTTGTGGTAAACACATGAGCACATTTGAAGAGCAAGTAACCACCGTAAATAGATTTATTAGAAGATGAACTCACATAGTTCAAAAGTGGCATTTCTCACATACATCATAGAGGGGCTGATCATACTATCAACTCCTAAACTTTGTTAGGAATGCTCATGCCAAATTTCACCAAAATCCAAACCTCATTGGGGTACCTGAAATTGCCTAGAGGGGGTGAATAGGCTAAATTAGTTGAAATGACTTAATTAAACGAGATTAGAAACATAGGGGTCGGACTAATCTGGCTCAGGGGCGGACTAGTTAGGTCAGCCTGCTGAAAAAGCCTTAAAAGGCCGGACTAGTTGGCTCAGGGGCGGACTAGTCCAGTTAGACTGCTGGAAAAGCCTAAACTTAATTTTTATGTGTTTTTCTTCAGATTTTAGTTCAATAAAGTGCAGATAAACTATCTAGTAATTTAATATGACAAATTTGATAGGATATAAAAGTGGATCTCAAGATTGTAACAATGAATACTATAATAGTGGAATGATCGAAGCAAACCCTAAGGAATTCTAATGGTCAATGAAGTGTAAATGCAACAGTGACACAAGGATTTTTGCCCGAGGTTTGATTCCACTCAGGAATCTATGTCCCTGTTGAGGAGTCCACAAAGGACCGGGTCTAACAACCCTTTCCTCACCAAGTTGCCACTAAGGCCAACCCGGTTCTTCACTATCTCAAGGGTGAACTTATAAAGTTTTGGGGCTGCTCACAATCCGAGGCTCCCACTTGATCACGTCCATAAAACTCCACGAATCTCACAAGCTACAGATCACAGAGACTTCACACCAAGTGCACGAGATCACTCCAAGAGCCTAAACGTGAAGTTCTTCCTTCTCCTCTCCTCACACACCCAAATCCACTCAAGAATTTGTTCTAGAGGATGAGTAGGCAAGAGAGAAGGCTTGGAGAGGCTCTAGGATGGCTGTGGCAACGCTAGGGTTCCAGGGGCGTCTAAATGAAGTCGGTGCATCTCCTTTTATAGAAGTCCCGACAGCCAACCGTTGCCACCTACCAAAAGTCTGGACTAGTCCGCCTAACACCGGACTAGTCTGACCTCACACAAGAACTATTTGTCCGGGTGAGAACGGACAAGTCTGGAAGACCCGAACTAGTCCGGCCACTAAGGCGGACAAGTCCGGTCCACCAAGACTTAGCCATGGGAGCTCTCATCTCACAACCATACGGACAAGTTTGTCTCAGAATGGACTAGCCCGAACTCACACAGGAACTCTTTGTCCAGGTGAGAACGGACAAGTCTGGAGGACCCGGACTAGTCCGGCCACTGAGGTGGACAAGTCCGGTCCACCATGACTTAGCCGTGGGATCTCTCATCTCATAACCATACGGACTAGTCCGCCTCAGAACGGACTAGCCCAAACTCACACAAGAACTCTTGGTCCGTGTGAAAACGGACAAGTCTGGCTAGCCTGGAACTAGTCCGGCCACTGAGCCGGACAGGTCCGGTCTACCAGGACTTAGTCCCAAAACACTCTCACCAAGAGAGAAACGGACTAGTCCATCAAAAAATGGACAAGTCCGATCTCAGTCAGGAACTCTTAGTCCGCCCCAAAACGGACTAAGACGTATGACTTCCGGACTAGTCAGGCCTCTTGCCCGGACAAGTCCAGCCTACCCGAGTTTACCTCACTAGCACTCTCCACTAAGGATTCAACACTTCTAACGCTTTGAGCTCTCTTCTATGATCTCAATGCACTTGACACACACTCTCTCACTCTTACATGGCTAGCCTACTAAAGACTCAAATGAAACCCTAATTTCTACTCTTCGAGTCTTTGACATCGTTCTTCATCCTTTTCCTTTTTGAGAGTTTAGGTGTCTGCCTTGGAAATATTATGTGCTTATGATCATCTCAGCTCATTAGTCTCTTAATTGTCGTCATCAATCATCCAAAACTCAGGGGGATACCTAGATGCACTTACAATCTCCTCCTTTTGGTGATTGATGACAACGCATTAAGTTTCAACATAAGAGGTAAAAATTTGATTTTCACAACAATTGTGTGTAATGCTTAACTCCCCCTGGATGTATGCAACAGTAAAAGAGGAGAGTTGACATACACTCACATGTTATGGTGGGGTGCCTACGTGTTGTGCTCAAAAATGTGATAATACAATGAAACATAAAAAAGAGCAACAATGATCAAATATAAGTCATAGGATCAAATATAAGTATAAGATCCACACATAGTCTTACACAAGGGAGACAATGCATAGATAGTCATGTCCAAGGATCTATTACAAAACTAGAAGATGATAAAAAAAAATACATCCACTTCCATCTCTTCCCCTTTGGCATCAAGGCACCAAAAAGGAAAAAGGAAGAATATACGCCTAAGTCTACTCGTCATCTTCATCGTCTTCTTCTTCATCGCCACCTTCATCGCTCTCTATGGCCTCCGTATCATCTTCCTCATCGTCGGTGGCGGTGGATGGAGGCACGGCCTTGGAGGAGCTTCCATCTTCCCTGAACTAGGCGAGCTCATCAGCGGTGAACTCTGGACATGAAGTGAGCTCCCCATCACTCTCCTCGAGAGGTGACATGGGTACCTCAAGCTTGTCACACATAGCCTTGAGGTACTTCTGCTGACGCCTCTCCATGCATCGAGTCCGGACCTCCACACGCTGACAAGAGGTAAAGAGTGCGTTGAAGCACTTGAAGAATCCGCTCATTAACTGCGGAGGAGGAGGTGATGAGGGGGCCACTGAGCTAGGAGGGGCCGCTAAGCAGGAAGGAGGTTGAGCATTTTTTCTTCTGGAGGGTTCTGGCACAATAGGGGGTAGCTGAGGACGGAGAGGTCGATGAGTGACATCCTTGACAAAGACAATCCCCGACACCTTCTCAATTAAGCACATGATATATGGTGCATACCCACATGAGTGGTTGGGAGTGTGAGAGATGTTGAAGATGTCGTCATAGATGTGCTCAACAAGGTTGAACTTCTCTTCACCATCTATAAACAAGAGGAGATGCCTTAAGTTTCCTTGAATCACCCCTGCATCTCCATCCTTAGGGGCAATAGTTCTCCTCAAAATCCGGTTGAGGATGCTATAGAATGGCTTGATTTTCCTAGCAAGCCCGGCCTCATAGGGAACATGACTAGGATACATGTAGTCAAGCTGATCCCTATCCACTGCCTTGAGGTTGGAAATGATAATCCCATGGTCCAGGTGGTCCTCAAGGCCAAGTATCTGAGCAAACATCTCATATGTGACTGAGTATTGCTCTCCATGTGTCACCCAGGTGATTTTCTGGTCACCATAGGTGGAGAAGTACACGGTGGTGTAAAACTGCACAATTACCTCGATGTTCCAGTCATACTTGAAGATCATGATTTTCTTGATTCCATGGCGCTCTGCAGCTTCAATCACGACATCAAAGGCTTTGTGCTTCCTTTTGGCCATGTAGTCCCAATCTACCCATTGAGCTTGAGCGACTGGAGTCTTCATCTTTAGGTACACTAGGCGGTAGTAGTCGCAATGGAAGTCACACCAAAACCTAGGGTCGGCTGTGTGCTTCTCATAGTCATAGACTTTATCCATTCTCAGCCTTCTCGCCTTCTCAGCCCCCTTTCCCTTGAATACATATGCCGGATTGTTGGGCTGCCGGTTTGGATCTCTAGCAGGGGCAGCCATCTTCAGGGGACCGATGGGCTTCGGTTGCCCTTTCTCCATGATTACTATCCCTCCCGCCCTCTTTGTCGGTGCCTTGGCAGTTGCCTTTTTGTTCTTGGGCTCCTCAGGAAGTGGAGCCTTGCCTTTCTTTGGGTCACGAAGAACCCAACCCTCGGATTCCTTCTCCTTTTCCCGCTCTTTCTCTCCCAAAGTGACCAGCCTCTTCCTCTTGGGCTCTACGGCACTAGCAGCCTGGGATCTATGGGCTTCACTTTTGGCCCTTTTCTTCTTCCGTTGATCCACCAAGGATTCTTCAATGGCTTGGGCAATCTGTGCCTCCTCGTCGAGATCATGTCTCTTCTTTGTTCTTGCCTCTCGATTGACGGCTTCCTTAGCCGCTTGGGCCTCCTTTGCCGCCCTCTCTTCCGCAATGCGCCGATGAAGGGCTTGTCGAGCCTCCTCGGTCGTGGGACTTGGAAGAGGAGAGCTTTGGTCGGAGTCTGACATATTGCCTGAGAAACAAGAGATAAGAGGTCAAGGAAGTGGAATATTGCGAAAGAATTCACTAAAAATGGCTAAAGTTAGAGTTTGTCCTGTGTAAACCGGACTTGTCCGTTAAGGGTCCGGACTAGTCCGCCGGAGAACAGACTTGTCCGCCCAGAAACCGGACTAGTCCGGGTTGCACAGGAAGAACCCTAAATCTAACAATTTTTCACAAAAACTTTGAATCAGGTCGCAATACTCCTAGGCTACGATCGCATTGACACTAGGAACAACATTTGTGAAGAGGTTTCTAGCAAAAGACCTAAGAATGAAGAAAAGGAAAGATTTTTGGTTAGGTCAAGAATACCTTTTGAAATCTTCAAATGTGATGAAATCGAAGTCGAAACTTGAGCAACGAAGCACCGGGAAGGATTTCAGCACTCCTTAGGGCTCCAATCCGTGGATTGGACGAGATTTTTGGTGGAGAAAAGTGAAAATCGCCAATGGGGGCGTTTCCCGCTTGAGAGAGAGTTGAGAGCGGACTAGTTTGTGAAGAGAGAGGGGTCTGGCCGCCCCTGGGAGGTTAAGTCCCTAGGGGCCGGACTAGTCCGGCCTGGTGCCCGGACAAGTCCGGTTGGCGGACCAGAGCCGGACTTCTCTGGTGCCGGACTTGTACGGCCTCCCAGGCGGACTAGTCGGATTTGGACTTGTCCGCTGAGAAGTCCGACCTAGACAGCTCGGACTTGTCTGGCCCATGGGCGGACTAGTCCGACTATATGCTGAAATTCATATAATTTGAATTTTAGCTCAAGAATATGATCCTTTTTGGACAAGTTTTTGCAAATATCTTTGGCAAACATGGTCATTAAGCATACATCAAACAAACAATGACCATATTTGACAAAGAATCCTTTTGGACATAGTTTTGATAGAGTAAGAGAGATTAGGGTAATATTTTGAAAACATGCAAATTTTTTTTAAGTTTATAAACAAGCAAAAAACAGATGTGCACGACTCAAGCAATGTTTCGAGAATCTAGGATATTTAGTTCACTCCTTAGGTCACAAAATCGTTTCTCATCAAGGGGTTTGGTGAAGATGTCCGCCAATTGCTTCTCATCTTAACATGAGAGATAACGATATCTCCCTTGATAGAGTGATCTCGCAGGAAATGGCGACGGATATCAATGTGTTTGGTTCTAGAATGCTTCACGGGATTGTGAGCAATCTTTATGGCACTCTCATTGTCATATAGGAGTGGAACATGGCTCAAAGTGTAACCATAGTCCCTAAGAGTTTCTCGCGTCCATAGGAGTTGTGCACAACAGCTCCCGGCTACGACGTACTCCGCTTCGGCTGTGGATAAGGAAATGGAGTTTTGTTTCTTTGAAGACCATGAAACCAAGGACCTAACAAGGAATTGGCAAGTCCCTGACGTGCTCTTCCTATCTACCTTACAACCGGCATAATCGGAATTGGAGTATCCGATGAGATTGAACTTGGATCCCTTGGGATACCAAAGTCCTAGGTTAGGAGTGTGAACCAAATATCTAACAATCCGCTTAACGGCCGTCAAGTGACACTCCTTAGGAGCGGCTTGGAACCGTGCACACATACACACACTAAGCATTATGTTGTGTAACACCCCAAATTTTGATTCAAAACCCTAAACCATGTTCAGAGGAGAATTTAAAAATTTTTGGACGTATTGCATGTTTTGCAAAAATTCAAATTCAAACTGGAATTCAAATTATACTCAAAACAGAAAAGAAATGGAAAAAGAAAAAGAAAAACGGGAAAAAACCGGCCAGTGGGCCGAAACCCGCCAGCCGGCCCAGCTTCCCCGCGCCAGCCCGCCCCCGCGCGCGCCGCGCTGCCTCTCACAGACGGGTGGGACCCGTCTGTCATCCCTAGCCCCGCGACCCCGGACTTTTCCCCGAGCGCGCGCGATCTTAACCGATCGGAAAACCCGTCCCGCAGCCCGAATTCCGGTCCCAGAAGAATCCAACTCGATTGCAACAGACCCACCACCCTCCCCCGGCTATAAAAACCTCAGCCCCGATCAGTTTTTCTCACGCGATCGCCGATTTTCATTCCGGTGAGCACCGAGACTTCGCCGGTGAATTCTGGCCGATCTAAGCTCAGAAACTCTGATCTAACTCGCTGGTCTTGATCCACCGCCTCCGGGGAACTTTGCAGGTGCAGAAAACCTGAAGACTTACGGTGTAAATCCAGCGCCGACGAGCTTCGCCGTGGTTTTGCCTCGGACCTCGCCGCCGATCACTTTCCAGGACCCCCGAGCTCGAGAAAACCCCCGAGGTGAGATCCCTGACCTCCCCTCTACCGATCTAGGCCATAAGATCACAGTTCTAGGCAGAATTCTCGAGGATCCGAAACTTTCCGGCGAGATCGCCGCTTCCCGCCGCCGTGCGCCGCCGGCAGCGCCGCCCGCGCTCGATCAGAGCGACGTGGCCGCTTGTGCGCCGTTTATTTTAAATCGCACGGTAGACTTTAAAACCCCGCGTACCGGTTCGATGTTATAATCTCAGCCGTCGGTTTAAAATCGGACGGTCCACGTCAGCCCCGCATTATAAAGACTGGAATTCTTACGTGCTACCCCCTGGGGTTCTCTGGAATTGAGAGCTAGCCCCGGAAACTTCAGATCTAGCCCCTGGAACTCCAGAAAATCATGTAAATTCATTTAAAAATCAGTTTTAGCCCCTGGACTTAATAGAAATTAAGAAAAACACCTCTGATAAGTGTAGCTAGACCCCTGGAAATTATGAAAATAATATTATAGACCCTGTAATGGGGTGAGTTTACTTTTTAACCCCGTTTAGTATTTAATTTAGAAAATTGAATATGTAACTAGTGTTTAAAAATTAAAAAGTGGGACAAACATAATTGTCAAAATTAATTAAAAACTTTCTCAGTACTTAGAAAACTTTGGAGTGAGATAAAAGTATATTTTTGGGCTGAAATAAATCTGTTTCATCTATTATTCACATTTATTAATATAGGGACACATTTTTAAGTAAAGAATAGTTATAGAAAAATAGGGAAAATAATTATGAAATGGTCTACATCAGAAGCCAAGGTCAAAAGATGTTATTAAATCATATAGGACCAGAACCTATACTGTTTAGATGATGTGTATTACTAATTTCATAATAAAATACATAATTATGCATAGGAATATAAATCTGAAAATATAGCAACTAGTAAAAGATAAATGGAGTTTCTAAAATCCAAAGAATTCAGTTTAGGGTTGATAGAAATTGTGAAGGCACATATGGAGAAGAAAAATACTTTTCTTACATACTTGGTAGTAAAGAGGTGTAGTAGTTGAATATAAGAAATTTATTGGAAACCCATATAAATAGTATGTAAGTATAAATGTGGACACAAAAGTAGGAATCATATATACATGGTTAAAAGTGCATGCAAGCCACAACTTAACACACATAAAGTAACCACAACACATATAATGGTAAAGAATTTCATAAATATGAATGTGTGGTTTGTATGAAGTAGAAGTGTGAACTATGTCTTATGATTGTTGTTTTTCTTTTGCTATGTGTGATGGTATGAAGTAGAACCTGTTCAAGAGTAAGTTAACCCTTTCCAAGACCAGGACTACCCATTTCAAGAGCAGCAAGAAGGAGGCAAGTGTCCTTGACCACTTTGATCCTATGCTAGGATGTGTAGATAGAATTATTTGCATTGTCAAATGAAATATGAAACCCATGCTAGGAAAGTTTCCCTAGAATTGCATTACCTTGTTTCCTTGTAGCTTGGGTTGGGATTTATTTTGTCATGTCATTTATTTACATGCATTTGCTTAGCCATGCTTAGAATGGGATATTTGGGAAATGAGATCATCAGTTTATATTACCATACTCTTGGATGAGGTATTGTGAGTTATGTAGAGGTAGGGATCAAGGCAAGTTGGATGTTTTGGTTGTGTGCTGGGTGCACGAGACTTGGGTTTGTGTTTAGTACTTGCCTGGATCCTAAGGACCGGTTCATGGAGCATGTAACCCGGCTTTACAGTGCCAACCACATGCTGAGATGGGGCAGCTTGGCCAATTAATTAGGTGTATCCCCGGCGTAGTATGGGTGTGTTGGATGGTGCGGGGAGTAGGTGTCAGCTGGACTACCATATGAACCGCAAGGCTCAAGAGGGGGCCACTGCAGCGGGGTTGGAGCCTCTTGTATGCTGTTAGGGGTGAAACCTCAGTGGGCCCACGCTCGTCGGGAATCCCTTTGTAAAGGCTTCGTAGTGATCTCCTGGCTACACACCTGGGAAGTGTGAATGTGGATCGTAGCCACTGGCATAATGGAGGTTCTTTTAGTCCACCCGGCAACGGGGGATGAAATCACTACTTGTGGGTACAGTGGTACAAACTCTGCAGAGTCAAAACTATCTTGACAGCCGTGCTCACGGTTAAGAGCGGCCTGGACTTATTCATGATTAGAGGAATGATGGTTTTGGAAGTTAAGCGGGGAGCTTAACATTGGAAATGATGTTATGATTATTGGATTATGATGATGGGATGGGAGATTGGGACCATTTCACCTGTGTAGTAATGAAGGTGCTTAATAAGCTAAGGTGATAGGTATTAATTGCGTAGTGCTTTAACCATGAGTTCAACCTCTCCTTGTTCTAGCCATGCATGATATAATTTTCCCACACTTGCTGAGTACCATTGGTACTCAACCTTGCATATTTGTTGGTTTATATTGCTGCTCAGGTCAAGATAATGAGGTGACCAAGATTTTGGACCCGAGGAAGATTTTTAGGTTCATGAAGACCCCGGGCAACGCCTGTGATGGAGCCCTAAAAGAATAATATTCCGCTGCTAGTTTATTTACTTGTGATGAACTTATTATTGTCCATCGAGACATTTACTATGTAAGACTTATTTATATTCGACACCTGGCTTGTAATAAATGATGCTTCACTATTTGTCATCACATGTATGAGAAAATGATCCTGGCATACATGTGATATTCACTTGGTTGTTTCTTCGGAAAAACCGGGTGTGACAGAGGTGGTATCAGAGCCAAGGTTGCCCGTAGGAACGTGGACCTAGGTAGAAATGGACGTATTTAAGGGCCCTATTTTCTTAAAAACTATTTTCCAAGGTGTGGGTGAAAAAGTGTTATTAAAGGAGTCATTTTCTTCATCTTACCCCAACTTTCATTCAAAATAGGATTTTTGTTTGAGAGTTTATCTAACCTAATTTTTAAATTCTTTTGTTTTAGATGGTTCGCATGATTCGCACCGCTCGTAAGTCCACAGGAGGGAGAGTTCCCGTAGTTGCCCTTGCCGAAAGAGAGGAGAGTCGTCCAGTGACGTACCTTTCCTATGGATTGGCAGTAGGAGATTTGTTGCGCCGTCTTCGACGTATGCTCGAAGCCACCGGCAATACGGGCAAGCTAATCATCCACTATAACTCCACCAGGACCATCCGTGAGAAGAGGGAAGAATGGAGTTCGGAGATGAGGATTATACACGAGAATCAGCTGCTTAAGATTCACCACTCTCCAGCTTGTCGAGCAACACAAGTTGACGCGGAGAGAGATGTCACCTGGGAGGCCATCACCTGCCAGAGTCACATCTATCGTCGCCACTTGGACAAAACTGAGTACATGTATGTCCTCCAACGTGAGAGTGGTACCACGGAGTACAAGTACCCACCGGTGCAGCAAGGGACTTCCCATGAGCACATGGACTTGTGCTTGGAGGATGCTGCTATGATCAGCACTCGACTGCAGGAGTGTCAACAAGAGCTTCAGGATGTCCGAGACACCCTGAAGGAAACGGAGGCGTTGCTGCGAGCTTGCTTAAAGGCGAGAGAAAGAGGAGATGGGAATGAACTGTGTGTCACCGTGAATGGTACATGGACTCCTGACTCCCCGGATCGCCGAGCAATCAGGCGTCGTCGCACTTCTCCACCAGCAGCCTCCCCACCCAAAGCAGAGTCAGAAGGTAGCCGAAATGAGGAGGAAGATCCCGAGGAGCCAGCTCAAGAGGACGAGTAGTGTAGAGTCTTTCCCCTAGCTAGCAAGAGGTCGAGTAGTCGAGTCGTTACGTAGTTAATGGTGTGATGATGCTTGGTGTGTGGCATGAGTTGTGGAAGCCATGAGCAATTGTCCACAACCTCGTCTTCAGATTGTTTTGCTTTGGTGTGTGAACCCACAGGAAATAATAGTGCATTTATTTGGTGTGAGATATAAACCCTCGTAAAATTTTAACAAAGCCTCAACACCTCAAAGCACCAACAAATGAAAGTAGTAAGATGATACTAAATGATATCAAATTAACATTTGTTGATTCTGCCAGATGGCCGGAAGAGGAAAAGGACGTGCTGCCAACCCCGCCAACAACAATGATGAGGCATGCAACCCTCATCTTTCTGGAGGCCAGGACCGGGGTGGTCGCCGTGAAGAAGTTGATCCTCTCCACCAAATGCTGGAGAATCAAAATCAACTCATCCAGAACTTGACTCAAGTGGTGGCCAACTTGCATCAAGTTCCACCTACACAAGCTGCACCACGCCAACCAAGGTTGAGTGAGTTTCTAGGAACTCAACCTCCAAAGTTTGCAAGTGCTGCTGAGCCTCTGGAGGCAGATGATTGGCTGAAGACCATTGAAAGTAAGATGAGGATCATACAGTGCCAAGGATATGAAAGGGTGCTGTTTGCCTCCCATCAATTGCAAGGACCTGCTGCTGATTGGTGGACCGCCTACGTGGCTGCCCATCATGACCCTGAGAACATCACTTGGGAAGAGTTCAAGCGTAGCTTCCGCAACCATTACATCCCAAGAGGTGAACTCAAAAACAAGAGGAAGGAGTTTTTGGGACTGCAGCAGGGAAACATGACGGTGAGGGAATACCTCACTAAATTCACTCAATTATCCCGTTATGCCCCACGGGACATAGAGACTGATGAGCAGAAACAAGATTGTTTCGTGGAAGGGCTTACCGCAGAAATGCAGTGTGCAATGTCCTCCAATGAGTATGAAAGCTTTCAAAAGATGGTGGACAGAGCATTTGTGGTGGAAAGGAAGCTAAAGGCCCTGGAAAATGAGAATAAGAGGAAGGCGGGGTGGTCACATCAGGCCTCAGGGAGCAACACCCGCCCATGTATGATGCAACAACCTACGGGGCAGACAAGCCGTGCTGCGGTACCCTATTCAGCACCAAGAGGGTACAACCCAAACTACAGGCCACCCGCGGCACCAGCACAGCCGCCACGTCAGTTTGTGCAGCAGCCTCGCCCCGCATATCCACCTCGACCAGCAGTGCAAGGACCCCCGAACCAACCCCAAGACAACAAGGGCCCAGCATCTAAGATTGGGGTGCAATGTTTCAGCTGTGGTGAAGTGGGGCACTACGCCCATAAATGCCCAAAGAAGAAGCCTGCGCCGCCACAACAGCAGAATGTAGTGAGAGGACGGGTGAACCACGTCACTATGGAGGAAGCACAAGAGGCACCCGACGTGGTAGTTGGTAAGTTTCCTGCCAGTTTACACCTTGCAACTCTGCTGTTTGATTCTGGTGCTACCCACTCGTTCATTGCTCAAGGGTTTGTTAAGAAGCATGACCTAGCAACCACACAAATGAACCATATGCTAGCCGTACACTCTCCAGGTGGAGAAATAAGGACAAGACAATTGTGTCCCAAAGTGAGCCTAGACATTAATGGGGTAGTATTTACTGCTAACCTCATAGTGATAGATTCACAAGGGATAGATATTATTTTGGGGATGGATTGGTTGACCAAACATAAAGGAATCATCCATTGTTCGACCAGAACGGTGGAACTAACTCACCCCAATGGCACCAGAGTAAAGTTCATAACGATACACGAGCCTAGGAAGGACATTAAATTAAATCAAGTGGAGGTGAAAGTTGAGGAAATCAGGACTATCAGGGAATATCCAGATGTTTTTCCGGAGGAATTGCCAGGTATGCCTCCCGACCGTGACGTGGAATTCGCAATTGAGCTAGTACCGGGAACAGCCCCGATATACAAGAGACCTTATAGAATGGACTCCAAGCAGCTAGAAGAGCTCAAGGATCATTTGAGAGAACTGACGGAGAAGGGGTATATTCGCCTTAGTTCCTCACCATGGGGAGCTCCGGTGATATTTGTGCCTAAGAAAGACGGAACCCAAAGGTTATGCGTGGATTACTGTGCCTTGAATGAGGTAACCATCAAAAACAAGTACCCATTACCCCGCATTGAAGACTTGTTTGATCAGTTGAGGGGAGCTTGTGTGTTCTCGAAAATTGATCTCAGGTCGGGGTACCACCAACTCAAGATAAGGCAATCAGATATTCCCAAGACAGCTTTCGTATCTCGGTACGGACTGTATGAATACACTGTCATGCCTTTTGGGCTAACCAATGCCCCGGCATATTTCATGTACCTCATGAACAAGGTATTCATGGAATATCTGGACAAATTTGTGGTGGTTTTCATAGATGATATTCTCGTCTTCTCCAAAAATGAAGAAGAACATGAGAAACATCTAAGGTTGGTGTTACAGAGGCTGAGAGAACACCAACTATATGCCAAGTTGAGCAAGTGTGAGTTTTGGCTGAAGAGAGTTCCTTTTTTAGGACATATAATCTCGGAGGGAGGAATCTCCATAGATCCCGCCAAAATCGAGGATATCCAGAAGTGGAAAACCCCTGAAAATGTCGGGGAAGTTCGAAGCTTTTTGGGATTGGCTGGATACTATCGACGGTTTATTGAGGGATTCTCCAAGATTTCGAGACCTCTCACCAAACTGTTGGAGAAGGGAATCACATTCACCTGGACGCCACAGTGCGAGACGAGCTTTCAGGAGCTAAAGAAGAGATTGACAACAGCCCCAGTGCTGGTTATGCCAGATATGCAGAAGAATTTCACAGTGTACTGCGATGCCTCTGGAAATGGGTTGGGATGTGTTCTCATGCAAGAAGGACATGTCGTGGCATATGCATCCCGGCAGCTTCGGAAGCACGAGAAGAACTATCCTACACATGACCTAGAACTAGCTGCAGTGGTACACGCGTTGAAAATTTGGCGGCACTATTTGATGGGGAAGAGGACAGAGATATATACGGATCATAAGAGTTTGAAGTACATATTCACACAGCCAGATCTCAACCTCAGACAAAGGAGATGGTTAGAGCTAATCAATGACTTTGATGTGGGCATCAACTATCATCCCGGGAAAGCAAACGTCGTGGCCGATGCTTTGAGTCGGAAAGTGCAGGTCAATAAGTTGAGTTTGAAGGACATGCCTGCAGAATTGAAGGACGAGGTTATAAGGCTCAATCTATGTCTAGTAAATAGTGGTGAAGCCATCGCCATGGAAGTGGACTCCACACTCGAGCAAGACATACGCGAGGGCCAAAAGAATGATGGGAAGATACAAGAGATCAGACAGCTCATCAAGGAAAATAAAGCTCCTGGTTTTAGAGAGGATGAACAGGGAACGGTGTGGCACGGGAAAAGGATCTGTGTGCCAGAAGTAAAGGAGATCCGTGAATTAATTTTGAAGGAGGCTCATGATTCCGACTATTCCATTCATCCTGGGAGTACGAAGATGTACCAGGACCTCAAGAGCAGGTATTGGTGGTATGGCATGAAGCGAGATGTCGCGGAACATGTTGCCCTATGTGACACATGTCAGTTGGTGAAAGCAGAACATCAACGACCCGCGGGATTATTGCAACCACTCAAAGTGCCTGAATGGAAGTGGGAAGAAATCAGCATGGATTTTGTCGTGGGATTGCCTAGGACCCAATCCGGGTATGATTCAATATGGGTCATTATTGATAGGCTAACCAAGGTAGCTCATTTCATCCCTGTGAAAGAAAGCTACAGCAGAGCCAAATTGGCAGAATTGTACATGTCAAGGATTGTGTGTTACCATGGAGTGCCAAAGAAGATAGTGTCGGACCGAGGAACACAGTTCACATCGAGGTTTTGGCAAAAGTTGCATGAAACCATGGGAACCCATTTGAACTTCAGCTCTACCTATCATCCCCAAACTGACGGGCAGACGGAGAGAACCAATCAGATCCTTGAAGATATGTTAAGGGCATGTGCACTCAAAAACAATAGGAGTTGGGACAAGAACTTACCGTATGCGGAGTTTTCCTATAACAACAGTTATCAAGCTAGTATGAAGATGTCACCGTTTGAAGCTTTGTATGGAAGGAAGTGCAGAACTCCCCTATTTTGGAACCAAACAGGAGAAAGTAAAGTGTTTGGTCCAGAATTGCTACAAGAAGCTGAGGCGAAGGTGAGGGAGATTCGCAACAACTTGAGGATAGCACAAACACGCCAGAAGAGTTATGCTGATGTACGAAGAAGAGAACTCGTTTTCAACGTAGGAGACTATGTTTATCTCAAGGTGTCCCCTATCAGAGGACTTCGTCGGTTCAAGGTGAAAGGGAAGTTGTCACCTCGATACATCGGACCCTTTCAGGTTTTGGAAAGGAAAGGCGAAGTGGCGTACCAACTAGAGTTACCGGTTCATCTATCGGACGTGCACGATGTATTTCATGTGTCACAACTCAAGAAATGTCTGAGGACGCCTGAGGAGGTGTTACCCATGAATGAAGTGGATGTAGCTGAAGATTTGTCTTATGCCGAGCAACCATACAAGATTTTGGAGACAATGGAACGCCTCACCAGAAATAAAAGAATCCGGATGTGCAAGGTGCAGTGGAAGCATCACTCAGAAGAGGAAGCCACCTGGGAACGGGAAGATGAGCTCAAGGCACAATTTCCGGAATTGTTTTCTTAGAAACACCAATCTCGAGGACGAGATTTCTTTTAAGGGGGGTAGAGCTGTAACACCCCAAATTTTGATTAAAAACCCTAAACCATGTTCAGAGGAGAATTTAAAAATTTTTGGACGTATTGCATGTTTTGCAAAAATTCAAATTCAAACTGGAATTCAAATTATACTCAAAACAGAAAAGAAATGGAAAAAGAAAAAGAAAAACGGGAAAAAACCGGCCAGTGGGCCGAAACCCGCCAGCCGGCCCAGCTTCCCCGCGCCAGCCCGCCCCCGCGCGCGCCGCGCTGCCTCTCACAGACGGGTGGGACCCGCCTGTCATCCCTAACCCCGCGACCCCGGACTTTTCCCCGAGCGCGCGCGATCTTAACCGATCGGAAAACCCGTCCCGCAGCCCGAATTCCGGTCCCAGAAGAATCCAACTCGATCGCAACAGACCCACCGCCCTCCCCCGGCTATAAAAACCTCAGCCCCGATCAGTTTTTCTCACGCGATCGCCGATTTTCATTCCGGTGAGCACCGAGACTTCGCCGGTGAATTCTGGCCGATCTAAGCTTGGAAACTCTGATCTAACTCGCTGGTCCTTATCCACCGCCTCCGGGGAACTTTGCAGGTGCAGAAAACCCGAATACTTACGGTGTAAATCCAGCGCCGACGAGCTTCGCCGTGGTTTTGCCTCGGACCTCGCCGCCGATCACTTTCCAGGACCCCCGAGCTCGAGAAAACCCCCGAGGTGAGATCCCTGACCTCCCCTCTACCGATCTAGGCCATAAGATCACAGTTCTAGGCAGAATTCTCGAGGATCCGAAACTTTCCGGCGAGATCGCCGCTTCCCGCCGCCGTGCGCCGCCGGCAGCGCCGCCCGCGCTCGATCAGAGTGACGTGGCCGCTTGTGCGCCGTTTATTTTAAATCGCACGGTAGACTTTAAAACCCCGCGTACCGGTTCGATGTTATAATCTCAGCCGTCGGTTTAAAATCGGACGGTCCACGTCAGCCCCGCATTATAAAGACTGGAATTCTTACGTGCTACCCCCTGGGGTTCTCTGGAATTGAGAGCTAGCCTCGGAAACTTCAGATCTAGCCCCTGGAACTCTAGAAAATCATGTAAATTCATTTAAAAATCAGTTTTAGCCCCTGGACTTAATAGAAATTAAGAAAAACACCTCTGATAAGTGTAGCTAGACCCCTGGAAATTATGAAAATAATATTATAGACCCTGTAATGGGGTGAGTTTACTTTTTAACCCTGTTTAGAATTTAATTTAGAAAATTGAATATGTAACTAGTGTTTAAAAATTAAAAAGTGGGACAAACATAATTGTCAAAATTAATTAAAAACTTTCTCAGTACTTAGAAAACTTTGGAGTGAGATAAAAGTATATTTTTGGGCTGAAATAAATCTGTTTCATCTATTATTCACATTTATTAATATAGGGATACATTTTTAAGTAAAGAATAGTTATAGAAAAATAGGGAAAATAATTATGAAATGGTCTACATCAGAAGCCAAGGTCAAAAGATGTTATTAAATCATATAGGACCAGAACCTATACTGTTTAGATGATGTGTATTACTAATTTCATAATAAAATACATAATTATGCATAGGAATATAAATCTGAAAATATAGCAACTAGTAAAAGATAAATGGAGTTTCTAAAATCCAAAGAATTCAGTTTAGGGTTGATAGAAATTGTGAAGGCACATATGGAGAAGAAAAATACTTTTCTTACATACTTGGTAGTAAAGAGGTGTAGTAGTTGAATATAAGAAATTTATTGGAAACCCATATAAATAGTATGTAAGTATAAATGTGGACACAAAAGTAGGAATCATATATACATGGTTAAAAGTGCATGCAAGCCACAACTTAACACACATAAAGTAACCACAACACATATAATGGTAAAGAATTTCATAAATATGAATGTGTGGTTTGTATGAAGTAGAAGTGTGAACTATGTCTTATGATTGTTGTTTTTCTTTTGCTATGTGTGATGGTATGAAGTAGAACCTGTTCAAGAGCAAGTTAACCCTTTCCAAGACCAGGACTACCCATTTCAAGAGCAGCAAGAAGGAGGCAAGTGTCCTTGACCACTTTGATCCTATGCTAGGATGTGTAGATAGAATTATTTGCATTGTCAAATGAAATATGAAACCCATGCTAGGAAAGTTTCCCTGAATTGTATTACCTTGTTTCCTTGTAGCTTGGGTTGGGATTTATTTTGTCATGTCATTTATTTACATGCATTTGCTTAGCCATGCTTAGAATGGGATATTTGGGAAATGAGATCATCAGTTTATATTACCATACTCTTGGATGAGGTATTGTGAGTTATGTAGAGGTAGGGATCAAGGCAAGTTGGATGTTTTGGTTGTGTGCTGGGTGCACGAGACTTGGGTTTGTGTTTAGTACTTGCCTGGATCCTAAGGACCGGTTCATGGAGCATGTAACCCGGCTTTACAGTGCCAACCACATGCTGAGATGGGGCAGCTTGGCCAATTAATTAGGTGTATCCCCGGCGTAGTATGGGTGTGTTGGATGGTGCGGGGAGTAGGTGTCAGCTGGACTACCATATGAACCGCAAGGCTCAAGAGGGGGCCACTGCAGCGGGGTTGGAGCCTCTTGTATGCTGTTAGGGGTGAAACCTCAGTGGGCCCACGCTCGTCGGGAATCCCTTTGTAAAGGCTTCGTAGTGATCTCCTGGCTACACACCTGGGAAGTGTGAATGTGGATCGTAGCCACTGGCATAATGGAGGTTCTTTTAGTCCACCCGGCAACGGGGGATGAAATCACCACTTGTGGGTACAGTGGTACAAACTCTGCAGAGTCAAAACTGTCTTGACAGCCGTGCTCACGGTTAAGAGCGGCCTGGACTTATTCATGATTAGAGGAATGATGGTTTTGGAAGTTAAGCGGGGAGCTTAACATTGGAAATGATGTTATGATTATTGGATTATGATGATGGGATGGGAGATTGGGACCATTTCACCTGTGTAGTAATGAAGGTGCTTAATAAGCTAAGGTGATAGGTATTAATTGCGTAGTGCTTTAACCATGAGTTCAACCTCTCCTTGTTCTAGCCATGCATGATATAATTTTCCCACACTTGCTGAGTACCATTGGTACTCAACCTTACATATTTGTTGGTTTATATTGCTGCTCAGGTCAAGATAATGAGGTGACCAAGATTTTGGACCCGAGGAAGATTTTTAGGTTCATGAAGACCCCGGGCAACGCCTGTGATGGAGCCCTAAAAGAATAATATTCCGCTGCTAGTTTATTTACTTGTGATGAACTTATTATTGTCCATCGAGACATTTACTATGTAAGACTTATTTATATTCGACACCTGGCTTGTAATAAATGATGCTTCACTATTTGTCATCACATGTATGAGAAAATGATCCTGGCATACATGTGATATTCACTTGGTTGTTTCTTCGGAAAAACCGGGTGTGACATGTTGGGCCTAGATGCACAAAGGTAAAGCAAAGAACCTATCATGGAATGAAATAACTTTTGGTCCACACTTGGACTATCTTCATTAAGGTCAAGATGTCCGTTGGTTCCCATTGGAGTCTTGATGGGTTTGGCTTTGTCCATGTCAAACCTCTTGATTATGTCTTGAGTATACTTGGTTTGACTTATGAATGTTCCTTCCTTGAGTTGTTTGACTTGGAATCCTACGAAGAACTTCAATTCCCCCATCGTTGACATCTCGAACCTTTCGGTCATTATCTTTGAAAACTCATCACAAAAAGCTTTGTTAGTAGAACCAAATATAATGTCATCGACATATATTTGACACACGAATAAATCATCGTTAAAATACTTAGTGAAGAGTGTATAGTTGGTCTTTCCTATCCTAAAACCATTTTAATAAGAAAGTCTCTAAGACACTCATACCAAGCTCTAGGAGCTTGTTTGAGGCCATAGAGGGCTTTCCGAAGTTTAAAGACATGGTTAGGATACTTATCGTCCTCAAATCCGGGTGGTTGCTCCACATACACTTCCTCCTTGATCGGACCGTTGAGGAAGGCGCTTTTCACATCCATTTGGTATAGCTTGAAATCATGGTGAGTAGCAAAAGAAAAAAAGATACGAATTGATTCAAGCCTAGCTACGGGAGCAAAAGTTTCATCATAATTCAAACCTTCTACTTGTGCATATCCCTTTGCAACAAGTCTTGCCTTGTTTCTTGTTACAACCCCATACTCGTCTTGCTTGTTGCGGAATACCCACTTGGTTCCCACAACATTTGTGTTGGGTCACTTCACAAGTTCCCATACTTGATTTCTTTCAAAATTGTTGAGTTCCTCTTGCATGGCCACCACCCAATCTGGATCTTGTAGTGCTTCTTCTACCTTAAGGGGCTCCAAAGAGGAAACAAAAGAGTAATGTTCACAAAAGTTAGCCATTCGAGAGCGAGTGGTCACCCCTTTGGAGATATCTCCTAGTATGTTGTCGACGGGATGATCCCCTTGAACACTTTGGTGCACTCTTAGATGAGGTGGTTGAACTCTTTAATCTTCATCTTCATTGTCGCTCTTTTCTGCCTCAGAACGGACTAGCCCGAACTCACACAGGAACTCTTTGTCCAGGTGAGAACGGACAAGTCTGGAGGACCCGGACTAGTCCGGCCACTGAGGTGGACGAGTCCGGTCCACCATGACTTAGCCGTGGGATCTCTCATCTCACAACCATACGGACTAGTCCGCCTCAGAATGGACTAGCCCAAACTCACATAGGAACTCTTGGTTCATGTGAAAACGGACAAGTCTGGCTAGCCTGGACTAGTCCGGCCACTGAGGCGGACAGGTCCGGTCTACCAGGACTTAGTCCCAAAACACTCTCACCAAGAGAGAAACGGACTAGTCCGTCCCAAAACGGACAAGTCCGATCTCAGTCAGGAACTCTTAGTCCACCCCAAAATGGACTAAGCCGTATGACTTCCGGACTAGTCCGGCCTCTTGCCCGGACAAGTCCGGCCTACCCGAGTTTACCTCACTAGCACTCCACTAAGGATTCGACACTTCTAACGCTTTGAGCTCTCTTCTATGATCTCAATGCACTTGACACACACACTCTCACTCTTACATGGCTAGCCTACTAAAGACTCAAATGAAACCCTAATTTCTACTCTTTGAGTCTTCGACGCCGTTCTTCATCCTTTTCCTTTTCGAGAGTTTAGGTGTCCGCCTTGGAAATATCCTGTCCTTATGATCATCTCAGCTCATTAGTCTCTTAATTTTCATCATCAATCATTCAAAACCCACGGGGATACCTAGATGCACTTACAGTACCTTTGGATACAATCATTAAAAGACTATTTTGAACTTAAATTCAAATCCAAACTCTTTTCATCACATGAATTCAAAAGAGGAATTCATATTCATACCCAGCGCATTTTTTTGAGCTCATCCACCAATTTTCACTCTATTTGGAGTTGATCTTGACATAAGCCAATTTGAGAAAAATTCAAACTGAATTTGAATTTCAGTTTGCCATTTGAAGCAAAATGCATTCAACCCAATTCTCCATTTTGAATCATTCAAACTTCAAATGGTGATTCAGTGGATTGATCAAAGTTTAGAGGGCATTAGGGTCCCAAATAATGTGCAATAGTGAAAATTTAATTTTGGAGGACAAAAAATTTTGCAAGTGGGACCCACTGTCAGCCTCACCAGCCAGAGGAACCGCCTCACACCGAGTTGATCGGGTTCCTGCACACGTGCCTGCGAACGCCACGGCGGAAGCTGCTGCCAGCAGCTGTTCTCAGGTCCTGGACGCCGAGCACACGTCCTAGCCATCTTATCCTCGCCCCCGGACGGTCCAAGGACCCTTTCGCCACTGCTTCGTGCTCACCCGCGCCGAAACAGAACCGCACACCTTGCCGCACCCCGAGCTCTTTGCTCCACCGTCGACCGGTCGAACCAGTGACGGTCACGCTGAACTCAGGCCGCAAAAGAGCTCGCCGACCCTTCCTCGGCGTTCTCGCACCGGTTCCAGCCCGTGACCGGCGTTCCTCGAGCTTCTCCGAGCCGTTCCCTTCTTCCTCGGGTCAACACGCCGCTCCTCCACGGATCATCGTCGTCTGGCCATCTCAGAGCCTCTCCAGCACAATCAACTGCACCCAGAGGTTAGCATAGAGGTCTAGTATCTTCTCCCAAACCCCCTAGCTCCATTGTAGCACCGGCAAGATGGAATTTCATGGTTTCCAGCGATCGCTGTATAGAACCGAAGCCCACCAAAACTTGAAATTCCTCTCGCATGATTGATAATCCGATCAGCTAGTTTGGTTAGAGCTAGAGTAGGATATAACAATTGCCTAGGCCAAAATCTAGCGAGAATGATCCATCCGGTGAGCGTAGCACCGAGTTTTTGCCGCCGCCGGTGAAAACGGCTCGGGTCACTTGTGAGGTCTACCTTCCCGGCGATCTCCGATGAAGAGGAGGGCAGGCTTAGCTTCCTCGCGTCACAGTGGTGCTTTTCGACCCTTTAGTTGGTCGTGTTTTCTGCCGAGATGCGTGCTCACCGTCGGACCTGAACCAAATTCCGCCGCCGCCATCGCCGATGAGGTTGTCGGCGATGCCGAGGTGCACGGAGTTGTCCGGCGTGTGTACCTTGGTCCCAGGAGGGTGTAGGAAGAATCCGTTTGGAAAATCATCCCCTGCCGGCCAAAGAAACATGTGTGCCACTGTCTCTGTTTGTCACGAGCTTGGGCGTCGGCGGGAGGTTGAAGACGAAACTGTGATGTGGGCCCCGGGTGGCAGTAGTTTAAACAATTCGAATTCATTTTCCAGTTTTCCCTCCAAAACTTTAGAAGCCCATAACTTTGGCTAGGAGTGCCCAAATCGAGTGAACCAAATTTCTTGAATTCAGCTCTCTGAATAATTTCCAGCAAAACAAGTTTCACTCCATGAAACCCTTTATTTCTCCAGAATTAATTCTCCAAAATTTAAAAGTGTTTAGAATTTTATGTGGAGATCCCTTGGGTAGAAAATTCTGAAATTTGGCCAGTATGTCTCCGGTAATATCCTCGAGCCACCATAAAAATTTCAGTTCAATCCGAGCTCATTTAATCCACCTAATGGTATGATTAAGGAAACTGGTCCAGAGAAAAAGAAAATGTCCAGAAACATTTTTCAGAATTTCTGTGAACTTGTGTAGCTCATATCTTTTGCTAGGATGCTCCAAATTAGATTAAACCAATTCCATTAGAACCTTATGAAAATATAGTTTTTAGAAAGTCATGGCTTGCTCCATGAAAATCCTTAAAAAACCATAAAAGCTCTAATTATGGCCAAATACACATTTATTTGTGCCGGGCTCAAATGAGCTTTGCTTCTATTGAAATTTGGCCAAGTCTCTGTTTAGGCTGTCACCAAACCACAGAAAAATTTCAGAGTCAAAAGGGTTGTCTAGCTATACTTATAGTCTTCACATTATCACAATAACTCAAATGCATTTAAATTGACACGCATCGAATTTCTCTTTTTTGTGTAGTCACTAAGATCGAAGAAGATCCGGAGGTTCTAGACTTCATTACTCTGGAGGAATAATTATCTAACGATCAGCAGCAATATAACCATTTACAAAGTCTTATATCTTGATCACTTACTTTATGCATTTCCTACAATTGTGCATTACAGTCTTGATTGGAAACCCAAATGCATAGCCAAGAGAACTCGGAGTTTTGGGCTTAGTATTTAATCCTCGAGTAGCCACAACAATGCTAAAATGGTATAGGAGTTGGTACAAGTCGAGTAGTTGGAACTACTCGCTAGAATAGACTAAAGGCACACTACTCGGTTAGAGGTAGACAATGAATCAGATGGCAAGAAAATGAGACCGAGCGGAGAGTAAGGGCAGCAGGACTTTGGGGCCTGGGTTTCATAGCTCTTCTTGTGTCGATCGAGGACCGAGGCATGTGCGGGTCTGTTGAACAAGCTAGAACAGTACCGAAGACCTACCGGACGTATGGGAACCGGGAAACCGATGTAATTCAGATAGCAATCATTACACACATTTATTTTGTGCCACTTGTATAATTTGGAATATCTCATCAACACCTAGACTGTCAGGTCAACTTGAGGAGTAATTATGGCGTAACTGCAGACACACATTTAATGTGTGTAATGATGCGTAACTGCAGACACACGTTTAATGTGCGTGATGCCGCGTAAATCCAGGCATACGTTTAATGTGTGTAATGGTCATAACTGCTCCATTAGTTGCATGTTGAAGGATTTCAGGGGGCGGTTTACTGAAATTATGGCAGATCAAACCTGAGTAGATTGGCAGGCTCGAGTATATAGGAGACGTCCTGGGTACTAGAGAAAAAACACAGAAATTCACCTCTCTCGAAAACTGCTTGCGCCGCTGTTTTTCGCCTTGTCGTACCTCCGTCCGTCGTGCAGCGGATCGACGGAGAGCGGTGTCTCCGAACCGACGACCGGTGATCTAAAGACCTGCACGGGTGCCGACAATCAGGTTTCTGGAAAGTGCGCTCGCACAGCCGCTCGCAGCACTTCCTTCGTCCTCAACTTCTCCGTTGAGATCTGATCCTCCACTTCCTAGTAGCATTGTTTGTAAGTAATTACTCGATCCATGACTAATTCTATATTTCTGATGAGCGATCTATTTGTACATCAATTTATTTCTGTGTAATACTAGTATTGTTCATGTGGACTGCTATTTGATCTTGTGAACTCAGTTACTTGTTCTAGTTCTGAATGCAATGCAAGAGAGGCTATTGTTGGCACTCTCGGCTTTGTCACATTAATTATGATCGCATCAATTGATTGTCCAAACTTAATTTGATTCCAAAAATTCCAGTTGAAAGAAGATCTAAGTGTCATGCGTGTGTGCAAGTCAAGCAGCCACGTAAACCTTTTAAAAGCATGGACGGGAAGAGCTTGTCACCACTAAATCTTATTCACTTAGATTTGTGTGAAATAAATGGAATTTTGACTAGAGCGGGGAAGAAATATTTTATATCTTTTATTGATGACACTACAAGATATTATCAACCCTATATTATTAAAACGAAAGATGAGGCACTAGATCGTTTTAATATCTATAAGGCTGAGATAGAATACCAACTAGAAAGGGAAATCAAATGTGTTAGGTCCAGCAGAGGAGGAGAGTATCTTTCT
The DNA here is from genome assembly GCA_030760725.1 of Neostapfia colusana. Classification (NCBI taxonomy): domain Eukaryota; kingdom Viridiplantae; phylum Streptophyta; class Magnoliopsida; order Poales; family Poaceae; genus Neostapfia; species Neostapfia colusana. Next base: position 27,391,006 of record JASWHV010000007.1, read on the forward strand.
AATGATTTCGGCGAATATTGTGTGGAACATGGAAGTATCCATAAGACAATGGCTCCCTACTCACCCCAATCTAATGGGATGGCTGAGCGGAAAAACTGAACACTTGCTGACTTGGTTAATGCCATGTTGGACAGTTCGAGTTTATCCAACTCATGGTGGAGGGAAGCCATTTTGACAGCATGTTTTGTGCTGAATAGAGTTCCATCATCCAAGGGTGAAATAACCCCATATGATGGATGGAAAGGAAGAAAGATTGCTCCCGGTGCTGAATAGAGTTCCATCATCCAAGGGTGAAATAACCCCATATGATGGATGGAAAGGAAGAAAGATTGCTCCCGGTTTCTTACGTGCATAGGGTTGTTTGGCCAAAGTTAATGTGTCTGCGTATAAGAAACAAAAATTGGGACAAAAAACCATGGATTGTGTCTTTCTAGGATACGCACAACATTGTACAGCCTTTAGATTTTCAGTGATTAAATCCGATATTCCTGATGTGCATGTTAACACCATGACTGAATCTCGTGATGCCACATTTTTCGAGGATATTTTTCCAATGAGGGATAGACTTACAGGCTGTAGCGAGGCATCTACTAGTTTTACTCCTGATCCTTCTCCATTATTTGTACCTTGTTCTAACACTGAAAAACCCATTGAGGATAACAGTACAAATATTGTTCCTCGAAGGAGCAAGAGACAAAGGATTGAAAAGTCCTTTGGTGATAATTTTACTGTCTACCTTATTGATGATACACCCAAAAAACATTCAGAGGCATATGCGTCGCCAGATGCAGAGAGCGGGAAGGAGGCAGTACATATTGAAATGGAGTCCATTTTAACAAATGGAACTTGGGAAATATGTGACTGTTCAGTTAGGTGTAAATCTATTAGGTGTAAGTGGATATTTAAAAAGAAACTCAAACCAGATGATATTGTCAATAAATATAAGGTTGGACTTGTAGCCAAGGGATTTACCCAAAAGGAAGGCGAGGATTTTTTCGATACTTATTCACCTGTTGCTAGGTTAACCACAATTCATGTACTTGTTGCACTTGCTGCGTGTCATGATCTCCTCATCCATCAAATGGATGTGAAGAAAGCTTTCCTAAATGGCGAGCTCGGTGAGGAAATCTATATGAAGCAGCCTGATGATTTTGTGGTGACTGGGCAAGAGAACAAAGTGTGTAAGTTACGAAAATCCTTGTATGGCCTCAAGAAGGCACCAAAGTAGTAGCATGAGAAGTTTGATAGAACTATGACCACAGCAGTTTTTATGGTAAATGACGCAGGCACATGTGTTTACTATAGTTTTGGTGGGGTAAAAGAGTAATACTGTGTTTATATGTTGATGACATATTAATTTTTGGAACTAGTATCGATGTGATAAATGATGTAAAATCATTCTTGTCCCAAAATTTTGATATGAAGGATTTGGGAGAGGCTGATGTTATTCTAAACATCAAACTGATTACGTGCGAGAATGAGATTACTTTAAAACAATCTCATTATGTGCAGAATATTCTGAGTTGATTTGGATACTCAGATTCTAAATCTTCTCCAACGCCATATGATCCCAGTCTAAAACTTCGCAAGAACAGAGGACAAAGGATTAACCAGTTGAGACATTCCTAGATTATTGGTTCTCTCATGTATCTTGCTGGTGCAACCAGACCTGGCATCTCATTTGCAGTAAGCAAATTGAGCAGATTTACTTCCAATCCTGGAAGAGATCACGGGTGTGCACTAGAACGTGAAATGAGATACTTGATAGGTATTTCAACATATAGGCTTCACTATACGGGGTACCCAGCTGTACTAGAAGGGTATAGTGACTCAAATTGGATCTCAGATGCTGATGAGATTAAGGCCACTGGTGGATACATATTCACTATTGGTGGTGCTGCAGTTTCATGGAGGTCTTGCAAGAAGACTATATTGACAAAGTCTACTATGGATGCAGAACTTATAGCACTTGAGACAGCCACATGTGAGGCGGAGTGGCTGAAACATCTCTTGATGGACTTGCCTTTGGTCGATAAACCTGTGCGGCCATTCTTTTGCATTGTGATAATCAAAATGTGATCACAACTATTGGCAATGCAAAAAAAAATTTAAAGTCCTCAAGACATGTGAGATGGCGAATAAAATCCGTGAGACATTTGAGAAATACAGGAGAGATTGTCATTAAGTATATTAATACCAAAATAAATTTTGCTGGCCCTTTTACTAAGGGATTAGCACGTGCTGTAATTGATGAAGCATCAAGGGAAATGGGTTTGAAACCCACGTGATGTTATCATACAATAGTAACCCAAACTATTTGATCGGAGATCCCGTGAAGTAGATCTTGGGAAAAACAAGTTGTATAGATAACTAGAGAGTACTATTTATTACTCATTTCCGTTAGCAGATGCATACTCTCAGTACTGCATGGAAGGTTGACTTTAATGTCTTAATGTGTTCTGAGGCCTATTTTGGCAAGATACTATCCTGTAGGGTAACTTGTAAGAATACAACTATGTGAGTTTGACTGTGAGGTCGCAGTCTATGAGATGTGGGTAATCTCAAATAAACTCATGAACAGACACGGGAGCAAGACCGTAATGCTCCAACCATAGGCATGGCTTTAGGCGGCCTAGTATCAGCGATGCTTTCATTTGAAACTTACTTACACAAAACTAGCAATTCAAGGTTGTGTCCATTGCAAAGTTGTGAAAAAGTGAATCATGGAATGCTAGGTGCAGCTCAACCTGTTATGGGTCTCCACTGGAAAGTTGATATATAAACGCATAGAAATGTTACTTGTAGACCTTGGCTTTTGATGGGGAATGTTGAAATTTGGCCTACGGGAGCAGCACCCCAGTTCTTGGGCTGAATTATTTGGGTCAAATCCACTAATATAAAGCTAAGATGTCATGTGGAGAGGTGGCTGGGATGTTTGTCCCACATTGCCCACCTAGATGGATGTTTTCCGATATATATAGTGGCCCTTAAAGTGTTTCTCAACATGAGAATAATGAGGGAGATGAAGGCTGCTGCTATGGACACAAACACACACGCACGCACGCGCGCGCGTTTTGCGATTTTACGCGTATTTATCGTGTGACTTGTGACTTGTGACGTTGCGCGTTCGCGTCATGATGAGTTGTGTTCTACTGAGCCTTTATTTTCTGTCACTTATATAATTTGGAATATCTCATCAACACCTAGACTGCCAGGTCAACTTGAGGAGTAATTGTGACGTAACTGTAGACACACGTTTAATGTGTGTAATGATGCGTAACTACAGACACACGTTTAATGTGCGTGATGTCGCGTAAATCCAGGCAAACATTTAATGTGTGTAATGGTCATAACTGCTCCATTAGTTGCACGTTGAAGGATTTTAGAGGGCGGTTTACTAAAATTATGGCAGATTGAATCTAAGGAGGTTGGCAGGCTCAAGTATATAGGAGACGTTCTGGGTACTAGAGAAAAAACACAGAAATTCACCTCTCTCAAAAACTGATTGCGCCGTTGTTTTTCGCCTTGCCGTACCTCCACCCGTCGTGCAGCGGATCGAGGGAGAGCGGTGTCTCCGAACCGACGACCGGTGATCTGAAGACTTGTACGGGTGCCGACGATCAGGTTTCTGGGAAGTGCGCTCGCACGGCCGCTTGCAGCACTTCCTTCGTCCTCAACTTCTCCGTCGAGATCTGACCCTCCACTTTCTAGCAGGATTCTTTATAGTAACTACTCGATCCATGACTAATTCGATATTTCTGATGAGTGATCTATTTGTATATGTTTGAATTTATTTTATGTAATACTAATACTGTTCATGTTGACTGCTAGTATATTTATTCTTGCTATTTCTCTGTTCTGCATCGTCAAATTAATTGCATGCCATGTATATTTTACAACATTTTCCTCCTTATTTGCTTGTAATACAGATGGTAATATTCTATTTGACTCATCGTTCCCATGCTATGGTAAAGTCCATATTGTATTTTATGGGTGTGACCTACCTAGGGCCACCCCCACCAACTAGCCTCTCTTAATTCTGCAAAATATTGACTAATATGCTCCCAAGTGACCTTACTATCTTGTCCATTGAATTTTACAAAATCAGAAACATGCAAATTGGTAGGATGAGTAGAATCAAAATAAGAAGGATATGAATTTTGATAAACATGATTGTTACTTCTCAGATCTACACCGAGTACCTTCCTATGTTTTCTATCAGGGTTCTTTGTTGTAATAGATAAGCATTTTTTCATAGTGTTTAGAGATGATCAACATGACCTAGTTTGTGACATGTTTTGATTAGGTTGTCTATAATATTAAATCATCCATGGATCATCGGAGGTATGGAGTACCAGTGGCAACAGGTGGAGAAATATACCCAACTGTGTGATGTGAACGCACCAAGCCAAAGAGCTCATTCATTCGAGCATTGGTGGGTGAACTAGATATGCTACCTATCGGTTCTAGTAGCATTGGGCATACAATAATTGTACCATCTGCTTTTTCTTTAATTTGCAAATTATCTTGAGACGGATTGGTTTTGACCAGGAAAATAATTAAACAACATGCTCTATAATGGTTATTGTATTTGTTAAGGATGTATAGTCGATGAATTAAAAGCATTGGATTGTGAAAAGGTAAAACATTTGAGTTTGATGCAATGTTTGCTGTTTTTATTAACTAGACATGTTATCATCTACCACACTTGACTTGATTATTAAGATACATAGTCAAATCAGCAAACATAACCCGAATACTTTCAATTGAAACTAGAGGCAGCGAGTGGTTGACATGAATTATTGCTTGTTACTTCAATGGGGTTTGTTGTTGATGGAGGTTTAGGATGACAGGCATGATTTGAGTGTCAGTCCTTCTTAAGGCATGACAAGAAATCAGAAGTTCCTTCTCTTCAAGTGCCCTCCTGCATATCTCGGATGCTCTCTTGGGATCCTGTAATGCCTTGCCTGCATCTTCAGGAATCTCCTCCAGTGTAGCCTTCGTGATGTTATTCCGATTAAGTTTGGGAGCTATTGTTGGAAAAGACGAATTTGGCTTTAGATTAGTCTGAACCTTGTTCCCCATCGGAGTAACCAAAAAGTATCTTGTTAAACATAAGCACGACCCTGTGCACCGCAAATAGGCCTCGCGAAGCTCCTATCTGCAGAAAATCGATCAGACCGATTTCAAAAAAGTAGTCAGACTGATCTCGTCAAGTTCACCTAGTAAATTGAGGAAAACTTGCCTGGGTGGGACCTCATCAAGGAAGGTATGGCATCTGCACTTTCAACATCATCGAGCCCACGCTATGGCATGTAGACATCGTGAGTTACTCCTAAGTTGTTCCAAAATGCATGATAGTTTAACATTTGAGACTTTGCATTCGGTTTGATGGTATTGAGTTTGTTGTAAGGACAAGTGATGTTTATGTGTTTTATGAATGTTGTTTAAATGTTCTTAGTTCTGTGAATTTTTTGCCTGGAATACATACCTGTGGTGATTCATAACAAGAACTGCAACAGAAAATGTAATTATTAGAACCAATTAAGAAACTGGAATCGGTGCTAACACGGTGCCTATTTGCACAGGTTCAAAAATGAAACCAAATCTGATAAGCAATTTATCAATATTGGTTCATAATTGCAAGCGGTTATGATACACGATTTATTAGTACCAGTCCTAACTGAAACCAGTTCTGATAATAGTTAACCGAACCGGTTGCAGAACCACTACTGATTGTCCTTATTATCGGAATCGAGCTTTTAAAATAAGTTCCTGAACCGGTACAGATGGCCGTTTGTGTACTAGTGATTATTTCCTTCTTCGGTGGCAAGTTAATGTTGAAGTCGGCGTGTGCTCGCTACTGTAAAAGATTTTAAGTGGTAGGCTCCTTGTGCACCACTTCTCTCGCCTGATTTGTAGAGGCGTGGACATAGTAGTGTGCGTCATGCCCACCACTACAGGCCTCTGTTGTAGTAGGCTGCCGATTTGAAGGAAGCAACATGAGGATGTTTTGCAATTTGTAGATGTATATTGCTGCATTCATTATGTTCAGCCCAGACGAAATGATGTTCAATTACATCCAAGCTCAGGAATTCTACTAATTGCATTTGTGGTAACAATTTGAAAGAAATTTGGGTCAGGAAAGTGGGAGACGGTGTGGGATGTACTTACAAGCAAGCTGAGAACACCATAGAAAACAAAGAAATTACATATTAGAAATGTTTACATAATCCTAAAAACATTCGAATCAGATTTGATGTTAGATTCATCGATATGTCAAATTTAACATATATGCAGTTTCCACGATATTTTTTATAAAACTATAAGTTCGGATAACTTTATCGAACTTAAGTTACTATTGTCTTGAATCTTGCTTCAAGCCATAAATATATTTGTTTAAACGACACTCCATATGTTCTTTTTCTTATATGGCAAAACCTCCTGGTTGAGTAATATATACATCTTCATTTAAATTACCATTCAAGAATGCTTTGACATCCATTCGGTGCAGCTCTAAATCATATTGAGAAGTTAATGCCATAACGATTCTGAATGAATCTTTGGTTGACATAGAATAAATTTGTATTACGTGCAATTCTTCATCCATATGAGTAGTTCATCCAATTATGCACTAGAATACTATAAACATAATTAGGCATAGAATTACCGGGCGTGCAATTCTTCATCCACATGAGTAGATCATCTAATTATTCACTAGAATACTGCAAACATAATTAGGCATAGAATTACCAGGCGCGGAGTCAGCCATCGTAGTTTTATTCCAGTTGATGTAGGGAAAACCTTCTGGCCTCCACTTGCACTGTCTGGCTCTTCCCACCGTTCTTGCGCTCCTTAGGATCGGTGGAATATGTGTGTTGGGATCACAGGAAAAAATGTTGGTTTTATTTTTCCTCTCCATTGTTTACATAGCGCAATACGGCAGGGGAACCGAACCATGGATTTTGGTAAGGCGCCCCTGATCAGTGTGATCTCCCTTTCTTTCTTTATTATTCATTTTCTCGTTCATTATTTATTTCCCCGTAATGTTGTGATCTCATCAATTACCAATATTAATGATGTGATCTATTTTTTATGGGTTAAACCAAGATCATTTACCAATATTAATGTTGTGATCTATTTTCTGATGGGTTTAGTGCTTATCAATTACCAACAATAATTATTCAGAAAAAGATATCATAAACATTAAAACCTGAAAGGAAGACAAACAGGTGTATCCAGGCTCGTGAGGTTATACAAGGATGATGCACTTGCTTCTCAGTAATCAAGGCGTTGGCTGTTAGTAATAATCTTGATTTAATTTAGATTGTGGCGTGTGTTTGCTGCCTGGTGCGGAGGTCAGGTTTGCCTGCCGAGTTCTACGTGGATAACGGCCCACCAGATGTATTTAAAGTTGCATGCTGTCCATGTACATGAGTTAGTTGCATACGCGGCCGGGTCGTCCGGTTTATTTATGCAGGCGGCGGGATTAGTTGAGTGCATGTAAGCCAGCAGCCACTTCGGACGGATCGTGGGCATGGTGGCCAGAAGAAGTCTGTAGTGCACGTTGTGTATCTCAGCCTATAAAAGGACACTTGTACTCTTCAATTTCTGAGTTGAGTGGAATACAGAGAAGAATAAATAGTTTTCTCGTGTTCTTGTATGATTGTTCGTGGATTCTCAGTTCCAAACAATTGATATCTAGAGTTGGAGGTTGAGATGGCGACCCCACCACCGAAGATTGGCTCCCTGATGGCGACGAATTCTGGTGAAATCGTTACGGCGGAGCATGTCGCCCACAGTTCCACAGCGGTGTGGAATTACCGATTCTGACAAAGACCAATTACCATGAATGCTCGTTGGTAATGAGGGTCAGCCTAGAACCTCTCGGTCTGTGAGATGCCGTCGAGAAGGTCGCCGTCGATCGACGTGAAGACCGTCTTGCGCTATCCGCGATTTTGCGTGGACTACCGTCAGAGTTGAAAGCACTGATGGCGGAGAAGAAGAACATGTTCGAGGCATGGGTTGTGATCAGGAGGATGCGAATGGGCGATGAGCGCGTGAAGGAGGCCAATGCCAAGAAACTCATGAAGCAATTCGATACGATTGGCTTCGCCGACGGTGGGTCCGTGGATGACTTTGTGGTGAGAATTACTGGAATTGTAAGAAATTTGCGTGGATTGGGAGTAAGAATCGATGAGAATTGATTAGTGAGGAAGATTCTGCGTGAGCTCCCGCCGAGGTTCAATCAGATTGCATGTACAATTGAGATGTTAATCAGTCTCAATCACATGACAACGGAAGAACTCGTCAGCCGACTTCGAACTACAGAAGATCGCCTCAATGTCGAGGCAACAGAAGATCACGTCGGGCAGCTGATGCTCATTGAGGAGTAGTGGGAGGCTCGGCGACGTCAATGCTGAAAAGATCAATAACGTCATTGCAAGAATCGGTCGCAGGAAGGTGATGAACGTCGCGGCAGCGGAAGAAGCGGAGAATGCAGTGAAGAGGACTCCGACAACGGCGACAGCACAATTTCAGGGAGAAGCACGGGCATGGCAGAGGTCGCTACCACGGGAGGTGCTTCGAGTGTGGCAAGCGCGGCCATATGGCGAGGAATTGCCGCTCGGAGAAGAAGGAAGAAGCGTTGCTCGCAGACATCGACAAATCACCGGCACTTCTGTGAGGAATGTCACGTCGTGTCGTAGTTTAATAATCTAAATCAAGATTAAGGGGGAAATTGTGAGGGTCACACCTCAACAATAGGATCTTTTGTTCGGGTGGTGCCACGCGCTACGACACCGCATTGCATATCAAAGGGTCATAGTTCACAAGTTTGATACATAAGAGATAACTTCAAAATACATAAAGTTTTGTAGAGGAATATGCGTAGCAAAATATTACGACACTCCTTACGTGGTCTATGCATTAGCATCGTGTCATTGCCTAATTTTCAGGATGCACTAGCAACACCATTCAATCCAGCGGCAAGTCAGGCTCCCATTGCACCGTCCACCCTGAGAAGAAGAACATGTTCCGGAAAGCTCTTGCTAGCACAATCATCATCATAAGAATGCTCACCTAAAAAATATTAATCCACAAAGCCTGAGCAACTAATACTCAGCAAGACTTACCTAACGAAAGACTCGCTAGACCCTATTCTAGTATGCAACGGTTATTACTAGGAACAGGGGCAGTTTACATAAAAACAAAGCCTAAATTTGGGTCCTTATATTCAGATTTCAGCAGCATATTTTAGTTACATGTGAAATGTAAATTTAGTTGGCATCTACAACTAACACATACAAGTTTCAAACATGATTTATATTCAAACAAGATCTGATCATAAGTATATAAATTAAATCTTCTTACTACGTGCCAACAGCTAAGACAAACGGTACTCATCTCCACGAGCGACGACGATTATAATCATCATACTCCTGCAGGGATAACCCAATAACACGGCACATACGCATGTCATGAAGTCGCACACAGCGCACTCCACTACTGTCGTACGTGACAACCTTTTCCAAGACACCCAATGTCGAAAGAAGGCTACTGTTCCGGACAGGGGGTCTCTACACGTGATGCATGTCCTGGACGTCATCAGTTAGCGGATTTACATACAATCTGTCCTCTCAACTCCAACCTAGGACGGCCGCATGATCGTTCGACACCTAGGTTAACAAGGTACGTCAGTTTACTAGTGTCCATGTCACTAGCATACAATTGGTACGTTCGATACATGTCTGAGGTGCCGACTATGACTCGGTCCTCAGTCGAACGAGCAGTCCTATGCACACAAGACCACGTCTTGTTTCTCCCTATCACCTGCCCAGTCTCCAATTTTCCAAATTATGATCCAAATTCCAATAGTCAATCCACATTCATCCCAAATCCTATAGCTCGCGAGTGGATTCCCACACTCGACTTCTACCTGTTAGATGAGACTAATTAGCCTGGCAATTACTAGCTCGAGGCTGATGTACTGACCAAAGGGTTTGATTTGGCCATGCAAGTAGAGTGTCATCACACCACCTAGACTTAATGCACAAACATGACCATAACCAACATATACATATGTAACATAGAAAACTTGTAAAACTTGGCTTATGAAACCGGGGCTTGCCTTGCTCAGGAATTAAGTCAGCAACAACCCGGTCAGCGGCTTCCTCCAAGATGAGCTGCTCGGCGTTCTCTTTCGGCTCGTGCTCTACCGTTATGCACACAAATGCAACTAAATTAATAATACAGTTGGTTTATATTGTAGCAAGCATAAAACTTGTGCTAATCTAATTATTTGGATGTATAAACAGTTTCAGACAAATTTTCCTTCATGTGAATATTATTTACTTTGTTGCCTTTCCGTTTAAGGAGAAATATAAACTTGCTTTAACTAGTTGCATGGGGTTGAAGCAATATACTTCTTACAGTCAAAATCTTTACCTAAGTGATTTACTGGGAGTGAGTAACATAATGAGGAGAAGTGACACAAATTTTGTGGGTTTACTTAGTCATATTTTAATTTCTGGAATTTAAATGGTAGCAGAAAATAAATAATCAGTTTCTTTCGATATACATAACTAAATGGAAAGAAATTTTGACTGTGAAATACTTAGTATGCAAGGGTATGTTCTGAAATGTTTCAGATTTTTCTAATGTACAAATCACCATATAATTAATTTACCGTATTATGAGTCCAACAAAACTGGTTTCACATTTTTCTGATTTTTCTAGAATTTTCTACAGATTTTGCAAGCCTCACACTATTTTATGAAATTAAAATACGCTGGCCACTCAGATAACCGCCACACAAGGCCATGAGGTGGAGATATAATTTTAGGACATGAGGTGGGAGAGGAATGAATGATTACCGAAAATATGATGATAGTAGCTCTGGGTAGTGAAAATGAAGATAATCCTCTTGCTCCCAAGTCGCTTCTTCCATTGTATGGTTACTCCATTGCACCTTATAGAATTTTTGGGTTCGGTTTCGGGTCTCACGGGTCTTTTCATCGATAAACTTGACGGGTCACTCGACATATGTGAGATCAGGCTGCAGTGCCTCAATGTCTTCTGTGTAGATTTCAGACAGGGTTTTGAGACATTTATGCAGCTGGGAGATGTGAAAAATATTGTGCACTCCGGATAATGACGTAGGCAGCTGGAAGCGATACGCAACGGCTCCACATTTCTCAATGATGGGAAAGGGAAAGATGAATCATGGAGCTAGCTTTCCTTTTGACCCCAAAACGATGCACCCCTTTCATGGGTGACACACGCAGGTGCACATGGTCTCTAACTTCAAATTCCAAAGGACGTGTCGCTTATCTGCATAACTCTTCTGCCGCAACTTTGCTGCCCGAAGATTTGCTTGAATAATTTTCACTTGTTCTTCGGCGTCCTTGACCATATAAACTCCAAAAATCACTCTCTCACCGGATTCACACCAATTTAGCGGTGTCCAGAAACTCCTACCATACAAGGCTTCATATGGAGTCATCTTAATGCTTTGTTGATAACTGTTGTTGTAAGAGAATTCAGCCAACGACAAGTGCTCATCCTAATTTCTACCATGTACTGAGCACATGAGCGTAGCATGTCTTTCAAAATCTGAGTTACCCGCTTGGTTTGTCCATCCATCTGTGGGTGGTCTGCGGAGCCTCGAATAAGCTTGGTCCCTAGGGATGCATGTAGCTGCTCCCAAAAGTGTGCAACAAATGGTTCTCTTCTATCAGGTACGATAGTGCGAGGAACTCCATGTAGGCACAAAATTTGAGAGATGTACAACTCTGCATATTGTCTGACTCGGAACAGGGTGTTCACCAGAATAAAGTGAGCTGATTTGGTAAGGCGATCTACAATGACCCAGATCGAGTCATGTTTGTGGAAGGTGACAGGCAATCCAACGATAAAATCTATACTAATGTCCTCCCATTTCTATGCCGGGATGCTCAACGGTTGCAGCAATCCTGCTTTCTTCACGTGATTAGCTTTAACTCAACGGCACACATCACATTCAGCAACATATTTAGCAATTTCCCTCTTCATACGTGTCCACCAAAATCTTTTCTTTAAGTCTCGATACATTTTATTGCTGCCTGGATGAATGGAGTATTTTGACATGTGAGCCTCATTCAAAATCTTCTTTCTTAATTCCTCATTCTTGGGCACAACCAACCTGTTATTAAACCACAATGCACCTTATTCATCCCCTCTAAAGCACTTCAGCTCTCCACTTTTTAGGCTTCTCCGGATGTGAGACATCGTTTCTGGGCTGCTATGATTTCCTCTCGAATAGTGGGTACAAGAGCACGATTGTAGAGAGCTCCGTGTGGGATCACACGGAGGCTAGGCTCTTCAGCTCCGATGGAAGAAGCATGTAGGTGATGGACGTGAGACTTACGGCTCCCCATCGGCAACAATATTGGCCTCTCCAGGGTGGTAATGAATTTCTAATTTATAATCTTTGATTAATTTCACCCATCTATGTTGCCTCATATTCTGATCCTTCTGAGTAAAAATATATTTGAGACTCTTATGGTCGGTGTAGAGATGAACTAAATTTCCAAGGAGGTAGTGTCTCCACACTTTTAGAGCTAATACCACTACAGCTAGCTCTAAATCATGGGTGGGGTAGTGTTGCTCATGTCTTCAAAGTTAACGGGACGCATAAGCAATTACCCGCCCATCTTGCATAAGTACACATCCGAGTCCTGTACCCGATGCATCACAATATACATCAAATGGCTTGGTTATGTCCAGCTGAGCTAACACCGGTGCCGTGGTGATATGCTTCTTCAGAGTTTGAAAAGCCTCTTCACAAGCATCGCTCCAATCATACTTAGCACTCTTCTTCAATAATTCCATCATAGGCTTAGAGATTTTTGAGAAATTGGGAATGAACCTCCTGTAATATCCTGCCAATCTCAGAAAACTACGGATTTCATGGACAGAGGTGGGAGACTTCCATTTTAGTACGTCATTGACTTTACTTGGGTCCACAGCTATTGCCTCGGCTGAAATAATGTGCCCGAGAAACGGTACTTCTTTCAGCCGAAATTCGCATTTGCTGAATTGTGCATAGAGCTTATGATCTCTCAGTCGTTGAAGAACAATACGGAGATGTTTGGTATGTTCCTCTTTTGACTTAGAATAAACAAGAATATCATCAATGAAAACCACAACAAACTTGTCCAAATTTGGCATGAACACAGAATTAATAAGATACATGAAGTATGCCAGTGCGTTGGTGAGGCCAAAGGACATGACCAAATATTTATAGACATCATACGGAGTCGAGAATGTCGTCTTTGGAACATCTTTAGCCCTTATCTTAATTTGGTGATAACCAGACCGAAGATCGATCAAATAGAATATCAACACGTGAAAGTGGGTACTTATTCCTGATTGTGACGGCATTTAATGGACGATAGTCCACACACAACCACAATATGATTCATCCTTTTTCTTCATGAACAATGCGGGACATCCCCCACGGTGAAGAGCTTGGGTGAATAAATCCCTTATCCATGAGTCTCTTGAGTTGTTCCTTCAATTCAGCCAACTCATTTGGCGCCATTTTATATGGCCTTTGAGAAATTGGAGTGGTTCCCGGTAGCAACTCAATTTTGAACTCGACATCCCAGTCAAGTGGCATACCTGGAAGGTCGTCTGGAAAGACATCCGGGTACTCACATACCCTCAGTGTGATAGGTGGCTGAAAATTTTAGATGTTGCCTGTTGAGAGTTAATGTATGATGGCCATGATTTGGAGAACTTAATTGGACAGTCCGTGACTCTAGGTCAAGAACAGCCCTATGTTGCACCAACCATGTCATGCCAAGAATGATCTCTATTCCCTGGCCTTCTAGCATTATAAGATTGGTGGGGTAGATTTTGTTGGCCAATACAAGGGTCGCTCTAGGAATAATCTGATTGGCTGCAATTATACCACCGGTGGAGTGGATAATATAGGGATACTTCATCATAGTAGAGGAGAACTGGTATTTTTGTGTGCATGATCTACTAATGAAGTTATGTGTAGCTCCAGAATCAAAAAGGATGAGGACGGGCTGGTCATAGAGGGTGAACATACCCGCTAGAACAGCTTCTCCCTCAGGTGTATATCTTCAACCGTGACATAGTTGACACGACCAGACTTTGGTGCTGCCTTCTCTGGCTGCCCACGGGGCTGAGTAGATCCTTGCAACGATGGTACATTGTTGCTACCTTGCTTTGGTGCTTGACACTCCCGTGCAAAGTGGCCAAAACGGCCACAGTTGTAGCATGGATTACGGTTGGGACCTCCAGTAGACTGCGGCGGATGATAACCTTGCACACCTTTGTTGTGGTGAGGGTGCACGAGGAACCATCCTCTGTTGCTGTTGCGGTGAACGATAGCTCGATGGAAAAGAGCGAGCTTGTTGCGGTCGTGGAGCTGCCCGAAAAATGTGACCGGATGGTGAGCGAAGAACTATCCGATATTTTTGTGATGGAACACTAGAGCTTCCACCACTAGAGTTGTGATATATGTTCCTCTTCTTCTTCTCCACCTTGTCGGGTGAGGGTGTGCGCGTGCGCGTGGCTCTGGCAGACACGGCGCGGTTGTTGTGTTAATCCATGCATTGGTGTGTTAGTGTCGTGTTTACATTCTGTCAGTGTGTGTGTGCTGGGAGTTGGCGTGCGACTGGTGTAGTCAGTTGTGCGGGAGTGGAGCTCGGCCAGGACTTATGATCACTGGCGAGCGCGTCGTGTGGCATGCACCGGGCATGCCGCACAGGTCGGGCGGGAAGCCCACGTTGTATCGAGTTAGTTGCTTTGCTTCGACAGTGTTATTTGTTGCTCTCGCCGGAAATCCTGCGTGCAACTCTGTTCCACGGTGATTGCGTTTGTTCATCTAGTGATATCGTCCGCCGATCCGCAAGGCTCGTTCCTGACAAATGGCATCAGAGCCTCGGTTGCGAGCCGAGGGACGATCGCAGCGAGGAGTGTTGTCACTGGAGTGGCATCAGGGTGATCTGAAGGTAAACCAATGGCGGGTGACGGGAAGGCCGGAGGAAAGGAGATCGTCATAGGTGAGGCAGGCGGCGTAGTTCAGAAGGTGATCCGCGAGGTGGGAGGAGGCACCATCTATCCCATGCTCACGAAGACAAACTACTCTAACTGGGCTCTCCTCATGAAGGTGAAACTCCGTGCTCGGCTTCTCTAGAGCGCCATTGAGACCGAGAAGGCGGAGCCACACGAAGATATGCAGGCGCTCGACGTGCTCTGCAGTGCCGTGCCGCCAGAGATGTGGTCTGTCATCGCTGACAAGGCCAAGGCGAGAGAGGCGTGGGATGCCATTGCCACCATGCGGGTGGGCGACGACAGAGTGAGGAAGACGTTGGCGCAAAACCTGCATTGGAAATTTGATTCCGCCATGTTCAAGGACGGGGAGTCAGTGAAAGACTTCGTGCTGCATCTGAACGCCATGGCGGTGACGCTCGACACTCTTGGCGACAAGGTCGACGAGACTCAAGTGGTATAGAAGATGATCCACAGCGTCCCTCAACGGTTCAGGCAGATTGTGGTCGCCATCACCACGCTGCTGGATGTGTCAACACTGACGGTTGCGGACCTGACTGGCAGACCGAAGGCAGCGGAAGATGCGTTAGAGGATCCTCCATTTGTGATGCATCACGACGGCAAGCTGTATTTGACTGAGGAAGAGTGGGATGCTCGACGCAAGGAGAAGAAAGATGGGGAGAAACGTGCTGCTGATGGAGGAGCTGGTGGTTTGGGAGGCCGTGGTGGAGGATGATGTGGGCGCGGCCGAGGACGTGGTGGTGAGAGAGGGTCCTCGTCGGGTGGATCATGAAGGAGTTCCAATCGCCGTAGCAATGACGAAGGTCGGGGGTGTGGTAAGTTAGGCCACTAGGCTCGTGATTGTAGATCAAAACCGAAGCAAGAGCAGACACATGTGGTAAAAGAGGAGGAGGAAGCCTCGCTTCTCATGGTGAAAGGCTCTGCTGAAAAGTTGTCTACAGATCATGGAGGCGAAGTTGTACTGTATGAAGGCACGGTCCTAGCACATCTGGGAGGTGACAGTGATTGTGATGGGGAGTCCTGGATCTTAGACACAGGGGCTACAAATCACATGACGGGCTCTCGCGCGTCATTTGTGCAGCTACACAATGCAGTTCAAGGTTCTGTCCGTTTCGATGGTGACTCTGTGGCACGGATAGAAGGAAGAGGCACTGTCATTTTTATGTGCAAGAACAGCGAACAGAGGGCCTTCAATGGAGTGTACTTTATCCCTCAGTTGATGACTAATATCATAAGCGTTGGGCAACTCGATGAAGCAGGGTACCATATAGATATCAAAGAAGGATTATTCAAGGTACATGAGCCAACCGGCAAACTTCTGGCGAAGGTGTTGCATGGGGAGAACCGATTATATGTTCTGAAGGTGAGACTAGCTCAGGCCAAGTGTCTTACAATGAGGGAGAACAAAGAAGCATTGAAATGGCATGGGCGTCTTAGACATGTTAACATGGCGGCACTAAGAAAAATGGTTAGGGACGAGCTTGTGCGTGGCATGCCTGCAGTGGGTCACCTTGATCATATTTGTGAGGCATGTCTCGCCGGCAAACAAAGGAGAACACCCTTCCCTGAAGAAGTTGAACACTGGGCAAGCTCGGTGTTGGAGCTAGTCCATGGAGACTTGTGTGGGCCCATCACACCGGCGACCCCAAGAGGAAGCAAATATTTCTTGCTGCTGGTTGATGATCGTAGCCATTACATGTGGGTGACACCACTGTCATCCAAAGATGGAGCTGCAGAAGCTCTGAAGGAGTTCAAGGCAAAAGCAGAGTCTGAATCTAGAAAGAAGCTGGGAGCTCTTCGCACTGACAAGGGGGGTGAGTTCACTTCTCATGAGTTTGCTCAGTATTGTGCAAGACATGGTGTGCATCGTCAGCTCACAGCACCATAAAGTCCACAGCAAAACGGTGTGGTGGAAAGGAGGAACGGGACAGTAGTGTCGACAGCAAGAAGCATGTTGTGCAGCCACGTGCATGGAATGCTAAGCTAGATAGTACATTGCTATCATTCGGGTTCAAGAGGAGCCAAGCTGAGCATGCCATTTACATCAGGAAGAGTGAAAAGCATCAGCTGATTGTTAGGGTTTATGTGGACGACTTGGTGATAACTGGAAGCAGCAACAATGATATCAAAAAATTCAAGAGGGAGATGGCCAACACTTTCAAGATGAGTGACCTTGGTCTTCTTCGGTATTATCTTGGTATTGAGGTTCAGCAAGGACCAAAGGGAGTGTTGGTCAGTCAATGTGCCTATGCCAAAAATATTCTGCAAAAGAGTGGAATGAAAAATTGTAATCCCTGTCAAGTTCCAATGGCAGCCAGAACTAAGTTGAGCAAAGACAGTCCAGCTGATCTGGTGGATGCTACTCTGTTTCGCAGCCTCATAGAAAGTCTCACGTACTTAGTGAATACCTGTCCAGACCTCAGTTTTTCTGTTGGTTATATTAGCAGTTTCTGGAAGAACCGAGGGAGGATCATATGGCTGCTGTTAAGCAGATACTTCGCTATGTGAAAGGAACTTGCGACTGGGGAATCTGGTATGGAAGAAGAGAAGAGAAAATTCAGCTGATAGACTATAGCGACAGTCATTTTGCAGGGGATGTTGATACCCGGAGAAGCACATCTCGTGTGATGTTTTTCCTTGGAGATGGTCCAGTTACTTGGCAGTCCATGAAGCAGAAAATGGTAGCACAATCAAGCTGTGAGGCTGAGTATGTTGCTGCAGCTAATGCTACTTGTCAAGGGGTATGGCTAGCTAGAGTACTAGCAGAGATTCAGGGGTCTGAACTTTGTGTGCCAAAGCTGAATGTGGACAACAAATCAGTGATAGCCTTGGCCAAGAATCCTGTTCTGCATGGGCACAGTAAACACATCGAAGTGAAGTATCATAAGATCAGAGAGTGTGTTGAAAAAGGACAAATCATTGTTAGTTATGTGCGTAGTGAAGACCAGATGAGTGACATCCTCACAAAGCCCATGGGAAAGGTCAGGTTTTAAGAACTGCGTTCAAGGATCGGACTTCAGGAGGTGAACTACAAATATGACAAGGATTAGGAGGAGAAATGTTGTGTTAGTCCTTGCATTGGTGTGTTAGTGTCGTGTTTACATTCTGTCAGTGTGTGTGCTGGAGTTGGCGTGCGACTGATGTAGTCGGTTGTGCGTGAGTGGAGCTCGGCCAGGACTTACGATCGCTGGCGAGCGCGTCGTGTGCCATGCACCAGGCATGTCGCGCACGTCGGGCGGGAAGTCCACGTTGTATCGAGTCAGTTGCTTTGCTTCGATATATATATGCGTCAAAAACAGCTTGGCAGAGTTAGTTGCTGCTCTCGCCGGAAATCCTGCGTGCAACTCTGTTCCACGGTGATCGCGTGTGTTCATCAGCTGGTAATAGAGGTGAGAGTCGGGCCGGGCCGGCACGGCCCAAAATTTTCGTGCTTCGGGCCGATTCGGCCCACGGCCCGAAAGCACGTCGGGCCTTTTTGGGCCGTGCCGGTCGGCCCGAATTACGAAACTGGTGGCCCGAGCACGGTACGCGGCCCGGTGGGCCTATTTCGGGCCGGGCCCGGCCCAAGCACGGCCCGGATAACAGAAAAACCCAAATAATTCAAAAAATCCAAAAAATCTATAAAATCGAAAAAAATCAAAAAAATATGTAAATAAAAAAATCAAAAAATCTGTAAAATCGAAAAAATCAAAAAATCCATAAAAAATTAGGAAAATTCCAAAAAATCCAAAAAATTACAGAGAAAATTCCAAAAAATTCTAAAAAATATTGGAGTTTGAATAGGATAAATTATATGTCTCAATTGAATTTCACATTCAAAAACATATACTTTTGCATATAATGATATGAAGTATTTGTAGTTTTTCAAACATATGAGCCACAAATTCACAAGTGACAACATATACCATCTCACGGCATATTTTTCAAGCGCAAAAAAGCACACAAAGTATGGGGGGAAATATTTCATTAAAGCTTAAAGTTTTGTTACAAACTGTCTCGTTAAAAACCTTACACTCATAGTGAGCTTCCCCGTAAGTAAAAGAGTTTGTTCTTTGGTGTGATGATAACCAAATATCAGATGTCAATGCAACAGAAAATGGCATGGTCTTGAATGTTTCTTTTAATATATCCATTTTATCATGATATCTTTTAAGCAAGTCACCTCTAGTAGTTTTTCTAGAAACATTATGATATTGTGGACAAAATGCATGTCGAACCATTCTTTCGAAATTAACACTCTCACCCATGCAAATAGACTGATCATCAACTGCAATATACCTAGCAATTTCAGAACGAGCAAATTCAGGATTATAAACCCAAGTACTTACTGAACCATCCGGATTAAAGTTGAGTTGAGTTTGAACCGCTGCACCTTCTCGCAAAACTAACCGCTTTATACATCCCGTATAATGTCGATTCAAATGGCCCGTGCCACCACTAGAAGCTGCAGTGAGAGTTTTCTTGCAATACTTGCATGTAGCAGAAATAACAATCCACTTACCATCACGAAATTCCTTATTCTTTTCAAAATATTGCCAACATGTCGCTTTACTTTTGCGACCCCGCGTGGAGGAGGATGCTTGTATAGTTTCATTGCTAGGAGGCGCATCGACAGAGAAGCTTCCTGTTCCTAAACCTGCATTAATTGAACAACGGAGTAATAAACGGAATTATCATATATAATAGATACGCACAAACACAGAGTTATCATACAAACGGACCAAACATGCATCTACATGTGCACCACCTTGAGCTTCGATCTCCACCTCATAATCATAGGGTTCATTCTTTATGTTTACATCATCCATTCCAAAATCTCCCATGCTTGGAGATAGGCGACGTGGATCTATATACTCTGGCATGGACGGCAAGCTAGGATCATAATTACCACGGCTTTGGGAGCCGGAGCCACGGGCACGACGAGACACCAACACTTTTCTTCGATTAGGAAGCATATTCAAAAATCAAAATACAAACGATGGGCAGACGACGCGGGGCGGCACGGCGCGGGGCGGCTCGGGTAGCCTCGGGAGTCGGGGCAAGAGGGTAGACGCACGGCGGCACGGGGCAGCGCGTACACGGCACGGCGGCAAGGCCGCAGGGGGCAGCGCGCACGGCACTAGGCAGGCCGCAGGCGTGGGCGGGGCTAGCAGCGAGGCCCTGGCGCCCTGGCGTGCGGTGGCGCGGGGCTGGGCGGCCTGGCGGCCTGGCGCAGTGGCGCGCGGGGCTGGCGCGCGGGCGTGGCTGCGTGGTGGCGGCGCGGCCTGGCTGGAGGCGGCGGGGGCTGGCTGGCGGCGCGTCGCAGGTGGGCTGGGGGAGCAATTTCGGGTCGGGCAAACACCGGGGGAAGCCTAAATTCAGCCATTTCGGGCTTTTTCGGGCATTTCAGGCCTTTTCGAGCCGATGGGCCAATTTCGGGCTGGGCCGGCCCCGAGCATGGCCCGAAACTCAATTTCGTGCCGGGCCGCCCGAAGCCTCCGAATCCGGGCACAGCACGGCCCGAAATACTATGCCGGACCGGCCCGGTCCGAATCTATTTCGGGTCATTTTCGTGCCTGGGCCGTACCAGCCCGTCGGGCTTCGGCCCGCCTGAATTTGGCCCGGCCCATCTCCCACCTCTAGCTGGTAATATTGTCTGCCAATCCGCAAGCCTCCTTCCTGACAGCGGGCGCGAAACGGCACCCGCGGCTGGGCGCGCAACTCGAGCGGGCCGCGAGGCTTCAGAAGCGAGCGCGGGACGCAAGCGTGATGGCCCCGTAGTGAGCGCGGTGTGGGGCCGCCGCAGCGTCGGTGCAGGCGCGTGCCACAGCCTCGCGGCAGCACGTCCGTGAGCACCAGGAGGCGACAAAAATGTGGTGCGCTCTGCGCTGCCTCTGCACTCCATAAGTTTTTCAAATCTAACACCTTCACGTGTTCATTAGTTTGATTCATATTTGGGCATTAAGGTTATGGGATATGGGGATTGCTTGTCTCCGGTGCGAATCCTCTTTATAATTGCTTAAACTTAAGTTAAAGGCTTAATTTAATCAAGGGATCAACTGTGGAGCTATGGTGTTGTGGCTAATCATGTAGTTAAGCACCTTAATTTACACTAATCAGATGCAATTAGAAGTAAAATTGAGTAATGAGATTACACTGAGATAAAACAATTTCTAAACTGTAATTAGGTATAAGCATTATCAGTACATGAATTTGTATTTATGACAGCGCAATGAACAGTTAAGTATTATAATTAGGGCTAAATCAACCAAAACAAAAACTTAAACAGTGTAGTTGGTCCTAAATACCACTAATCTTAGTTGTCATATTAATTTAACCAAACTGTTTCAATACTTAGGGTCCATGCGAAGACTAGTTATGGGTATGATACCAAACGTTAGAACATAATTGCATAATCACTTAATTAGACATCAATATTATCTAGCCTTAAGCATGAACACTAATAAGAAGAGACATTAATAGGTTCTTATTGTCCCCAGACGAAGCCATTAGGTCAAGCGAAGTCCCGTGCCTACTTGATGCAGATGTAACGGTGGCGCGCTTGGGGTAGCGATGTCCCTCGGGTCGACAACGGCACTGGCCGGTCACTGACGGCGTCGTTGTTCTGTAGTGAGGGTGACGACCTTCGTCCCATTAGAAATGCCGTAAGGATCAGGTGTGTCCGCAGAGGCACACTCTAATGTCGCCAGATCATTAGAGTGGTCAGTTGCCCTTTCATATATTGCACTGCTGCGGACGGTTGCGCCGATCAAGATGCGTTTGAATTTAAGAAAAATAATTTGTAATTAGGGAAGGTCATTGCTTTGTAATTCTGGATGACTGATATATTCTTCCCTAAATATCACCAGACTTCCAATTGAATTCGGACAAAGAATTAATGCTAAATAATGACGCAATATATCGTTCCTTAAGTGTAGGGCTGGTGGTATTTTTCTATTACTTAGAAAAGGAATTAACACATAACATGAAAACATAATATTTTTCTTCCTAATTTATCGCAGGACGTTGGCCCTTGCGATCACATTGTAACAAACCTTTATGATGCGTCATCTATATGGCTGCAAATAGGTAGCACGCCTTTGTAAAGGCGTGTCATGTATTTGGCGTGCGGCAAAGGTGCATTTGTCTAAGGTTGTCTTAACTTGGCTGTCGCCCATGTGAACTCTATTCTCATTGTGATTTTGTCTCACTTTGTTGGAATTGGTCTGTTTGATTTCATGACTATAATATGAACACATTATTGTTGATCTGGAATGCAATGATGATTTAGTCATGACCCATGATATGTACATAATTGATCTAGATTTTTTGTAATGTCATTTATTTCTTCAAAAGTTTTGATACTATGGATAGTTAGATGTTGTAATTATGGTTTTCTAATGTCATTTAAATCTTCAAAAGTTTTGTAGTGTCATTTAATTCTTACATTATTCACTAATTTCTAATTATTATATGTTCTGCTATGGTTTTCTTTTGAATGCTTCTCATGTAAAGATCATTGAATAGAATTTCTAAAGTTGGGCCTCTGTGAAATTATTATATTTGTGTATAAATTTGGTATGTTTTGTTCAGCCGTGGATTTAAAAAAATCTGACTTCAATTGTGAGCCATGAAAAAAAGTGTTGTGAGCTGGGAGACAGAAGAAATGATTAGGGTGTGTAACCAGTGGCAGTTGAGTAATTTTTTCAATAAATGCATGATAAATATAAAAAATCTGAAGTAAGAGGAGATTCTAATGTGTACTGAAAAAAATCTATAGCTTTTTAAGAATCTGCTTTCCAAGAAAACACCTTTGACTGAGATTTTAGATTTTTAATAGTGAATCTGCTTCATAAAACTAAATCAAAGGGACCTAAAGTTTGAATGTCAGGATTCCTTATTTATATGCCTAATGGGCTCTTATACAAGTAAGTAAATGAAAAAAGAAGTGTTAATATTGTTTGGAAAACTATATAGATATAGTAGAAAGTATACCAACAACTATTGCATTTTATAATATTAGCCAAACAATTTATGTGGTAATCAATTCATGTGAAAAACATGAATTGATTACCACATGAGGCATGCATAAGAATAGTTCCTAATAATGTGGTATAAGTACTGCATATTTTAAACAATTATTTACAAGAGAAAAATCATAATTCAAATTTTACTTAGCCAAAAAAATCAAATATGATTTCATGTATATAAAGAATATATTGGGTAGATCCTCTGCAAGTCTGTACATTTTAGTAGATCTCTAAGTATTTGTTTTTGAATTTAAGTGAAGCGGCAGACATGAAAAAAATGGAAAAATAAAGAAATCACAGGTCCCACCTATCAGTGTCTCCTTCTTCCTCTTTTCTCCCTCGGTTTCACCCTAGTGCTGCATGCGTGCCACCGTGATGGGTGGCGTACGCAATGACCACCCGCCTGGCACGCCTTAGACTCACCCACCGACTCCTCTTAAGCCATTCACCTTCTTCTCCTTGCTGCGGTAGCAAATAGAGCAGACATCATTGTTGTTGCCAAGCTCCCCGCTCCTGTGCCACGCCACCGCTGCACCCGGAGCTCCGCTGAGCGCCTAAAAGCTGCACCCGATCGTGACCCAACTCGCCCACCACTCCAATCCCCTCCCCAAGCTCCAACCCGGCCGGATTTGGGGGTTTCTTCCTCGAGGACGGCCGTCCGATAGCCACCCTTCCCCAACGAAATCTGTTGTAATTTCTACACATGGGTGTAATTCCTTTCGACTACGGCTTACACTCTCCCTGTTCCACCTCACTAATCTCTTCTCTTGGCAGAAAAACCAAAGGACACGACGAATCGGGCATTTTCGGGGCGCCGATCGCCTACTCACCACCTCACCGTCGAGTTCCCTCCAGTCATCCTGACATATACACCGTCGATCCTCGGAGCCCCATGAACCTCTCCAACCCAACTCTAACCTGCCTTGAGTTTTGGTTTTTAAGCAAAATGCCGCCGGAGCCACCCCGCCATATTTGCCCATCATCAGCCACATTCCAGATAGCTCCCCACGATGCTGACCCCGCAGCCGGCTTCCTTGGGTACAGCCGCCTCGCTGGGCCTGACCCCACCGCCAGGCGCCGCCTCCGGCGAGCCCACGGTGAGGAGCCGCCCGCCGGCCAACCTCCATGGAGGATGGCCCATGGCTGCAGGATCTGGTGCGGCCAGCACCTGATCCCATGCTCTGCAGCCCTCCTGTGGCCCAGTATGCAGCAACAATCCCATTGGTCACCCGTTTTTCAATTTACAAATAATTTCAGAAAATGATGAGAATTTTTAAAAATTGTAGAACACTATAGAGAAATTATAAAAATGTGAAACTAGTTTTGTTGGACCCCTTACAATTAAATCGGACTAGCTCGTGTTGTAAGAAAGTGCCAGAGTTTTGTAGAAAGTTCTTTTAAACATAAACATTAGAGAATTAATCTTTTAAAATCCATCCATTACAAAATTCTGTAACTTTGCTAGATACTCTTTCATATGCCCTAGTATAACAGAAAAAGTTTTACCTTCATCTAACCATTAGAGCCCTATAAATGTATTTACCATCTTTGCGCACATTACAAAACCCTATAACATAATGTAATTGATGCTTTATCTTTTCCATCTGAGAACATAATGATGGCATCATCATTTTTTCTAAATAAAGTTAAGCATCCATTTGCATTGTAATAACAATATGTATTAAGTTGTTAATTATGCATTTTCACGTGCATATGCCATAGTTATTAAGGCGTCGCTTAAGCGACGTTTAAGCGCGAAGGCGACCATGGACCGTAAGGCGTCCCTGTCACATCCGCCGTAAGGCTACCACGCGGGGTAGGTTCGCTGGGAAAGAAGACCACGTGGGGGGAGATCCGCCGGGAAAGAAGGGGCGGGGGTGGCACCACTGGTGGAGAAAGCCAATCGGGGGGGGGGGGGGGGGAGGGGGAGGGGGGCGGGGCGCACTTACCTGTTCCTAGGGAAGAACAGCGAGCGCCGCCGGCGGAGGAAGCGTCGGTGAGGAAGGTGCGGGGTAGGGGTCGGGGGAGGACCGGAGAAGGTCCGATCTGGGGGGGGTGGGGCGGGGCGGGGGTGGAGGTGGGGGTGATTGGGTGGGGGCGGGGGCAGGGGGTTGGGTGGGGGCGGCTGCGGGGGTATCGGGTGGGGGCGGCAGGTGATTTAGGGTGTGGAGTTGGGCCCGCAGTGTGCTGATGTTGGGCTACGGACCAATGGGCCTAGCTGGTGGTGGAAATTCTTTAGTTTTTCTTTAATAACAATACATTTCTTAATATAAAATAATATTGTTAGTAATATTTTCTAAATCTACATAATAATAAGGCGTCGCCTCGCCTTACGCCTTATCGCTTAAAAGGTAAAAGGGGTAGGTCGCCTTATGTCACCTTACCACCTTAATAACTATGGCATATGCATATCGATAGAGCACGAGCGGAAGGAGAATGCTGAGAAGCCAAGCTACTGACCGTGTTGCTACTGACTTTATTCCTGAGCAAGGCAAGCTCCGTTTACGTAAGCCAAGTTTTGCAAGTTTTCTATTTTACACACATATTAATGTTTGTTATGGTCATGTGTGTGCATTAAATCTAGGTGTTGTGGTGATACTCCACTTGCATGGCTAAATAAAACCCCCTTGGTCAGTAAATAGATTAGCTCTGAGCTATTACTTGCTATGCTAATTAGTCTCAGTTAATCGGCAAAAGTTGAGTGGTTGAGATTCACTCGTGAGATGTAGGATTTCTGGGCAAATTGGGTTGAATATTGGAACTTGGATCATAATTGGAAATTGGAGACCAGACAGGTGGTAGGGAGAAGTAGACGTGGTCTTGTGTGCATAGGCCTCCTCGTGCCGATTGAGGGCTGAGTCGTAATCAGCACTTTAGACAAGTATCAAATGTACCAATTGCATGCTAGTGATATGGGGCACTAGTAAACCAATGTACCATATTATTATAGGTGTCGAAAGATCATATCGAGGACATACCATATGTAAATACGCTAACAAATGACATACATGGTGTGCATCACGTGTAGGGACCCCTTATCCAGGACGGTAGTCTTCTTTTGCCATTGTGTCTTAGTAAAGGTTGCCACGTATGACAGTAGTGGAGTGTATTGTGTGTGACTTCTTGAGGTGCATACGTGTTGTGTGACCAGGTTATCCCTACAGGAATATAATGATTATAATGGTTATCACTCGTGAATACCAAAACTGCTTGTCTTATCTGTTGGCACGTAGTAAGAAGATTGAATTTATATGCATATGATCAGATCAGTTTTGAGTATTAATTCATGCTTAAAACTTGTATGTAGTAGTTATAGATGCTAATTAAATTTATATTTCATGTATAACTAAAATATGCCACTGAAATATAAATATAAGGACCTATTTTAGGCTCTGTTTTTATTCAAACTTCCCCTATTCCTATTAATCTCGTAGGTCATTTGATAGGTAACTCTTGCTGAGTATTAGTTACTCGGGTTTTATGGATTAACATTTTCTAGCTGAGCATGCTTTTAACGTGGATTTTATTGGCTCGGACCTCCCGTAAGAATCACCTCCTCCAGAAAGATGGACGGTGCGCTGGGAGCCCAACCTGCTGCCGTTGTGATTGTGGGTGTTGCTAGTGCAACGTGCTAGAGGGCACAACAAGGTTCAATGCCTAGTTAATTACCGCGAGCTGTAATAATACTCATGTTTCGTATTTTTCCTGTTGAAGCTTATATATCTTTGAAGTCTTTAGACTCTGACTGTCTCATCTGTTTACTTTTAAGTTATGTTGATTTCTATATTCCTAGATGATTTGTAATGTTGGTGTCATAGCGCGTGGCACCACCCTAATTCGATCGTGTAGCTGAGGACGCGTCACTTACAATAGCCACTATGAATCGACATCGGAAACCACTTGTAAATGTTAATCCCAAAAATCAAACTTTCAATATTTCACTCGACTATAAAGAAAAAACTTGATGTTCCATGTGCCGTCTTATTATCTGAAACTCACTTTTGATTATCATTCCAATCGTGTCTTCCAACTGTCCCCCCAGTGGCAGTCAACACAATTGCCTTGCCATGCGGTTGAATATCCTCCCTGAAAGCGCATGCGTTTCTTAATTAGTTTCCATCAAGCAAGAACATGCTGGGATATTCTCATGCATCCTCAGCACGCATAAGACATGACAAATTGTGTGTACGGCTTGTCTCTATCTAGTCAAAGGTATATGTGTGTTAGTGGAGAAAAATAAAGCATAGTAAAATGTGAATGAAAGGTGGGTATATTGATGTTCCAAAAAGCTGGGGCGTAAAAGGCCCAACACGGCCTGTAAGTGTTCAGTGCACCAGACCTCTACTCTCCAGAATAAGAAACTACATCGATTCCCTTTTTTATGATGTTGATTAGCTTAAATCTGAGCTAACCGACGTTATAAAAAATAACGGGCGAGTATATCCATGTTCATGACTAACCAATCGAGACAAGGGCTGGAACACCTATGTTCTGTTGCAGGAAGCACCAGAACTGGCGCCTCACGCTAAACATGGAGCCACACCAAGCAAAACCAAACAGATTGCGGTTGCAACTGGACTCCTGGAAGCAATGAGCACACACGTTTCGCGAGTCC
Source organism: Neostapfia colusana (assembly GCA_030760725.1). Taxonomy (NCBI): domain Eukaryota; kingdom Viridiplantae; phylum Streptophyta; class Magnoliopsida; order Poales; family Poaceae; genus Neostapfia; species Neostapfia colusana. The sequence goes on from JASWHV010000007.1 coordinate 27,418,717, forward strand.
ATGGTTTTCAGGGTGCACTGCCCTGCCTGCCTTGCAGCAAAACAAGAGAGAACAAACCGGCAAGCCAATCGGCCGGGCACGTATATATAAACCTCAGCGAAGCCGTGACGCCGTGTACGTCCATTCGTGCTCCCAAACCATGGGTCGCATGATGATCTCGCCCCTTGCGTGCGTCGCCTGTGCTCTAGTCTTGGTCGCCAGGACGCTTCCCGCGCTGTGTTATGTCCCTCAGGGCGCGGCAACGAGGAGGGCCGCCGTGCAGCGCCATGGCACCGCCCGAACTTACATTGTCCTCGTCGAGCCTCCGCCTGCGCATCTGCAAGGGGACGATGCCGCGCACCGCCGGTGGCACGAGTCCTTCCTGCCGGGCTCAGGTGACGCCGGCCGATCGCGGAGCGTTCGCCACTCGTACACGACCGTGCTGTCTGGCTTCTCCACCAGGCTGACGGACAAGGGGCTCGCGGCCCTGTCGCGGAAGCCGGGGTTCGTGCGCGCGTTCCCGGAGAGGAGGGTGCAGCTCATGACGACCCATACGCCGGCGTTCCTCGGTCTGACGCCCGATAGCGGCGTCTGGAACGCGACCGGCTACGGCGAGGGTATGGTCGTCGGTTTTCTCGACACCGGCATTGACGAGAACCATCCGTCGTTCGGCGACGAGGGCATGCCGCCGCCGCCCGCCAAGTGGAAGGGCACCTGCATGCCTCCTGTCCGGTGCAACAACAAGCTCGTTGGCGCGGCCTCCTTCGTCGGAGACAACACCACCGCCGACGACGTCGGTCACGGGACGCACACCGCGGCCACGGCCGCCGGCCGATTCGTGGAAGGAGTCTCCGCCTTCGGCCTCGGCTCGGGGACCGCGGCCGGGATGGCTCCCGGCGCTCATATCGCCGTGTACAAGGTCTGCGACGCACAAGGGTGCTTCGAGTCGGATGTGCTGGCCGGCATGGATGCCGCGGTGAAGGACGGCGTCGACGTGGTCTCGCTCTCCCTCGGCGGCCCGTCCGTGCCGTTCGACAAGGACCCAATCGCCATCGGCGCATTCGCCGTGGCATCCAAGGGCATCACCGTTGTCTGTGCCGGAGGCAATAGCGGCCCGATGCCATCCACGCTGTCCAACGAGGCGCCATGGATATTCACCGTGGCGGCTGGATCGGTTGACCGGAGCTTCCGTGCCGCCGTGCAGCTTGGCGACGGGGAGACGTTCGAGGGCGAGTCACTTACTCAGGACACGCACTTCGGCTCCAAGGCGTATCCCTTGTACTACTCTCAGGGCGCCAACTACTGTGACTACTTCGACGCCAATATCACCGGCGCGGTTGTCATCTGCAACACCGAGACGCCAGTCCCACCAACAAGCTCAATCGAAGCAGTCCGGGAAGCCGGTGGAGCTGGCGTCGTGTTCATCAACGAAGCCGATTTCGGCTACACCATCGTCCTCGAGAAATTCTACAACCTTCCCATGTCGCAGGTGACAGCGGCCGACGGCACCAAGATAATGGGCTACGCCATGAAGGGTTCCGCGACGAGCAGCCACACCGCAACTATCGTGTTCAACAGCACATTGGTCGGCGTAAAGCCGGCACCGACGGTGGCGGCCTTCTCGTCGCGTGGGCCGAGCACGGCCGGCCCTGGCGTGCCCAAGCCGGACATCATGGCTCCCGGGCTGAACATCCTTGCCGCATGGCCATCGACGGTGCCCGTTGACAGCGTCGAGGACTACAACTACAACGTCATCTCCGGCACGTCCATGGCAACACCGCACGTCACAGGCATCGTGGCGCTCGTCAGGAAGCTGCACCCGGACTGGTCACCCGCCGCGATCAAGTCCGCCATCATGACCACGTCCAGTGCCGTGGACAACGACGGCCATCCGATCATGGACGAGGAGCACCGGAACGCGAGCTACTACTCCGTCGGCGCCGGCCACGTTGTCCCGGCGAAGGCCGTCAACCCCGGGCTGGTCTACGACCTTGGCGTCCGTGACTACGCTGGCTACATCTGCGCGCTCCTCGGCGAGGCGGGGCTGAAATCCATTGCCGGAGGAAACAGCAGCTTGACGTGCACGGAGGTCGCGCACATCCCCGAGGCGCAGCTGAACTACCCGGCGATCCTGGTGCCGCTGCGAGCTGAGCCGTTCAAGGTGAGCCGGACGGTGACGAACGTCGGGCCGGCGAAGTCGCACTACACCGCGAAGATATATGCGCCAAAAGGGCTGACGATCAATGTGAAACCGGCAGAGCTGAAGTTCACGAAGGTGAAGGAGATGAAGATGTTCACGGTCTCGGTGAGCGGCGGCGATGGCGTAGAGAAAAATAAGATCGCCGAGGGGAGCCTCAGATGGGTGTCGCATGATCACGTCGTGCGGAGCCCGATCGTGGCCGATGCCAGCCTTGCCACACCCAATAGTTGATTGCCAGCATCACATTTGCACACCTGTATGCATACGCTGTATGTTCTATATAATAACCGGCCGGCTCGCTGTTTCACTTACAAGCTAACTCTATATAAGGTGTTTCCTTACAGAAATGGAAAAAAACTAATTATTCTCACACGTTCACCTAGCTGTGAATGAAAATTGCCAATAACAATTGACACAAATGGGGAATTTCAGACAACGTTATTCTTCAGATTGTTCATGGAGTTGAGCCGCGCAATTGGGCCTGCCAGTTGGATCCGTATGGGGAGGTATACATGAATTTAGTGTAGTACAATCCAAAGGTTGAATTTCATTATTCAATATCAGTTTAAAGAGGATATATCTAGTGTAAATGATTCTTATAATACTAACATGCATTTGTGATCATCAGATCCATCATAAGAGGTCACGGTTATAAGTGGTAGAAGACCTACCTATCACTTAAATAGAAGGTGATGGACCATAATTAGTGAGACATTTCCTTTAGATGATACGTGTGCCTTCCATCTTCTCTAATCGTGGACTCTTGTGATGCATCTGATGGTCACGCATGGTTGGTAGCATGTTAGCACCACGAGACTATTTATACTAGATATGTCTCCTCGGTTAAATATTCAAATTGAAAACATTAAAGGCATATGTTTAGATCCGTGTAAAGTACTTCCATATCATTACAACTTTACAAGGTTTTATAAATATCTACAGTAACAATGTGATGCCTTTCTTCAAAGAAAACAATGTGCTGTAAAAGTTACATTTGAAGGAATTAACATGTTGATACAACTATTTGTGATGTCAGGGCTACGTACATATCAGTCTGCTTAGATAATAGATATTACACTAGACGTAAACACTCGTATAGACATGTGATTACCTATCCCTAGAAGCATATGCAAATGCACCTTACCCCTATGAGCATATTTAAGAGATTGTGACAGTTGATCCTACAAGAACGTCACCTACCGGTAAAAGAATAATTAGCCATATATGCAACTCTCTAGTGCGGAGTCTGTGACTCCAAGCTATGTGGATAGGTTCTATCATAAGGTACCTAACCAACTGAGCTACATTCAGTTTGCACACTACCACAATTTGTCTATTTTACACTTTATGTACAATTTGTTCACGTTACACTATAATTATTTGTTATTTGTGATGGTTAATTTCCTTTGGATTGATACATATGATATTCTAAGAAGTTAGCTATAGTCAAATGTGGTATGAACGGCTACAAGTAAACCTGATAAACATGTATTCATGGAAGTGTTTTGTCTACCCAAACTAGTTGAAATTCAACAGATCATGAACAACAACATGCATCTCTTTTCGCCAGGAAATATTATTTATTGACCAATAAATTGAAGTACTATTTATATCAAATATTTATTGGCATTCCCATACAATAGATGCTGATAGATATTAAACAAAGTTATCATTAAAAATATTTGAGTGGACAAAAGTAAGCTCATTTACCATAAGATATTTAGTCACATGATGTTTATATTTATGATGCCTCTCTTGTTTTTTCTCTAAATTTGTTTGAGTTAGCAAATCCTGAAATTTGCTGTGGAAGAAACATACAAACGGGAGAAGAACGGTTCAATACCATTGAATTACAGCACTCAAAGATTAGTCATGTTGGGGTCTTGGAAGGAAACGTATCAAGACATACACGTCACGTACAGGAGGTACAGTTTGAATTCATGATATTGATAGAAATCTAAATCGCTAATGGTCTGATCTAGTGAGTAATTACAGTGTAAAAATTATCGATCTTACATATGTACCTTTAGACTCGATGATGGTCACAGTTGTTGCAGCGACGAGATCGATGCAGCGACGAGTCGACGCGGGTGGCGACCAAAGGCGACGACGAAGGATTTGGTGGTGTAGGTGCCTTACCCTCACTGTTGCGTCTGAGTAATTGGTATGAAACGAGTCTGAACAGGCTGCCACATTGGTGGCATGCCTCCCTTGTATAGTGCATAGTGTGAGAGAGGGTCAAACTTGGTCACATTAACCAAGCCCAGTTGGAGATCAACCTAACAATCTAGCCCCCCCTTGATCTACAGAGATCAAGAGCTAACTTAAATCTCTTAAATTTAAACTAAAACATACACTTTCTTAACAACTGAACTTGGTGTCTATTTCTTCATTTTTGATATATATAGAGCACGTCGCATCAAGATAGCCTGTCACGCACTATCTGACTCGACGACCACAATATATCTTACATTCAGAAATAAAGCTTACTCTTAGTCAGGCCCCTTAGTATCCAAGATCATAGACTTTACCTTAAATCCATGCTAGCTATGTGTTCTCCAAACACACTGGATGGTAAGCCTTTGCTATGTGGATCCACAAGCATTTGTTTGATACTTATATGCTCAATACTAATAATATGATTCTGAGTTTTCTCCTTCACAACGTAGAACTTAATGTCAATGTGTTTGGCAGCACATTTGACTCATTACTTTAGGAGTAAAACAACTTAAGTGGTTTTAACGTTGTCGACCACTTTTAAACTGGGTATAATAATTATTGTGCATGCTCGGTGGCCTCGTACATAATACAAATTTGGTATGCATCATTCATGATGCAGTGACCGCTCGTTTGGAGCTTTTTGACAATAAAGCTCCAACTGCGAGTGTTAACAACTGATATGGATTTTACTACCCATCTCGTAGAAACTAAGTATTAATAGCCCCACTATCTCATGGATATCAGTTCTTACTCAATTTATCATGAGGCCTTAGTCACTTGCAAAACTGCAAGACATTCTTACCTCCATTCCAGTGATCTATATCTGGATTGGATTATTATGCCAAAAACATCCCGATACTTAAACTATGTCAAGGTGAGTTATTAAGCAAACTTTATGCTTCCGACAGCAAAAGCATATAGAACCGATTTTATTTGATCGATCTTTTATTGGTTCCCAAACTTATCACATTGACTATTAGAGCAGACAAGAACTAATACTCATGCATAATAAACTTTCATACAATTATCATAGATATGCATTACATGATTGTTAGAATACCCTTCACTATATCTCGGTGAATCTCAATTTCAAACACATAGGAAACATCACCAAGATCTTTATTCAAAATCTGAGGATAAAACACTTATTTCTAATAGTAGATCTACATTACTGCTTACAAGAGTCATGTCATCCACGCAATAAAAAAAAGAAAATAAATTTTCTTCTCTTAAACTCAGTGTAAATTTAATTGCCCTCTTTATCATCTTATAAAACCCAAATCTTCTTATACTTCTATCAAATATGAGATATCACTACTTAGACACTTCAATCCATAAATGGATTTTCTTCATCAATAACTTATATTCCCCATCTTTCCCATGACAAAACCCTTAGGTTGAGTCATGTAGACATTCTCATGTAGATCCCTATTGAGAAATGTCTTTGTTACATACCTCCGGTATAATGAGTCATCAATGCCATAATTCTTACCTTAAATCTTTCAAGATTTTGTTTGGAGTCACGTTTACTCTTATAGATCCATCACAACCTACTGATTTGACTCGTTAGGAAACTAATTATTCTTAAATCACTGGAATGAATGAGAATCACTCATGCTTATTCAAATGAGGTAGGATAATCATAATTTGAATCCCTTAACACTTTATTGGCTCATCATAATCTAAATGAGGTTGTCGTCACTCTTCATCATTATTGATCACTAATGATGAAGAATCAACCATAGGTATTGTGACAACAATGTCTTGCATTGTTGACACGATAATGGCAAGGCATCATAAAGAATAACTTTTGAAAATAGAATTGGTTACATGCACCACTTCTTTTCAAAGTTAGTATCTTTAAACGCTAAACTCCCTCTAATTTAGCCATCTTCTAAGAAGACTACATGTTTTATTTCTAAACAATCAAAATGATAGAACTTAATTTTATCAGATAGCCAACAAAATAATAACTTACTTTCTTAAAATCAAGCTTAACAAACCAATAAAATGATAAGTTATTCTATGAATATCGATCTTACCATCATTTGGGTTCATTATCTTGATCAAGAAAGGCTCACACTCATCAAAAAAATAGAGTGTGAGTTTCTTAAAGTCATAACTCAGATGGCGATTTTAAGCATTGACTTAATAAAAATTGATTAAGAACAATAATTTAATCGGCAAAGTGGAATAACTAACTATAGATATTACCATATCTACTCGTTAGTTGTGCTATCTTCCTTGATTGACTCAACAAAATGTCAATAAAATAACCATAATTCTTATCATTTTGGGTATTAGACCATATAATTGTACTCCCCCTTATCTTATAGATCAATCTTACCGTAATGCATACAATGCATCATTCTAAAGTCCAAGGGATGATAATATATTAATATGAGAATATCTTTATTCTTTGTCTAATAATCTTGTAATCCTCCCTCTCGAAATATGGCATGAGCATGCCATGATCTTGTAATCCTCCGCTAACATTTTGTTATGTTATTTCTAATTAAATTTTCACCAACGTGAAAACCTAATTAGAAAAATAATTAAGTATAGTTTCATGTTCTGACCAATGTTGTTGATAAATTTTACTATGATTTAACAAGTCATTAAGTTAATCTAAGCATTTTTCTACTTTTGCCCAAAGGTGATGTAGAATTAATGCTTAGCTACATTAAGTTATCGTCTCTTAATTATTGCCTCTATCAGAGTGCGAGCTGTGACACTCCTCCCAATCTGCTACGGGAGCAGCCCGCAGAGGTTCTTTGATTGTAGGGGGGCCTGACGTCCCTAGGCGATCGAACTCAAGAGTTTTGAGCCTGCATTATGGAAACCAAAGTGGTGGTGAGATTTCGGTGTAGTGGATGTGCGATTGTACCTGGGAGACGAAAAGACTGGACGTCCTTGGAGTAGTGGGTGCACTAGGCAGTCGAAGCAGCAGCCCGTCATCAGCTCAGTGGACGTGTGTCTGCCCTTGACTGGTGGATCGTGGCGACGTGCTCAAGGGGTTGCCCCGATGTATTTACTACGGCAGCTAACAGGTCAGTCGCTACAGTTCCACAGCGCCGCTTTCCTCGGGAACCGCCGGACGTTCCCGAGGAGTTGCCCGTCTGACCCCTAGTGTCTGATGGGTTGACTTGGGTCCCATCCGTCATTGTGGTGGCGGACTGTATGTGACGGTGGAAACCCAAATGTTGCGCCTGTTGCCCTGCCAGGTTGATGCGGACGTAGAAAAGGAAGCCTCCCGGAGAAGGACAGTTCCTTTTTGTCTTTTGCAATCCTCGTCTTCCTCTTGTGCGCTCGAAGCCTCCGCTCCCCAGCTCTCTCAACCTTCTCCCACCACCATGTGTTCTGGCCTCCGTTTGTCCAGGCTTCGCAGCGATGGTGACATCGCTCTTCTGAGGCGCCTGCTCGGCTGGCAATCAGCCACGTTCGACAGGAAGATCCGTCGCGGGAGGGTCCCGCTGACCGAGATGCAACCCGACGAGGTGGTTCTCTTCACCTCGTACGTGTTTTCTAGGTTCGCGCTCCCGGCGTCGACTTTCCTCCTCACCTTGCTGGAGGTGTATGGGCTCCAGCTCCAGCACCTTATGCCGCACACCCTCGCACTGGTGGTCGTCTTCATCCACTTCTGTGAGATGTTCGTGTGCGTGCGGCCTTCGGTGCTGCTCTTCAGGTTGTTCTTCTCCTTGAAGGCCTCAGGGAGAAGCACAAGCCACGTGGGGTTTACTACTTCCAGCACCGAGGGAGGAACTCCGCGCCCTACATCGCGCCCTTCACTCCCGGGAATTGGGAGCACTGGAGGGAGGACTGGGTGATCGCCCAAACAGACATCCACGACCACCTGGATCTTCCAGGTGACCCGCCGATGGCCAAGGTGGCCATTGGGGACGAGATCCCCGACCTTTAGATGCCTACACGCGGGTGCTAGAGAGGATCAAGTACTTGGCGGAGGAAGGCCTGACCTCGTTGATGGTCTTGGCTGACGTCTTGTCCCGCCGCATCGCCCCTCTCTAGCAGCTGTCCGGCCTGCTTGGCAGTACACCGGGGAGAGCAACATGACCCGGTTGATTCGATGAGCGGGTTCATCACCGGATCGGGAGATGGTGAGGACGATGCTGTAGAATCTCTCCTACGAACCGATCTCCGACGACTCCACCTCTCCGTCGGCGAGCTGCCAGCCCGTCTACCTCAACCCGAAGGAGTGTTGAGGTTGTTGAAGGAACTGTCGACACTGAACAACATCGATGTCGCAGTGCGGCAGGTCGGCGATGCCTCGTGGGGCATAGAGATCCCCGGAGCGGACAGCGACGGTGGCCAGTCGGAGCCTGCACTGAACTCACTCCCAAACAGAGGGAAAGAGTCGACAAGTAGATCTGTCACTGTGGAGCGCCCTCTCTCACCGCCCAAGGATACCCCGGAGTCAAGCAGCGCACCGAAGAGGAAGCTGGTCCGTTCCAATGGAAGCTTTGTCTCGGGTCCCCACGGGGGTTCCCAGGCTTCCTGCGATCCTGCACCGGGGGGCTCGGCGACTGGCACCGGCGGCAGCTCTGCAGCTGCTGCTGCTGCCGTAGAAGCTCAAGTGGTAGCGGGAAGGGTGCCTGGCACTGCTGGAGCTTCGAGGAGGGCCCATGACGCGCCTACAATTCAGAGGAAGTCCTCGGGCACGTCCCCGACTCAGAAGCCGTCATCAGGGAAGACTCCTGAAGCGGTGCCGATGGCGACGAGGGTTCCAGCAGCGTCGTCCGCTCCTCAGCCATCGAGGGCAGCTCCGACAGAGGGTGTATCTTTAGCGTCGAGGTCCTCGGCAGAGAAGGCCCCTGTCGCACCATCTTCGGCGGAGGTGTCGCCGGCTCCAAAGCTGGCGGAGGCGACCTCAATGCTGGCGGGGACAAGTGGCTTGAGCCCTCCGCATAAGAAGCTCCACGAGGGGTGGAACTTCACGACCTCTAGGTACGGCTCAACCTTGTAGTCCATGTTGTGCACTGAGCCGCTGGATTGCGTAGTTGATTCTTGTTGCTTCTTCTTGTCGTGATCCTCAACAGAGCACCTCTCCCCCTCCTCCTTCGCAGCGGTCCAGGAGCCGGGGCTCCTTCTTCGCCGAAGCTCCAACGCTGGCGGCAGTGCCTGAGCCTGTACCTTGGGCGGCTCCGGATGTTGGCACCCAGGGCCCCGAGGCCAGCCAACCACTGGGGCTGCGACTGCTGCTGAGCGGGCTGCCAGCCCTCCTCCTCTTCCTTCGCAGGTTGCCGTGGTGGTAAATCCACCGGAGGGTGAAGAGCCAGAGGGTGTCGAGGCGGTACCTCGCCTGGTGATGCCGAAGGTCGTCCCGATCCCCAGGGCCGTAAGAACTGTCCGCTCAAGTCTGGACCAGATGCAGGACGTGCTCGAGCAGGAGTGGGCCGAGCTGAGGTCTGAGCGGGAGCGCCTCTAAGACTGGGACGACATGTTGAAGGCGCGGGTCCAGTGTGCCAGGGCGAAGGCTCACTCGGAAGTAGCACCTTGAGGCTCGGGAGGAGGTGCTGGAGGAGAAGGAGGTTGTCTTCGCCGACCTCCACAAGAATGTGGTGAGCCTCCTGGTTGAGGCCAAGAACCTCCATGCCTCCGTCGATGCACGTCTCGTAGGTCTCACGAAGTTCTGGGAGACGCTCCTTTGTCAAGAGAAGGAGGCGGAGGCGAGGGAGAGGGAGCTCTTCGACTGTATGGCTGCCCATAAGGAGGAGCAGTGACGCCTGAAGTAGCGGCTCAGGGCGTCCACAACCAGGAGCTCTCCGCTGCGGCTAGGGAGTATGACCTAGGCGAGCGGACCGTGTGGCTGGCCACCAAAGAGCAGGCCCTGGTTGCTCTGGAGCAGGTGCTGGCCACACGTGTCACACCCGGTTTCTCCGTTGAACAACCGAGTGAATATCACATGTATGCCAGGATCATTTTCTCATACATGTGATGACAAATAGTGAAGCATCATTTATTACAAGCCAGGTGTCGAATATATATAAGTCTCACAAAGCATATGTCTCGATGGACGATAAATAGTTCATCACAAATAAATAAACTAGCAGCAGAATATTATTCTTGTGGGCTCCATTGCAGGCGTTGCCCGGGGGTCTCCATGAACCTAGAAACCTTCTTCGGGTCCAAAGTCTTGGTCATTATACACCACCTCATTATCTTGACCTGAGCAGCAATATAAACCAACAAATATGCAAGGTTGAGTACCGATGGTACTCAGCAAGTGTGGGAAAGTTATGTCATGCATGGCTAGAACAAGGGGAGGTTGAACTCATGGTTAAAGCACTATGCCATTAATACCTATTACCTTAGCTTATTAAGCACCTACATTACTACACAGGTGAAATGGTCCCAATCTCCCATCCCATCATCATAATCAAATAACCATAGCATCAATTCCAATGTTAAGCTCCCCGCTTAACATCCACAATTTCCAAAACCATCAATCCTCTAATCATGAATAAGTCCAAGCCGCTCTTGACCGTGAGCACGGCTGTCATGAAAGTTTTGACTCTGCAGAGTTTGTACCACTGTACCCACATGTAGTGATTTCATCCCCCGTTGCCGGGTGGACTAAAAGAACCTCCAATATGCCAGTGGCTACGAACCACATTCACACTTCCCAGGTGTGTAGCCAGGAGATCACTACGAAGCCTTTACAAAGGGATTCCCGACGAGCGTGGGCCCATTGAGGTTTCACCCCTAACAGCATACAAGAGGCTCCAACCCCGCTGCAGTGGCCCCCTCTTAAGCCTTGCGGTTCATATGGTAGTCTAGCTGACACCTACTCCCCGCACCATACAACACACCCATACTACGCCGGGGATACACCTAATTAATTGGCCAAGCTGCCCCATCTCAGCATGTGGTTGGCACTGTAAAGCCAGGTTACATGCTCCATGAACCGGTCCTTAGGATCCAGGCAAGTACTAAACACAAACCCGAGTCTCGTGCACTCAGCACACAACCAAAACATCCAACTTGCCTTGATCCCTACCTCTACATAACTCACAATATCTCATTCAAGAGTATGGTAAAATAAACTGATGATCTCATATCCCAAATATCCCATTCTAAGCATGGCTAAGCCTATGCATAATAATGAATGACATGATAAAATAAATCCCAACCCAAGCTACAAGGAAACAAGGTAATGCAATTCTAGGGAAACTTCCTAGCATGGGTTTCATATTTCAATTGACAATGCAAATAATTCTAGCTACACATCCTAGCATAGGATCAAAGTGGTCAAGGACACTTGCCTCCTTCCTGCTGCTCTTGAAATGGGTAGTCCTGATCTTGGAAAGGAATAACTTGCTCTTGAGCAGGTTCTACATCATACCATCACACATAGCAAAAGAAAAACAACAATCCATAAGACATAGTTCACACTTCCACTTCATACAAACCACACATTCACATTTATGAAAGTCATTCACAATTATATGTGTTGTGGTTACTCTATGTGTGTTGATTTGTGGCTTGCATGCACTTTTGATCATATGTATATGATTCCTACTTTTGTGTTCATATTTATACTTACATACTATATATATGAGTTTCCAATTTAAATAAATTCCTTATATTCAATTACTACACCTTTTAGCTACCTAGTATGCATGAAAGGTATTTTCCTTCTCCATATGTGTCTTCATAATTTCTACCAACCCTAAACTGAATTCTTTGGATTTTAGAAACTCCATTTATCATTTATTAGTTGCTATATTTTCAGATTTATTTCCTATGCCTAAGTGTGAACTTTATTATAAAAATAACAAGACACATCATCTAAACAGAATAGGTTCTGATCTAAAATATTTGCTATTATATTTTTGATCTTTTCCTCTGATGTAAACTATTTTACAATTATGTGTCCCTAAATGTGAATAATAAACTAAACAGATTCGCTTCAGCCCAAAATATGTTTTTATCTCACTCCAAAGTTTTCTAAATACTGAGAAAGTTTTTAATTTAATTTTGACAATATGTTTGTCCCACTTTTTAAATTTTAAACACTAGCCACATATTCAATTTCCTAAATTAAATATTAAACAGGGTTAAAAAGGTAAACTCACCCCACTACAGGGTCTATACTATTATTTTGAGAATTCTCAGGGGTCTAGCTACTCATAACAGAGGAGTTTTTCCTAATTTTTATTAAGTCCAGGGGCTAAAACTGATTTTTTAAATGAATTTACATGATTTTCTGAAGTTCCAGGGGCTAGATCAGAAGTTTCCGGGGCTAGCTCTTATTTCCCGAGAACCCCAGGGGGTAGCACGTAAGATTTCCAGTCTTTATAACGCGGGGCTGACGTGGACCGTTCGATTTTAAACCGACGGCTGAGATTATAACGTCGAACCGGTACGCGGGGATTTAAACCCTACCGTGCGATTTAAAATAAACGGCGCACAAGCGGCCACGTTGCTCTGATCGAGCGCGGGCGGCTACCGGCGGCGCACGGCGGCGGGAGGCAGCGATCTCGCCGGAGACTTTCGGATCTTCGAGAATTCTTCCTAGAACTGTGATCTTATGGCATAGATCGGTGGAGGAGAGGTCGGGGATCTCACCTCGGGGGTTTTCTTGAGCTCGGAGGTCCTGGAAGGTGATCGGCGACGAGGTCCGAGGTGAATTCACGGCGAGGCTCGTCGGCGCTGTGTTTACACTGCAAGTCACTGAGTTTTCCGCACCTGCAAGGTTCCCCGGAGGCGGTGGATCAAGACCAGCGAGTTAGATCGGAATTTCCGAGCGTAGATCGGCCAGAATTCGCCGGAGAAGGCTCGGGTTCTCACCGGAGGAAAAACAGCAGATCGCGTGGGAAAAACAGAACGAGGCCGGGGTTTTTATAGACGGGGGAGGGCGGCGGGGTGGTTTAGATCGAGTTTGCGTCGCCCCCGAGCGAAATTCGGCTGGGATTCGCAGAAATCCGGATCGGTTTGGATTCGGGGTGAGAGTGTCCGGCGCGGGCTCGAGGTAGACGAAGAACTGGCGGGCCCCGCCTGTCAGTGGGAGGAAAGGGGCGCGCGCGGCTGCGGGCTGGCGCGGGTTCTGGTTGGGCCGGCTGGTGGGTTGCGGCCCACTGGCCGGTTTTTTTCTGTTTTCTTTTTTTTTTCTTTTTCTATTTCTTTTCTGATTTGAGTTTAATTTGAATTCCAGTTTGAATTTGAATTTTTGCAAAACATGCAACACGTCCAAAAATTTTTAAATTCCCCTCTTAACATGATTTAGGGTCTTAACAAGATTTTTGGGGTGTTACAACACGGGAGCAGGAGCTGCGAGGAGGAGTTTGGCAAGGGAGTTGGCTTCTTCCGCCATAGTGGTCGAGGATCTCTGGGCTTCTCGTGTTGCTGAGTCCGAGAAGGTCTAGGACTTCCTCGGTCGCGCGGTGGCGACGCTGGAACCCTTCGGCTTTTGCCCCTTGCGCCGCGGTGGTCCGGCCCAGGAGGTGAGCCAGGTGCTCCTAGCCCTGGACTCGGTCGGGGAGAAGCTCCTGGCACCGGAGAACATCGTGGGGGAGCAGCTGAAGGCCGAAGGCAAGGCTCTTGCCCAGCTGGTGGCAGAGCATGTGCTCACCTCCCTTCAGAGCTGCGACCCCAACATCTCCCTGGAACGTGTGGCGCAGGGCCACAGTGGAGAGTTGTTGGGGGTGGCCAAGTCTTCCGTGGAGGAGGTCGCCCGGCTTGTAGCTTCTAGGTTCCAGTGCGGGTACCTCCTAGGTCTCCCGCTCGCCTAGTTTCCTCCTATGTATACCGAAGCTCTGTTGTTAATAAAGACTTTTTGTTTCAAGTCTTGTGTTGTTGTTGTAGACTTTGGACCCATGGTAGTGCAAAGGTCCGGAATGACTTGGCCGAGGTAGATAGCTCTTTGTTGATGTCCTGAGCTTGTTCCTCCGGGTCCTTAGAAGTGTAAGGACCTGGAGCACTCCAGCAGTGTGGCTAACACGTCCTTTTGGGTCCTTGGCAGCGCAAGGACCCAGGGAAACCCCAGCCAAGTATCTTCAGCTTGTCGTAGCTGGCACTCTGAGTCTTCTACTTGCTGCTGCAGTGGTCCGACGTTCTGCCCGCATGGTTCACCGTGATGGCCCCCTGGTAGGTGCCTTGAGTTGGGGCGCATCTATCACTGGATGAGGCAGGACGTCAGCATCGTGCCTCCTGGGAGGTTCGGGACGCCAAGGATATGTTCGGACCTGCAGACATGGTAGAAGAAAGGGAGTAGTCGTGCTCTCTGGCCACCCTTTCCTGTAGTTAGTTTTGCTGCGGCTTACGGTCCTCAGCTGAGGTACGGGGCTTGGGTAATTCAATGTGGCTCATCCGAGCTATGATTAAAATCTTATCCAGGGGTATGAGCCGTCCGATTTTCCGGTACTGAGCTATAGCGCTGGAGAGAAAGGGTGTGTACGCTTGGGGTACGGAACCAAGCAAAGCAGGCTACACACCTTGGACCTCCCGCTGGCGTACGCCTTTTAGGGGAGAGACCATTCGGGGCAATAGGGCCCCCAGGCAATGATACAACCAAAGTGTCCGAACTTATGGTTAAAACTTTACTCAGGGGTACGGACCGTCCAGTTCCGCGGTACTGAGCTGTAGCGCTGAAGAGGCAGGGTGTGCTCGCTTGGGGTACGAAACCGAGCAAAGCAGGCTACACACCCTGACCTCCCGCTGGCTTAAGACTTTCGGGGGAGGGACCATTCGGCGTCGTAGGTCCCCAACCACAAGGCCCCCGTGTACACCACAGGTACCTCAAACAGACCCGCTTGCAGAAGGATAGCACAGCTCCTACTACGGTTTGCACAGGAAAGAGTAGCTGGCCACACGGCCGGAGCAGTATGGAAAGAAAGCACGAAACAAAATGGGGCAATGTCCAGGGTCCGGTTACTTCTTTGTCCGTAGGCGTGTACCTTCCGGCCCCCAAGTACTCAGTTGTAGCACAGGGGAGGCAGTGTGGCAGGCTTAGGGCACGGAACCAGGCTAAGCAGTTTGCGCGTCCTGGACCTCCCGTGGGCGTTAACCTTTCAGCGAGGAGACCTTCCAGTGTTACGGGACCTAGGACAAGTATGTAGGATAGGCTCCGGACATGCCATTTACAGTGATATGCATGAGCGAGCACAAACTGTAATGAGTACGCGGGGTAAGAAATTTTTCTCATTTCAGGCTTCCTTCATAGGAGGAGACAGGCCGTATAAGAAGGCAGCGACATGCTCCGGATGACAAGAGTAGCAGGACTCCTCCGAAGCTTAGCTGTTCTAAGTATTGTTCCTAGACACCATGACACCCTTACAGAGAAAAAAGAATCCTATGTTTGTGGATTGGGTAGAGGTACCCTGTCCTCCGTGGCTAGGCGGACGCACCTAGAGCGGCATACTTATGTTGCTCGGAAGGGACCCTCCCAGCTGGGGGGGTTTGTCATCCCTTTCGATAAAGTATTCGTCTAAGCATCAGGTGGCCCCACCTTGGGCTGCCTTCTCCACACACACCGTTGCTGATATTACCGGAGCGTTTGGTGGTGTAGCGCATTTTGTGCAGCTCCTAGCCACGTTTCCTCGTCGACGAGGTCGGTGTATTCACGTCGGAGCGGGTCCTGCATGGTCTTCATCGTATGCTTGGACGCAGGATGATCCCATGGTGGTTTCTGGGGGGAGGGCAGCCTCGACCCCCTATACCAGTGTAAGAGGGTGTTTCCCTTGTCGCACGACGGGGGGGGGGGGGGGGGGGGGGGACGTATGGTTATACGTGGAGCGCCTTGCGCCGCTCTTTATCAGCGCTGGAGTCAGAGTCGGAGTGGCCATTGTGACACCCTCAATTTTGATTTCTGCATGCATTCATATTTTATATAAAGAAAACATTTTAAAAGAAGTGGAAACAGAAAAGGAATAAAAAAGATAGCCAAAAAGAACCAAATCCAATCCATAGAGAGCGCCGAAGACAACTCCCGCGGCCGCTGGCCATGTGGCGTGTTCGGAGCTCATCCCCGCGAAGGGGGAGAGGTCCACCACTGTAAGGGCCTCAGTTTTTGACACATGTTTGAAGTGTTCATCACCACACACACACACCTCATTTGAAGCAAGTTGATGAACACATTTGAAGAGCAAGTAACCACCATCAACATGCTCATTAGAAAACAAACTCACAAAGTGTAAAAGTGGCATTTCCCACATACATCATATAGGGGCTGGGCATTGGGAAAACTCCTAAACATTGCTAGGAATGCCCATGCCAAGTTTCACCCAAATTCAAAACCATGTTGAGGTCATTTTTGGTATAGCTAGAAAGAGGGTAGTTTGAACTCAAATTCAAATTCAAACTGTTTTTATCCCATGAATTCAAAAGTGGGAGGCATATTCTTACTCAGCACATTTTTGTGAGCTCACACACCAATTTTCACTCCATTTGGAGTTGAGCTTGACATGAGCTAAGGGGAGCAAATTCAAACTTCATTTGAATTTCAAAACTGAACATGTGCTGAAATTTATTCAAACCAAACCCAATTTGAGTTCTAACCAATTCAAATGGCTCAAGGGTAGATAATTCAAATCACCATGGGCTTTGTGGGAACTACTGTTTACAACAGTGAATTGGAGTTAAGTTCAGGGGTTAAAATTGAGAGTGGGACCCACATGTCATAGAGCTAAGAGGGGTGACTTGCACACAAATTCACAGCCTCAGGGGGGGGGGGGAATTCCACCGAGCAGCTGCCGGGTGTGCCCCCGAGAGGAAGCCGGCACCACCATCTGCTTCCTGCCTCGCGCGCTGGCGCCCAGGGCGGCCTTCTCGTGCCCCCACATGACCCTCACCTCCTCAGCCGAGCGAAGACCGGATGCCTTCTTATCCTCGCGGGCGACATCGAACAGAGCCATTATTTTCCCCCGAGCTCTCGGTCGATCAGGAAAACAGAGCAAACAATCGCGCCCTCGCCCCCCCCCCCCCGAGCTGCTAGGCAACGCCCTGAGCTCAAGCACCACTCGCCCGACGCCTAGGCCACCGAGTTTCGGCCTCTGTTCCCATGATCAACGACAACCGTCACGACTTAGTTCAAGAACGGCGATCGGTCTCACGTGGGCAGCACACCACAGCCACTTCCACGGCCGAGAAAGGGCGGCAAAAGGAGCGCACGGGCTCCACGCTGCTTCCACCTGAAGCTCAAGCCACGCTGTGAGCTCTCGCCGGCGAATTCCGAGATTTTGCTCAGGCGGCCTCAACCCGAGCTTATGGTACGGTTCCTTAAAATTCTCCTTCTCTACTCCTCCTTAAGTCATCAAACTTTGCACGTGTATGCTGGATTAGCCGGTGATCAATTATCCTTCAGCATCCATCGCATGAAAACGCCTCAGAGCGATGGAATTCAAGCTCTACTAGGGGTGTTCGCCGCGGACCCATTCGATCGCACGGTGAAACCGTATTTGCGGGCATTCCCGAGCTACTCTGAGGTTGTGCCGAGCTTCCTAGAGCTGCGCTGGTGGTGTAGAGCCCATCGGTGCAAGTATTGGCAGGCTAGAGACCTCGGGTGATGGCGCCGAACCACAGCAGTAGCCGCCGCATGTCACCGAGCTAGTTTCGGCCACCGGCAGCCCAAGCAGAGCCCACCATCATGTTCCTCGGTGCCCTAAACCCTCTGGCGGCGAGTCTCTGGCTGGGCGGCGGCCGAAAATGCCGGTCCGGCGAGCAGCCGTCTGCTCCGGCGAAGGGGGAGCGCGCGGGCGCGAGGAAGAGGGCGGGAGGAAGAAGAAGACGCGGGGCCCGGCTGTCAGCGGCTAATAATTTAAATCAGGATCGAGCTGCGGCTCGGATCCAGTGTGCTGGCGCGCAAAAGACTCCGTAGACCCCGGTGTGCCGACGCCTCAGCACACAACACGTGTCCCTGTGGCCCACCAGCAGATTTAAACTTTTCCCTGATTTTCAGTTTTAGTTCAAACTTCATATCCTCATAACTTTGGCTAGGAAGCTCCAAATCGAGTGAACCAAATTCTTTTGGATCCATCTCTCTGAGATCTTTCCAGCAAATAATGTTTCACTTCATGAAAATCCTTAATTCTCCAGAATTAATTCCTCAAACTTTTAACTGTTTGGAATTTTAAATGGAAAACCCCTTGGAGGAAAATTCTGAAATTTTGCTGGAATGTTCACCAAAATATCCCTAAACTACCATAAAAATTTCAGATCCATTTGAGCTCATTTGATCCACCTAATGGGGTGATTAATGAAACTGTTCCAGAGAAAATAGAAAATGTTCAGAAACATTTTCAGAATTTTATCTGAAATTGTTTAGCTCATATCTTTAGCTAGGAAACTTCAAATTAAGTGAGACCAACTCCATTAGAAACCTCTGAAAATCTAGTTCTCATAAAGTCATGGCTTGTTCCATGAAAATCCCTAGAGCACCCTAAGAGTTCCAATTAAGGTCAAGGACATAATTAATTGTGGAGGGCTCAAATGAGCTTTGCTGCAACTAAAACTTGACCAAGTCTCTGTTTAGGTTGTAACCAAGCCACAGTAAAAGTTTCACAGTCATTGGGTCTATCTAGTGAGACTTAGAAGGTTCACAAGTTTAAAACTCAATTCAAATGCATTTAATTAATACATGTACTTCTTATATCATGTAGTCGCTAAGGTCGAGGAGGAACCCGAAGTCCTAGACTTTGTTACTCCGGAGGAGCAGCTAGCCTACGACCAAGAGCTGCAAGACAAGCCCCAGTTTGCATTAACCTTTTTACAAAGATTTATTGTTTTGAGCACTTACTTAAGTATGATTACTTATTGCATTGGAGTCTTGTTTGGAAACCCAATTGCATAGCCAAGAGAACCACGGACTGGGATTAGGATTACCAACCCCGTTAGCTACTGCAATACGAAGATAGTGTAGGATTCGGTACAAGTCGAGTAGTTGGAACTACTCGCGAGTGCATAGGCTAGAGGCACTCGACTCGGATAGAGATAGCACATGATACACATGGCAAGAAAAATGAGACCGAGCGGGGAGTAAGGGAAGCAGGACTTTGGGGCATGTGTGCTGTAGCTCCGATTGTGTCGATTGAGGACCAAGCCGTGTGCGGGCCTGTTGAACAAGCTAGAACAGTACCGAAGACCTACCGTCTATATGGGAACCGGGAAACCGATGTAACTCGGGTAGCTGGGTGTTGAGGCATAGCTGGTCGTTCAGAGGGTAGGTTGAGAGCTCGAGGTGTAAATCGGCTGGCGGCACTGAGATGCGCGTGCAGAAACCTCTTGCTCGGGACGATTGGACCGGTTCAACATTTGGCTGACGGGTGAAAGGTGGTTGCGTACGGCGTCCGTGATGGTTGCTGTAGGCAACATCGAGTACGGGCGTACGTGACGGGTTATTCGGGTAACCCTGCAGGTGTAAATCTATTATAATCGCCGTCCCTCGCGGTCAGTGAGTACCACTTGTTCACTATACCGTGACGTAGAAAGAACAGGCTAGTTGCATGTTAAAATGTTGCTGATTGAAAGATGGACTTGATTGCTAATGATTTGTTGTAGTTTAGAGCTAACTAAAGTTCTTTTCAACTTTGGGCGAAGTACATGAGAGAAAGGCGTTTCTTGTTTGATTGCGGCTCTCTCATGTGCCTTAGCGTAAGGTTCTCCACAACCTGCTGCTAAAACTTGAAAGTAAGGTTCCACTAATTAGGCGAGTCCTTGCAAATGATTTTTACCTCATGTAACCTAGCAACCCTCATGTAGAAGTTCCATGTTCAGGAGAGACGGGTCAGTCTTGCTGAGCCTTCGTGCTCACTGCTTGTGTTTGAAACTTTTGCAGGGTTCTATGAGGAAGGGACTCCCGAGGAGGAGACAGAACCCCAGGAGGGGAACCCCGTCGAGTGGGAGTCGTGCACGCCGCTGTGTTAGTGTGCGTGTGTGCTAGCAAGGACACGTTCACGGGCTGAACGTGAACTTGATGCGTAGTCTACGCCCGCGAGTGTATACTGGACCTTTTTTGATGTAAAAATGTTCATAAACCACTTTATGTAATAAAAGTTTTGCTTCCGCTTTGAACCTTTTATGTGTGTTATCCAGTGCTGTGCAACGTAGCACCCCTCAGCGTGATCCTGGCTCGATAAGACCGTGGGGTCGTGATACATTGTGTAATATGCTGACTCTCGGCTTAATAGGATTGATAGAGTACTCATACCATCAAGGTATACCTTCATTTCCGGAAGCCCACCTGCAAAGGACTCTGGGGTTAAGCGTGCTTGGCCTAGAGGAATTTGGGGATGGGTGACCAACCGGGAAGTTTTCCTGGGTGCGCACGAGTGAGGACAAAGTGCGCAGAAAAAATGAGTGGTGGTATGTGAGGCCAGTCTATGATCCTAGAGAGCCATCACAAATAGTATCAGAGCCGACCCTCGCAGTTTCACGGGTGCGTACGGGTCAGTGAGAAGGATACGGTAGCGTACGGGTCAGGGACGTGGGTAGGTACGCATGACGCGTGGGTCCTATGTGTGGGACACGGTATGGTGCGTATGCTGCTAACCGGACGTATGATATGCATATGCCAGTACTGAACGTACGGACGTGGCTAAGAGGGGACGTTCCTGTCTTGGCATTGACTGACGAGGACGTCGGTCTTCTAAGGGGGGTGGATTGTGTGATATGCTGACTCCTGGCTTAATAGGATTGATAGAGTACTCATACCATCAAGGTATACCTTCTTTTCCGGAAGCCCACCTGCAAAGGACTCCGGGGTTAAGCGTGCTTGGCCCAGAGGAATTTGGGGATGGGTGACCGACCGGGAAGTTTTTCCGGGTGCGCACGAGTGAGGACAAAGTGCGCGGAAAAGACGAGTGGTGGTATGTGAGGATAGTCTATGATCCTAGAGAGCCATCACAGCCGCTAACTGGCTACGTGGCAGGCTCGGAGCTTGCCTCTGTGGAAGGGGCAAGGTCCGACCCCGTGGGATACGTGTTGCCCCCGGAGCTAGCCTATGCGGAGGAGCGAGGCCAGCCCCGTAGGACACGTGTCGCCTTCGGAGCTAGTCACTGCAGAAGAGAGAGGACCAGACGCGCGGGACACGTGTCGCTCTCGGAGCTTACCTCCGGGAGGTCCGTCACTGTTGGACACGTGTCAACCTCAGAGCTCATCTCTGAGGAGAAAGGAAGTCTGGCGCTACTGGACACGTGGCATTCTCGGAACCCACCTCCGAAGAGAGGGGAGGTTGGGCTCTGACACATGGCACTATCGAAGCTCACCTCCGAAGAGAGGGGAGGTCCGGCACTGACACGTGGCATACGCGGAGCTCGTCTTTGGAGAGAGGGAGGTCCCGCCCGCCAGGACACGTGGCGCATGCGGAGCTCGCCTCTGAGGGAGAGGGAGGTCTCGCCCGCCTGACACCTGGCAACCAGAGCTCGCCCCTAAGGAAAAGGAAAGCCCAGGCCCCCGCTGGACACGTGGAGCCTCCGGAGCTCATCACCGCAGAGGTGACGAGATTTTAAGTGGTTTATCTCCTGTACGCGCGGGAATACACGGAACTGAGGAAACCGACATGAATTCTACGTTGCTACCGCACTGAATCAATTGAAGATAAGTTGTTAAGATTTAAAAACGATTTGAATAGGACTCTTATTCGAATTCCGATCAGAGTAGGACTCTTAGTTTCCCTCTTATAAATAGAACCCGACACACCCCTTGGTCGTAACATCTTTTCTAAGCTGACAACTTAGAAGCCCTAGCCCCCAAACTCGCTGAGCTAAACCCCTTCGCCGGAGTTTGACCACCGGAGAGACCACCGACGAGCCTAGACACGATCGCCGCCGCCGGAAGAGAGCCTCGACAATCTGTTTTTGCTAGGAGGGAGGACCTGAAGGAAGAAAGAAGGACAAGCTCAGGGAGCTATCTACGACGAGTAACAACACCAAGACTTCGAGACACGAGAGCAACGAGAGCCATAGGAACAAGGCAAGTGCCCCTTGACCATATTGATCCCATGTTTTTGGAAAAGTGTTTTGTTGCGAAAACTGTGTATGCTTGAGTCAACTGGATGGGAAACCCTTTTATAGGAGTTTACTAGTTTTGTTAACCACCCTTGTCACTAGGGAAGTTTATGAGTCGGGTATGGTCATTTTTGCTTTCTGCTTCGCTAATCTACAGGATATGGGAAGCGATAGAATGTGTCTAGCTAACTGCACTCTTATGAATAATGGTAATGAGAAATTGATGTTGATAATGGACATGAATCGGAGGGAGATCTAGGAAAGCGTGGTTTGTGGATGAGGTAGAATGAGATGGTGGTTTACTTGCCGTAGATCTAAGGACCGGTTCATGCAAGCCATGCCAGGAATACAGTGCCACCACAAGGCTAAATATGGGTGCGGCTTAGCTGAGTAATTAGGTAAGTTGCTAGATTGTTATGGACCGTGGAAGGCGCGGGGAATGAGAGTCGAGTGAGTACTGCCCTGGGAACTACATGGCACAAGAGGGGGCCCGTAGGTGGGAGAATCGGAGATTCTAGCCTGCTGGTGAGACCTTAGTGAGTCCATACATCTAGTAGCCCCTTTGTAAAGGCTATTTTGTGATCTCTTGGCCATACACCGACGGTTGTGTACTGGTATAATTGAGGTTCTGCAGTCGCCGACGGGTGACGAAATCACAAACTTGTGGGTAAAGTGGTGCAAACTCTGCAGAGTCTAAAACTATGATGATAGACGTGCTTCCGGTCACAAGCGCCTGGACAACCCACATGATTAGATGGGATGGTATTTGGGATGGTATTTGTTTATTTGTTTGGTTATGGTTTGGTCTTTGGATTTGGTTTTCGGGACTGTTGAGTCCGGGTAATGAGATTGGTTTCATGACTGTTGAGTCGTGATAATGAGATTTGGTCTCGGTTATGAGACAGAATTGAATATGAGATGAGATGGTAGTGAATACGTGATGGTATTCATGAGCATGAGAAAAGTTGAGAAAGATAAATGTCTGGAAGAGGCATAAAAAGTGGTGAATCATGATGGAGGTATGTTGATGTTTAAATACATGTTGGGATTACATTCACTTAAAGCTAGTTGCTGTTGTTGTCATGTTTTGAGGAATAAATTTTGCTTTCTGCAAATGAGCCTTTTTATACCTACCTTGCTGTGAGCTACATATCATATTTTTCCGTACTTGCTGAGTACATCATGTACTCAAACTTGCATTATTACTTCATCATCAGCAACAGGAGAGAAGTAGTATGAAGACCCCGTGGAGTATTAGGCTTGTAATCTATCCTCAACCTTGCATGTGGAGTAGAGTTGGAGCCGCTGCTGCTGCTTAGTTTGCTTCAACAATAGTTTAGAAGACTTCCGCTGCTAGAATAGATTAGAGACTTCCGCTGCAATAAAGATTGATGTAATAAAGTACTTGAATACATTCATTCATGGTTATATATATTCTGAATTCAGTTTGTGGATTATATGTGTATGTGTGATGAACATCCTGGGCACTCATACGCATCAGTCCAGGTTCCTCACAGAACCGGGGCGTCACAGATTGGAATCAGAGCCACGGTTGATCGTCACACGCCTAGATAGAAGTCACATATTGGTATCAACCTACCACGGTTGATCATAGGTCACACGACTAGATAGAAATCACAGATTGATATTAGAGTGGCCAAGCCTAGGTAAGACCACAGATTGGTATCAAGCTACCACGGTTGACTGTAGGTCACAAGCCTAGATTGATCACAAATTGGTAGCAGAACCACGGTTGACCATAGGACGCAAGCCTAGTCGCAGATTGGTATTAGGAGCCGCACAAACATAGAATGCAAGCTTAGGTAGAATGCATAGATTGGTATTAGAATCCCATTGACCATAGGATAAAGTCACAGATTGGTAGCCACAGATTGGTCACAGATAGGACCCCCATCGAATAAGCCTTGAATAGGAGTTGTGTGCTGAACATTGTGATGATTGTTTGTGCTTGGGTGCTTAGTGTGAGTTGTGGGACATTTCAGCGCTGTCCATATCCACACCTAGTAAAGGGATGTGAGATGCTTCGGACTTGTTCACATCCTCATATAGGATGATATATATATATATAGTCCATTCATCTTGATGCATATAGTTGGGAGGGATCACTCTAAACTTCTAACCTCTATTCTACTCAACCATCTCTCACAGATGGTGAGAGGAAACGCCGTCCGTCAAGGGAGGAATGTCCGTGGCAACCAAGAGGATGACCACGTTGAGGTTCCTGAGAATGACTACCCCGGAGCTGGTGCAAACAACCTGGAACGGTTGATGGCTATGCAGAACTAGCTTATGCAAACCATGATCCAAACTTTGGGTCAGCTGCAAGCCAACAACAACAACAACCCCGTTCCTGCACCATCGCCGCCACCACCGCCGGCTCACAACAGATTGGGAGAGTTCATGAGGACTCAACCACCTACCTTTTCACAAGCTAATGACCCCATGGAGGCCGATGACTGGTTGAAGTCCATGGAGAAGAAGCTTGCCATAGTTCAGTGCAATGATCGAGAGAAAGTTCTCTTCGCATCGCACCAACTTATGGGAGCAGCCGCTGACTGGTGGGACGCCCTTTGTAATGCTCATGACAACCCGGAGACTATTACTTGGACCGAGTTCAAGGAGAGTTTCCGATCTCATTATATCCCTACTGGTGTCATGATGCTCAAGAGGCAAGACTTTGAAGGTCTCCACCCAAGGACAGAAGAGCGTGAATGAGTACCTTAACAAGTTCACGCAGCTGTCAAGGTATGCCCCCGAAGATGTCAACTCGGACCAACGGAAGCAGTACTTGTTCATGAGAGGGTTGAACAATGAGATCCAAGTTCAGCTCCCCAACAATGATTATGCCAGCTTCCAGAAGCAAGTTGACAAAGCCATAGTGGTTGAGAGCAAGATCCGAGAGATCGAGCAAGAGGGCAAAAGAAAGATGTCATACCAGCCACAAGGGAGCAACGTACGCCCTCGGTACATGCCCCCAGTTGCACCACAGTATGGATCGTTTCGACCAAATCAGCCACCACAGCAACGTCCTGCCATGCAAGCACCTCGTGTGCCTTCGCCTCCTGCGCCCCGTCCAAACATGGACGGTCCTGCTCAAAACCCCCGCCCCAACGTACCTGCTGTCGTGGGCAACAAGGCATGCTTTGCATGCGAAGAGACGGGACATTTTCCGAGCCAGTGCCCGAACAGAGGCCCTGGACAACCCAGCAACATGCCCAAGCAGAACCCACGGCCGAACAGAGGAGCCAATCAAGAAAACCATGGACAGCAGAACTACGCTCGCGGTAACGTGAACCATGTCTCTGCTGAGGAAGCGCAACAGGCTGAGGACGTCGCGATTGGTATGTTTCTTGCCAACTCCAACCCAGCCACCATTTTATTTGATTCCGGGGCATCACATTCATTCATATCATCCAAGTATGTTGCCAAGTACAATCTACCCATATCACACTTGAAATATACTCTGTTAGTTAATTCTCCTGATGGAGAGATGAGGACTAATATAGTATGTCCGAAAGTAAACCTTAAAATAAGGGGGGTACACTTCCTTGCCAACCTCATCGTCTTGGATTCCCAAGGGATTGACATAATACTCGGAATGGATTGGTTAAGAAAGCACAACGGAGTAATCCAATGTGCCGAGAGGAGCGTGCAGTTGACAAACAAGCATGATACTCGTATCGAGTTCGAGTCAGCCCAGCCAACAACCGAGAAGGCAACGTTGAACCATGTCGAAGGAGCAACATTGGAAAGCATTCCGGTGGTTCAAGAATTTTCAGACGTGTTTCCGGAAGAACTTCCAGGTATGCCACCTGACCGGGACATCGAGTTTTCCTTCGACCTAGCACCTGGAACTGCACCTATAGCAAAGAGACCCTATAGGATGCCCGTTAATGAACTAGTGGAACTCAAGAAGCAAATCCAGGAGCAGTTAGAGAAGGAATTTATACGCCCAAGCTCGTCACCATGGGTAGCTCCCGTGCTCTTCGTAGACAAGAAGGATGGGACCCAAAGGATGTGCGTGTATTATAGGTCTCTCAATGAGGTGACGATCAAGAACAAATACCCTCTGCCCCGTATAGAGGATCTGTTCGACCAAATGAAGGGAGTCCGAGTCTTCTCCAAGATTGATCTTCGGTTGGGATATTTCCAGCTGAAGATTAAGCCATCCGATATACCCAAGACTGCCTTTCGAACACGGTATGGTTCGTATAAATATACCGTTATGTCTTTTGGGTTAACGAATGCACCCGCAAACTTCATGTACCTCATGAATAAAGTCTTCATGGAGTACTTGGACAAGTTCATCGTGGTTTGTATCAACGATATCATGGTGTATTCGAAAAGTGAGGAGGAACATGAATAACATTTGAGATTGACATTGCAAAAGCTGCGAGAGCATCAATTGTATGTCAAGCTCAGCAAGTGTCAATTTTGGCTAAAGGAGATATCATTCCTAGGCTACATCATCTCCGAGGAAGGAGTATCGGTTGATCCCGGAAAAGTGGGAGATGTTCTGAAGTGGAACCAACCGCAAAACGTGAGAGATATTCAGAGTTTTCTTGGCATGGCTGGACACTACCGACGGTTCATCAAGGACTTCTTCAAGGTTGCAAAACCTATGACGGAATTGCTAACGAAAGGAAAAGCCTTCCAATGGACACCAGCGTGCCAAGAAAGCTTTGAGGAGCTCAAGAAAAGGCTAACACCACAGCACCGGTTTTGGTATTACTAGACTGAGCAAGAGCTTCAACATATATTGTGACGCATCCGGACTAGGGCTCGGATGTGTGCTCATGCAAGAAGGACAAGTGGTAGCCTATGCCTCACGACAATTAAAGAAGCACGAGCTGAACTGCCCCACACATGACTTGGAACTTGCAGCCGTGGTGCATGCATTAAAGATTTGGAGACATTATATCCTTGGTCATCGATGTGAGATCTATACGGATCATAAAAGCCTCAAGTACATATTCATCCAAACGGATTTGAATTTGAGGCAACGTCGATGGTTGGAACTCATCAAGGATTATGATGTTGGAATCAACTATCACCCCGGAAAAGCCAATGTAGTAGCTGATGCATTGAGCCAAAAGGGAGCATGTCACCATCTCACGGTTCGGGAGCTACCACCCGAGCTACGAAAGGAGTTCGAACAGTTACATCTCGGGTTCTTGAACGAGATAGAAGTAATGGAACTCCACTCTTTGTTGGAACAAGAGATAAGAGATGGCCAAGCATCGGATGAAGAAATCAAGGAGATCAAGGAAAGGATACAACAAGGCATCGAAAAGGACTTCAAGGAAGACAAGAAGGGTACGCTTTGGCTAGGAAAAAGAATTTGTGTGCCTAACGTGAAGCACATCCACGACACGATATTAAAATAAGCACATGATTCTCCTTATTCCATACATCCCGGCAGTACAAAGATGTACAAGGACCTAAAGACTTGTTATTGGTGGGATGGTATGAAAAGGGACATAGCCGAGTATGTTGCCTTATGCGACACATGCCAACGGGTGAAGGCCGAACATCAAAGACCCGCTGGACTGTTGCAGCCCTTAAAGGTACCCGAGTGGAAGTGGGAAGACATTAGTATGGATTTCATCGTCAGATTGCCACGTACTCGATCGGGTTACAACTCCATCTGGGTTATTGTGGACCAATTGACGAAAACAGCTCATTTTATTCCTGTTAAGACCGTGTACAACGTTGCACAACTAGCTGAGTTGTACATGGAGCAAATCGTGTGCCGTCATGGAGTCCCGAAGAGGATAGTTTCAGACCAGGGTACCCAATTTACCTCCAGGTTCTGGAAGAAGCTGCATGAAGCTATGGGTACACGACTGGATTCTAGCTCCGCTTACCACCCACAGACTGATGGACAAACCGTATGGATAAACCAAATTTTGGAAGACATGTTGAGAGCTTGCGCCTTGAAACATGGGCGTAGTTGAGATAGGAGCTTGCCGTATTGCGAATTCTCCTATAACAACAGCTACCAAGCTAGCTTGAAGATGTCACCTTTTGAAACATTATATGGTAGACAGTGTACAACGCCGCTGTTTTGGAATGAAACCGGAGAAAACCAAGTGTTTGGACCCAAAGTGCTTCAAGAAGCTGAGAAGAAAGTCCAAACAATACGGGAGAACATGAAGGCTGCTCAGTCACATCAGAAAGGCTATGCGGACAATAGGCGAAGGAAGTTAACTTTCGAAGTAGGAGACTTCGTATACCTTAAGGTATCTCCTATCTGAGGCCAACGATGTTTCAACATCAAAGGCAAGCTAGCACCACGCTATATCGAACCATTTAAGATTTTGAGCAAGCGAGGGGAAGTAGCCTATCAACTAGAACTCCCGATGCACCTCTCCGACGTGCATGACGTGTTTCACGTATCCCAGCTCAAGAAGTGCTTGAGAGTACCAGAAGAGCAAGTACCGATGGATGAGCTTGAGCTTCAAGAGGATCTGATCTATGTAGAGCACCCTGTCCGAATTTTGGACGTAAAGGAAAGGGTCACGGAACAAAGTGATCCGTTGGTGCAAGGTACAATGGAGCCATCACACCGAAGCTGAAGCCACATGGGAGCGTGAAGAAGACATCAAGGCAGAATTCCCTCATCTATTCTCCACTATCGAATCTTGAGGGCGAGATTCAATTTAAGGGGGGTATATTTGTGACGCCCTCAATTTTGATTTCTGCATGCATTCATATTTTATATAAAGAAAATATTTTAAAAGAAGTGAAAACAGAAAAGGAATAAAAAAGATAGCCAAAAAGAGTCAAATCCAATCCACAGAGAGCGCCGAAGACAACTCCCGTGGCCGCTGGCCACGTGGCGTGTTCGGAGCTCATCCCCGCGAAGGGGGAGAGGTCCGCTGCTAACTGACTATGTGGCAGGCTCGGAGCTTGCCTCTGCGGAAGGGGCGAGGTCCGACCCCGTGGGACACGTGTTGCCCTCGGAGCTAGCCTCTGCGGAGGAGCGAGGCCATTCCCGCAGGACACGTGTCGCCTTCGGAGCTAGTCACTGCGGAAGAGAGAGGATCAGGCGCGCGGGACAAGTGTCGCTCTCGGAGCTTACCTTCGAGAGGATCGGCTCCGCTAGATACGTGTCACCTCCGGAGCTTACCTCCGAGAGGTCCATCACTGTTGGACACGTGTCGACCTCGGAGCTTGTCTCTGAGTAGAAAGGAAGTCTAGCGCTACTGGACACGTGGCATTCTCGGAACCCACCTCCGAAGAGAGGGGAGGTCCGGCTCTGACACGTGGCACTATTGGAGCTCACCTCAGAAGAGAGGGGAGGTCCAGCACTGACACGTGGCGTACGCAGAGATCGTCTTTGGAGAGAGGGAGGTCCCGCCGGCCAGGACACATGGCGCATGCGGAGCTCGCCTCTGAGGGAGAGGGAGGTCTCGCCCGCCTGACACGTGGCAACCAGAGCTCGCCCCTGAGGAAAAGGAAAGCCCAGGCCCCCGCTGGACACGTGGAGCCTCCGTAGCTCATCACCACGGAGGTGACGAGATTTTAAGCGGTTTATCTCTTGTATGCGCGGGAATACCCGGTACTGAGGAAACCGACACGAATTCCACGTTGCTACCGCACCGAATCAATTGAAGATAAGTTGTTAAGATTAAAAAACAATTTGAATAGGACTATTATTCGAATTCCGATCAGAGTAGGACTCTTAGTTTCCCTCTTATAAATAGAACCCGAAACACCCCTTGGTCGTAACATCTTTTCTAAGCCGACAACTTAGAAGCCCTAGCCCCCAAACTCGACGAGCTAAACCCCTTCGCCGGAGTTTGACCCCCGGAGAGACCGCCGACGAGCCCAGACACGATCGTCGCCACCGGAAGAGAGCCTCGACAATCTGTTTTTGCTAGGAGGGAGGACCCGAAGTAAGAAAGAAGGACAAGCTCAGGGAGCTATCTACGACGAGCCACAACACCAAGACTTCGAGACACAAGAGCAACAAGAGCCACAGGAACAAGGCAAGTGCCCCTTGACCATATTGATCTCATGTTTTTGGAAAAGTGTTTTGTTGCGAAAACTGTGTATGCTTGAGTCAACTGGATGGGAAACCCTTTTATAGGAGTTTACTAGTTTTGTTAACCACCCTTGTCACCAGGGAAGTTTATGAGTCAGGTATGGTCGTTTTTGCTTTCTGCTTTGCTAATCTACGGGATATAGGAAGCGATAGAATGTGTCTAGCTAACTGCACTCTTATGAATAATGGTAATGAGAAATTGATGTTGATAATGGACATGAATCGGAGGGAGATCTAGGCAAGCTTGGTTTGTGGATGAGGTAGAATGACATGTGGTTTACTTGCCATAGATTTAAGGACCGGTTCATGCGAGCCACGCCAGGAATACAGTGCAACCACAAGGCCAAATATGGGTGTGACTTAGCTGACTAAATAGGTAAGTTGCTAGATTGTTATGGACCGTGGAATGCGCGGGGAATGGGAGTCGAGTGAGGACTACCCTGGGAACTGCATGGCACAAGAGGGGGCCCATAGGTGGGAGAATTGGAGATTCTAGCCTGCTGGTGAAACCTTAGTGAGTCCATACATTTAGTAGCCCCTTTGTAAAGGCTATTTTGTGATCTCTTGGCCATACACCGACGGATGTGTACTGGTATAATGGAGGTTCTGCAATCGCCGATGGGTGACGAAATCACAAACTTGTGGGTAAAGTGGTGCAAACTCTGCAGAGACTAAAACTATCATGATAGTCGTGCTTCCGATCACAAGCGTCTGGACAACCCACATGATTAGATGGGATGGTATTTGGGATGGTATTTGGTTATTGGTTTGGTTATGGTTTGGTCTTTGGATTTGGTTTTCGGGACTGTTGAGTCTGGGTAATGAGATTGGTTCCATGACTGTTGAGTCGTGATAATGAGATTTGGTCTCGGTTATGAGACGGAATTGAATATGAGATGAGATAGTAGTGAATACGTGATGATATTCATGAGCATGAGAAAAGTTGAGAAAGATAAATGTATGGAAGAGGCATGAAAAGTGGTGAATCATGATGGAGGTATGTTGATGTTTAAATACATGTTGGGATTACATTCACTTAAAGTTAGTTGCTGTTTTTGTCATGTTTTGAGGAATAAACTTTGCTTTCTGCAAATGAGCCTTTTTATACCTACCTTGCTGTGAGCTACATATCATATTTTCCCACACTCGCTGAGTACATCATGTACTCAAACTTGCATTATTACTTCATCATCAGCAACAGGAGAGGAGTACTATGAAGACCCCGTGGAGTATTAGGCGTGCAATCTATCCTCAACCTTGCCTGTGGA
Organism: Neostapfia colusana; assembly: GCA_030760725.1. Classification (NCBI taxonomy): domain Eukaryota; kingdom Viridiplantae; phylum Streptophyta; class Magnoliopsida; order Poales; family Poaceae; genus Neostapfia; species Neostapfia colusana. Next base: position 27,450,412 of record JASWHV010000007.1, read on the forward strand.
GTAGAGATGGAGCCGCTGCTGCTGCTTAGTTTGCTTCCGCAATAGTTTAGAAGACTTCCGCTGCTAGAATAGATTAGAGACTTCCGCTACAATAAAGATTGATGTAATAAAGTACTTGAATATAGTCGTTCGTGGTTATATATATTCTGAATTCAGTTTGTGGATTATATGTGTTTGTGTGATGAACATCCTGGGCACACATACGCATCAGTCTAGGTTCCTCACAGAACCAGGGCGTCACAGCCATAGACGGCTTTTAACGCCCACTCGGCGTCTTGATACTCCATCTCCTGTCCAGCGCTGGCCTCAGGTTTGGCCTTTTGTTAGCCCTCCCGCCCGCGGGAGGGTGCGCCGTCTTGACGCGGCCGTTGTTGTTGCAGCTCACGGAAGTGCTCCGTAAGCTTCTTGACCTCATGGCAGTCACTAGCGCCGTGGCAGCTGGAGTTGTGCAATGGGCACCACTGGACGTTGTCGCTAGCAGACGATGGTCATGGGCGCTTGTCGGTGCGTGGGGCTCATCCCCCACCAGGCGCTGCAAGGAAGGCAGTGGGTGCCCCAGCCAGAGGTTTATTCTTGCACCTGGTCTTGTTCTTCTTGCTGCTGCATGGAGCAGCAGCCTCTCCGCCACTCCCTGCCATGGAGGAAGGTCGTGAGTGCCAGTCTCGGCCTTCCGCCGCCCTGGTGCACTTGTCGGCCAGACTGAAGAGCTCGGAGACGTCCTGCACGTCGTGCGTGGCTAGCTTCTCGAGCATCTTCTTGTCGCGGACTCCCTGTCGGAAGGTGACGACGACGGAGGCGTTGGATATGGTGGGGATGGTGTTCCTAACCTGGGAGAACCGCTGGATGAAGGATCACAGTGACTCTCCATCGTGTTGACGCACGTCGTGGAGGTCGAGCTCGGTGCCGGGTGTAAAATCCCCAAGTTGAGCCTTGCTGGTGTTTTTGTGGAATTCAAATCAGCAGGGTATGCTCCTCCTAAATTTGTTTTCAAATTCGAACTTTTGCCACATGAAATAAAGGCTAGACTGTGGTAAAGAAAGTTTAGCACAAAGAAGGTGAAACATAGGATTTGAGTTAGGGGCACGAGAGAGGATGGGCCACTGTATTCAAATTCGTCCTTCAGAAATTGTTGCAAAAATTGGAATTTGAATTAGGGAGCTACGGTGGTTTGGGAGTAGAAATTTGGAGAATTCAAACTCGAAAGCAGATAGCACAGTAGATTGTAATAATTCATAAGAGTTCAATTTTATGAATTCCGCAGTCCAAATTATCCGCAGAATTGAATTTAAACACGAATTTGATTTTTGGAGCCACTGTTGTGTGGGGGAGACTTTGTTGGGACCCGCATGTCAGTGAACAGAGACAAGCATCAGTTTTGCTTCCGTGTGGGAGTGACACCGAGGGGGAGGGCGAGCTCCACCGAGCTGTGTGTCACCCTGCTCTCCCGAATGGCGGTTCCCTCCTCTGTGTACTGCTCGCTAAAGATCAGTGGCTGCACAAACCAATTGGTTCTTCTCTGCCTCACACAATCAGCTTCTCAACTCTTCGCTCCCTCGCGCACTCAACAGAGAAAAACATCACTCGGCTCCCGCCTTCTCTGCCCTCATCGCCGTTCTGCTCCCGGCCACTGTGGCACCCAGTGGATCCATAAAACAGCTACGCCGGAGTCTCCTGTATGTTCCCAACATGTTTTCAGCTTGTCCCCGGCCTCTCTCCGACGCGGCCAAGCCGTTCTTCCTCCGAAAAACAGAACATGCAGCCGCCCTCACAGTTCAACAGCATCCGGCCGATTCCAAGCATCTTCCGGCACAATCAAGCCACCCTGAGGTTCGTCATGGAGCCTAGCTCCTGCTCCAAAACCCCCCTTACTCGCTCCCACTACCGGCTCGCCGGAATTTGAATTTTTGTACCGGTGCACGTGAGGAACTGATCAAGCTTCGATCGGGAAATTCGCTCAAACCGTTTGATCAGTGTTCATGCGATCCAAACCACAGCAATTATATACTCTAGCGCCCTCCCACGCTGAAGCCCGAAGAAAACTGGCCACCACGCGCCCCAGGCGACGAGAAATTGCCGTCGCCGGCTAAAAACCGTCGGTCCACCGGTGACGGTTATACTCCCGCCGTTTTCCACTCGTTCGGGCATTGTGTCACGTTCTACTCGTCCTAGTGATGCTGTAGGGCAACTTGTCTCGTTGATTTATTCTCGGGAAGCCCTTGTTCCTCACCGGCGCCGTGCTACCGACCTCCGCCGCCGGTGCCGAGGGGTTTCCGGCCGTTTTCAAGCGGGGAAAACTTGCCCGGCTGTTAAGCCATGTTCCAAGCGTCGTGTAGAGCAAAACCGGAGACAATTTGGTGGAAAAATGGAGGAGAACGGGGCATGCCATGATCTGTGCCAGCGTGCAGGCGCGCGCACTGGCGGGAAGTTGAAGACACCGCGGGCCCCACTTTTGAATTTCTCTGTGTAAAATAAATCCAGACAAGGGTGCAACTTTGCAAGTCCATAACTCGTGCTAGAAAACTCCAAAATTAGTGATACAAATTTTGTCGGAATCCTTATGAAGAGTACTTTTCAGAGAAACAAATTGCTAGCTATGAAAATGCCTAGGAATTTCTATAGAATTCTTTTTAGTTATGCATTTAGGGATTAATTCCAGAAATATGGCTTGTTGAAATATTCCCATTTTGGTCAGAAGCTCTTTCTCCTAGTTCCAGAGCTCCAGTAAAAATCTTAGGATTTTTGGAGATGATCAAGAGGGCTTAATCAGTAGGTTTGCTCAGGTGTAATTAAATGGGCTGAAAAATCACAGAAACAAATTTCATAAAAGTAGAATAAACTTCACCAAGCCATTCTGGCTAGTAAAAGGCATAGAAAATTTTGGAACAAATTTTTCAGGAAACCTTAGGTCCAGACCTTTTGGGATATCAGTTTCTTCCATGTAAGAAAGTCTGATTTATGGTTTTATAAACCCTTGTAGGTTTAATTGTCCAAAAATTATTGTGGCCAAATCATTCCTCAAAAACCTCTGAAAAATTTACCATTACCCTATCATGATATCAAATTCTTCAATATGACCAAGTCTAATTAAATTCCTATAAATCATTGAAGGTTAATTGTTCCAAGAATTCTTGTGGCCATTTTATGCCTCAAAAGCTTCTGAAAATTGTACCATACCCCTATCATGATATTAGAAAGTTTCTGTAAAAATTTCAACCCCAGAACCCTCTGTTTGCATATAGTTTGCTTCTGTAGTTTGATATAGCACATTATTTCATAATGTGACACATCCTTTATATTTGATCATTTCGGTAGGGGGAATTCGCGCGAAGACTTCGGAGGCTGCTAACTTGCTCCTGTTGACAGAAACATTAGTTGGGATCAACAATAAGTCAAGCCCCGGTTTGCATCCAAATTTACAAGTTTTTTTGTATATACTTTATATTGTTTAGAATATTAGTTTTGCATTATGGCTAGGTTTGTATGACACTCCACATGCATGACCTAATAAATTCCTGGAGTTTGATTTAGAGTAGGTTTTCACTTAATTATAACTGCTGTTATCAAGTTAAGAAAAGTTGATTAAAAGGGTAGGTTTGTTGATCCATTGTTTTGCAGGTAACGTTGCATAAGGCAACGTTAGGGAGGAAGGGGGGTCCAAGCGGGGCAGCACCCAATGAGGGGTGAGTCTCTTGGAACCCTGCACGCCACCGTGGTTTGATGTGGTGCTAGTGTGAAGCATCCACGGGCAGGATGGCTTCATTTTGCCTAGCGTAGGCTATAGTCGGTGAGTGTATTCTTATATTCCGCTGCATTGTACGTCTGTACATTCTTTGTAAAATGTGACAATATTATGTATTAAACACATATATTGTTGTGTATGTGTGTTTTTCGGATATGTGTTGTTGGGTGTCGCATCGCACGACACCACCCAATATGATTCCGGGACTGTCCGGACGGGGTCCCCACACCGGGGCACGTGTAGTAACTCCCGAAGTTGGCTGTAAATCCCCAGTACAACTCTTCCCAGGACGTGATAGAGCCTGGGGAAAGGTTCATGAGCCATGACCGGGCTGTGCCGGTCAGGGCCACAGGGAAGTAGTTGGCCATGACGGCCTCATCCCCTCCTGCAGCTAGGATGGAGGTGGAGTAGATGTGCAGGAACTCGGCGGGATTGAATGTCCTGTCGTATTTCTCCAGCAAGTGGGGCTGGAATTTGGGTGGCCATACCACCATGCAAAGGTGCGGTGCAAGCTCCATGCATCCCCCGACTGCTCCTGGAGAGGCTGGGGCCTGTGGGGCTCGTCGCGCTGGCACATCACTCGGAGAGCCGTACTCTCCTTCGAGGTTGCGACGCCTTTTACGGCGTCATTCGATGGTAATGCGACCATCTTCGCTTGCAAGGCGACGGTTTAGCTCGACCCTGAGGTCAGCTGTGTCCTTCGCGCGTGTCGCTGCCGTCCCAAAGGACGCCGTCAGCGTATGCGACTGGGCCAATGAGGGTTCAACCCGTTGTCTCCTGTAGGGAGGACAGTTCATGGCAGCAGCGATGAGGTGGTCGACGTCGTGTTGCCACTGCTTTGCCGCCTCGGGGGTGGCACCCTCGCCCGGAGGGTTACGGAGCAGGGTGCATGCTGTGGCCATCACGCTCTCTGGGCTCGGTCGTGATGGTACTATCGCCACCGTAGGAGCAGAGGGCCGCTGGGAGGAAGCGACCACTGGCAGTGTGAGCGCCGAGGACACACCGACCATGCGGTCGCCGGCCCGTCCTGACCTGGGCGCCGTGAGCGCCGTAGGCACGCCGACCGTCTGGTCGTCAGCTCAGTAAGATCCTGGCGTCGTGGGTGCAGTAGGCACGCCGACCGTTTGATTGCCGTCCTGGCCAGAACTGCCTGTCCTGGAGCGGGAGGTGGCTTCGTTGTCTCCTGCCTGGAGGCGACGGCGAGTTGGGCGAGAAGGCTCGCCAAGGGAGGCTATGTTCACCATGGTCACGTAGAGAGCACAAAAAGCCCCCCTACCTGGTGCGCCAAATGTCGGAGTGTGAGCTGCGTTACTCCTCCCGACCTGCTACGGGAGCAGCCCGTGGAGGTTCTTTGATTGGAGGGGGCATGGCGTCCCAAGGCGATCGAACTCAAGAGAGCGGGTGAATACCGAGGTTTACGTGGTTCGGGCTACCGGAACGTAATACCCTACGTCCACGGGAGTGCTTGTTGACTTGCTTGCTCGTAAGAGTGTGTGAGGGTGCAGGGTTGTGAACCCTTTGTCAGGCGGACACCCCGGTCCTTTTGTAGTCTAGAGCCGACATGTGCCCTGGGCTCCAAACGGGGCCTCCCCGCTGAGGTGAGGTCCGGAGCTGCCACGTGTCGGTGGGCTCTGAACATCCTCCAAGCTGAGGAGGGCTACGGAGCCGACACATGCCCTGGGCTCCGGGCCGAGCCTCCCCGCTAAGGTGAGGTTCGGAGCTGCCATGTGTATGCGGGCTCCGAACTCACCGAGAGGAGCTCCGGAGCCGCCACGTGCCCCATGATCTATCGTGGGCCGTTGGTCGACAAAGTCAAGGAGGAAGTGCGATGTCAGGACTTGCATTCAAGGCTCGTGCCATCCCCAAAAGCATGGCGCACGGCGTACGCCTCCATCCTCCGCTTGTCCACCATTATGGTGACAAGACAGGGTGGCGCGGCGTGACAGCGTACAGTGCCGTCCAACGGCACAGAGCTGCTCAAGAAGAGCGAGAAGGCGCGGCGACAAGACGGCGTCTTCATCATCACCTAACACACAGACAGGGGCGCTCAGCACGCTAGGTGACAGGACTTAACTCTTCTGCCGGCTACTCTACTCAGAGTGTAAAACCATAGATCATGTATAGGGTTCATATAGCTTTGGGGCCACCTATCAAGCCCCAAGCCACATTGTAACCACACCGGCCATGGACTATAAAAGGACCGGGGTGTCCACTCGACAAAGGGTTCACAACTCTGCACCCTCACACACTCTTACGAGCAAACAATTCAAAAAAACACTCTCGTGGACGTAGGGAATTACCCTCCAATGAAAAAACCTCTGCGGGCTGCTCCCATAGCAGGTCAGGAGAACTGTCACAACTCACACTCCAACATTTGGCACGCCAGGAAGGGGGGCTTTTCGCGCTCTCTACGCGACCATGGTGAAAATTGCCTCCCTTGGTGAGCCTTCTTGCCCAACTCGTCGTCGCCTCCAGGCAGGAGACGACTAAGCCACCTTCCGCTCCAAGGCGGGCAGGTTTGGCCAGGCCGGCGATCATACGGTCGGCGTACCAACGGCACCCACGGCACCCAAACCCGGCCGAGCTGGTGGCGAAACAGCCGGTACGCTCTGCGTGATGTACGGGGGTTCTTCTGACATCTCGACCCGGTGAGCCATCAAGACCCTTCATCGGGCAGTGGCGGTAGCTGCTCCTGCCCCTGGGCTGGCGCCACACCGCAAGTGGAAGGATACACCGATCAGCTTCAACGCCTCCGACTGTTCGAAGAACATGGCAGGCGTCAGGCAGCTGCCTCTTCTCGTCGCTTTGACTACCACGTGTTGATCGATGGCCGGATGTCCCTCAGCGTTATCAGCCTCGCGGCTTTCAAGAAGCTACAAATCCCTATGTCCTAGCTTACCCCTCAAGACCATTCTCAGGGGTAGGCCGGGACCCAATCTTCCCATGCAGTAGCATCTCCCTTCCGGTGACATTCCAGACGCCAGATAACTAAAGCACAGAAAGCATCGTCTTCGACGTTGTGGAGGTCAACCTCCCCTTCAACGCCATAGTCGGCAGGCCGGCCCTGTACCGATTCATGGCAGTAGCCCACTATGGATACGTGGTCCTGAAGATGCCATCCCTGAGTGGCATCCTCAAGATCCGTGGAGACTGCACTGCGGCTGTCTCAGCGCTGGAGGCTGCTTCCGATCACGCAGAAGCTAGCCGGCCACCTCCAAGCATGCGTCAGCGAGGGGCGACATCTGCACCCTGTGTGCAGCCCTCAGGCGGTGTGTACGTACCAGTTAAGGTCGTCCAAGTCGGTCCTGATGCTCCCCAGACCGCCTAAATCGCCGGAAGTCTAGGTGAGAAATAGGAAGACGCGCTCGTCACTTTCCTCCGGGCGAATGTTGACGTGTTTGCATGGCAACCGTCAAAAATGCCCGGGATCCCCAGGGAGGTGTATGTTTACTAACTGAATATCCACCCCGATGCTAGACTGGTCCAATAGAAGCCTCGGAAGCAATCCATCGAGCGGCAGGACTTCATCCGTGAAGAAATCAGAAAGTTGCTCAATCCTGGCTTCATCCGAGAGGTCCACCATCCTCGATGGTTGACCAACCCTGTTGTTGTCCCCAAGGCTGGCGGGAAGCTTCCCGTACCGCTTTGCGTTATAATCTCAGCCGTCTGTTTTAAATCCAACGGCCCACGTCAGCCCCGCGTTATAAAGGCCGGGAATCTTACGCGCTACCCCCTGGGGATCTCGGAAAACACGAGCTGGCCCCGAAAACTTCTGATCTAGCCCCTGGACCTTCAGAAATTCATGTAAATTCATTTAAAAATCAGTTTTAGCCACTGGACTTAATAAAAATTAGGAAAACCTCTCTGTTTTGTGTAATTAGGCCCCTGAAAATTTAGGAAATAGTGAAGTAGACCCCGCAGTAGGGTGGATTTGCCCTTTTAGACCCTATAGGGTATTAAATTCAGAAATTGAACATATGAGTAGAATTTAAATTCAAATCTCTCCCCCGTATAGACCAAATAGTGGATTCCACATCCGGCTATGATCTACTGTGCTTCCTAGACGCATATTCAGGTTTCCACAAAATACCTATGTCTAGGGAAGATGGAGAGCATACCGCCTTCAACATAGTAGATGGTCTATACTGCGATGTGTCCATGCCTTATGGTCTTAAGAATGCCCTTCCAACTTTTGTACGTGCAATGCATAAAACATTTGGAGATCTAATTCATGACCTAGTAGAGGTGTATGTCGATGACTTCGTAGTAAAGGTTAAGTCGCAAGCATCTCTACTCGACAACCTAGCCCTAGTCTTCGACAGATTACGTTCAACACGCACGAAGTTAAACCCAGACAAATGTGTCTTCGGGGTCTCTGCTGGGAAGTTGCTTGGTTTATTGGTCTCACAACGAGGAATTGAAGATAACCCAGAGAAGATTAAGGCGATAGAACTGATGCGGCTCCCAGCAAACATCAAGGACGTGCAGAAGCTTACCGGATGCCTGGCTGCGCTCAGTCGGTTTATCTCTAGATTGGTTGAGCGGGCTCTTCCGTTCTTCAAGCTTCTGCGCAAATCCGGTCCGTTCGTTTGGACCGAGGAGGCGGATGAGACGTTCTAGGAGCTGAAAAAGTTCCTCACAATGTTGCCAATCATGGTGGCCCCGGAACAGGGTAAGCCTCTACTCCTCTACATCGCTGCTACAACTGAGGTGGTGAGCATGGTTCTGGTTTCGGAGCGGCCAGAACTCCATCAACGTCAAGTCCCAGATAAGGCTCCTGCTGCCGTTGTACTAGGGTCCCAGGACTCAGACTCTCCAGGAGACCCTAGGGATGGGGAAATAGTTAGGGCACAACCAGTCGGACCTGGTGATCAATGCATATCCAGGTTCAAGCTCCCGGAATGCAGTCCCGGACCCGGGGGCCTGGGGGCCCCGAGTCCAAGACCTCCCCGAGAATATCTAGTCAGGTCTCAGCCAGCTAGACCTGACAGCCAGTACGCATCTCGGTCCAAGCTCCTAGAGTGCAGTTCTGGACCCGGCGAAGTTCGAGCTGGACTTCTTACCGCGCCATGCAGTGAAGAGCCATGCGCTAGCTGACTTCGTGGTGGAGTGGACATCACCACCATGCCACCTAGGGGGCCAAGACATCAGTGGACTAGAGCCCAGAGCTACGGTCTTCACTGGGCCTCACTGGACTCTCTTCTTCAATGGCTCCTCACGCAAGCAAGGAGCCGGAGCGGGGGGTTTGCTCCTTACACCAACTGGAGAGCAGTTCAAGTACATGGTGCGACTTGACTTCAAGTCAACCGAGAACATGGCGGAGTATGAAGCTCTCATCTTCGGGTTAAAAACCGCATTGTCCCTCGGTGTCCAGCAATTGTTGGTCAAGGGTGATTCTCAGCTAATCATCAAGCAAGTCAAAAGAGAGTGCTGCTGTAAAGACCTAAAGCTTCTCCTCCAAGTACATAAGTTGGAGAAGTTCTTCTTATCCTTGGATTTATGCCATGTCCCTCGCGCCAACAAAACAATAGCCGACAACCTATCAATGAAGGCTTCCACTTGGGCTCCGGTGCCTGAGGGGGTCTTTGAAAGGAAGTTGCTGTGACCTACAGCTACGTCGGCCGAACTAAGCGAAGGGGGCGAGATCAGCACCTCGAAGCTGGTGGACTTAGTGGCCCTGCTACCATGGTGCCCGCCAAGGATCGTAAGCGTCACCGGGGACTACGTGCAACCCGACGCTCAAGATCCAAGTGCTCAAGTAAGTCCTGACGCATGGATCATGGAGATCCGGGACTACTTTAAAGACAATTTCCTTCCCGATGAACGTGTACCGCTGAACGGATCGCCCGACTGGCTAAGAGATACGTGCTAGTAGAAGGGGATCTCTATCGGCATGGCGCTAATGGCATCCTATTGTGGTGCATAACCCGAGAGGATGGCTGCGACTTGCTTGCAGAGATCCATGGAGGCAAGTGTGGGAAATATGCATCTTCCCGCATGCTGGTCAGTAAAGCCTTCCGGCATGGCTTTTACTGGCTGACAGCTCTCCAGAATGCCGTTGACCTAGTCATGAGATGCAAGGCGTGCCAGTTCCACACCAAGCAGATCCACACACCGGCGCATACGCTACATATGATTCCACCCTCATGGCCCTTCGCTGTGTGGGGGCTGGCCATCCTGGGCCATTCCCCAGATCTCTCGGAGGGTACCGACACCTCTACATCGCCGTAGACAAGTTCACCAAGTGCCCAGAAGCTGCCCCTATAGTAATAATCAACAAGCAATTAGCAGTAAAGTTCATCAAGTCGATCATCTGCCGGTTTGGGGTCCCGAATAGAATCATCACCGACAACAGGACCCAGTTCACTAGCGCGATGTTCCAAGACTACTACGAAGACCTCGGCATCCAAGTTTGCTATGCTTCCATTGCTCACCCATAAAGCAACAGTCAAGTCGAAAGAGCAAACGCCAAGATACTCAGGGGGCTCAAGACGCGCACCTACGACAGCTTGAAGAAGCATGGTGCCAATTGGCTTGAAGAGCTTCTGTGTGCACTATGGACTAGCTAGACGTCCCTCAATCACGTGACAGGGGAAATGCCCTTCTTCCGGGTGTATGTGGCTGAGGCCGCCCTCCCCACAGAAATCACCATGGGCTCATCCCATGTCCAAGCGTACGACGAAGCCACGTAGGACCAGCTCCCGCGTGAAGATATCGACCTTGTCGATGAGCGAAGATGGAAAGCAGCTCCTTCAAACGCACGATACCGTCAAGCGCTTTGCCGTTATCAGCAGCGGTTCATGCGGAGTAGACAGCTCGAGGTGGGTGACCTAGTGCTTCGGTGAATACTTTCTCGAGAAGGGAGACAAACTCTCCACCAACTAGGAGGGTCCCTTTCGAGTGACACAAGTATTACTACACCGGGTGCGTCCGCCTAGCCACGGAGGATGGGGTACCTCTACCCAAACACCTCCGTAAGTTCTATCCTTAGCGCAGCGGTAGGATTATATTTTCTCTGTAAGGGTGTCATAGTGTCTAGGAACAGCACTTAGAACAGCTAAGCTCCGGAGGAGTCCTGCCACTCTTGTCATCCGGAGCGGGTCGCTGTCTTCTTGTACGACCTGTTTCCTCCTATGAAGGAAGCCTGAAATGAGAAAATTTTGTCTTACCCTGCACATTCTCTCTTTACAATTTGTGCTTACTCATGCATATCAACTGTAAATGGCATGTCTGGAGTCCGTCCTGCATACTTGTCCAAGGTATCCACGCTGAAAGGTTAACGCCCATGGGAGGTCCAACGCGCGCAGTCTGCTTAGCCTGGTTTCGTACCATAAGCTTGTTGCACTGCCTCCCCTGCGCTACAACTGAGTACTTGGGGGCCGGAAGGGACACGTCTATGGACAAAAAAGTAACTGGACCTCGGACATTGCCCCGTTTCCTTTTGTGCTTTCTTTCCATACTGCTTCGGTAGTGTGGCCAGCTCCTTTTTTCCTGTGCTAATCGTAGTGAGAGTTGTGCTATCCTCTTGCAGGCGGGTCTGCTTGACGTACCTGTGGCGTACTCGGGATCCCTCGGTTTTCTCATTGCTTGGGGGCCCTATGGTGCTGAATGGTCCCTCCCCCGAAAGGATTACGCTAGCAGGAGGTCCAGGGTGTGTAGCCTGCTTTGCCTGGCCGTGTACCCCAAGCGTGCACACCCTGCCTCTCCAGTGCTACAGATCAGTACTGGGGAGCCGGGCGGCTCATACCCCTGGGTAAGGTTTTAACCATAGCCCGGACGACCCACATCGAATTACCCAGGCCCCATAGCTCAGCTGAGGACCATAAGCTGCAGCAAAACTAACAACAAGAAAGAGTGGCCAGAGAGCACGACTACTCCCTTTGTTCTGCCATGTCTGCAGATCCGAACAGGTCCTTGGCGTCTCGGACCTCCTAGGAGGCCCGATGCTGACGTCCTGCCTCATCCAGTGGTAGGTGAGCCCCAACTCAAGGGCCTCACCTACCAGGGGGCTATCATGATGAACCATGCGGGCAGGACGTCGGACCACTGCAGCAGCAAGCAGAAGACTTGGAGTGCCAGCTATGACAAGCTGAAGATCCTTGGCCGAGGTTTCCCACGTGTTAGCCACACTGCCGGAGCGCTCCAGGACCTTACGCTGCTAAGGACCCGGAGAATCAGGCTCGGGAGATCGGCAAAGAGCTATCTACCTCGGCCAAGTCATTCCGGACCTTTGCGCTGCCAAGGGATGAAGTCTACACCAACAACACAAGACTTGAAAAAAGAAAAGTCTTCATTAATGACAGAGCCCGGGCATACAAAGGGGGATACAAGGCAAGTAGGGAACCTAGCAGCTACAATTCGGGTAATCTCCCGCTCCATGGCAGACTTGGTTGTCCCCATGACATACTTGGTTGTCCCGCAAGCCAATCTCTGTGCAAAAAAAGCAATCCCCTGCTATAGCCCAAGGGACAGCAAACAGATCTATCTGACACCTCAAATACTATGAGGCACTACCGATCTGCCGCACAGCGATGTCGACGACATCCAGAGTCGGGTGGGCCAGACGCCTTGCCGGAAAAGGACAATCTGGCCGGACCGGAAGAAGGTGAAGACCTTCAGAGAGGTCAAACCTTCCTCCATCAAGTACTTGATCCTTCCCAACACTGGCGCGAAGGAATCCTTCGAATCGAGGACCTTGTCCCCAACGGCTTCCATTGCCATCGGCAAGCCATCCGGATAGCTTGTGCTTCTATCCAGGACCCTCAAGGAAAAGTACACCTCGAAGAGCCACACCGAAGGCCGCGCACACACGAACATCTCGCAAAAGTGGACTAAGATGGCCACCGGTGTGAGGGCATGAGGTGTGAGGCAGATAAGAGCGCTGGGAAGTGGAGGCTTCCAGCGCACAAGCGGAAGAAGAAGAAGACCGCAAGGTGCAGGAAAGTATCGCCCTTCTCCGGAAGGCCTCCTTTTATACACATACGCAACCTCTAGCGGGGCAACAGGCGTGTCAATTGGGTTCCCACCGCTGCACGCCGCAGGCCACTCGCCTCCCTCAATGATGGGTAGGACCCAGGTCCACCCGTTAGACATTAGGGGCTAGGTGTGTAGCTTCTCACGAACGTCCGGCGGTTCCCGAGAAAAGCGGTGCGGTGGAACTATAGCGACCAACTCGTGGGCTGCCGCAATAAATACCACAAGGCAACCCCTCGAGCCCAACGCCACGCGCTACTCGCCTCCGTCAATGATGGGTAGGACCCAGGTCCACCTATCAGACACTGGCGCCAGGCGGATAGCTTCTCGGGAACGCCCGGCGGTTCCCGAGAAAAGCGGCACGGTGGAACTGCAGCGACCGACCTGTGGGCTGCCGCAGTAAATACCCCGGGGAAACTCCTCGAGCACGTTGCCACGACCCACCAGTCAAGGGTAGACACGCGTACAATGCGCCAATGACGTGCTGCCGCTTCGACTGCCGAGTACGCCCACTACGCCAAGGACGTGCAGCCTTTTCATCTCCCAGGTACAACCGCACATCCACTATGCCGAAATCTCACCACTCGGTTTCCAAAATGCAGGCTCAAAACCACCGTGCGGGAAAGATGGAGGCCCCACCTGCAGGCTCATTGCCTCCCCAAATATGAGCCCGGGGGCCACTATCGGTACCCTGCATACCGGATACCCCCACGTAGTTAGTAAAAGACAGATTGGGCCCTGCCTCCCTGTTGAGGCGGGCCTCAGCATAGCCACATGTCCTTGGCTCCATGCTCAGCCTTGGGGCTGACACGTGCGCTTGAGTTCCGGAGCTGACACGTGCCCTGGGCTCCGATCCGAGCTCCCCACTGAGGTGAGGTCCGGAGCTGCCACGTGTCCCCTGGCTCAGAGCCACCTCCCTACTGAGGACAGCTCCGGTGCTGACACGTGCCCTAGGCTCCGATCCTAGCCTCCCCGCTGAGGTGAGGTCCAGAGCTGCCACGTGTCCCCTAGCTCAGAGTCACCTCCCTACTGAGGACAGCTCCGATGTTGACACGTGCCCTGGGCTCCGAGCCGAGTCTCCCCACTAAGGTGAAGTCTGGAGCTGCCACGTGTCCCCCGGCTCAGAGCCAGCTCCCTGTTGAGGACAGCTCTGGTGTTGACACGTGCCATGGGCTCCGGTCCGAGCCTCCCTGCTGAGGTGAGATCTGGAGCTGCCATGTGTCCCCTAGCTCAGAGCCACCTCCCTGCTGAGGACAGCTCTAGTGCTGACACGTGCATTGGGCTCCGGTCCGAGCCTCCCCACTGAGGTGAGGTCCGGAGCTGCCACGTGTCCCGTGATTGCAAACCCGTCGATAAGAGCTCCAGAGCCGCCACGTGCCCCACGATCTGTCGTGGGCTGTGGGTCGACGAAGTCAAGAAGGAAGTGTGTTGTTAGGCTTTGCATTCAAGACTCGCGCCTTCCCCAGAAGCATGGTGCACTACGCACGCCTTCGCCCTCTGCTTGTTTGCCATTACGGTGACAAGACAGGACGACAAGGCATGACAGCGATACAGTGTCGCGCAATGGTACGAAGCCGCCTGGGCAGGGCGAGAAGACGCAGCGACAAGATGGCGTCTTTATCATCACCTGACACACGGACAGGGGCGCTCAGCGCGCCAGACCGCGGGACTTAACTCCCTCGTCAACCACTCTACTCAGAGGACAAAACCCTAGATCATGTATAGGGTTCACATAGCTTTGGGGTCACCTGTCGGGCCCCAAGCCTCATTGTAACCACCCCGGCCTTGGACTATAAAAGGACCGGGGTGACCACCCGACAGGGGGCTCGCATTCTAGATCCTACAACGCATAAGCACACACGCGCAAGCAATAGAACGAATACTCCTGTGGACGTAGGGTATTATGCTCCGGTAGCCCGAATCACATAAATTTCGGTGTTCATCCGCTCCCTCGAGCCTAGGTTGCGTAGGGCGCCAAGCCCCTCCGATCAAAGAACCTCGCAGGCCGCTTCCGAGCAGGCCGAGGGGAGTGTCGTAGCTCACACACTCTGACAATAACTTTAATTTATAGCAAAACTATGCGTCCAATGGTTAAATTTTATATTTCTAATAGCATATTATGCATGTAACTTGTAACAAATTTAGTATGATTTAGGATAATAAATTCATGTGTATAACATGTACACAGTGAAATAACTATATACATACTATAAATAACAACTTAATGTATTATGTGACAACAACTTACATAAAACCATGTAAGAATTTCTTGAAAAAAAAACTGAAAACTCCTGCAGTACAAACTTAAGTGATATAAATAACATCAACATATGTTTCTGTGATACAATGTAAAAAAGATTGTATGTTTTTATAGCAACTTTATTTGCACATCTAATAACCTTTTATATTTTTATATAATATCATTTTTTACAACTGTAAGAATATTTGAATATTTCTTGTACTATCAATTTTATTTCTATACCATGGCTCTAATTTATCTTTGTGATAACTACTTTTGTGTATACCACGTAATATTTTTAGCGTATGTCCTTTTTATCACACCATTTGATTGGTGCCTTAGAAAGATAAGATCATTGTCCTGCAGAAATAGGTGATCTGAATCAGTGAGCCAGGTCTTAGAAGTTAAGACTTCTTTAGTGGTGGGATTAATAGTAGCTATAAGGACCCCAGACACAAGATGAGGGCAGGATGAGAAATAGCAGTTCATGTAGCTTGATGAGAAAATGAAGCGGGTAGAGGTGGATCTTGATCTTTAGATTGTGGAAGGACATTTTCAAATATAGATGACGGTTGATATGAAGGGATGTTATACTCTGAATGTTTATGACGATTTGAAAAAGATCTAAGCACTAATAAATATGCAAGAAAAGTAAATTTATTTTTTTCAACTCCATACATATCTCATAGATATTTTTTTATCGTTAGATTGAGATCCAACCACCTAAATGTGTCCCTCTTTTTAACATTATCCTCAACCATCAATGTTGCTCCTTTTTTTACACCTATCCTAATCCTAACACAGATGGATCTCCTCCCCCACTCTCTACCTTCAATATAGCCTTCGGCCGCCTCCCCACTTATCCTCAACCTCGGCCACCTCCCTCCTTATTGTGACGCCCTCAATTCTGTGGAAAACCACGGAACCGAGAACTAATGCATATGTGTGCCCAGGATGTTCTTCACACATACACATATGATCCACAAACTGAATTCAGAATATATATTACCACGAATAACAGAGTTATTTATAATATCTCATGAGTCATGGACTCATGCTCACAGCGGAAGTCTTATTTCTATGCAGCGGAAGTCTTTATTCTAATGCGGAAGCAATTTAGATAATGCGGAAGCAAATCTAAGCAGAAGTGGCTCCATCTCTACTCCCTCCACAGGCAAGGTTGAGAATAGATCACACGCCTTAATGCCCCACTTGGTCTTCATAGTAGGCTTCTCCTGCTGCTAATGATGAAATAATAATGCAAGTTTGAGTACAATGATGTACGCAGCAAGTGCGGGAAACACATGATATGCAGCTCATAACAAGGTAGGTATAAAAAGGCTCATTTGCAGAAAAGAAATTTTATAAAACCAGGATAAAACAGCAACTTAACTTTAAATGAATGTAATCCCAGCATGAATTAAATTATCAACATACCTTCATCCCTTTCCGTGTTCCATCCGAACATTTAACCAACCTTTATTCATACTCACGAATACCTCCTCGTATTCGCTACCATATCACGAATACCTTCCCGTATTCGCTACCATCTCATCTCATAAAACAACTTCGTCTCGCACCGAGACCAATCTCATGTCATGACTCAACAGTCATGCAACCATCTCATCACCCGGACTCAACAGTCCCAACAACCAAACCATAACCAAGCTCAATAACCATAACCAAGAACCTTCCCAATAACCATCCCAACTAATCATGGCAGTTTAGTCAGGCGCTCGTGACCGTAAGCTCGGCTATCATGATAGTTTTAGAACTCTGCAGAGTTTGCACCTCTTTACCCACAAGTTTGTGATTTCGTCACCCGTCGGCGACTGCAGAACCTCCATTACACCAGTACACAACCGTCGGTGTATGGCCAAGAGATCACAAAATAGTCTTTACAAAGGGGTTACTAGATGTATGGACTCACTAAGGTTTCACCGGCAGGCTAGAATCTCCAATTCTCCCACCCACGGGCCCCCTCTTGTGCCATGCAGTTCCCAGGGCAGTCCTCACTTGACTCCCATTCCCCGCGCCTTCCACAGTCCATAACACTCTAGCAACTTACCTAATTACTCAGCTAAGCCGCACCCATACTTGGCCTTGTGGTGGACCGGTCCTTAGATCTACGGCAAGTAAACCACCATCTCATGCTACCTCATTCACAAACCCAGGCTTGCCTAGATCTCCCTCCGATCCATGTCCATCGACAACATTAGTTTCTTATTATCATTACAAGTGCAGTTATCTAGACACATCTATCTCGCTTCCCAATCCCCTGGACTCAGCGAAGCATAAAAGCAAAAACCATACCCGACCCATAAACTTCCCTGGCGACAAGGGTGGTTTAACCAAAACTAGTAAACTCCTAGAAAAGGGTTTCCCATCATGTTTGACTCAGCACACACACCTTTTTCGCAAAACAAAACAGTTTCACCCAGAACATAGGATCAATATGGTCAAGGAGCACTTGCCTTGTTCTTGCGGTTCCGGGGGTTCTTGGATCTCAAAACCTTGTTGCTGCACCTCGCCGTAGACAGCTCCCTGAGCTTGTCCTGCTAGGTCGGATTTCGTGCACACAAGATTCACAGCAATCAATATTATGCACAAACCTTAAACTAGATGCGATGATGCATATGCATGCTATCCTATGATTAGCTTTTATTAGATTGGTTCGCACGTGTTCTTGTATGGCTTTGTTTGGACAGAGGTGTTCGGATCAAAGGTGGACGTGGCGATGATCTGATCATCAAGTGATTTATCCACGAGAAGGCTTCTGTTCAGAAGGAATCAAAGAACAGATGCAAAGAGAATACAACGATGTCGTAAGGTGGTGTCGGAGTCCTACCTTACGTTCTTCTTGGTTTTAGAGGTCCTCCTCAGACCGCTCGGCTCTCCTCCGGCGATATCCCTTGCTGTGCTTCGGCGATGGTTTACTCGGCGAGTTAGGGCTAGGGCTCTAAGTCGTCGGCTCAGGAGTTGGAAAAGAAGTTTGTGGTTTCGGCCAGAGGTTCTGGGTTCTATTTATAATCGGGAAGAGAAGAGTCCTAATCGGATGGTATCCCGAATATGAGTCCTATTCAGATCGTTGTTGGATCCTAACATCTTATCTTTAGTAACATCGTGGAATTCAAGTTGGTTTCCTTTACGCACCGGTATTCTTACGCGTAAAAATCGCTCCAGAATTCGTTACCTCAGCGGTGATGAGCTCCGGAAGCTCCACGTGTCCTCCGGGGCCTGGTATCTCCTTCTCCACAGAGACGAGCTCCGGTTGCGCCGCGTGTCAAGCGAGCAAGACTTCCCTCTCCTTCGGAGGTGAGCTCCGCGTGCGCCACGTATTAGTGCTGGTATTTCCACTCTTATTTCCTCAGAGACGAGCTCCGAGGTTGACACGTGTCCAGCAGCGACGGACCTCCCGGAGATAAGCCCCGGTGGCGACACGTACCCCGTGCGACTGGTCCTCTGATCTCCGTCCCTCTGAAGATGACATGTGTCCTACGAAAAATGCCTTTGCTTCTTCCGCAGAGGCTAGCTCCGTGGGCGATACGTGTCCCACAGGGTCGGACCTCTCTCCAATTGCGGAGATGAGCCCTGAGCCTGCCACGTAGCCAGTTTAGCGGCGGACCTCTCCCCACTTCGCAGGGATGAGCTCCGGACATGCCACGGGGCCTGCGGGCCGCGGAAGTTGTCTTCGATGCTCTCTGAGAGCTGAATTCGGCTCTTATTGGTTATCCATTTGATAATTTTCTCTATTCCTATTTTTCTTAAAATGTTTTCTCTTCGTAAATCATGAATATGTGTTGACACCAGAGACGAGGGTGTCACAAATCTACCCCCCTTAAATTGAATCTCGCCCTCGAGATTCATTAGCAGAAAATAGATGGGGAAATTCTGCCTTGATATCCTCTTCACGCTCCCATGTGGCTTCAGTTTCGGTGTGGTGGCTCCATTGCACCTTGCACCATCGAATCATCTTGTTCCGGGTGACCCTTTCCTTTACGTCCAAGATTCGGACAGGGTGTTCCACATAAGTCAGGTCCTCTTGAAGTTCAAGTTCTTCCATTGGTGCTTGCTCCTCCGGTGCTCTCAAGCACTTCTTGAGCTGGGATACATGAAACACGTCATGTACGTCGGAGAGGTGGGTTGGGAGCTCTAGTGATAGGATACTTCTCCTCGCTTGTCCAAAATTTTAAACGGTCCGATATAGCGAGGTGCTAGCTTGCCTTTGACGTTGAAACTTCGTTGGCCTCGGATAGGTGATACCTTAAGGTATACGAAGTCTCCTACTTCGAAAGTCAACTTCCTTTGCCTATTGTCCGCATAGCCTTTCTGTCGTGACTGAGCAGCCTTTAAGTTCTCCCGTATCGTTTGGACTTGCTTTTCAGCCTCTTGTAGCACTTCGGGTCCAAACACCTGGTTCTCTCCGGTTTCGTTCTAGAACAGTGGTGTTCTACACTGCCTACCGTATAATGCTTCGAAAGGTGACATCTTCAAGCTAGCTTGGTAGCTGTTGTTATAGGAGAATTCGGCATACGGTAAACTCCTATCCCAACTATGCCCTCATTTCAAGGTGCAGGCTCTCAACATGTCCTCTAAAATTTGGTTTGTCCTTTCAGTTTTTCCGTCAGTTTGTGGATGATAGGCGGAGCTAAAATCCAGTCGGGTACCCATGGATTTCTGCAGCTTCTTCCAGAATCTAGAGGTAAACTGAGAACCTCGATCTGAGACTATCCTCTTCGGGACTCCATGACGGCACACGATCTGCTCCATGTACAACTCGACTAATTGTGCAACGTTGTAGTTGGCTTTTACAGGGAGAAAATGGGCGGTTTCCGTCAATCGGTCCACGATAACCCAGATGGAGTCATAACCCGACTGAGTACGTGGCAATCCGACGATGAAATCCATACTGATGTCTTCCCACTTCCACTCTGGTACCTTCAAGGGTTGCAACAATCCAGCGGGTCTTTGATGTTCGGCCTTCACCCGTTGGCATGTGTCGCATAGGGCAACGTATTTGGCTATATCCCTTTTCATACCATCCCACCAATAACAAGTTTTTAAGTCCTTGTACATTTTGGTGCTTCCGGGATGTATGGAGTAGGGCGAATCATGTGCCTCCTTCAATATCCTATCGCGGAGATGTTTTACGTTAGGCACACAAATCCTTTTTCCTAGCCAAAGCGTTCCCTTCTCATCCTCCTTGAAATCCTTCTCTATTCCTTGTCGGATTCTTTCCTTGATCTCCTTGATCCCCTCATCCGTTGTTTGGCCCTCTCTTATCTCTTGCTCCAATGAAGAGTGGATCTCCATTATTTCCATGTTGTTCAAGAATCCGAGGTGTAACCGTTCGAACTCCTTACGTAGTTCGGGTGGTAGCTCCCGAACTGTGAGTTGGTGATATGCTCCCTTTCTGCTCAATGCATCAGCTACCACATTGGCCTTCCTGGTGTGATAGTTAATTCCAACATCGTAATCCTTGATAATTTCCAACCATCGATGTTGCCTCAGATTCAAATCCGTTTGTGTAAATATATACTTGAGACTTTTATGATCCGTATAGATCTCACATCGATGACCAAGGATATAATGTCTCCAAATCTTCAATGCATGCACTACTGCTGCTAGCTCCAAGTCATGCGTAGGATAATTAAGCTCGTGCTTCTTTAATTGCCGGGAGGCATAGGCTACCACTTGTCCTTCTTGCATGAGCACACATCCGAGCCTCTGTCTGGATGCGTCACAATATATGTCAAAGCTCTTGCTTACGTCTGGCAATACCAGAACTGGTGTTGTGGTTAGCCTTTTCTTGAGTTCATCAAAACTTTCTTGGTAGGCTGGTGTCTATTGAAAGACCTTTCCCTTCATTAGCAACTTCGTCATAGGTTTTGCTATCTTAGAGAAGTCTTAAATGATGCGTCGATAGTATCCTGCCATCCCAAGAAAACTCTGAATATCCCTCACGCTCTGCGGTTGGTCCCACCTCAGAACATCTCTCACTTTTCCGGGATCAACCGATACCCCTTTCTTGGAGATAATGTGGCCTAGGAAAGATATTTCCTTTAGCCAAAATTGACACTTGTTAAGTTTGGCATAAAATTGATGCTCCCGCAATTTCTGCAAGGTCAATTTCAAATGTTCTTCATGCTCCTCCTCACTCTTGGAATACACCATAATGTCGTCAATGAAAACCACGACGAACTTGTCCAAGTACTCCATGAAAACCTTATTCATAAGGTACATGAAGTATGCGGGTGCATTTGTCAATCCAAAGGACATGACGGTATATTCATACGAACCATATCGTGTTCGAAAGGCTGTCTTGGGTATATCGGAGGGCTTAATCTTCAGCTGGAAGTATCCCGACCGAAGATCAATCTTGGAGAACACTCGGGCTCCTTTCATTTGATCGAATAGGTCCTCTATATGGGGCAGAGGGTATTTGTTCTTGATTGTCACCTCGTTGAGAGACCTATAGTCCACGCACATCCTCTGGGTTCCATCCTTCTTGTCTACGAAGAGCACCGGAGCTCCCCATGGTGACGAGCTTGGACGGATAAAACCCTTTTCCATCTGTTCTTGAATTTGCTTCTTGAGTTCTACTAGCTCATTGACGGGCATCCTATAGGGTCTCTTGGCTATGGGTGCAGTTCCGGGTACCAAATCTATGGCAAACTCGATGTCCCGGTCAGGTGGCATACCTGGAAGCTCTTCCGGGAACACGTCTGAAAATTCCTGAACCACTGGAATGCTGTCCAATGTTGTTCCTTTGACGTGGTTCAAATTTGCCCGTTCGGTTGTTTGCTGGGCTGACTCAAACTCAACACGAATACCAAGCTCGTTTGTCAACTGCACGCTCCTTTCAGCACATTGGATTACTCCATTGTGCTTGCTTAGCCAATCCATTCCGAGTATGATGTCAATCCCTTGGGAGTCCAAGACAATAAGGTTGGCAAGGAAGTCTACCCCTCTTATTTTAAGGCTTACTTTAGGACATACTATCTTAGTCCTCATTTCTCCTCCGGAAGAATTAACTAACATAGCACATTCTAAGTAGGATACGGGAAGATGATGTTTGGCAACATATTTGTATGATATGAAGGAATGCGATGCTCCAGAATCAAATAAAATGGCAGCTGGGTTGGAGTTGGCAAGGAACATACCAATGGCGACGTCCTCAGCCTGTTGTGCTTCCTCGGCGGTGACATGGTTCACGTGGCCACGAGCATAGTTCTGTTGTCCATGGTTTCCTTGATTGTTCCCTCCGTTCGGTCGCTGGTTCTGCTTGGGCACGTTACCTTGCTGTCCAGGGCCCCTCCTCGGGCACTGGTTCGTGAAGTGGCCTACTTCCCCGCATGCAAAGCATGCCCTGTTGCCTACGGCAGCAGGTATGTTGGGGCGGGGGTTTTGAATAAGGGCGCCATTGTTAGGTCGGGGCACAAGAGGCATGGGCGCGCGAGATGCTGGAGCAACGAGTTGTTGCTGTGGTGGCTGACCAGTGCGGTATGCAGGAGTGGTCGATCCATACTGCGGTGCTGCCGGGGGCATGTACCGAGGTCGTACGTTGCTCCCTTGGGGCTGGTATGGCATCTTCCTCTTGCACTCTTTCTCGATCTCTCGGATCTTGTTTTCAACCACTATGGCCTTGTCAACCAGCTTCTGGAAGCTCACATAATCATTGTTGAGGAGCTGAACCTAGATCTCATTGTTCAACCCTCTCATGAGCAGGTATTGTTTCCTCTGGTCTGAGTTGACATCTTCGGGGGTATACCGGGACAGTTGTATGAACTTGTTGAGATACTCATTCACACTCTTCTGTCCTTGGAGGAGACCTTCAAACTCCTGCCTCTTAAGCATCATTACACCAGCAGGGATGTAATGAGAGCGGAAAGTTTTCTTGAACTCAGTCCAAGTGATTGCCTCCGGGTCGGCATGAGCATTGCTCAGGGCATCCCACGAGTCAGCAGCGGCTCCCATAAGTTGGTGCTCCGCGAAGAGAACCTTCTCTCGGTCATTGCACTGAACAATGGCAAGCTTTTTCTCCATGGATTTTAACCAATCATCGGCCTCCATGGCATCACTAGCTTGAGCAAAGGTGGGTGGTCGAGTCCTCATGAACTCACCCAACCTGTTATAAGCCGGCGGTGGTGGTGGCGGGGGTGCCGGAACGGGGTTTTGGTTGGCCTGCAACTGACCTAGAGTTTGGATCATGGTTTGCATAAGCTGGTTTTGCATGGCCATCAACCTTTCCAGATGGTTCTCGCCAGCTCCCGAGTTAGCAGGAACTTCATCATGGTCATCCTCCTGGACGTTCCTTCGGCCGGCGTTTCCTCTCACCATCTGAGAGAGAACGAAATAGAATAGAAGGTTAGAAGGTTAGGTAGGTCCCTTCAACTATATGCATCAAGGTGAGTTGGACTATATATATATCAGCCCATATGAGGATGTGAACAAGTGCCGAAGCATCTCACACCTCTTTCTACTTACGTGTGGATATGGACAACGTTTTGAGACGTCCCACAACTCACAAACAATCATTGCAAGGGCTCATACAACTCCTATTCAAGGACGGTTTCCTATGTCAAGGTGGGTTTAAAGCCAATCTAAGCATCCTAGGGTGCTTCCTTTGGTCAGCGTGGCTTAGCTACCAATCTGTGTCCAATCTGTGACTCCTATTTAAGGGTGTAACCTACTGTTAATCCGTGGCTCTAATGTCAATCTAAGGTGCCTATCTGGGCGTGTAACTTACTGTCAACCCGTGGCTCTGATACCAATCTGTGACGCCCTCAATTCTGTGGAAAACCACGGAACCGAGAACTAATGCATATGTGTGCCGAGGATGTTCTTCACACATACACATATGATCCACAAACTGAATTCAGAATATATATTACCACGAATAACAGAGTTATTTACAATATCTCATGAGTATTGGACTCATGCTCACAGCGGAAGTCTTATTTCTATGCAGTGGAAGTCTTTATTCTAATGCGGAAGCAAATCTAAGCAGAAGTGACTCCATCTCTACTCCCTCCACAGGCAAGGTTGAGAATAGATCACACGCCTTAATGCCCCACTTGGTCTTCATAGTAGGCTTCTCCTGCTGCTGATGATGAAATAATAATGCAAGTTTGAGTACAATGATGTACTCAGCAAGTGTGGGAAACACATGATATGCAGCTCATAACAAGGTAGGTATAAAAAGGCTCATTTGCATAAAAACAAATTTATAAAACCAGAATAAAACAGCAACTTAACTTTAAATGAATGTAATCCCAGCATGAATTAAATTACCAACATACCTTCATCCCTTTCCGTTTCCATCTGAACATTTAACCAACCTTTATTCATACTCACGAATACCTCCTCGTATTCGCTACCATCTCACGAATACCTTCCCGTATTCGCTACCATCTCATCTCATAAAACAACTTCGTCTCGCACCGAGACCAATCTCATGTCATGACTCAACAGTCATGCAACCATCTCATCACCCGAACTCAACAGTCCCAACAACCAAACCATAACCAAACTCAATAACCATAACCAAGAACCTTCCCAATAACCATCCCAACTAATCATGGCAGTTTAGCCAGGCGCTCGTGATCGTAAGCTCGGCTATCATGATAGTTTTAGAACTCTGCAGAGTTTGCACCTCTTTACCCACAAGTTTGTGATTTCGTCACCCGTCGGCGACTGCAGAACCTTCATTACACCAGTACACAACCGTTGGTGTATGGCCAAGAGATCACAAAATAGCCTTTACAAAGGGGTTACTAGATGTATGGACTCACTAAGGTTTCACCGGCAGGCTAGAATCTCCAATTTTCCCACCCACGGGCCCCCTCTTGTGCCATGCAGTTCCCAGAGCAGTCCTCACTTGACTCCCATTCCCCGCGCCTTCCACAGTCCGTAACACTCTAGCATTTTACCTAATTACTCAGCTAAGCCGCACCCATACTTGGCCTTGTGGTGGCACTGTTATCCTGGCATGTGCATGCATGAACCGGTCCTTAGATCTACGGCAAGTAAACCACCATCTCATGCTACCTCATTCACAAACCCAGGCTTGCCTAGATCTCCCTCCAATCCATGTCCATCGACAACATTAGTTTCTTATTATCATTATGAGTGCAGTTAGCTAGACACATCTATCTCGCTTCCCAAACCTTGTTGCTGCACCTCGTCGTAGACAGCTCCCTGAGCTTGTCCTGCTAGGTCGGATTTCGTGCACACAAGATTCACAGCAATCAATATTATGCACAACCCTTAAACTAGATGGGATGATGCATATGCATGCTATCCGATGATTAGCTTTTATTAGATTGGTTCGCACGTGTTCCTGTATGGCTTTGTTTGGACAGAGGTGTTCGGATCAAAGGTGGACGTGGCGATGATCTGATCATCAAGTGATCTATCCACGAGAAGGCTTCTGTTTGGAAGGAATCAAAGAACAGATGCAAAGAGAATACAATGATGTCGTAAGGTGGTGTCGGAGTCCTACCTTACGTTCTTCTTGGTTTTCGAGGTCCTCCTCAGACCGCTCGGCTCTCCTCCGGCGATCTCCCTTGCTGTGCTTCGGCGATGGTTTACTCGGCGAGTTAGGGCTAGGGCTCTAAGTCATCGGTCAGGAGTTGGAAAAGAAGTTTGTGGTTTCGGCCAGAGGTTCTGGGTTCTATTTATAATCGGGAAGAGAAGAGTCCTAATCAGATGGTATCCCGAATATGAGTCCTATTCAGATCGTTGTTGGATCCTAACATCTTATCTTTAGTAACATCGTGGAATTCAAGTTGGTTTCCTTTATGCACCGGTATTCTTACGCGTAAAAATCGCTCCAGAATTTGTTACCTCAGCGGTGATGAGCTCCGGAAGCTCCACGTGTCCTCCGGGGCCTGGTATCTCCTTCTCCACAGAGACGAGCTCCGGTTGCGCCGCGTGTCAAGCGAGCAAGACTTCCCTCTCCTTCGGAGGTGAGCTCCGCGTGCGCCACGTATTAGTGCTGGTATTTCCTCTCTTATTTCCTCAGAGACGAGCTCCGAGGTTGACACATGTCCAGCAGCGACGGACCTCTCGGAGATAAGCCCCGGTGGCGACACGTACCCCGTGCGACTGGTCCTCTGATCTCCGTGGCGATTAGCTCCGAAGATGACATGTGTCCTACGAAAAATGCCTTTGCTTCTTCTACAAAGGCTAGCTCCGTGGGCGATACGTGTCCCACAGGGTCGGACCTCTCTCCAATTGCGGAGATGAGCCCCAAGCCTGCCACGTAGCTAGTTTAGCGGCGGACCTCTCCCCACTTCGCAGGGATGAGCTCCAGACATGCCACGTGGCTTGCGGGCCGCGGAAGTTGTCTTCGGTGCTCTCTGAGAGCTTAATTCGGCTCTTATTGGCTATCCTTTTGATAATTTTCTTTGTTCCTATTTTTCTTAAAATGTTTTCTCTTCGTAAATCATGAATATGTGTTGACACCAGAGATGAGGGTGTCACACTTATCCTCAACCCTCAGTCTCTCTCGCTTCACCTATTTTAACTCCAACACGATAGATATCCTCCCCTCAAGTCACGCCTGGTTCCTGTAAAACAAACCAGACACGCTACACATGTATGCCAGGATCAGTTAAACCATACATGTATTAACAGAAATGATGTATCTTATATAACAGCTAAGTTTATTACAATCTCATAGTGAACTCGTAGTCTAAAAAGGAAAGATACATAGCAGCGGATAATCTGAGTATAGAGCTCCATCACAGGCGTTGTGCAGGGGCACGCCCGCCTAGTACTGCACACGGAGGTTGAAACCATCGTCTTCATTGTACTCCACTCCATCTCCATAGCCTAAGCAACAATGATGTCCAACAAAAAGAAGCAACAAAGACGTATGACTACTTAGAGTACTCAGCGAGTGAGGGAAATATATGACATGTAGGCAAAATCAAGGAAGGCCAACTCGACTAAAAGCACTATGCAGCATCCTATCCCTAAGTTGTATTAGCATCCTAATTACTAAGTGAATATCACACCATGTGTCACCAAAATCCAGACCCACTGCCAACCAAATACAACCAACCTCCCCCATATCCAACTAATCATGAAGGAGTTACTAGCCCGCTCTTGACCGTGAGCATGGATGTCTAGACAGTTTTGACTTTGTAGAGTTTGTACCCTTTATCGACAAGTCGGGATTTCGTCCCTTGTCACTAAGTGGACTAAAGTCTCCCTAATTTCCCGTGATCGCAAATCACATCTCACACTTCCTATGGTGTGTGGCCAGGGGATCACTATGAGGCCTTTACATTGCACTACCAAATCCATGTACACCCGCTAAGGTTTCACCGCTAACAGCATACTTGGAGTCTATTTTACCTCCGCTGCAGAAGCCCCCTCTTGCGCCACACAAACATCTCAATGGTGTACACAAGACAAGTTAGAAATCAACTTAATTGGCCAAATCGTTCCATACCGGATATCACGAACATAGCTAGATCACAGGATATCACGAACCGGTCCTTAGAATCCATGCAAGCACTAACCACCAGCCCGAGTCTCGTGCATACGCACCAACCGAGTAGCAACTAGCCTGCTAGATTCCTACCACTACTCTCCATGTATATACCATACATAGGACCACAACAATATCTCCAATATTATGATAATAATATTAATGTAAAATTCTCCCATCCCATCATCTAAGCAGGGCTAAGCAGGAGTATACGACATAAAGTAAATCCCAACCAATCTCTTTTTCTAGGCTACAAAGGAATAATATGGAATTTCTAGTAAACTTCCTATCATGGGAATTTATATTAAGACATGCATGCAAATTCTAACTAAATTCCTAAAATGGAAGCAATGTGGTCAAGGACACTCGCCTCCGAAAAGTAGCTGCCGCTCTCCGATGTCAAAGTCTTGATCTTGCAAATTAAAGGTCGGCTCTGGGACTGGCTCTACCCAATTCATCGTACACATAGTCAAATAACAAGAAATAAATAAGACACAGTAAAAATGTCCAACCAACACAAATACATAAACATACCACAAAACTTATGCCTATACTTTGTTAAAAATATATTTTATTTAATCACTTTAAGTGGCAACTTTGTTGTAATGGCCTAGAGAATTTTGTATGATGTTAAAATCAGCATTAAAAGTTAATATGGACATTTATGAAGGTATTTTACGTAAAATCAGCAATCACTATAGGCCTTGGTGTAAAATCAGCATGTTGTGAAGGTCAAATAGGTGAGCACTATGCAAGGGTTAGAAAATAAATTCAGCCAACTTTAGGGGGTTTTGGGTAATTATTCGCATGGGCAGGGGCTATTTTGTTATATTCCGACAAGGATCATGGCTTAAAATACTAAAACAGAATTTTACAAGGGTTGATTTGCAAATACAGAAGTACCAGGGGTGTTTTAGTAACTAAACAGGTTCATCCCAAGGTTTAAAATAATAAAACAGCTTATACCAGGGTCCAAATTGTGAATTCAGAAAATTTTAGGGGCCTAAAACACTATTTCTAGTCACTCTAGGGGCTAAATCATAATTTTTAGTGCATTTCAGGTGCTTTTGTGCGGAATCAGAGGCCTCATGGGTCATTTGGTAATTGTTCAGACCACTCCAGGGTTAAAAGTGTAAATACAGAGGGTTAGAGGGGCCTAGAAGTCATTCTGCAACAAAATCCCTAAATTCCAGAGAGTCTAAGGGTGCTTCTGCAAAAACCAGGGGCTTGTTTGCACAAACCTGAAAGGTCCAAGGGTCTAAGCACAATTTTTGCCGCGGGAAAATCGGATTTAAACCGGAGCCATTGGATCGGAGATTGGCGGTGCAGATTTTAAAGAGCGAAGGGGTACCGGGTTCTAATCTCGGCGGTTGGTGGGGAATCGACAGACGAGATTTAAAACGGCGAACCGGTACGCTGATTTTAATCTCGCGCGTTGACGCGAGATCGGGCGACCGAGGCTTGCCCGGTCGAACCCGATCGCCAGCGGCGAGCGCGAGCGACTGAGCGCCATGGGCGCCGCCAAAACTTGCCGGATTTCTTCGGTTCTACGCCTATGCGAGTTCCTACACATCCCGAACCACTCCAATCGGAAGTGCGCCACTAGGGGAGCTCACCTAGGGGTCTCGGTGGTCTGGAGGAGGTGCGGAAGTGGCGCGTGAGGAAGGGGACGGAAATCCTCTCGGTTCTTCGGTGCTACGTCGTCTCGGCGGAGATCTCGCGAAGTCTTCGTGTTCGCGATGCGTTCCGGCACAAGGTGAAGGTGTAGGCGCTGTCAGTGGGGTTGAAAACCGAACGGAAACAGAAGAACATCGGCGACGGGCGGAAAAACTCACCGGCGACCGGTGCGGTAGTGTTGCGAGTGGCGATCCTCGTCGGGAAAGACTGGGAAACACTCGTCGGCGATCCTGCGGAGGATCTTGATGGGTTAGCTCGACGATTTAGGTGACGGGCGAGGGGAATTTGGTGGATCGGCGGCTACCCGAGAAAATTTGAGGGCGGCGGATTCTTGAGAGCGGGGCTAACCCTAGGGCGCACTGCGGGTATATAGCACGGGGCGGCGGCGGCTGCGGAGGCTGGGCGAGCAATGAAGGCTGTCATTCATCGACAGTTTTCAGTTTCCGAGCGAGATCGGCGGAGGTCATGTATGTGCGCGGTGGAAGCCGGGGGAGGAAGGGAAGAGGAAGGGGGAAGCGCAGACAAGCGGGACCCATTGAACAGAGAGAGGAGAGGGTGAGGGAGCCGGTTGGGCTGTGGTGGGCTGCGGGCTCAGCCCAGAAGGGAAGAAAATGGGCTTTCAGTCCAACTAGTGTTTTATTTTGTGAATTTTAGATGAATTTCCTATTTTAAATTTAAACTAGGGTGTTACACATCCCCGTACCTCCAACACAGCTTCGCCCGTCTCCCTCCGTGGTGCCGGCACCGCCACCCTCCGTGTTTGTGGTACCATCACTCTCTCCTCTGTTATGTAATTTAATGTTTTACCCTCTTCTTCCATCTAACACCACCGCCGCTCTTTGATTTCACTGACATTCGCTCTCCCACCGCATCCCTGTGGTTCTTAACAGTGCCACAACTGCCAGGCCCACCACCCACCAACCTTCAGAAACCCATCAACAGTCCACCACTACGTTAAGAGACGCCCTCCTCTACCACCTCTATCAGTGTTGCTGTCCTCCACTTCGATTCCACCAGGCACAGGTAATTCCCCACTCCAAACCGTCTTCTACCGGTCTCAATTTTCAATTCAAGTGAATTGACGGGGAGTTTAGCTAGATCTTAAACATCTCATATCTAGCAATACTATTTCCTGTTATCTTTTTGGTCTAACTGTGAGCATCATTTAAAGCATTCCATGAATAGATGATAATTCCTCATCCAACAGTATCATGGCATTTCCAACTAAATAGATCGTTCCTATTGCTTGTTGGATGGTAGGAAGTCAGCCAAACGAAAACGATAGCTAACCTATATCTTGCTTAATACTGTGTACAGCATGTACCTTCTGCTTTCTTTTAGAGAATTAAAAATTATTAGGTTTCATAACTAAGCCTACCCAACGTGCTTATTGTTGTTGTTATTGTTGTATAAAACATGTACTTTCTATTTAGGCAAACATTCAACAATCTAAGACTCATGTACATATTTGAAATAACAATTTAAACCACCGGAAACAGAGACCGGACACAAGACAATTGCCAGAATCAGAGTAAAATGGCAAACCGAGAGACAATCTATAACTTGTCAGAATGGACGAACTAGTCAGGCCCTTATTTATATGGCAATAGCCTCCTAGTTCTCCACGGCTAAGACGAGGACCTGCTTCCCATGATATCTCTCTTTGCTTAAAGCGTCCTTAAATAAAACCTCCATGGCTAAAAGACCAGGCTCATTGGATGTTGGAGGAAGAGAACAGAACCAACTTGATGTTGGTCAACCATCTTTGCCTGATGACTGATATATGACATCGATGTAGTTCTGGATTGTTGGCATGTCTAGGCCAGGAAACCTGTGAGGGCCGTCGGGGTGGAACTCAATCTTGATAAATGGCCATTTCATGACCTGTGCTGCACTGCATTCTTCAGGTCCATCTCCTATTACACAAAAGTGGACATTTGGCCTATCAAACCGTTCTTTGATCCACTTGAAGCACTGCAGCTTTCCCACCTCCCATGAACTGTAAACTGCAAAACAAGACGCCAGCATGATGTATTTGTTTAAATTAACCTTGTGGATTAGATAATAGATATATGGTCTATATATCTAATCCACAAGGTCTATATACCTAACCCTTCTCTAGACCCCATATGTGGTCTGATACAAGTATTAGCAATGACAGCTGCCATGTACAGCAATCTATAAGGCATGGAGAGCCGGTATCACTAATAAATTTTAGAATAGATGTGTATTATAGCCACATACTCCCAAAAGACCCATCACTAGCAAAGTGTTATGTAAAACAGAATGCTTGAAGAGATGTTCCAGAATGGGACATATACCATTCTCAGACGAGACCACATCATCCAGACGATAAAGCAAACATTTTGCAAGACTAGGAATCAGTGACCCAGATGTAACTATGCAATTGACGCTTGAAGAGCTGGCAGTAAGCGTCACAGCTGATTTACCTATTGCTTCTTCCAACAGCTTATGAGCTGCATAACATGCGAATAATTAGCTAAAGCATCTAACAGTAAAAGATAGACTGAACTAATTAGAAATTAGTTGAATGCAATGGTGTATTGGGAAAATTAAACAAAGAATTGATCGATGAACCAAAGGTTTAAGCAGGTACTTAAGGGATGGGTAATGAAAGGTGACAGAGTAATCTAATATTAACAGATAAACTTGTTCCTTTCAAAGCTCTCCCATGTTCTACAGCTTCTTGTTTCAGCATATAAAGTGTGGTGCGTATACTAGTTCACAAACTTCAGTGATTAGTGAGAAAAAAGGTTTTAAACTGTCTTTTGATTAGTGAGAAAAGAGGTTTTGGGCTAACACCTAAACAAGAGTACCAGCAGAGGTTATGTATATTAGGATCTTGAAGATCATTTTCTTGGTTGCAAGCTCTTAAAGCTTAGATCATAATCCATATTTAACTCCATCAACGAATTGAGTGTATCCAAATACTAAAAATATAACAACAAC
The DNA here is from genome assembly GCA_030760725.1 of Neostapfia colusana. NCBI lineage: Eukaryota > Viridiplantae > Streptophyta > Magnoliopsida > Poales > Poaceae > Neostapfia > Neostapfia colusana. The sequence continues at coordinate 27,482,512 of JASWHV010000007.1, forward strand.
AAAGCTTTTCAGTCCCATGCACGTTGGGGTAGGTTACAGATGAAATCCACACTCCCTGTCCATGGCTACTTCTTTGGTGATATCCCACTCTTTCAAGTCCCTCTTTTAAGTACGAAAATACAACAACAACAAAAACAACAAAGCCTTTGTCCCTAGCATGTTGGGGTAAGCTATATATGAAACCCAATATCTATTTTAAGTACGAAACATAATCAACAAAAAACGCAAAAAGAAATACCTGACAAAAGCCAGCCATCAGTATATTTATCAGTCAAGCTATACAGATCATTCCAGACTTTGACCATGTGTTGGTCCAGAAATTTTTCCAAACCCTGAAATCAAAAAAGCCTAGTTTAGTGATCAGAAATATCTCATTGATGGAAGTACCGGAAGTTAGGCTGCCCGTACTGGGCGTCTCTACCAGGGTCTGGCCGCCAAACATAGCGACGCAGGTGGTAGCGCGCGTCTGAAGGAATAAGTCTTGTACTCTTGGTCTGTGTGGCCTCTAGTTAGGACAACATTTCAGTCCTTAGCAGGACAGCATCTTAGTCCTTTGGTAGGACAGCATCTTAGACCAAGAGGACAGCATCTTAATCCTTTAGTACGACAGCATATTAGTCTTTGGTAGGACAGCATCTTAGTCCTTTGGTAGGACAGCATCTTAGACCAAGAGGACAACATCTTAGTCCTTTGGTAGGACAGCATCTTAGACTAGCATCTAGGAATATGCTTGGTTGCCTTAGTTATAAATATGTAACCCCAACCCCTAGGTTGGGCATGGCATTGTGTGTGGAATGAAACAAGAAAATTTTCCCAACTCTTAGTGTCATCCTCTCCATGAGAGTAGTACTTTAGATATTAACAAATGGTATCAGAGCCGTTCTATCCTGTAGCCTAGACATTTCCTGCTCATCTCCTTCCCACGCCTCTCTTCGTCTTCAGCCAGCAGCAATAACACCGGTTGTTTCAACTCATTCCTCCTCGTCTGCACAAACAAGCAACAGCTTGTCTGAGACAGCCACTTCCCCAGACAGCACTCCCCCACTAGCGCGCCATGTCCGAAGGACAGTCTCAGCACTCGGTCACTTCGAGCGCGCGGCATCGGCAGGAGGCCGAGGTCGCTGCGGCAGAAGAACGCGAGCGAGCAGCGGCAGAGGCTGCAACGAGGGCGGCGAGGCTGGCGGTGGCGGAACTGGCAGCGACGAAGGCGGAAGTAGAAGCAGCAGCGGCTGCGGATGCAGGCGTGCGGCTGCAACAGAGCTTGAGGCTCTGCGTAGCGGTAGCGACAGAGGCTCTGATTCTACCGACGGCGGCACCAACGAAGACCTCAGGCTGGCAAGGAAGGTAGCACGACCACAGACGCCACAGTGGGCAGACACGCACCCCTATGAGCGTGGCGGCTGCAGCCTAGACGGGCGCGGACGCGCTGGCGACGCTCCCGGCAGGGGTGGTTGGGTCGATGAAGATCGAGGCATTTACAGGCGGCGCGACTCCCCCTTCCCGAACAGGTACCATGGTCACCACGGGATCCAAGCCGTTGTCAGGGACGTTGGTCCCGACGGTGGGTGGCCTACCCTCACCAAGACAAACTACGTCGAGTGGGCCGCGGTGATGAGGATACGGCTCCAAGTGCGGCACATGTGGGAAGCAGTTCGGTACGGCGACGTCGACTACTACGAGGATCGACGGGCGATGGATGCTCTCATTGCTGCAGTACCGCCCGAGATGCAGTTCTCGCTTTCCAATAAGCGGACTGCCAAGGAGGCATGGGATGCCATCGCTGCGGCACGCATCGGCAGCGACCGCGCCCGCAAGACCACACTGCAGGCACTCCGCAAGGAGTGGGAGAACCTGACCTTCAAACCAGGTGAGGATGTTGATGACTTTGCTCTCCGTCTCAACACACTACAACAGAAGATGGAGCAGTTCGGCGACAACACCTATAACGAGGAGAAAGCCGTCGAGAAGCTCTTCCGTTGCATCCCCGAGAAGTACAAGCAGATCGCTCGCTCGATCGAGTCTCTGCTGGACCTCTCCACGATGTCGATCGAAGAGGCGATAGGGCGCCTCAAGGTCTTTGACAGCGATGAATCTCAGCCTCTCTCGGGGCCTATCACCATCGGCGGGAAGCTACATCTCACTCGGGAGCAGTGGGAGGCCTACCAAGATGACGGGAAGAAGGGGGAGCCCTCCTCCTCGAAAGGCGGTCGCAAGCGCGGCAAGCCAAGCAAGGGGCGCAGAGGTGCCTAAGCTGGGGCGCAAAGACGTGCCGAGGGGGGCACCCACGGAGGCACCCAAAGCGGCGTCGCCGGCAGCCGGAAGCCAGCACGAGACGACACCTGCCACAACTGTGGCAAGCTTGCTCATTGGGCTAGGGAGTGTCAGCAGCAACGACGTGGCCAGGCCCACGTCGCACAGGTGGAGGAGGAGGAGTCGGCTCTGCTTCTGGCACACGCAAGCATCAAGCCACCTCCAGTGGCATCGGCCGCAGCAGCTCTCCACATCGATGAGCCGAGAGCACACGCCTTTCTCGGTGACGGCTCCAGCAACGACAAGACTGACGGGTGGTGCCTTGACACCGACGCCACCCATCACATGACTGGTCGACGGGAGTTCTTCACTGAGTTCGACCCTAATGTTCGAGGCTCCGTCAAGTTTGGGGACGCCTTTGGTGTGGAGATCAAGGGCATCGGCTCCGTCATCCTCACCACCGAGTCTGGTGAGCACAAGCTGCTCGTCGGAGTCTACTACATCCCCGCGTTGAGGAACTCTATCATCAGCCTGAGCCAGCTGGATGAGAACGGTCCGCGCGTGGAGATCAAGGACGGAGTCATGAGGATTTGGGATCGCCATCGTCACCTTCTTGCCAAGGTAACCAGAGGCACCAATCGACTCTACGTCCTTAACGTGCAGGTAGCACAACCTCTCTGCCTTGCTGCTCGCCGAGATGACGAGGCATGGCAGTGGCATGAGCGCTTTGGGCACCTTCACTTCAAGGCCCTGAAGCGGCTCAGTGCCAAGGAGATGGTACGGGGCCTGCCGTGCCTTGACCATGTGGAGCAGTTCTGCGATGTCTGCGTAGTGACAAAGCAAAGGCGGCTCCCCTTTCCCCAGCATTCGAGCTTCCGAGCCAAGGAGCGGCTCGACCTCGTGCACGAGGACTTGTGTGGCCCGGTGACACCGGCTACACCGGGAGGACGACGTTACTTCCTGCTACTTGTCGATGACCTCTCCCGCTATATGTGGGTGATGGTCCTCGACAGCAAGGGAGAGGTTGCGAACGCCATCAGGCGCGCGCAGGCCATTGCGGAGGCGGAGTGCGGCCGCAAGTTGCGCGTGCTGCGCACCGACAACGGTGGCGAATTCACGGCGGCTGAATTCGCGTCGTACTGCGCGGATGAGGGTGTTCAGCGCCACTACTCCGTGTCGTACAGCCTGTAGCAGAACGTCGTTGTCGAGCGACGCAACCAGACGGTTGTGGCGATGGCTCGGGCCCTCCTCAAGCAGAGGGGAATGCCGGCTATCTTCTGGGGAGAGGCGGTGGTGACGGCGGTCTACATCCTCAACCGCTCGCCCACCAAGGCTCTCAACGGCAGGACGATGTACGAGGCTTGGCATGGGCGCAAGCCGACAGTCTCTCACCTACGGGTCTTCGGCTGCCTAGCATTCGCCAAGGAGCTTGGCCACATCAGCAAGCTTGACGACAGGAGCACTCCAGGGGTGTTCACCGGCTACGCGGAGGGCTCGAAGGCCTACCGCATTCTCGACCCAGGAACACAGCGCGTGCGCACGGCACGTGATGTAGTGTTCAATGAAGGGCGAGGATGGGCATGGAACAAGGCAGTAGACGACGGCTCGACTCCGACATACGACAACTTCATCGTCGAGTACGTCCACTTCAAGGGAACTGGGGGAGTAGGCAGCTCTTCTCCACCAACTTCAGCGCCACGCTCCCCAGTCACGACCTCGACTGCGACAACCTCTCCACCACCACAGCCGGCGACCCCACGCACTCCAGCACCGACTGCCATCCCTCTAGGTACGTCCACTCCGACACCAGCTTGTGTCGAGCACAAACCGGTGCAGTTTGTTACTCCGCTCTCCCACGACGAGGAGCGCATCGACGCGTACCACGATGGCGAGCCGTTGCGGTATCGTACGATGGAGGATCTTATCGGTGACCAGTCGGTGCCGGGACTGGTCCCTCGGGATCTGGAGGCGCAGTTGCATCTTGCGCGTGACAACGGCGAGCCTCAGTCTTTCGCGTAGGCTGAGAGACACGCGGCATGGCGTGCCGCGATGCAGTCGGAGATGGACGCGGTTGAGAACAACCGCACCTGGGAGCTTGCTGACCTCCCTCATGGTCACCGCGTGATCACCCTTAAGTGGGTGTTCAAGCTGAAGAGGGATGAAGCCGGCGCCATCGTCAAGCACAAGGCTCGCTTGGTGGCACGCGGTTTTGTGCAACAGGAGGGGATCGACTTCGACGATGCCTTCGCGCCCGTGGCGCGGATGGAATTTGTGTGACTCCTTGCGCTGGCTGCTCAGGGAGGCTGGCGGGTTCAGCACATGGATGTCAAGTCGGCGTTTCTTAACGGCGATTTAAAGGAGGTCTATGCGCACCGGCCGCCGGGATTTATGATTCCTGGCAAGGAGGGCAAGGTGTTGCACCTGCGCAAGACCCTCTATGACCTGCGGCAGACACCAAGGGCGTGGAATGCCAAGTTGGACTCCACGCTCAAGGGGATGGGCTTCGAGCAAAGCCCGCACGAGGCGGCCATCTACCAGCGGGGCAATGGAGGAAATGCCCTTCTGGTGGGTGTCTACGTCGACGACTTGGTGATCACCGGCACCAAGGATGCGGAGGTGGCAGCATTCAAGGAAGCGATGAAAGTCACTTTCCACATGAGTGACTTGGGATCTCTCTCCTTCTACCTGGGGATCGAGATGCACCAGGCCGACTCCAGGATCATGCTTCGACAGACTGCCTACGCCAAGCGCATTGTTGAGATGGCTGGGCTCGCAGACTGCAACCCAGCTCTCACTCCCATGGAGGAGAGACTAAAGTTGAGCCGCAACAGCACGACGGAGGAGGTGGACGCCACGCAGTATCGGCGTCTTGTGGGGAGCCTTCGCTACCTCGCCCACACACGGCCGGACTTGGCATTCTCTGTCGGCTACGTCAGTCGGCTCATGCAGCGACCGACGACGGAGCACCAGCAGGCTGTGAAGAGGATTATCCGCTATGTTGCGGGCACTCTCGACCACGGCCTCTACTACCCGAGGTGCTCTGGGGAGGCACACCTTGTCGGGTACAGCGACAGCAACCACGCCGGCGACATCGACACTAGCAAGAGCACGAGCGGGATTCTCTTCTTCCTCGGCAAGTGCCTCATTAGGTGGCAGTCGGTCAAGCAGCAGGTGGTGGCCCTGTCCAGCTGCGAGGCCGAGTACATAGCGGCCTCTACTGCTTCAACTCAGGCGCTCTGGCTAGTTCGACTGCTTGGTGATCTCCTCGGCAAAGACACCGGAGCGGTGGAACTCGGGGTGGACAACAAGTCCGCTCTAGCTCTAGCAAAGAACCTTGTCTTTCATGAACGGGGCAAGCACATCCGGGTGAGGTACCACTTCCTCCGAGGCTGCTTGGAGAAGGGAGCATCAAGGCGTGCTACATCAACACCAAGGACCAGCTTGCAGACCTGCTCACCAAGCCCCTTGGGGGGATCACGTTCCTTGAGCTTTGCTCCAGGATCGGGATGGTCCAACTCTCACACAAGACAACGTCCAAGACTTAGGGGGAGAATGAAGGAATAAGTCTTGTACTCTTGGTCTGTGGCCCCTAGTGAGGACAACATTTCAGTCCTTAGCAGGACAGCATCTTAGTCCTTTGGTAGGACAGCATCTTAGACCAAGAGGACAGCATCTTAGTCCTTTAGTAGGACAACATATTAGTCCTTTGGTAGGACAGCATCTTAGTCCTTTGGTAGGACAGCATCTTAGTCCTTTGGTAGGACATCTTAAACTAGCATCTAGGTATATGCTTGGCTGCCTTAGCTATAAATATGTAACCCCAACCCCTAAGTTGGGCATAGCATTGTGTGTGGAATGAAACAAGAAAAATTTTCCAACTCTTAGTGTCATCCTCTCCATGAGAGTAGTACTTCAGATACTAACAGCGTCCGCACCGGCGCCCGCCAGGGCCACTGTAAATTCCAGGTCCCTATAGGGGACCTGGAAATTACACGCTGTCTTGTAGCGCCTCTATCGCCCGGACTGAGGAAGAAGAGAGAAAGAAAGGAGGAAGAAAGAAAAGAAGAAAGGAAGAAAATAAGAGGAAAAAAAAGAAGAGGGAAAAGTGAGAAAATAAAAAAAATAGAAGAGAGGAAAAAGAGAGAAAAGAAAGGGAAAAGGAAAAAATATGAATAAGAGAGGGGGAAAAGAAAGCAAAAGGTAAATTTAGTGTTTTTTATAAATTGTAAATATAATATTAACATAAAAAAAGTTATATGAATTAATATAAATATGATATAGTTGTATTATCTAAAATAAAATAGGTGATAGTTGATATAAAGGTCTGATTTAGAGTTAAAGAGTGAAGAGAATTGAATTGTAAATGTAGGAATCTTGTAAAGTTGATTGTAAAAGGCTAAGAATATTCCTTTAGAGATCCAATATAGAGGTCCACGAGTGCGAATAGCCTTAATGGTGCCAATAAACAAACGGTATAATAAGAACAATACAACGACACTTAAAGGTGATTATCTAGTAATGTTGCTCTGCAAACATTTCAATACAGAAATTTCAGAATAAAAAAAAAAGCATACCTAGTGCTGAAAGCTCCCACACGTTGTGGGGTCTGAGGAAGGGAATTTCTAGTCAGCCTTCCCCTTGCTTATTTTGCAAGGAGACTGATTCGAACCCAGGACCTCCAGGACACAAGTGGAGAGACTCTACCACTGCGCTAGGCCTGCCCTTCACAGAAATTTCAGAATCAAATTACATAAAAAGAAAGGGCAGCCTGATGCATGTAGCTCCCGCTTGCGCAGGGTCCGGGGAAGGGTTCGATCCACTTGGGTCTTTTGTACGCAGTCTTTCACTATATTTCTGTAAAAGGTTGTTTCCATGACTTGGACATTTGCTAAGATCAACACCTTTTAACAGAGGATTATTCCATGACACAAGATGTCCAAGTGAATACTGCAGAAGGGAGCCTTCATTTGTTCCGGAGCCCAGATATTAACTTCAAGTACCTAATACTATAATCCACCAAATGACCACCCTATTTTTGACATATCACCCAGTTGTTTTCTCGATATAAGACTACACTTACAACTATTTATCACAGTGTGGCAATTAATTTAAGAATATACATACATACAGGCTTGTTAATCAACGCCTGGACGCCTAGGCGCCCGGCAGGGCCTGGACGCTCAGGCGCCCGCCTAGGCGCCCAGCCAGGCGGTGGGCGGCGCCGGCGGGGCGAGCGGCGGTGGAGGCGGCGGCGGCAGAGGCGGAGATGGAGTGAGGAGGCGAGGGTGGAGGCGTCAGGCGGGCTGAGGAGGCGGGCTGAGGGGTGAGGAAGCGGCCCAGTTAGTGTGAGCCGTCGGATCTCATCCGACGGTCCACATTTTAGATGAACACATATAAATACTACCCCTACCGTAACCATACCCATTTTTCCTCACCCCCTCTCTCTGTCCTTTGCAAAAGCGGCGGCGGCAGCTCCACCGACGGCAAGGCGGCGGCCATGGTGCGACGGGAGGGCCTGCCGGCGGCCATGGTGGCGACGAGAGGGCCCGCCGGCGGCCACGGCGCAGCGGCAGGAGGTCTCGGCCTGTTCAGCGGCGACGGCGGCGCCGGAAACAGCGGTGGCAGCGACGGAAACTGCGGCAGCCAGGCGAGGCAGCCGGCCATTGCGTCCGGGCCGGAGCGCCTGGATGCCTAGTCGCCGACTAGGCATCGCCTAGGTGACGACTTGAAAACGCTGCATACATATGCATAAAACAACTGCCCAGAAAAGATGCCTACCACACATGTTCTCATTTAGTTACACAGACTGTAAATTAACTGAACGAGACTTCAGTAGTTTGATATAAGAGTGATTCAGGCACTGCTGTTCTGACGGGAATTCAATATCAGAGGAGGACTGCTCCTGCCTAGCAGGCGCATGCAGGGAAGGCCAAACGGGCCCAGGACATTTCCTATTATTTGAGAGCTATTATTAGAAACTTGGCCCAGGACATTTCCTATTATTTGAGAGCTATATAATTGTAAAGACAATGGAATAAGGGGTAAGCAGAAACAGATTGTTCCGGCTTCCTGCAGGGAGCCGGGAATTTCCAAACCCTAGCCGCCGCCCCTGTGTTCTCTCACCTCGCCATCGCTGGCGTCTCGCCGCCGGTCGACTCTCAACCCGTGCCCACCGATCCTCCACACGTACAACCTCCGATCGGTGAGGGGCAGAGAGCAGCAGCATACCAACTGCAACTACCATATTTAGAAGCTTATTGAATCTTCTTCTTTTTTTACAAAGCCTTTATCTCAAGCAGGCTTGTTAATCAATGCCTGGACGCCTAGGCGCCCGCCTAGGCGCCCGACCAGGCAGTGGGCGGCGCCGGCGGGGCGAGCAGCGGCGGCGGCAGGGGAGGCGGCGGAGGCAGCGGCGGCAGAGGCGGAGATGGAGTGAGGAGGCGAGGGTGGAGGCGCCAGGCGGGCTGAGGAGGCGGGCTGAGGGGTGAGGAAGCGGCCCAGTTAGTGTGAGCCGTCAGATCTCATCCGACGGTCCACATTTTAGATGAACACATATAAATACTACCCCTACCCTAACCCTACCCCATTTTCCCTCACCCCCTCTCTCTCTCTCCTTTGCAAAAGCGGCGGCGGCAGCTCCACCGACGGCAAGGCGGCGGCCGTGGTGGCGACGGGAGGGCCCGCCGGCGGCCACGGCACAGCAGCGGGAGGTCTCGGCCTGTTCAGCGGCGGCGGCGGCGACGGAAACTGCGGCGGTCGGCCATGCCCGGACGCCTAGTCGCCGACTAGGCGTCGCCTAGGCGACGACTTGAAAACGCTGATCTCAAGCATGTTGAGGTAGGCTAGAAATAAAACCTAAACTGGGTTTCATATCCATAGTAATGGCTGGTTTTGATGTTGGCTTGCCAAGCCTATCACAACCCTCCTCCTTTACCCGGGCTTGGGACCGACTATACCTAGAAAGACATAGGTGAAGTTTATTGAATACAAAGTAAAAATCCTAGTTGTCACACGCATTCCATAGCACAGAGAAAATTCAAAATGCAATAATATGGATAGCATAAATGGAAAAAATACAAAGCTGAGTCATCATACTAAGAAAAACCTTTAATGGAAATAGCGCAAAATAAGGCAAATCTTGTACCACCTTTGCATATTTCTCTCCAGCAGCACGGTGCCTGTAAGCAAGCTTCCTTTTGTTCACATCATCATAAGGTGAACTAAAACAGTCTGCCTCAAAATCATATGAAGTCAAGTCTTTCCCATCATCATATTCACTCAAAGCATTGAGAAACGGTTCATTGTAATTCTCAATCTGCATTAGTGTGAAAACAACCAGGTTGGTCGGGAGAGATGATCGTAACTCATATATACAGTGTGTTCACAAACATGATGACCCATTATACTAAAGCGCTTATGAATTTAGGTGCTGATGGAGATGGACCTGCTCATAAAAGAAGTGTTCATCGCAGACCTCAAGAATTAGGTTCTCCCACCGCTTCCCTATTTCAGTACTTTTAGCACGGTCCTTCAGGCCATCAAAAGCACGAGCATATGAACCATCCAGCAGTGACTTGAGTAAAATAAGTGTTTCATCCATGTCCCATATGTACACAACTTTAATCTGATCCGTCACAGCATTGGTTGAAGCTTGGCCCGTAACCAAGGTAGGGATAGCCTCATCCATGTCGCTTCTATTCAAACATTGGACAATGTCACACTAAAATCCATAATTGAAGGCAGCTATCTAAAATCAGGTGATTTCAATTTGGTATACCATGAAGAGGTCAGTGTGAGGCTACATAGTTACTATTCATGAATTATTGGCAAAACAGAATATGGGGCAGCATATCTGGTCCTTAAAAAGCAACAGAAAACCATATGTGAACCGACTAAAATAAAGGAGCCTTTATTTTCTGTCTATCACGAGGATAATTTGCTTTATTCCACCTCTATCACAAGGGTAATTTGTTTAGGACTTACCACAAAGTCGGCCTAATACAACAACACGATAAAGCAGATTCATTGTTCACCAACAAATACTAACTGATCCATTCTGGATGAACATAGGTCGTGTACACAAAAGACACCACGACATACTGAATTTGGATCCAAAGTAAACGTAGCACACTGAAGTTAGTTTCCTAGAACAATTTTTTGCCAGCTTCACGTGAAAAAAAAGAGGAAAAAGAAAATTTGGAGTGAACTGAAAGATAAACAAAAATAATACATCATACTTTCAATTAGTTAAACAAACATTATACAGGGGAGATGGACACCAAGTAGCAGATGCCCTAAGCACACAAGGTTAGACGGGATCACAGGACCCGGTAACAGCAATCAGCTTTGGCATGGGCGTCCCGTTCCGATTTTGAAAATTTTGGATCGTGCAGCTCACACAGCAGGTAAGGGATCCAGCATCTATCAGACCAGATTACATCCAATCCAAGCGATATAGGGTTCCTTACCTATGAAAGGAAACACCAAAATCTGAGGTGGATCAGAAATCCAATCCCACCAAACCCAATCGACGCGCAGGCTGAGCGAGGGCTAGCAGCTGCCTGCCTTACCGGTGGAGCCACCGGAACCCGGCGGCTGCACCTGTTCTTCCCCCACGGTGGAATCGAGTGGGAACGGCCGAATCTAGTGAGGGCTGGGCTGCTTATCGAGCTTCCGACGTGTGCAGCAGCATGCCGTTCACGCGAGCCGCGCTGGAGCCAGCATGACTGCCTGCCTGAGGTGCGGCCGGACTTGCAGAACTGGGCTCATTAACGAGCTTTCTGCCAGGCCCTGCGCGAGGATGACTTGGGCCTCTGCCTTGCTTCGTCACGGGACGATGGGGTACGTGTTCGGCTATCTTCGCTGGGAACCACGGGCCGCCATCACCAGGAAGGAAAAGATCATATCCTGGATGTATGAAAGCATTTTCTGATGTTCACAACCCTTGTTGAAGGTAAACATCGTTTTCTATTAGGTGATCATATTTGTTCTTCTACTTTTCTAATTAATAGTGTGAAAAATAAAAAAACTGCATCATGAACTGCTTAATCCATATTTGCCGGCAAATTAATAATTCGAGAAAAATACAATCTTCAGTGCTATGTATGCAATTGTCCCAACCAAATACAATTGAAGAGGGAATTGGATCAGTGAAAATAACTATTAAGCTAAACAATTTAATAGCATTTTCTTCAATTACCTACAGCCATGGTGCCAACAGACTACAACAACAACAAAACCTTCATCCCAATCACGTTGGGGTAGGCCTATGTTGTAATGACATAGCCGATCCCGAGTCTTGTTAAAGAAGAGAGGTTGTGATAGGTTTGACGAGCCAACAAATATACTTAGTCATTTCAGGGAAATAAAACCTAATAAATGGTGTCAACTAACTACATTATTCTAAAATATGTCGATAGCTCTTAGCTTTAGTCGTGGGAGAATCTTGGTATTTTACTGTTGCAGATAGATGCTAAATGAAGGAATGGAAAAGCTGCATCTGAAGGTGGACATTGTTAATTTACTTAAGAGACATTTTGATTATGAAGAATTTATAATTGAATGTGATCTAAAAAAATCATAACTGCACAATTTGATCGCGTTAGTTTTGTGGTTAACTATATATTAGGGTACAATATAATTTATTAGGTAAAAATGATAATGAACACACAAAGTGACATATGGACCGTTGTCGGAGTATGAGCTGCGACACTCCTCCCGACATGCTACGGAAGCAGCCCGCGGAGGTTCTTTGATTGGAGAAGGCTTGGTGCCCTCAAGCGATCAGACTCGAGAGGGCGGGTGAACACCGGGATTTACGTGGTTTGGGCCGCCGGAGCGTAATACCCTACGTCCACGGGAGTGTTTGTTGCATTGCTTGCGCGTATGAGTGTGTGAAAGTGTAGGGTTGTGAACCCTTTGTCTGGTGGACACCCCGGTCCTTTTATAATCCAAGGCGGGGGTGGTTACAATGTGGCTTAGAGCTCAGCGGGGAGGCTCGGACCAGAGCCCAGAGCACGTGCGACACCGGAGCCCTCCTCAGCGGGGGGGGGGGGGGGGGGGGGAGGGGGGGGAGGTTCAGAGCTCACCGACACGTGGCAGCTCCGGACCTCACCTCAGCGAGGAGGCTCGGACCGGAGCCCAGGGCACGTGTCGACACCGGAGCCCTCCTCAACGGGGAGGAGGTTCAGAGCCCATCGATACGTGGCAGCTCCGGACCTCACCTCAGCGGGGAGGCTCGGACCGGAGCCCAGGCCACGTGCCGACACCGAAGCCCTCCTCGGCGGGGAGGAGGTTTAGAGCCCACCGACACGTGGCAGCTCTAGACCTCATCTCAGCGGGAAGGCTCGGACCGAAGCCCAAGGCACGTGTCGACACCGGAGCCCTCCTCTGCGGAGAGGAGGTTCAGAGTCCACCGACACGTGGCAGCTCCGGACTTCACCTCAGCAGGGAGGCTCGAACCGGAGTCCATGGCAAGGTTGGGCTCTAGAGCCCCAGCGCACGTGGTAGTCACAAGGTTGGCCTCGGGGCAAAGGACACGTGGCTTTGCTAGCGCCCGCCTCACTATGTAGGCAGGGCCTTGGCTGTCTTTTACCCTCCACGCAGGGTACCCGGTCCGTAGAGTACCGACAACCGTGCTGAGTAAATATTACCATGATTGGATTAAGTTGTGAGAAATTCAAATGAGTGAAAGAGTAATGGGTTGTAGAGTAGGACAGGTTAAAATTTCAATTATCGAAAGTTTGATTAATACAACAGAAAACAAAATAAAATTTAGTTAACCATAATTATAAAAATGAAAATTAACTTAAGCAAAAAAATTTAATTAACCACACATTTTAGTTAGGTTCCATTCAGTTTTAAAAGTGTCCACCCCTAATCCGAAGGACGAACAGTGGAAAAGCAAGTGCTTCAGGTATAATTTTCAGGTATAATTTTTCGGACACCTTGTTCTTTTTTTAGGTGATGGGTCATCTGAGGTAGGGGTGGGTATGTTTAACCGTTAAACGTAAAACCGACCGAACCGCACCAAACCAAAATATACGATTAACCGAAAGTTTTGGTTAAAAGTGCGATTATCATTTTTGTACTATCGGTTTCCGGGCGTGAGCCAAACCTAGGGCTTGGATCAAAATATAGCTTTAAAAGATTTTTTAAGTGCCCGTGTTTATTTAGGGTTGTATTTCAGTTAATTAAAATTTATGTGGTTATCCCGTCTTATTAACTGAATGACCAATTTAACCAAAATTTTAACCCACACTATCCTATAAACCAAAAATATAAAACTCAATAGTACTAATCTTTATCTTCACTAAAATTTTCCTCATAGAACAACATAATCTTAATATTCTCCACCCATCACCGACACATATATGTAATTTTGGTATATTTATTACTTATTTTTATTTGTTTATTATCATTTTTGCCCAATAAATTATGTTACACATTAAAATGCGGTTCATCTCAAAATCGAACTGAATTAATCGCAACCGAATTTTGTGGTTAACCGAAGTAACCGCATTGATCGAATGCCCCTTCCTAATCAGAGTTGTTCCTTGCCAATTCCATGCACTTTCAAGTCAGCCATATATACATCTTTCAACTTACAACTTGGAATCAAAAACATTTTAGTTTAAATACAAAAATATTTCTGAAATAAAATAGAATAATCTTAAAAGTCATTTGACTAGTTTTCTGATTTCAGTTTTAATAGAGAGAGAAGAGAATTAAAATAACCTATTTACTTTTGAATGAATTATATTGTTTTTAATATAGCATATAACTAAGTTTGTCATTATAAAGTATATATCAACATCCACATTCACAAATAAGTTACTGTTGCGCAACAACTAGACAAGTTAAGCATAAAGATAGACAAATCATTGTAAATAATTATAAAATTAGAAAGATACAATGCTTCATGTTTGTAGGGAAAAAATGTAACCACTAAAATGTTTCAATTTTTTACCTAAAATCTAAATGTTTCTTCGCAAACACAATTATTGTATAACCTAGTTTCTTGTTTGGAATGGCATAATTTCATCCTAAAAGTGCTAACATCCCAGTCTCAGTTCATACTAACTCTTTTTTTAAGCAACATGCTGACGTTCCTGAGCTTACTGGCCACTAGCTCAAAATGGTCCACTTGTACCCCGCTCTACTTCAGCAGACGCCTTCTTCATAAACTAACATCTATGTTGGTGACCATGAGGTCCTCGGGCACCTTGTGGTGGCCAGCTAGACCTTTTGTGGTCATGGCTAAATCTTTTATTGTGGTGTCTAGATTTGTCTCAGATTAGGACAAGGTTTTTCATCGTTCTGCTTCAGGGTTCATTAACATTTTTAAGAGCAGCCGGTGTATGTACCTTTTAGGAAAATAAAACTCTGCTGCGATGTGATAGTTGCATTGAACTTGTAACAATCTTTCAGCCCGTATTGGCGTATCGCAGATTCATCCCCTCCTGAATAATCAAGGCCCAGGTCGCGACAGACATACATTACTGGTAAATCCTAGGGTTGACGGAGAGTAAAATTTTGGTCAAATCCAGGCCAGCACGATCAAAGCACGAAGGCGTCACGGCGAGCAGACATGCAGACAACTGATCTCCGTGCGCACTACCATGCTTCCATCATCTTTTTTTCTTCATCCAGAGCATCGGCTTCTTGTGCACGGATGGAAAACCGAAATGCAAAACTGCAAATCAGTTTCCAAACCTCTAAAAAAAGAAACAGGAAACAAAAGCAGTCTTTTTCTATTGAGGCGAGATCTTCACGATCGATCAGATAATTGTAGTATGATTTATCGGTCAACATATCTTAGATTCTGTGAAAGTCATCCTCACATCAACCGGATCAGATCTTGTACTCCACATTCAATCACAAACCCATGGGAAGAAGAGAACTCCAAGTGAAAAAGGCGAACACATGGGAAGAGCAAAAATCTCTGGAACAGAAAGGCTCAGAAGGATCCATTGGTTTCTCTCAATCAGCAGGGCGTAACCCCGTCCTCAGAAAATCCCTTATCAGTGACGCATCACGGCCTCCTACCACAGACCCATCCAGGAAAAAAAACAAGGGGAAACAAGATAGGAATCGAGAAATCAAAGACGGAAGCACGCCGTGTCGCAAATCCAAGCAGCGCGGCGAAGCGAGTGCCGGAGTGCGAGGCGGCAGAGGAAGGCGAGACGGGTGGTGCCGTGGCTGCGTGCGTATATATAGGGACGGGCTAGGGTTTTCCAGATGACGATGACTCCGCCATGGGCTTGGTTTCCAGGCCGGACTTTGAAGTTACTGATGGGCTTACCCCGTTCTGTCCAGCCCAGTTCCTTTTTTCGAATGAAAAAAAAGGTATATTTTTGGTAATAAACTGCGAGCGCCCTCGTTTCTGTATTGAGAATTCGGCCCTTGGTTTGTCGGGAGCGTCAAAAGCAAGCGCGTGGAAAAACAAATTAAGAAAAAATAAATCTAGCGAGGAGCCTGCATATTCGAAGCGTCTACTGAGCATCGCCTGCAAATATGAATCCGAAGCGTATTCTAAGCGACGTACAATTCAGAATGCCGTTGGGCGACTCAGAAACTACTCATTACATCAAATATTTCAAAACTCACCTCCATTCATTTCGAAATATTTAACGTAAACTAGTTAACCTCAAATATTTCAAAAGAGCATTAGGGAATGAGCAAAAGGCAGAGCTGAAAGTTGGTGAATCATCACTCGCTTTTCCGTTCCACTGCAAAACACAAAAAAACCGAACATAGATGCAAAGCAATCTGAATATGATAAGAACGGCCTCTTTCTTTTATTGCAGCGTCAGTATCTACATCAGATTTTTAGTTACAATTACAATGCTGAGGATCCATAACAACAGTCGCGTCTAAGAAAAAAAATGACAGACAACGATTAGAATCGTTTACAGTACAAGGCGCCTAAACAATCAGTTACACGACAATTAGCTCGGTAGCCCACCGAAAGAATGGATTTTAGCAACAATGTAACAACAGATACATGAACCAGAATATATCAAAATCATTCGATCATTTTCCCCATATAAATATATACAGGTATTGGAAAATGGGTTAGGAATTAGCGTATCTATATGACCCAAGATTAGAGTCAAACATTGGTAACTCACGTCCTCATTGGACTTCTACAAGGCTGTTCGTTGGACAGTGCTGAGTGCTGTCGCGCCTTCAAAACTGAATGCAAGAAGAGATCTCTTGTTACCAGTCAAAAACCATATGTAACGCAACCCTTGGAGTCAAGAACAAGTATAATAAGCAAATGGACAGTATTCCTACCTGTCACTACAGAGATTCGACAAACTTACGACGGCTGAGGCCGTCGTAATTAAGTCATAAACCGTCGTAAGTTAACTACTTACGACGGTATTTCTTTACTTACGACGGTGTACAATCGAGATAATTACCCAATCGTAAATAATGAAACTTACGACGGCTACCGTCGTAAATAACATAACTTACGACGGCGTCGCGCATCTGTCGTAAGTAACGGCACAGGCCACGTGGTGGCCCAAGGCACGTTACTTACGACGGTTCTGGTGACCGTCGTAAGTAACAGAGGCTAACTTACGACGGCTTCTGGGCAGTAGCCGTCGTAAGTTATATTTGTAATTTTTTTTAAAAAACAGAAACGCACTAACCTCGCACGATAGCCAGCTCACAGAACAAATAGTTATGAGTAAACAGTTATAAAATTGTTCATATGCATCACACACAACACAAATTACAAACGGGCTACACACTATCCTCTCGACTACCTTCGGAGCCGAAGATATCATCTCCACGCGTCTCTCTTGAAACCGGTAGCCGTGGCGATAGGGTAGAGGCCTCCGTCGCCGAACTCTACAAAACACATGAGTAGTTATGAAGGTTTGGATTCAGATATCAATGCCTTTCTCTTTTTTCTCACTCTCTTCCTCTCTCTGTACTATTTATCCACTCTTTATGTTATTCTCACTCACACCCTCTCTCGCACTCTCTCTCTCTCCCTCTATTGCAACACTCGATCTCTCCATCTCACTCTCTCTCGCACTCCCTCTCTCCTTTCTGTACCACTCTACATCTCCCTCTCTCTTTATGTTAGATGAAAAATACAATATTAAAGAGTTTATTACCTGTACCGGAGGCACGTGGGCTGCGGGCTCCTGTGACGGGGTCACCTGCGGCGGCTGCCACGTACATGATTTGTTGGCCGTTCTGTCGAGCTAAGGCCTATAATTGAAAAATATTAGAACATATGTATTTCTGAAATGTTATGAAAGTAAACTACTGTAATTAAAATTACTTACCTCCACCGTTGCCTGCATCTGGGCCATGTAGTTAGCTTGGTACTCCTGGATGGCTCTCGTCCTGCCGAGCTCCTCCTAGGTCCGCGTCAGCCTCTCCTGCATGGCACATAACTCCATGTCCCTCTGCGAGAGACGGCCACTCGACGGACCAACCGATGAAGCCAGCGTCGATGAAGTGCCTCTCGCAGGTCACGCCAACCTCGAGTCAACAACTCCATCGAAAATGACAAACCTACAAAAGAAAGAAAAATAATAAGTAAAAGAAGGAATATTGGAAAACCTAAATCAAAGAAACCAACTCACCGGCCATGGGCCTTCCCGCCGCCGCTTGCATACACGGCTTGAGGGTCGATTGACGCGTTTTAATCGTACCCTTCACCGTGTATTTTGATGACTTCCTGCCCGTACTTTTCCTAAAAACATAGAAATGGTGTTAGTGTGTCAATAATAATATTAGTTATAATTAAATTAAATAATTCTGTAAACTTACCAATCGATCGGTCGCGACCTGACTGCACTGCCCCGGCTGCGACGGGTCACTTCCCCTGTGACCTCTCTTTCAAACCTCGATTGCGCTAGGCTCCTGGCCGATCTCTCGCTCCTGTAGATGCGTGTTAGTAGGGTAAATATGTTATGAACACATAAACGAACTTATAATACACTTACCATACGTTTAGCCAAACGCAAATAACCATCAGCGCCATAGTTGTGCTTCCCGTCGGACCCTCTGCATCCTCGAGCCCTCATGGACTTAGCTTTGAAGTCATCGCTAGCCCAATACCGACAGAGAACTCGGTATGCGTCGGATTGACCCTCTAACCAGGAAATACTAACCTGCACATATTTAGTATATCATTAACTATTAACATAAGTAACTATTGAGTTTTTTTAACAATTAGAACTTACCTCTGCGTATTGATCCTCTGTCAAGTACGTGTTGGAGTCCCTTCTAAAGGGACCCCGTTCCTGCTGCTGCTGATGTCGTTTCTGGTAGTCGTTAACGGCCTGTATGCGAGCGTACGACAACGCATGCGTCACGAGCTTCCGAGCGTTTGTGTGGAACATGAGTGTGGCGTGCTCCATCATGCTCTCACTCGTTTCCTCTAACTGGTACCTCAGCGTTAAGGAAACAAACATTTAATCAATATGCATTAACAATTTAAATGAGTTGAAGAATGTAAACATTTAAACTTACCATAAAATCGTTCCATACGGCCCCTGAAGAGTGTCGTGCACCTCGTGCGAGACACGAGCGTAGTCGTCCCACGATAAAGCAGGGACACCATCGATGACCCGGGATAGTGCAAACACACTAAAGCTCCGATGACACCGTTAATCTGCCTGTGGTATCCCTGGCCCGTGAACGAACAGTCGTACCAAGATCTGCAAAATTTGTTATCTCAGTAAGTATCTGTAGACATCATGAAATATGTACCAAGTATATGATTTTTTACCTGTCTCCAACTGGACGAATAGTGACCCGCTCACGAGGAACAAGAGGAGGAGCCGCAAAGTGGGCCCTCCTCGTCCGTCGTCTCTGCGCGGGCACCACGTCCGGTGACCCGGAAGGATAGTCAGCACTAGAGCCCGAAGGCTCCACGCTCGCCGGCTCCGAAGGTAGGGTAGCCGACTCCGAGGGCTGGCTAGCCTGTGGCGGCGGCCTAACCTCTAACTCTGAATCTGACGACTGTGAGTCAGACTGCAAAATTAAAGGATTGATAAGAATAAATTATTTATAAGTGCAATTTAAGATAACGTGATTGACAACTGAAATTTACCTCTGTGCGCTGTAAGGCTAGAGGTCAGCCCGCAAAGTCTGGTAGGTGCCTCATCACCTGAGAGCGTCTGTTCGCACCTGACGAGCTACGTGAGAAGAGGTCCCGTGACCGACTGAGGAACCCTCGTGTCCCCTTCTTCCCGCTCCCCTTTGATGACGACATCCTGTTGCAAGGAATAATTGATAAATATTGCTGCTCCCCTTTGATGACGACAAAATTCATGTTAAGTTAGTGAAGAAAACGTTTAAATCATCAATTTCAAAATTCATCAATGTCATGATCATGTACCCTACTCCTTAAACCAGACCATCGATCTTCTTTCGTGAGCGTCTGAACTGGATTTCATTTCCGTTTACGCATATCAGAAGTCTCGACATCTTGAGCATCTCCAACTAAGTCATCGAGTCCTACACCAGGCTTGATGATAAACGAGTATGACAACTCTTATTCTTGGTAAACCTCGTCAACCTTATCAGTATCATGGTAACCATTATCTCCTGGAGTGTATAACCGCTCACGAGGATTAATCTTATGTACAACCCACCAAGCTTTGAGTTTTTTGCATGGATAAGATAGATACTACACTTGCCCCACTTGGTGTGCAACAACAAATGAATCGTATCCTCGTAGCTGTTCGTTGTGTTTGACTTCCACCATGCCAAATTGGTTTAGTTGAGTTCCATGATTGATATCAAACCAATCACAGTGAAAAAATACTACTCAAAGATCTTTATTCCTGGCAAAAGCAAATTCAAGGATTTTATTAATAATTCCATAATAATTAGTTTCACGTCCTTGAGAGTCCCCTCGTCACAACTCCGGTATTAGATGTTGCCGCGAGAGGACGAAGAGATTCAAATTGAGTTGTACGGAATTGGTAGCCATTGACGTCATATCGACCATAGCTAACTTTAATCAATCCATAGGATAGTTGTCGCAAGTCTTCATGGACGTGGGCATCTTTCATGCACTGTTATAAGAACACTTTGTAAATACTCGTAAGTTATAAGAATACTTTGTAAATATTGCTAAGTTAACGAGAAAATGTTACATGATCTCGAAACCAGGATAGTAAATTAGGTCCTCCGTTTATTCCTTCCCGTCGCATCACTTCTACTTATTTGCTCGTAGGTTGATGCCTATGTGTCCAATTTTGCTTGTGGAATTCACTGTACGAGAAGAAAACTTTTTAGAATAGATGTGTTACAAAATATGTCGATTAGTATAAATGTAAGACAAATACTTACTCGAAATATTTGTCTATCTCATCTATATTCGCGTACATGTAAAGGAAAGCAACACTCCTTTCTTCTGCGGTATAGTTGTAGGAAGTGGAACTACCAACAGTAGTGCCTCTTGTTGCAAAAATAGAGAGATCACTACAAGGAGGTTGCTCATCCACATTGTACCGCATTGCCGAAGTGTTGACATTGTTTTCCTCTGCAAAGTAAATACTTGAAAAGTATCCTACTTCTTTAAGAGTAAATGCTTCGGCGATGCATCCTTCTACCTTTGCCCTGTTACGAACCATTGGTTTCAAATATCTTAGTGCTCTTTCAATATGATACATCCACCTATATTGAACGGGACCTCCAACTTTAGCTTCAAATGAAAGATGGATGAGGAGATGTTGCATTGGATTGAAGAACCCTGGAGGAAATTTTTTTTTCCATCTTACATAATAGTACCGGTATCTCCTTCTCCAATTTACGCATCATCTCTATCGTGATTTCTGTTGCACAGAGTTGTCTATAGAAGTGACTAAGCTCGGCTAGCACCTTCCATACCGCATCATCAAAATAGCCCCGAAACATAACAGCTAGAAGTCTTTTTATAATTATGTGATAATCATGACTCTTCAACCCTGTCAGCTTTCCCGTTTTGATATTCACGGCTCGTTTCAGACTAGTTGCGTAACCATCTGGGAATTTCAAATTTTCAACCATTTGAGTACTTCTTTCTTTTCTTTAGGTCGAAGACAGAAAGAAGCACGTGGTTTAGCACCACTTTCAGAGAGCTCAAGAGTTGGACGGTTACAAAGCTCTACCAGGTACTTTCGAGCCTTTATATTGTCTTTCGTTTTGTCCGTCATGTCCATGCATGTACTTATAATACATTCGGCCATATTACGCTCTTGATGCATTACATCAACGTTATGCATTAGTATCAATGACCTCACATATGGTAGCTCCCATAGTCCACATATATGAGTCCAATTGTGATCCTCTCCGTAACCGATAAAATAACCAGGACGTCCTTTATCTGGCACCAGTTTGTCCAGCATATTAGATATTTTAGATCCGTTTAGACGTTTCGGTGGTCCTTTAGTGACAACGGTGTCTTTTTTAAAGACATTTCTCTGTTGCCTAAACATGTGATTCGGAGGCAGCCAACGTCCGTGACAATCGAAGTAGCATATCTTTCCTCCATGAGTAAGTCAAAAACAGTCTGTGTCAGAAGCACATATTGGACAAGTCAAACGACCGTGAGTGCTCCATCCAGAAAACATACCGTATGTCGGGAAATCATGGACGGACCACAAATAAGCAGCTCGAAGGTTGAATTTCTGCTTTTTGTAACAGTCGTACGCTTCGACTCCTGTCCACAACATTTTCAATTCTTCGATCAGCGGTTTCAACATCACGTTGAGACGTGGCCCAGGATGATCCAGCCCAGGTATAATGAGGCTAAGGAACATGAACTCGTACTTCATGCAAAGAGCTGGTGGTAGGTTGTACGGAATGACAAAGACAGGCTAACAGAAGTATGGTGTGGCGTTTGTACTGAACGACGAGAATCCATCTGTCGCCAACCCGATGTGAACATTTCTCGCATCACGACTGAAGTCTGGATCGAACCGGTCAAGCGTCTTCCATGCCTCACCGTTGGCCAGGTGTATCATGACTGCATTGTTCTCACGTACATCTTCCTTGTGCCATCTCATGTGTCTGACCGTTCTTTTTGATAGAAACAACCGCTTCAACCGAGGTGTCACGGGTAAGTAACGAAGTTGCTTATGTGCGACCTCTGTCATCACATTATCACCATCGTTATTAACAACTTCGATAAACCTTGATTCACCACATTTTAAGCATTTCTTCTCTTTTGCATGCTCTTTCTAGAAAAGCATGCAATTATTTGGACACACATCAATCTTCTCATATTTCATACCAAGACCGGAAAGCAATTTCTTCGCCTGATACATATCTTTAGGTACTTTATGAGGCTGTGGAAGGATGTCGCTGATCAATTTGATGAGGTCGTTGTAGCAGTTATTAGAAAAGAAGTAATTAGCCTTAATTGCCATAAGTCTAGTCATGAAAGTGAGAAGGGTCACTTCAGTGTGTTCATGCAACGGCTCTTCTAAAGCTTTGAGAAGCTTGAAGAACGCTTCAACCTCCGTTGTAGGAGGATCCTCCGTAAACTCTGGTTGTATAGCTTCAAGCATGTCATCCATCCTATCAACCCTCGTGTTATCATCATTTTCGTCTTCCACTTCTTGTACAGTTTTAGAAGTTGTCTCGCCGTGGAAGGTCCACACCTCATAATGTGGCGTGTAACCGTTTCGACACAAGTGTATCGAGACCGTCATTTTATCCAAAAACTTGGTATTCCGACATTCCGTACATGGGCACCGCACCTTATCGATCTTTGACAATGAAAAAGCTCGATCTACAAAGCATCTGTCTTGGCGAACCACTCATCCGAGTGACCACTAGAACTGTTCTTCCGACCGGTATACATCCAACTACGGTCCTCACCCATGTTTGAATCTGCAGTTTAATGTCAAGGAAATTATAGTCACTTTATAATTTATTTATGTCACGACCCTACATCTATTGGAAAGGATAGGTCCTAAACCCACCCAAGAGTGACCGAGCGGAGCGTGCTCATGACGAGACGCGTGGTCTGGATCCGAACGAAACTTCGGCAGCATAACCCCGCTGTTCTCCACAGCACGCCCGAAAATGGTGCAGCAAAGAAAAACAGGGTTATGCCGCCGAAACCTCGTCTAGATCTAAACCCGCGTCTCATCACAAGCCACGCCCCCTCGGTCACTCCCAGGTTGTCCAAAAAAGGACAATTCCGAACCTACATGCCTCACATGCGTAACACAGGTGAGACGGGCCGGTTCGAAACGGGTGACTCATGTTGTATAGGTTTACGTCAATATTTCATTTTTGAGTCATTTAAAAGAGAGAGAGAGAGAAGGAAAGAACGAGAGAGAGACAAAGAAGTGGGTCAGCCGTCCTAAGTTATGCCCCGCTGGGGCCTGCCATTATCTTACGACGCCTTTAGGGTTAGCCGTCATACTTTATGCCCCGTCGTAAGTGGGTCAAAGATGAAACCGCCCCGTCGGGGCCCGCCGTCCACGCGCGGGAGCTTGCCGTCCTCCGTGCCTATCTCGACTAATACATTACCACTAAATGGGCCGTGACAGACCCTAAATGGGTCGTGTATGGCCGGACCGGGCCGAAACCCATTTATTTACATATAGTAACTAATCACGCAATCAATCAAAGTATTAATTCAACAATAATCAATTACAATACTAATTAAACAATTAATCAACTAAGATCAAATTAAACATGTAATCACACATAAACACGGTGTTGGGTCACACATACACACGGTGTCGGGTCACACATACACAACGTTGGGAGGCGGCACGGCGAGCAGGGGCCGGGCGGCGCGGCGAGCAGGAGCTTGAAGCGTGGCGAGCAGGGGCTCCAGGCGGCGCGGCGAGCAGGGGCCGGGCGAGGCGGGTCGGGCGGCGCAACAGGGCGGGGCTCGAGGTGGGGCGGGGCGAGCGGCGGCGGCCGAGGCGCGACCAGGGCTCGGCGCGAGCACGGGCGGCCAGGCGGGGCTTGGGGCGGGACGACGGCGGCTGCGGCAGGGCGGGGCGGCGCGGGCATGAGTGGGTCGCGCGCGCGGCCCTTGAGATGTAGAGTTATATTCTTTATTTACGACGGCTTCTTTACTTACGAGGTTTAGCTTTTAGCTGTCGTAAATGGTACTTAAATTCCGTCGGTCATTTTATTTACGACGGCCAAGAGCCAGCGACCGTCGTAAGTTAGTAAACTTACGACGTCTACCACGCGCCGTTGTAAGTACGTTAATTTACGACGGCTGACCTACGTAAATAAATTCAGCCGTCATAAAATGTTGATTTTCCTGTAGTGAAGCACCACGGCTGCGGCTGGCGGCCGACGGTGGAGGCGGCTGCGACGGGCGGCGATGGAGGTGGCGGCGGAGGTCAGCTCGGGGCAGGGCTGAGAGTCTGGCTCGGGCTTGGGCTGAGAGTCTGGCTCGGGCTCGGGCTGAGCAGCCCAAGTGCCCACGACCTTCGGATCTAATCCGACGATCCACGCGTTCTATAAGGGTCATGAAAAACGGCCCACAACCCTAATACACTCATTTTCATCCCCCTCCTTCTCTCCTCTCCAGAGCACGGCGGGGGGCCGACGGCGCCTTGCAGTGACGGCGGCGGGCGGAGGCGGCGCCGGCATCGGCGACGCTCGGCCAGGCGAGGCAAGCCGCCCAGGCATCCCCCCGCCACCGACTGGACACCTATGCGTCGGTACGCTGTCGGCGACGGCGGGGGCTGGTGGCAGCGGGGCCGGGGGTAAAGCAAAAACAATGTGCTTAAACAACTAATCAATCAATTAACTAAATTAAATAACTAAAATCAGAAACAATTACTAATTTAAACCAAATAACTAGCAACTAAACTAATTATCTACTAAATACATACAAATTGATTAAGTAATAAAATTTTTATCTAATCTAACTAACAACTAATTACAAAAACTAAAAAATTACTTGATTCGGTTTGACGACGACAGCGGCGGCGACGGAGACGGTGGCTCGGCGGCTCAGGGCGGCGCCGGGCGGCTCAGGGCGGTTCGGGCGGCGCTAGGTGGCGCCGGCCGGCTCGGGGGCGGCGCCGGGCGGCTAGGCGGCGGCGCCCGACAGCGGCTAGGCGGCGGCGGCTCGGCGGCGGGGGCGAATCAGCGGCGGCGGTGGGCGGCTGGGGCTTAGGTTAAAACCATCGACTTAAGACGGTCACGTAACTTACGACGACTTAGGTTACGGCCGTCGTAAGTTACGTTTATTTTACGATGGCCCATTAACTTACGACGGCCATGGGCCGGTAGCCGTAGTAAGTTAGTTTACTTACGACGGCCCATGGGGACCGTCGTAAATCGGTTTACTTACGATGGCTAGCCGTCGTAAATGACAGTAGCCGTCGTAAGGTGCGACGTTTCCTGTAGTGTGTTGGAACCTTCAGCAAGAAACCTGTAGCGGGAGGGGAAATTCAGAAACAGATCAATGACCGAACATTAAATGTGCACATGTAGGGGGGATAGAGATTGTACACATTCCGACTTAAATCATTGCATATACATGTCAGTTGGTACAAAATAATCTAAAAGAGTGCATCTGGGAAAGAATCTTGGTTGTGCACATATATTCTACGAAAATGAAAGATGCAACAGTTCATATCAAGAATACAAAGAAAACTGAGCAAGTCACTTCACGGTTACTAGTTCAGCAATGTGTCAGTTAGAATACATGTTTGTTGTGGAAAAGAATTCCGGCTGTATACAAATATTATACAAAAATGAAAGATGCAGCAGTTCATATCAAGAATACAAAGAATTGAACAACTCATGGCTAGTAGTTCAGCAATATGTTTCTAGAGAACAAGAATATTTGTAGAGTTCGGTGGGGCCTTATATAGATAAGCTGATTTAGGTGAGCTCGCATGTGTGTCGGAATGGGCCAAAAGAACAAAATAAAGGTGCACAAATAATACTTACTGATGCAAGAAATGACAGTTAAGAACATGTCAAAAGCATGGATTCAATCACTCATCAGGCACTAGATAAAAATTATTAGCAGTTTAGGGCTAATTGAAACGGTCCCTTCCGGCCTTCCCTTCAAGAAATATTTCCAGGCAATGAACATGGCAATGTGAGTTTGTAAAAATCCATTTTAGCAGTCTGGCACTGGTCAAAATAATTACCCCCAAGCAAATACTTCCAGGTAGCAAAAATGACACAGTCCCCTCCGTTAACAACAATTCAATTCCTGGTCTTGATTCACCTCTAAATCCATCTTGGCGGTACCATTATAGCAGAAATGCACAAAGCAACTGTCCCATCATCTATCTTTATTGACAAGAAAAATGTTTGTTGATCTATTGTTAACACTTTCATGGTTGATAGACTCCAAGGATCAACGAATTAGTTGAAGCAAACCCTTAACATTATGGAAACTGAAATCAAGCACTTCCCTAACAAGAGAGACACCATCAACCTGATTCTTTCCAATACCAGAAAGATAAACAGAAAAAGAATTCTGCGATTTTCTGGTTGCCTAGAATGCATTATTTACGTCCTCTGTCTGTAAAAAGTAAAAAGAACATTAAAAAATTGGAATACTTACTAACAAATACAAGAGACATTTCAAAAGTTTTTCACCAGGATATAACATAAACCAACACATGGAAATGTAACAAAAGCACAGATCTAAGCACAGATCGGAACTAAACATGTAATATTATGCCAGAAACAGAGTTCGGTATATAATATTACAACACAAGTAGAACCACAACAATACAGCGCTTTGTTACAACGACATACACTTTAATAAAACAATAATAAGAACTAACATAAAAATGACTAACGACATAAACACATGGACGACTAGCTCTTCCTCGTACATGGTTACACGGTAACACCTTGGGTGTGGATGCGACCCTACTCGAAGTCCTCCGGGTTGAAGTCAGGATCTTCTGAAGATATCAGCAACAGTTGAATACAAAAGTACTCAGCAAGCTCCACCTCAATGTTAGGGGAAGACGTGAACGCTGGTGCTCAATGGGGCGGGGGAGAAAGTGAGCTCCCCACCCCCTTTTATAGATGAAGGGGAAGGGATAGGGATGGAGGAAGGAGAGGTAGGTGAGGTGTACTTAATGCATGTTTTGGGAGCTTCTCGTGAAGTGGATAAGGATGGGGGAGGAAGAGATATGTGAGGGGTGGTTCAAGAAGCTTCTCGCAGAATGGATAAGGATATGAGAGGAAGGGGTATGCGAGGGGTGGTTCTACAAGCTTCTCGTAGAATGGATAAGGATAGGGGAGAAAGATGTATGTGAAGGGTGGTTCCGGAAGCTTCTCGTGGAATGGATAAGGATGGAGGGGGAAGGGGTATGTGAGAGGTGATTCTAGAAACTTCTCGTGGAATGAATAAAGATAGAGGAGGGAGAGATATGTGAGGGGTGATTCCGGAAGCTTCTCGTGGAATGGATAAGGATGGAGGATGAAGAGGTATGTGAGGGGTGGTTGCACCAATTTTCATGAAAGGCATATCTGAAATCGGCTAAGAGTGTGCGTAATACACCTGGTGGTTAATTCTATAACCATGATTTATTAGCTTACGAAAAATGGAGCGTTACAGACCTACCCCACTTAGGATGAATCTCGTCCTTAAGATTCGAGCGGTCTGCAAAAAGATGGAGGAACTCTGTCCATGATGAATCTTCTCTTTCCCAAGTAGCTTCAACTTCCGAGTGTCTGCTCCACTGGACCCGACAAAGCGTGATGGTGTTTCTCCGTGTCCTTCGGGTGACAGTTTCCAAGATCTTTAATAGCACCTCCTAGTAGCGTAGATCATCTTGCAGGTCTAGGGTTTCTTGTGCCACTTGTTCCTCGGGTACCCGTAGGCATTTTCTTAGCAGTGACACGTGGAAGACGTTGTGCACGCCTGACATCTCTTTGGGTAGTTGGATCTCATACGCCACTGATCCTACCCTTTTTAGGACTGAAAAAGGGCCGATGTATCGTGGTGCCAACTTTCCACGTACTTGGAATCTGCGGGTGCCCCAGATAGGAGATACTTTAAGGTACACATGATCTCCAGATTGGAAACTGAGTTCACGCCTCCTCTTATCTGCGTAGCTTTTCTGACGTGATTGGGCGGACTTGAGATTTGCTCGAATCTCTGCTACCTTATCCTCTGCTGCCAAGATGAAGTCTGGTTGCTCCACAATACGGTCCTCAACTTCTACCCACTTGAGCGGGGTCCAACACTTCCTTCCATAGAGGGCTTCATATGGTGACATCTTGATGTTGGCCTGATAACTGTTGTTGTATGAGAACTCGATATACGGTAAACTGTATTCCCAATCCTTGCCGTAGGTGAGGACAGCGGCCCTCAACATGTCTTCCAAGATTTAGTTGATCCTCTCTGTCTGACCATCCGTCTTAGGGTGATATGCTGAACTAAAGTCCAACTTGGTACCAAGTGCCTTTTGAAGACTTCTCCAAAATCTTGACGTAAACTAATGTAAGTGCATCTAGGATATCCCTTGTGGGTTTTGGCTAATTGATGACGAACATATGAGATCCTAATGAAACTATTAAGATGATTGCAGGATAAACAAAGTGAACTGGCTCGACACACACAAAAAGGTGAAAAATAGAGTGGTGCCCGAAAAGGAAGACGTTAGTGGAATTTAGAGGAGCAAAGTAGATATAAATGTATAGGTTGTGTGTGAGAGAGACACAT
Source organism: Neostapfia colusana (assembly GCA_030760725.1). Lineage (NCBI taxonomy): Eukaryota > Viridiplantae > Streptophyta > Magnoliopsida > Poales > Poaceae > Neostapfia > Neostapfia colusana. Next base: position 27,511,421 of record JASWHV010000007.1, read on the forward strand.
CCCAAGAGCTCATGACTTTGCATAAGGGTAAGGGGTTTAAAAATCAACTAAAATCCACTGAAAACCGGACTAGTCCGTTCATGGACCGGACTAGTCCGTTTAACTTTCTGAAAGACGCAAACATAGTGCACCGGACTAGTCCGCCTTGTGAACCGGACTAGTCCGGTCAGCTCACTGGAATGCAACCGGACAAGTCCGGTTTTAGACCGGACTAGTCCGGTCATGTCTCTGTTGTCCTCTTTAGACGACTGCGGACTAGTCCATTCAAGCGACAGGACTAGTCCGCTGAAGTTTCTGAAACCCCATTTCACATAGCACCGGACAGGTCCGGTTTGTGGACCGTACTAGTCCGGTTAACCCACTGGAAGTAGACCGGACAAGTCCGATCATATACCGGACTAGTCCGGTAGTAGGTTTAACAACGGTAACTTTTTGGGAAAGCCTATAAAAAGAGGTCCTTCGTCTTTTCCCTTGAGTGACACGACTTATACTGTCAAAAACTGAAACCCTAGCGCTGCCACCTGTCCCAAGAGCCCCAAAACACGTCTCCCCCCACATCTAAGGTGCAAAAAGGTGAAGATCAATAAAATACTTGGATTTGGGATTGGGAGATCGTCGTTCCTTCGTTGTGAGCTCTTGGGGTTTGATCTCTCTACACTCATATTCTGCATTGTAATCTTTTTGAGTGTGTTTGATCAACTTCTCATTGTAATTCTTGTGGGAGCCCTCAACGTGTGAGGTTGCCCCATAAACACGGTGATTACACTTGATAGTGAAGTCAAGTCGGCCTGTGTGGTGACTTGAAGAGGGAAAGGGTTGGGAACCCGGCTCTGTGTGAGCTTCCTCAACGAGGACGTAGATCTCTTGGTGAGATCGAACCTCGGTAAAAATTTGTGTCTCTTGTCTCTCATTTGTTTTATGTTTTGATACATTAGATCACTAGTTTGCTAGTCATCGTTTGAGTTCCTTATAAGTTTGCACGTGCATCCATACAATAAATTTAATTTATAAAAACTGTTGTTCTCATTCCGCTGCTGAGAAATTAAATTTATGAGACACACTTAATTAACTCAAATAATTCAGCACACCGGACTAGTCCGCCCACACAACCGGACTAGTCCGGTCAGTCAAGTTTCTGATAACTTTATTAAGTGTGCAGGAATCTTTAAAGGCCTATTCACCCCCCCTCTAGGCCACATTCAATTGGTATCAGAGCCAAGTTCTCCATCAACGAGACTCACATCTCGGAGAGATCAATGGCCTCTGAGAAGAACAACGATATCCCGAAGACGAGCAACAACGATGAGGAGCAAGAAGCCAAAGCCTTCGATGTGCTGAAAGAAAGTCCACATGACGATGAAGAAGTGAGGCAGCTAAAAGCACTCCTGAGAAAGAAACTGCTGGCACAAAAAGGAAAAGAGGAAGAAAAGACGATGGGGAGTGGTCATCACGACTACTCCCGGTATCCTTACAACTACAACCGTCTCAATTCAAATAATCATTATCTCTCTATTCCTATGGGAAGGCCCCCACAGTTTGACGGAAGTGACTACACCATGTGGAAGTACAACATGAAGATGCATCTGATATCCCTGAACCCTAGTCTGTGGCACATTGTTTGCACAGGCATCAATATTCCGGACACGGATGATGAACTCACCCCAGAACAAGAACAGGAGATTCACAGAAACGTACAAGCCGTCGCCGTGATCACATCATCACTAAGCAGAGAGGAATTCACCAAGATCGATGGGTTAGAAAGTGCAAAAGAAATCTGGGATACCCTCAAGACAGCTCACGAAGGAAATAGGTCAGTTCGTGAAGCCAAAATCGAAATGCTTGAAGGAGAGTTGGGGAGATTTGCTATTGAAGAAGGCGAATCACCTCAAGACATGTACAACCGGATGAAAGCACTCATCAACAAAATCCGTGCCTATGGAAGTAAGAAATGGACTGATCACGAGGTAGTCAAAAGGATGATAAGAGCCTTCATGCCAAGAAACGTCACACTTTGCTCAATGATTAGAGAAAGCCCCGGGTTTCACAAAATGACTCCCGATGAGTTATTGGGAAAGATCATAAATCATGAAATGATGGAGAAAGAGGCTCAATACGTTAAAGACTTAGCCGAGCTCACCTCTTCTAAAAAGAAAGAAGTTGCTCTCAAAGCAACGTGCAGACCCAAACTCAAAGAAACTCGTGAAGACCAAGACGATGGAGATACAAGCGACGAAAGCACCGATCTTGATGACGAAGAAATGGTACTCTTCATCAAAAAGTTCAAACGCATGATGAAGAGAAGACATGGCAACAATTCACATGAAGGCAAAATCAAGGATAAAGGAAAATCCAAGGCTCGACGTACTTGCTACAACTGCGGAGAGTATGGTCACTTCATGGTGGACTGTACTTATGAAGAAAACAAAAAGAAGAAGGAAACAAGATCTCAAGAAAAGAAAAATTTCAGAAAAAGAGGACAAGCCCATCAAGCTCACATTGGGAAGGAGTGGGACTCAAACGACGAGTCCTCCTCCGATGAAGAAGAAGAGATGGCCACTATCGCAGTCAAGAAACCAACTATGAGAGCCACACTCTTTCCGAACATGGGAGGACGGGACATGAACAACCACACTTGTCTTATGGCTAAGGAAGGCAAGAAAAAGGTTAGACTTACTCCTCCTATACTAAATTCCTCCATTGATGACTTTGACAGCTCTAGTGATAATGAAGAATTATTTAGAGGGCTAAGTAAAATTGCTTTAAAGAAAATGGAAATGTTGTCGAACGAAATCTTTGAAAAGGAAGAACTTGTCAACCGACAAGAAGATATGCTCATCCGTGAGAGGAAGAGATATCAAGAAGTTGAAAAGCTTCTTGAGCTTGAAAGAGAGAAGAATGAGTCACTTGAGTTAGAGTTAGCCTTGAGTAAGGAAACTTACTCAAAGTTAGAGGACTCGCACATTGCAATCAAGGAAGAACTTGCTAACTTGTCAAAAGTTAACAAAATCCTTGAGGTGCAAGTTGAGTCGCTCAAACAAAGTGACTCCTCTTCCTCCAAGAGCTCTTCCTCTAAAGATATGAGCTCGACAACAATAAGAACCTGCACTTGCTCTAGCAAGAAGAATGTAATTTCTAATGCTTCAACCTCTCATGACATGCATTCTTCTCAAAACGGCATCTTTGATAAGGAGAAGATCAAATATGCACGAAGTGCATATATGATCACTAGACCTCCCAATGTCAAAGATGGTCTTGGCTTTGACAGGAACAGACACATGTCTACTCCTAATCATGCTAAGAATAGAATCATTTTTGTTAAAGAAAAATCACATGAATCTGAGCTACAAACACTGTTCCATACGTTTGATGCTTCTTATGCTCTCATGAAAAACAAGTATGGAAAAGTCATTGCTAAATATACAGGGCCACGCCACAAGAACTTAAAAACTTGTGTGTGGGTGCCCAAAACTCTTGTGACTAACCTAAGAGGACCCAAGCAAGCTTGGGTACCTAAAACCCAGAAATAATTCTATTTTGCAGGCTTACTCCTCCGGTGGATCTAAGTGGGTACTAGATAGCGGATGCACAAATCATATGACCGGAGAGAGAGGTATGTTTGTGGAATACGAGTGCAACAAGGATCCAAGTGAAGGTATATACTTTGGAGACAACAGCCAAGGAAAGGTCCTTGGTAGTGGTAACATTGAAATATCCTCTCAACACACCTTATCTAATGTTTTACATGTAGACTCTCTAGATTATAATCTTTTATCAATATCTCAACTATGCGACAAAGGTTACAACTGTTTATTCACTAATGAGGGTGTGACCGTCTTTAGAAGAAGCGATGGCTCGATTGCATTCAAGGGATTGTTGAAGGGAAAGCTTTATCTTGTTGACTTCAACAAATATAAAGCCGAACTCAACACTTGCCTGGTTGCTAAGACCAACATGGGATGGCTGTGGCATAGACGGCTAGCCCATGTTGGAATGAGAAATCTGCAGAAACTTCTAAAAGGTGGTCACATCCGTGGTCTTAAGGATGTGGTTTTTGAAAAAGACAGGCCATGCAACGCTTGTCAAGCAGGAAAACAAGTTGGAGCACCACACCCCGCCAAGAATGTGATGACCACCGCTATACCGCTGGAACTTCTCCACATGGATCTCTTTGGTCCAATTGCGTACATCAGCATCGGCGGTAACAAATACGGTTTAGTAATTGTTGATGATTTTTCAAGATTTACCTGGGTATTTTTCTTGTATGATAAATCAGAAACTCAGGGAACCCTCAAGAAGTTCTTGAAAAGAGCTCAAAATGAATTCTCATCAACCGTAAAGAATATCAGAAGTGACAATGGGACAGAATTCAAGAACACCCAAGTTGAAGAATATCTCAATGAAGAAGGTATAAAGCATGAATTCTCGGCACCCTATTCTCCTCAACAGAACAGGGTGGCCGAAAGGAAGAACAGAACATTGATCGAAATGGCGAGAACAATGTTAGATGAATACAAGACGCCAGACCGATTTTGGGCAGAAGCAGTGAACACCGCTTGTCATGCCACAAATCAGTTGTACCTTCATCGACTACTGAAGAAAACTCCATATGAGCTTCTCACGGGTAAAAAGCCTAACGTGTCCTATTTCAAAGTTTTTGGTTGCAAATGTTTTATTCTGAACAAGAAACCAAGGGCCTCGAAGTTTGCTTCGAAGTCCGATGAAGGATTCTTGCTCGGATATGAATCGAATGCCTACGCCTATCGTGTCTTCAACAAGGTGTCCGGCCTTGTTGAAGTAGCGCGTGACGTAGTGTTCGATGAAACTAACGGCTCACAAGTTGAGCAAGTCGATAAGTCTATGCTAGATAAGGAGGAAGCTCCATGTGCAACGCTGAAGAAAATGGCACTTGGTGATATCCTACCACGAGAGGAGACACAAGATGAATTTCAACAAGGAAGCAATGATCAAGGGGGAGCTCCTACACAAGATCAAGTTGAGGAAGATCAAGAAAATCAAGATGATCATGGAAGCAATGATCTAGGGGGAGACATGACACATGAAGACAATGAAGAACAAATAGCTATACAAATTCCACACCCAAGAGTACATCAGTGTGTGCAAAGGGACCATCCTGTCAACAATATCATTGGAGATATTGCTAAGGGACTAACTACTAGACCTCAAATTGCAAATTTTTGTGAACATTATTCTTTTGTGTCTTTTCTGGAGCCATACAGGGTAGAAGAAGCCTTAAGGGATCCAGACTGGGTGATTGCGATGTAAGAGGAGCTGAACAACTTCAAAAGAAATGAAGTGTGGGAGCTGGTGGAAAGACCAAGGGCGAACATCGTTGGAACCAAATGGGTCTTTCGGAACAAGCAAGATGAACATGGAGTAGTGACAAGAAATAAAGCGAGGTTGGTGGCCAAAGGTTATTCTCAAGTGGAAGGTTTGGATTTCGATGAAACCTTCGCTCCTGTAGCTAGACTTGAGTCCATTCGCATTTTATTGGCATATGCTACTCACCATAATTTTAAGTTGTATCAAATGGACGTCAAGAGTGCCTTTCTCAATGGTCCGATAAAGGAGGAAGTCTATGTGGAGCAGCCACCGGGGTTCGAAGATCAGAAGTATCCCAACCATGTCTATAAACTGCGTAAGGCTCTCTATGGCCTCAAACAGGCTCCTCGAGCCTGGTATGAGTGCCTTAGAGATTTTCTGATTCAAAATGGATTCAAAATTGGTAAAGCTGACTATACACTCTTTACTAAACATTTTGATGATCATTTATTCGTATGTCAAATTTATGTTGATGACATTATCTTTGGATCCACTAACGAGTCCTTCTGTGAAGAATTTAGCAAAATAATGACAGACAAGTTCGAGATGTCAATGATGGGTGAATTAAAGTTCTTCCTGGGATTTCAAGTAAAGCAACTGAGAGAAGGTACATTTATAAGCCAAACTAAATATACACAAGACATTCTCAAGAAATTCAATATGGCAAAGCCAAGCCCATCAAGACACCCATGGCCATCAACGGACATCTCGACCTCAATGAAGACGGTCCAAATGTGGACCAAAAGGTATATCAGTCCATGATTGGCTCTTTACTATACTTATGTGCATCTAGGCCAGATATTATGCTTAGTGTTTGCATGTGTGCAAGGTTTCAAGCCGCACCTAAAGAGTGTCACTTAATTGCTGTAAAAAGAATCCTAAGGTACCTTGTGCACACACCCAACTTGGGCCTTTGGTATCCCAAAGGATCCAAGTTTAACTTGATAGGGTATTCCGACGCCGACTATGCAGGATGCAAAGTCGATAGAAAGAGCACGTCAGGGACCTGTCAATTTCTTGTTAGGTCCCTAGTTTTTGGTCATCTAAAAAGCAAAACTCCATTGCTCTTTCCACAGCGGAAGCAGAGTATGTTGCAGCCGGTAGTTGCTGTGCGCAACTGCTTTGGATGCAACAAACTCTTAGGGACTACGGCTACAATCTAAGTCATATCCCGCTTCTATGCGATAATGAAAGTGCTATAAAGATTGCACACAACCCGGTAGAGCACTCAAGAACTAAGCACATAGACATCCGTCATCACTTTCTTAGAGATCATTCATTAAAAGGTGACATAGCTATTTCACATGTTAGGACTGAAAAACAACTTGCAGATATTTTTACCAAACCATTAGATGAGAAAAGGTTCTGTGAACTAAGAAATGAGCTAAACATTCTTGACTCTCGAAATGTGGCTTGAAACATTGCAGACCTGGTTGCAACTTAAATTGTTCCTCCGTATTGTCAAAAATGCTCCTCCTCTCCTTTCTACTCAGAAAACTATTTTTAATGAATAAATCTTGTGGATTATGACCATTGTTCGATTGCTGATTGCCTACTGGTCGTAATCACCAAGACTACTTGCAAAATTGTTGTCCTTGGATCACTATTAGTTATCTATATATGTATCAAGTCTGTTGGAAACGGACTAGTCCGATTTCCAACCGGACTAGTCTGGACAGACAACAATTAGGTTAACTCAGGGGTACCGGACTAGTCCGCTACCATGACCGGACTAGTCCGGTCAGTCGTATATAGAAGCAGTTGGCCGGACCAAACGCCTCCCTCTCCACTCATAAGCACTTTGTCTCACCCTCTCTCCAAAACCCTAGCTCCCAAAGTGATTTTCGAGTTGAGCCCTCAAACTCGGAATTTTCTCCGTGAAAAAGCCTCTTTTCGATGAGGGGATCCTACTTTCCGGACTCATCCGGACTGGTTGCCACTCCTTCAACGCGAATCTTCAAATCTTGGTAAATCCCCCCAAAACCAAAATCTCAATTTTTCTAGCTCTAGCTAGTTTCCTTTGATTTCAAAAGGATGTACATTGCATAAATAGATGTATTCCTACCACTTTCCTACCCTTGTGTCCTTAGATAGGAGAGTTGTTTCAAATGAAACATTCAATTTAGGGTTCTTATGCTAGGCCGGACTAGTCCGGCGCTCAGATGCGGACAAGTCCGGTCCACCGGACTAGTCCGCACTCTGAAACCGGACAAGTCCGGTCTCTGACAGTTGAACCCCTACACTTCCATTTGAAGTCGATAATGTGTCCGTTTGCATCTAATCCTTAAACTCCTTATCAGGCATCATGTCTTCAGGATCAGATGACGGCTCTTTTCACATTGACGAAGAAGTTCAACGTGAAAGAGTGAGGAGAGCTAAGGAGGGAGTGATGAAGAAGAGACATGATGTCAATGCTCACTCTCCACCCTCCGACGACAATCTATCTAAGAAGAGGAAAGTCATTATCAAAAGGCCTCAAAGGAAAGATGCTGCTGAGGGCTCGTCAGGGCCAAGAAGAGTTCTCAATAAAGGGAAGGGACTTGCTAGTGGCCCCATTGGGCCTCTGAAAATGAAAAATCCCGTTCACCGCAACAGGCAGCCTTCAAGTGAGGATTTCACTGGAAAAGGGAATGAGCTAGCTGATAACTTCAGGAAGATTGAAGTGTATGACCGACCTAAACAATGTTCTGATCCAAGGTTCTGGAGCAACTTCCATGCAGACTACTACGAGCATGTGTACATGAAGATGAAGAATCCCGTAGTAGAGAGTCAATGGCTAAATGTCGAATACCTGAAGTCGAAGAGGTATCCTGCCTTTCGTGAGATGGTGGAGGCCTTAGAGAGGCACGGTCTGACGGACCTGCTATCCTTTGAGTATGACTGGAACAATGAAGTCATTACCCAGTTTTACTCCACTCTCTACTTTGCTCGGGATGATGGAGACAGTCTTACTTGGATGACTCATGGTTCAAGGTATAGTGTCACGTATGATGAATTTGCTAGGATTCTTCACCTCCAAAACACTTTGGATCATGAACTGGTCATTCATAATCTGAAACCCCTAGAGAAGGAGGAACTTGAATTTCTCTATGACACAAGGATGCCATATGTTCCTCCCACCATCAAATATCTAAAGCACTTCTTTGTGGTCCTAAATAGAGTCTTGAGAAAGACGATAGCTCCGAAGGATGGAGATGCAGGAACTATACAAGGAACCTTGAGGACTCTCATGAAGGTCATTAGTGGGAGGAGACCATTCAATGTCTTTGAGTATATCTACAACGACATTGTGAACATCTCAATTACCCCCAACAGGTCCTGTGGATACGCACCGTATATCATGTACATGATTGAGAAAGTGACGGGACTCGAGTTTCTCAAGGATGTCAAGCATACGGGGTTGAAGCCGCAAAAACCCACCGAGTACACTCTCCCTCCGGCTCCAACTGCCCCGTCCTCTCCACCAGTGGAGAGGAGATCAAAGCAAGCTCATGATGACACTAGGTCTGCAGCTGCTCCTCCTGGTTCTCCACCTGCCCAAGAATCATCTAGCGGCATCCTCAAGATGCTCTCCTCCATCTTTGCCTGCTGCCGTAAGATCGAAGATAGGCAACGTAAAGAAAAGCTTGCAAGGAAGAAACATCAATAATACGTCAATGCCAATATCAAGTCTATCTGTGCAAAGCTTGAGATTGAGCCTGTTGGATCACCGCCCGCCTCCGAGGACTCAGAGGAAGATCCTGCTCCCGTGGATGCTGAAGATGAAGATCAGACTGAGACTAACGGAGGAGGCAGCGATGAGTGATTCCCCTCAATTTTCCCTTTTTGGTGTCTTGATGCCAAAGGGGGAGAGATTGAGATGGAAGATTGAGATTAGACTTGGACTTTTTCTATCTAGTATTAGTTATTAAGATCTTTTGTGATCAAGGACATGTACCTATTTTTAAAATCTTGTAATGCACTATTTGTTTTCTTATGTGTGATGTACTATGCTCTAATGCCCACTTACATGTTCACTACTGTTTGTCTTTAATTTATCACATGTTGTTTATCATACACCTGTGAGGCACCCCACCATAAGGTGTGTGCATATGTGAGAAGCTTTTTGTGAATTCTTTATTATTCTCATACGTGCACACCTTATGAAAATCAACCTTTTATTCTCAATTGTGATATCTCAAATGGTTGTCATCAATCACCAAAAAGGGGAGATTGTAAGTGCATCTAGGATATCCCTTGTGGGTTTTGGCTAATTGATGACGAACATATGAGATCCTAATGAAACTATTAAGATGATTGCAGGATAAACAAAGTGAACTGGCTCAGCACACACAAAAAGGTGAAAAATAGAGTGGTGCCCGAAAAGGAAGACGTTAGTGGAATTTAGAGGAGCAAAGTAGATATAAATGTATAGGTTGTGTGTGAGAGAGACACATCCCAAGAGCTCATGACTTTGCGTAAGGGTAAGGGGTTTAAAAATCAACTAAAATCCACTGAAAACCGGACTAGTCCGTTCATGGACCGGACTAGTCCGTTTAACTTTCTAAAAGACGCAAACATAGTGCACCGGACTAGTCCGCCTTGTGAACCGGACTAGTCCGGTCAGCTCACTGGAATGCAACCGGACAAGTCCGGTTTTAGACCGGACTAGTCCGGTCATGTCTCTATTGTCCTCTTTAGAGGACTGCGGACTAGTCCATTCAAGCGACAGGACTAGTCCGCTGAAGTTTCTGAAACCCCATTTCACATAGCACCGGACAGGTCCGGTTTGTGGACCGGACTAGTCCGGTTAACCCACTGGAAGTAGACCGGACAAGTCCGATCATATACCAGACTAGTCCGGTAGTAGGTTTAACAACGGTAACTTTTTGGGAAAGCCTATAAAAAGAGGTCCTTCGTCTTTTCCCTTGAGTGACACGACTTATACTGTCAAAAACTGAAACCCTAGCGCCGCCACCTGTCCCAAGAGCCCAAAAACACGTCTCCCCACACATCTAAGGTGCAAAAAGGTGAAGATCAATAAAATACTTGGATTTGGGATTGGGAGATCGTCGTTCCTTCGTTGTGAGCTCTTGGGGTTTGATCTCTCTACACTCATATTCTGCATTGTAATCTTTTTGAGTGTATTTGATCAACTTCTCATTGTAATTCTTGTGGGAGCCCTCAACGTGTGAGGTTGCCCCATAAACACGGTGATTACACTTGATAGTGAAGTCAAGTCGGCCTGTGTGGTGACTTGAAGAGGGAAAGGGTTGGGAACCCGACTCTGTGTGAGCTTCCTCAACGAGGACGTAGATCTCTTGGTGAGATCGAACCTCGGTAAAAATTCGTGTCTCTTGTCTCTCATTTGTTTTATATTTTGATACATTAGATCACTAGTTTGCTAGTCATCGTTTGAGTTCCTTATAAGTTTGCACGTGCATCCATACAATAAATTTAATTTATAAAAACTGTTGTTCTCATTCCGCTGCTGAGAAATTAAATTTATGAGACACACTTAATTAACTCAAATAATTCAGCACACCGGACTAGTCCGCCCACACAACCGGACTAGTTCGGTCACTCAAGTTTCTGATAACTTTATTAAGTGTGCAGGAATCTTTAAAGGCCTATTCACCCCCCTCTAGGCCACATTCAACTAAGTACCTCGATATGAGACTATCCTCGAGGGTACTCCATGTAGTTTCGCAATACGGTCTATGTACAACTTAGCCAGCTTACTCCCATTGTAGGTAGTGCGCACAGGAATAAAGTGTGCAACTTTAGTCAGACGGTCGACCACTACCCACACGGAGTCATTACAATTCTTGTTCCTTGGCAGGCCAGTGATGAAATTCATTCCTACCTCATCCTATTTCCAAACGGGAACCGGTAAGGGTTGTAATAGGCCACTCGACTTTTGATGCTTAGCTTTGACCCTTCTACACACATCACAATAAGCTACGAATCTGGCTATGTCACCCTTCATACCAACCCACCAATACTTCTACTTAATATCCACGTACATCTTTGTGACTCCAGGGTGGATAGAGTAGGCAGAGTTATGAGCTTCATCCATGATCGTATTCTGATAGTGACCTTATGAAGGCACACACAACCGTTTCTTGAACCACAATATTCCATCTCTATCAACTCTAAAGTCTGGTGCCTTGCCTTCACTGATTTGTTCCTTGATCTTCATTAACTTTTCATCCTCCTGTTGAGCCTTCTTAATCTAGTCATCTAGGACAGAGTGGACGCTAAGGTTGTAATTGTAGGAGTGAGGTACAATACTTAGTTTCAACTTCATCATCTCCTCGCACAGTTGTGGTACTTGAGTCACCAAGTGATGACAACATGCTTTCCTGCTGAGAGCGTCTACCATAACATTTGCTTTACCCAGGTGGTAGTGGATCTCCACATCATAATTCTTAATTAGTTCCAACCATCTTCGTTGTCTTAGATTCAAATCAGGTTGGGTAAAAATATACTTGAGGCCCTTATGGTCTGTGTAGATTTCACACTTGTTACCGATCAGATAGTGTCTCCAAATTTTAAGAGCATGCACTACCGCAACCAATTCCAAGTCATGGGTTGGGTAGTTTTGCTCGTGTGGCCTTAACTGACGAGAGGCATAGGACACCACTCGTCCTTCTTGCATTAACACACATCCAAGGCCGTGTCTATAAGCATTAAAATAAATAACGAAGCTCTTATGAATATCCGGTAAGACTAAGACTGGGGCCGTGGTTAGTCTTCCTTTCAACTCACGAAAACTTTGCTCACATGCTTCAGTCCACATAAACTTCTTATCATTTTTGAGTAGTTCCGTCATTGGTCGGGCTAGCTTGGAAAATCTTTTGATGAACCTCCGATAATAACCAGCCATACCCAGAAAACTACGAGTCTCCGAGACCAAAGTTGGTTGCTTCCAAGATGATACGGCTTTGACCTTCTCTGGATCAACTGCAACTCCTCGGCTATCAGCACATGCCCAAGGAAACTAACTTTCTGTAACCAAAACTCACATTTACTGAATTTGGCATAAAGTTGATGGCTCCTGAGCCGGTCCAAAACAACATGCAGATGTTGCGTGTGCTCTGCTTCACTTCGTGAATAGACTAGAATGTCATCGATGAAGACAACGACAAACTTGTCCAACTCTTGCATGAACACCCGGTTCATTAGGTTCATGAAATAGGCAGGGGCATTGGTTAATCCAAAAGACATCACTGTGAACTCGAACTGACTGTAGCGAGTCACAAATGCCGTCTTAGGTATATCTTCGGGGTTAATCCTCACTTGATGATATCCAGACCTCAAGTCAATCTTTGAGAAAAACTTGACCCCCTTTAGCTGGTCGAATAGAATATCTATCCGGGGTAGAGGGTATTTGTTCTTGATGGTCACCGCATTAAGAGCTCGGTAATCTACACAGCCTCTTACTTGTTGGCAATTCCTCTCCTCCCAGGTGTGTTCACTCCAACTCACAAAGACTGGGAGACTGATTCTTTGTTGTGCACTATGAACCAGGCGTAGTGCCCCTTTATTTATATTGAAAACTGAGAACCAGGCCATAGCCATCAGTTCCTAGATTACAGGATCACTTCTAACTAACTCCTGCCATGCAGGGATAAGTACTGACTAACTCCTGCCATGCAGGATTAACTGCTGAACTGATTTAGGACCAGTTCAGACCACTACTTGGTCAGTTCTAGGAACTGTCGACTGAAAACTTCAGTCTTATTACAAAGCAAATAACACTAGACTTAACTGCTACATTTCTCCCCCTTAAGTCTTGTGTTTCAGCTTGGACTTAATCTGAGTCAGTTCAATTCTATCACACAGCTCCTTGAATCTGACTCTTCCTAGAGCCTTTATTCTAATGTCGGCTAGTTGGTCCTTGGTGTTGACAAACTCCGCATTGATACTCCCTTCGTCCACACATTGTCTGATAAAGTGATAACGAACTCTTATGTGCTTACTGCCCTCATGAAAAACTTGGTTTTTCATAAGAGCCAGAGCAGACTTGTTATCAACCCTCGACTCCACTTTCTTGACTTCCTCCTTTCTTAGATCAGCTAGGAGCCATGCCAGCCACAGTCCTTGGGTGGAGGCACTTGTTGCAGCCACATACTCTGCCTCACATGAAGACATTGCCACAACCTTTTGCTTGAGTGAATGCCAGCTTATCAGACTTGTTCCAAGGAAAAACAGAACTCCTGAAGTGCTGTGACTTGTATCAATATCACCAGCATAATCACTGTCACAGTAGCCGATTAGTCTTGCTCCCCCTGAACCTCTCTTATAGAAACACCCATACTCCATTGTTCCTGCAACATAGCGCAGTACTCTCTTCAGTGCTCCCATGTGTTCAGAAGTTGGCCTCTGCATAAACCTGCTGAGGTATCCAACCACAAAACTCAGATCAGGGGTGTGGACTAAATATCGAAGGCTGCCAATTAACCTTTGGTACAAAGTTTCATCCTTCTCCTCCTCTTCACTGTTGCGGCTTAATTTGAGGTGTTGCTCCATTGGAGTATGTGAAGGGTTGCAATCTGTCATGCCTCCAACCTATAACATCTTTTGTGCATAGTGTGTTTGGCATAGAGGAATTCCATCTGAGCTTTGTTGTACCTCAAGTCCGAGGTAGAAAGTCAGCAACCCAAGATCAGCCATCTTGAACTGCATCTTCATCTCTTTCTTGAATCTCAGAATTTCTTCAGGAGCTGTCCTTGTGATCATAGGTCATCAACATAAACTCCTACTATGAGCTTACCTCCGCTTCCTGTTCTGCAGTAAATGGCATGTTCATGTTGGCTTTGCTGAAAACCAAGCTTCCTTCGGGTGTTGTCCAGCTTCTCATACCAGGCGTGAGGTGCTTGCCTCAGCCCATAAAGCGCACAATGAAGTCGTAGCACTTTATCCTCCTCTAGGGACCACAAACCCTTTTGGATGATGAACATACACCTCTTCAGCAAGTTCACCATTGAGAAAGGCTGTCTTAACGTCCATATGATGGACTGCCCAGCCTTCATCTGCTGCGAGAGTAAGTATCAGCCGTATTGACTCTATTCGAGCAACAGGAGCATATACCTCTTCAAAGTCGACCCCTGGTTCTTGGACATAGCCTCTGGCCACGAGACATGCCTTGTGCTTCACAACTGCCCCTGACTTATCTCTCTTGACCTTGAAGATCCACTTGAGGCTGATTGCACGATGGCCCTTTGGCAGAACTGCTAAGTCCCATGTTTGATTCTCTTGAATGGAGTCCAGCTCTTCCTTCATTGCCTTGCGCCAGGAATCACTCTTTTCAGCTTCAAAGAAAGTCTCTGGCTCCCCTTCTGCTGCCAACTGAAGTTCCTCCTGAACTCTAGAGGACGACCACATGGCCTTTGTGCCAACTTCCGCAAAGCATGTCCTGGAGCAGGCTCTCTAGAGCCTATAACATTGTCAATGGGACGATAGCGGATCGGGGACTCATCATGAAAGGCATCCAGACGATCCTCATCGTCGTTGAGCGGTGTCACAAACTCAGGAGCTTCTGGAGTTGGAGTTCTTGGCTCAGGTTGATGGTCCCCCTGGCATGGAGAAAGAGTGGGGCAGAAACTGGTGATTCTGCCCTTTCTTCTTGGGCAGCCGGCACACCCACTGTATAGAACTTTACTGAAAAATCCTGCTGCAATGGTGTGCCTTCCTCTTCCTTTTTCCAGTTCCAGCCTCTATCTTCATCAAAGACTACATCTCTGGATACACTTACACGCCCCGTGGCTGGATTGAGGAGCTTGTAGGCTTTGACCCCTTCTGAATAGCCAATGAACACCATGGGGTGACTTCTTTCTTCTAGCTTCTTCAGCCCTGGTCTTTTGTCCTTGATAAATACCAAGCAACCAAAAATCTTGAGAAACCTCACAGGTGGCTTCCTCCCATAGTAGGCTTCATAGGGTGTCATCCCTTCCAGAGCTCTAGTAGGAGCTCTGTTCAGCAAGAACACAGCTGTGCTAACAGCTTCTCCCCAGTAGCATGCTGGCATGCCTCTTTCCTTGAGCAGAGCTCTTGCAGTAGCAAGGATTGAATGATTCCTCCTTTCTACCACTCCATTTTGTTGTGGAGTATACGGAGCAGAGAAGTGCCTCTGAATCCCCTCATCTGCACAATAAGTGGCAAATTCTCTTGCTGTGAATTCCCCTCCATTGTCAGTCCTTAGCACCTTCAGTGGCCTTCCAACTTCCTTCTCAGTCATTGCCTTGACTCTTTTGATGGCCTCAGCAGCATCACTCTTGGCTGTAATCACACAGACCCACATGAACCTTGTGGCATCATCCACAAGAAGGAGAAAGTAGCGTCGCCCACCCGACGTTGCTAGAGTAATTTGCCCACAAAGGTCCCCATGGATCAGTTCCAGTGGCGCCTCAGCTCGGTACTTAGCCTTGACTGGAAATGGCAATTGGCGCTGTTTAGTGATGACACAGGTATCACATACTGCTTTCTCTCCTATCTCCGACATCCCTATCACCATCTCACGACGGCAGAGCATGCGCAATGCGTTATAGCCTATATGGCCATACCGAGCATGCCAACGCTCTGTCTCGCGTAGACTGAGACATATGTCTTGTCTGACATCTGAATGTAATATATACAACCGGTTTGGTCCACGACTGATCTTCGCAAGAAGACGCTGTCGTTGATCCCAAATGCGTAGTATGCCTCCTACGATCTGAACCTTGCAGCCATTCTCATCAAGCTGTCCCACTGAGATTATGCTGTTCCTGAGCTTTGGGATGAAAAGAACCCCGCCGAGCTTGGCTTCTTCTCCTGTCTTGCCCATGAACTTCACCACACCACGACCTTATATCTGCACCAGAGAACCATCACCAAATCTGACTGTGCCCTGCACTGAGCGGTTGAGGTCTGAGAAGACTTCAGCCCTTCCTGTCATGTGGCTTGTTGCACCAGTGTCAAGGTACCACCCCTTGACACACTCATCCATGTCAGTGGCGTTGATGAACGCATGAGCATCCGACTCTTGGAGATGAAGCTCCTCCTGTGGCGATGATGCGGAGATGATCATCTGATCTTCCTCCTGTGCCATCAGGAGAGCCTCCTCCTCATGCTGAGTCAGATGAGACTGCTGTGACTGCTCCTTACAGGGTGTGCGGCAATCCCTTGCCCAATGCCCCCTTTTGCCGCAATTATGGCAGGTATCCTTCTCATCCTTCCCCTTCTTCTTCCTCTGACCTCGAGGGCGATTCTTAGATCCGCCCTTGCCGGTCCAGGGCTTGGAAGTGCCATCAGCACTCTACTTCTCCTTCATTCGCGCCTGCCACTGCTCCTCTGTGAGTAGCAACTTGCCGCCAGCTGCTGGAATGTCGTCGTCTCCTCTGCCTTCAGCCACTCTCAGGCAGCCTGTAATCTCTTCAATTGACATATTTGAGATGTCAAGTAGAGATTCAATGGAGACGGCGACGGGCGCAAACTTCTTGGGCACAACTTGCAGGTACTTGGCAGCCACCTTGCGTGGCTCCTCTAGATCTCCAAGAATCTCCAGTTCTTGGACCATCTTGGTGAGCCACAACGCGAAATCATCCAGTGTTTCTCCATCCTGAAAACTGATGTTCTCATACTGCCTCCGCACTCGCTGCGCCGCCGCCATGCGGGCTCGGTCTAATCCGAGCCGAGATGCCTCGAGCTGCTCCCAGGCGGCCTTGGCAGAAGACTTCGCTGCAAGGGTGGATGCCATCTCGTGGGAGACGCCGCGGAGTAAGGCCTCCATGGCCATCTGATCCTCCACTTCATCGTCAGTCCCCTCCTTGATGGCAGTCCACAACCCCCTTGCGCGAAGCATGACACGCATCATGGACGACCAATCTGCATAATTTGTCTTAGTGAGCAAAGGGAATTGCCCACTCACCTCCCTCACTACTCGCACTGTTGCAGCGCTTGGGTCCCTGTAGCCGGAGCGCCCGCGGCGGCGAACAGGAGAAGGTGACGGTGGCCTCCTTCTTGGCGATCTCAGTCCCTGGGGCGGAGCAGCTGCACCAACTGCAGTGCCATCAGCAGCAGGGGGTGGAGTACGCGGGGAAGACGCCATGTCAAAGAAGGCAACCCGGCTCTGGTGCCAATTGTTGGCAATTCCTCTCCTCCCAGGTGTGTTCACTCCATCTCACAAATACTGAGAGACTGATTCTTTGTTGCGCACTATGAACCAGGCGTAGTGCCCCTTTATTTATATTGAAAACTGTGAACCAGGTCATAGCCATGAATTCCTAGATTACAGGATCACTTCTAACTAACTCCTGCCATGCAGGGATAAATACTGACTAACTCCTGCCATGCAGGATTAACTGCTGGGCAATCTTTCATCACATGACCAACTCCCTGGCAGCGGTGACACTTAATGTTGGAAGTTCGACTTGTGGAAGGAGTGGAGATGCACTAGGCCTTATGTACCCTTTCTCTTGCAACTCATCTAACTGTTTCTTTAACTCGGCTAGTTCTGGCGTTGTCATTCTATAAGGCCTCTTAGCTTTTGGGGCAGTTCCGGAAACTAGATCAATGGAGAACTCCACTTCTCTTTCTGGCGGCATGCCTGACAACTCCTCAGGGAACACATCAACATACTCCTTAATCACTAACACTTCTTGAGGTGTTTCCGCATTCAAGTGATTTACTTCTGGCTCAGACAGGCTGGACTTGACATGACATGTGATAGTCTTTCCTTCATGATTTGTCACTATCACAGTCCTCTGTGCACAAGCTATACTCCTATTGCACTTGGCTAACCAATCCATACCGAGGATCACATCTATCCCATAGGAGTCAAGCACTACTAGATTAACCAAGAACTCTACCCCACTTAGGTTTAAAGGGATGTTGTTAACTCCAAGGAGGCAAGGTATATAACCTCCTGGTGATCGAGTTATTAAGGGCCTCTTAAGGGCTACCGTAGATATATCATGTGTCTCTACGAAGTGTGATGATATAAAAGAATGCGATGCATCAGAATCAAATAGTACTGAAGCCAAAACTGACTGAACCAAGAACTCACCAAGTAGAACTTCTGGTGCTGCATCTGCCTCACCGGCATAGACGTGGTTTACTGTGGCCTTTCCAAAGGAGTGTTGAGTACTTGACGGCGCTCCACGGCTACCTCCGGCTGGTTGCCTTGGTCCGTTAACTGAGTTGGAGACGACAGATGATGTTGGCTTAACCTTGTAAGGGCAGTTAACGGTGATATGCCCAGGCTCACGGCAGCTGAAACAGATCCTCTAGTCACCAATCTGATTGACTCCAGACTGATGAGGACAGAATGAGCCATGTGATTTAGCAAGCTGCACCGGTTGCTTGAAGGTGGTGGTTGGTGCTTTGTAGGATACACCACTATGAGCCGTCTGCCTAGAGTAAATAGGTTGTTGGGTCTTCTGCACAAAGTAGGTTGGTTGTTGGGTCCTCTGTATTGAATAAACAGGTTGATTAGTCCTCTGAAGTTTCACCTGCTGGAACCCCCTCTTGTCCTCAAATTTCCTTTTCTTCTCCCGTAGCTCATCCTCTATGTTCTTTTCTGTAGTGATGACCTTGTTAACCAGGATACTGAAATCTGGATAAACAAACACTTCAACAAATTTCCTGATCTCAGTGTTCAATCCACGCATAAAGGCTTCTTGCTTTTTCTCTTCTGTATCCACAGCGTGGGGGTTATAGCGGGATAACCCGGTGAACTTGTGTAGATACTCCGTCACGGTTAGACCCTTCTGTTTAAGGTTCATAAAATCTTCCCTCTTTAGCTTCACAATGCTACTTGGGATGTGTTGCTCTCCAAACAAATTCACAAACTCATCCCATATCATGGTCCTGGCATGTGGATGCATCTTTATGTAGTTGTGCCACCAAGCTAAGGCAGATCCTCTCAGTTGTTGGACTGCAAGCAGAATCTTATCCTGCTCATTTGCATGCACAACCTCGAGTTTCATCTCAATCTCTCTTAGCCAGTCATCTTCCTCAATAGGATCCTCAGATCCAAAAAACTTGGGCGGGTTCATACTGTTGAAGTCTGCCATCTGGTGATTGTTTTACGGCGCTGGCTGATGGTTGTTGAAGCCATTGTTGTTCCGAGGAGCCAGGGTGTTCGCCGGTATCTCGAGGAGTCGGGTCTGACGGTCCAGAATGTCGGTCAGATCATAGGTAGCTGCTTGGGGATGTGACCGGACAGGTGCACTCTCCGCCGTCTCATGCTCGTGAAGTGCAGGCGGAATCTCTCATAGTTCCTGGTCTGCCTCGTGTCCATTAGTGGCTCGACTCGAGCGGCGAGCCGACGAGGCATCTATGGCAAGACAATCGGTGAGTTTAGATTTTCTTCTTCTTATTATTATTATGGTGCGTCATAATTAGTTATGCTTACTGTCTTTTATTATTGTTATTTTACTATTTTACTATGTGTATCTAGATACACATATATAGTTTTATACCATACAATTTACGCAAACATCAAACATGGCAAGCAACACACCAAGCATTCATTCATTTAGGCAAGCGGGTACAAGATACATAGCGCATGTCGTCCCTGGGTCCGTTCCCTTAAGGGTCAGCCGGGACCTCTGCCTGGCTACTGGGTCCTACATCCTGATCTTCAGGGTCTTCGTTGGTCCCACGAGGTGAGGTCGGAGGGGTAGGTGGCACGAGCTCACAAATCCTCCTACGGGGGTTGGATAGGCGATATGTTGGAGTTCGTTCTAGGATTAGTGGCTCCGTCATTGCACCTGCCTGACGGTCCTTCCGCTTGGCTCAGTCTATAAGGTAGACACCCCTAAGCAGCTGGCTGTGGCGGTCAGCCTGCTTTCTAAGGTTCTCCTCGGCCAAGGCGACACGACTTTCGGCGCTGGCAATACGGGCTTCAGCCTGCGCTAGTGCTAGCTTAGCCTTTCTCCAGCGGGTCTCCAATGTCTCAGCACGCTGGACGAGGGTATAAACACGCTGGTTCAGCTGGTCGCACAAGTCGTCCAGGCTCAATAAATAACTGGACATGGCGACGATGGTGGGGTCATCTTCGGTCGACCCGAGGCCTTCCAAGTTGCGAATCCTTGCCATCCATGCGGGACGACTACGATCCAGTGGTGGGAAGTACTTCATGGGTGTGGAACCCAAATGCCAATCAGACATGTGGCAGAGGTACTTCAGGGCTTTGCGGGCCACCAATTGGCACGTATCTTTCATGCACCATCCACTGGCGAAGGCGCTCCATGGCTTCATGTCCAGGAACCTCTCACTGGCACCAATGTGCACAGTGACATTGCAGCTTTCGATGCCATGCTCCACGAACTCATGACCCACGTACTCCGGGCGGTCTGGAATACCGAGTCGCGTCGTGATGACATAGAGCACCTTAGGGAAGCCATCTTCGTTGATGTAGAAGGTGGTGATACGGTCGTCGGCCATCTGGCTTAGAATAGGGCACAAGGATTAGATGAGAGCAAAACCTATCACCAAGGCTCTACGGTCTAGGTTTCCTACAGGCCAACTATTTTACGGTCTCCTACGGTCACCTAAGTACTAGGGTCCACATCCTACAACCAAGTATGGCTCTGATACCACTTGAAGCGTCCCGACCCATAAGATCGGAACTAAACATGTAATATTATGCCAGAAACAGAGTTCGGTACATAATATTACAACACAAGTGGAACCACAAACATACAGAGCTGTGTTACAACGACATACACTTTAGTACAACAATAATAAGAACTAACATAAGGATGAACAACGACATAAACACATGGACGACTAGATCCTCCTCGTACATGGTTCCACGGTAACACCTTGGGAGTGGATGCGACCCTACTCGAAGTCCTCCGGGTTGAAGTCAGGATCTTGTAAAGATATCAACAACAGTTGAGTACAAAAGTACTCAGCAAACTCCACCTCGCCCTTCGGGAGGGGAATGAAACAAACATAGATGCAATGCAGAACCTTAAGAGTGATGCAACCTAACACAACTAAATGCAACCAAATAACCCATCCAGAGACAACCCTCATCTCATCCTCACAACATGTGGCTTCCTAGTTGTTAGGACCACACCATAACTTGTCCTATACCAAGGACACGGCCGTCCGAACGGATTCTACACTCTATAGAGGATGTACGCTGTACCCACACGCACGGACCATCAAAGACAATCCGTCATAATCGACACCCAGTCGAAACATCACTCAGACCAGTCGTCCCCAACCCAGTGTCATGACTTATCTAAATATCATCTCAGTTTTCACTCATAAATGCATATCTCTCTCTCCACCGTGGACGGATGTCGGGCTAGCCACCGAGGTTAGGCTAAGCCCCGCCCATACAGGGTTATGTGGTCGTATTGAAGAAAGTTAGGTGAGATGTCAAAACAACTCGGTCCTAAAGGCTCACCAGGGCAGCCTCCATACTCAAACCACGAGCCTATCATCCTGATAGTACTCGCCGTAAGTCTACCACCATGGTAGCGCTTACACCAACACTAACCCTTCTGCCCGGTCTCAACTCATCCTCTCCCCAACCATGCAACATACACAAGGCAACATCATCATGCACAGTCTCATCATATCAATACACCGCAAAAAGAGAAACTAGTATGTTTACACTCCATCACTCGAATAACTCATGCTCAACAATGCAATGTCCTAATCTACTGGCCACAACGGATGAACCTCACATAGGAGCAATATGATCAAAAAAGGGGTTGATGGAACTTTCCTTCGCTACAGTCTGCAGCGTCGTGCTCTTGGTCACTTGGCTCCCCTGGGTTCTCTTCCGACACTGGTTCTACACCACGCACAAGCAAACATACAAACAAAGCAAATATACATCATTAAGACTTGCTTGCATTAACTATATTATGATATTAGATGATTTTTATAAGAAGAGTCAGATTAAGTGATCTTTGTGTGTGGGTGAGATCCGGTCTAAGGCCAATCAAGTGGTTGCTTAGGGTTGGGCTCAAATTAGCGAGAGTAAATGGGGAGAGGATGGCCAGAGAGTAAGAAATCGAACCGACGCTATGACTCACTCGATTAAACTGCCAATTTTGGGTAGAGGATATAGGAAGTAGGGCATCCTTACAGAAGGGCGGCCATGCCGCGGGACGGTCGCGGCCAAACCCGAGAAGAGGGAGAAGGGGATAGCTCGGGAAGAAGAGTGGAGGTTGGGGTGCTCACCTTGGCCACGTCTTGGCGGGGCTCGGAGGGGAGGGTTCCTCGTCGGAGAATGATGTTGGGGGATGACGTGAACGCTGGTGCTCAATGGGGCGGGGGAGAAAGTGAGCTCCCCAACCCCTTTTATAGATGAAGGAAAGGGATAGGGATGGAGGAAGGAGAGGTAGGTGAGGTGTAATTAATGCATGTTCCGAGAGCTTGCCGTGGAGTGGATAAGGATGGGGGGAGGAAGAGATATGTGAGGGGTGGTTCTAGAAGCTCCTCGCAGAATAGATAAGAATAGGGGAGGAAGAGATATGTGAGGGGTGGATCTACAAGCTTCTCGCAGAATGGATAAGGATAGGGGAGGAAGAGGTATGTGAGGGGTGGTTCCAGAATCTTCTCGTGGAATGATAAGGATGGAGGGGGAAGGGGTATGCGAGGGGTGATTCCGGAAGCTTCTCGTGGAATGGATATGGATAGAGGAGGGAGAGGTATATGAGGGGTGATTCCGGAAGCTTCTCGTGGAATAGATAAGGATGGAGGAGGAAGAGGTATGTGAGAGGTGGCTGTACCAGTTTCGATGAAAGGCATATCTGAAATAGATCAAGAGTGTGCGTCATAGTTATTAAGGCGTCGCTTAAGCGCTAAGGCGACCTAGGCGCTCAAGGCGTCCCATCGCCTTAGATGCCTGAGTAAGGCGTCCATAAGGCCATGGGGCGTCCTCAAGGCATCCATAAGGCGTCCTTAAGGCGTCCTTAAGGCGACGCCTTACTCCATGTTCAGTTTATCTCAGACCAAATATTGGGAGTTTGAGACAAGCCTGAGAGATAGGATCATGGGAGTGTTTTATAGTATTCTATTACACTAGTACTACTATCTATTAGTTATGTTTGACTTGATTTATGTTGAACTACCTCTATTTGTTAATTACTACTGTTACCCTTATCTATTAACAATTTGGGAATGTACCGGTGACTGATTTTCACCAATAAAGTGTGTTAAGATGCGCTCGGAATACTTCACATATCTTTGCAAATATTTCTAACTATTCAGACCAACAAACTTAGTTATAAGAATAGATTTATATATTACTGAAGGTCACTCACAATCTGACTTGGGATAATGAGCCCTTTTTCATTAACACATATTTTCTGATTATAGTATTCAGTGGACTCCTCAGTAGTAGGAAAGAACTATTTATTACAAAAGAAAAGAATACAAAGTATTCCTACATTTTTCTATATTTATATATTAGTAAGGCGTCGCCTCGTCTTACGCCTTATCGCTTAAAAGGTAAAAAGGGGGTATGTCGCCTTACTGTCTTAATAACTATGGTATGCGTAATACACCTGGTGGTTAATTATATAACCATGATTTATTAGCTTACGAAAGATGGGGGCGTTACACGGTTTAGGTCGTTGATTGTTCTCATTGGCTGGGGGCTGGCTGTGTAAGGGTGGGGCAGGGGTTCGGGGGTTTTCTGAGCTTGCGTGAGAAGGTCTTCTTTTTAAAAATATGCTGGGGGGGGGCTGTCTTACCCCCGCAGGTCCATTTCTTTTATAAACTAAGTAACTGACACATGGAAATGTACAACTTTACCATGCATAGTCAAGGCATAACTGCCAAAAAGCAGCTACTTGAAATCAGAACTAATAAGAACCAATTCATAAAAATATCTAGGAAAAAATCCTGAGAATTTTAGTAATATAGTACGATGATCAAAGTACAACAACTAATAGCATCTACACAGACAAACAAGACATTCCGATGCAAAACAAGTCTGTAGGTACATTTTTTTGGTGGTGTATATGAGAATCATTCAAAAGAGGGCGATACGGAATTGAAAGTCATAATATTCTAATATTTTTGAGAAAGATATTCTGATTTTTAACTATACGTATTTAGTAAACTTTCAGTAGGACAATTCTTCAGATAGCAACAAAAAATAATGGGTTTATTGTGCTTATACCCTTGGTTGAAAGTCTAATTGTGATTTTGCCCTACGAAATTAGAGTTTGTGATTTTACCCCTGCTTTTTTGAAATGAAGCCAAAATATACCCCTACTCCGTTATAGACCGTTAATGGTGTTAAATATGATGAAAAAAAGACAAAAATGCCCCTATGATTTTACCCTAATTTGATCCATGCTTGTCATTTTACCACTATTTTGCATAAACGCAAAATAATCTATGACTATATTAAAATAGGGGTAAAATCATAAGCACATATTAAAGTAGGGGTAAAATCATAAGGGTATTTTTGTCTTTTTTCATCATAATTTAACACCATTAACAACACATAATGAATAGGGGTATACTTTGACTCTGTTTCGAAAAAACAGGGGTAAAATCACAAAATCTAATTTGAGAGGGTAAAATCATAATTGGACTTTCAACCAAGGGTATAAACACAATAGCCCCAAAAATAATGCCTTCATTTGTTTCACCATAGACATGTTTTAATGAGTACTAGCAAACACAATATTCCAAAGATTAATATTCGATGCTAAAAACAAGGAACTTACAAAGGCAAGCAGTCCCATTATGTGATGATTGTTCCGAGATATGGTCTTAGAAGCTGTGCTCTGGTTATTTAAATTATCAACATCCGACGCAGAAGATGATGGTGACTCAGCTAGCAAAAAAATAAGAACTATCAGGATACGAATCATTCTATGTTAACCAAAAAAGAAGTGATGGTGACCTTGATTTCATTGATAACACAAAAAATATGAAGGCTCATTCTGTTTTATGCATCTAACACGAGATGTCAGATATGTCTCTTTTCTGAATAAATGATGCATTCAAAATTTGGTATTAGATTCACTAAATCATGTGTAGGTATAAAAAGCTAGAATCCTTAGAAATCTTGCTTTACTTCATATGCAGTGCTAATTTGTTTAGTCAAGAATGGGAAATAACCTCTCAAGTCATCTAACTGATGTTAAGACTTATGATAGAACATAACACAGATAACACCCTAGAATATTACAGCATCCTGTATTACAGGAAGTATCTAGTTTGAGCAATGTGCAATCTTCCTAACTAGCAATTCCAGATTGGTTGGAGAACGGGTCCATCACAAAAAATGGTGTACCCAATGCTGAACACTCCCACATATTATGTGGCCTAGGGAAGGGTCAGCCTTACTCCTGCTTTTGCAGATTGGTTGGTTCAACACAATTACAATAAACTATTTTAAAAGTCAATCCATAAAATTTGGGGGATGAACCCATGAAACGACCATAATGAAGGTTATTTCTCAAACTAGCAAAATTATTGAATATAGAGGCTTTAAGACTTAAAATGACTATGCAGCTTCAGAGCTAAAGCATACGTAAGAAACCTGGAGGTGCCATCAAAGATGCTGTCTGCAATGCATGCCTATCTTTAATTGCACCAGGATGTTTAAAGAAGGCAGCCTTCATATATGTCACTTCCACACATTTATAGGCCAAAGCAGCATTTGCCATTTTTTTAAGCCGCTCAAATTCATGAGCACAAAATCTGTTGAAAACAAGCCAACAGGGAGAAATTAGTTACGTAATTGAGTGTAAGTATTATATGAGAATACTCATATCAGTAAAAAATTAATGGGCATGTTTTAAGTACCACCAACTGGCAATTAAACAAATGGCAGATTAGCAACAGATGCTTGCAAGCTACAAGGCATAAGAGGTTGTCAGTTCTAACATGCTAAAGTCAGAAATGATAAAAATAAGAATCTATTCTGACACATCATTTAGAGAATGGTCCCTAAAAAACAAAATTATTAATTTTCTCTTCAAAAGAAAGAAAGCTAATGCTATCCCAAAAGAATCCAAGAATGTTTAAACTAGGTATAACAGGCACAAATAATATTAGCATACATGATGTCTACCTCTTTAAGAAATAACATAATAAGAATGTTGCTCACCGGCAAAGGTTCCCTATTTCAGAAAATAGCTTCATAACTTGTATAGGATCCACTTGTTTGGAGCTATCAGTACTTGGTGCCTCCCAAAGAGATGCAACATGAAGAAATTCCAGGGCCGCCTCGAAGCACATGCTTGTACTCTCGAAGTCATCACCTTTTTCCTGCAGCAAGAGATACCCATGAGTGTCAACGTATTTCAAGTAAGAGAAGCGGTAAAAACAAACTTATTGATGGAATAAGTCTTGTACTCTTGGTCTTTGTGGCCCCTAGTTAGAACAACATCTTAGTCCTTGTTAGGACAGCATCTTAGACCAAGAGGACATCATATTAGTCCTTTGTTAGGACAACATATTAGTCATTTGTTAGGACAGCATATTAGTCCTTTGGTAGGACAACACCTTGGCATCCTAGACTAGCATCTAGGTAGATGCTTGGCCGCCTCAGCTATAAATATGCAACCCAACTCCTAGATTGGGCATGGCATTGTGTGTGGAATGAACCAAGAATAATTTCTTAACTCCTAGTGTCATCCTCTCCATGAGAGTAATAATTCAGATACTGACAAGTGGTATCAGAGCCATTCTATCCTGTAGCCTAGACATCTCCTGCTCATCTCCTTCCCACGCCTTTCTTCGTCCTCGGCCGGCAGGAAGAACACCGGTTGTTTCAGCTCATCCCTTCTCTTCTGCATAGACGAGCAACAGCTTGTCTGAGGCAGCCTCTTCTCCACACAACACTCCCCCACTAGCGCGCCATGTCCGGAGGACATTCTCAGCGCTCGGTCGCTTCGAGCGCGCGGCATCGGCAGGAGGTCGAGGTCGCCGCGGCAGAAGAACGCGAGCGAGCAGAGGCAGAGGCTGCAGCGACGGCGGCGAGGCTGGTGGCGGCAGAACTGGCAACGGCGAGGGCGGAAGTAGAAATAGCAGCGGCTGCGGATGCAGCGCGTGCAGATGCAGCAGAGCTTGAGGCTCTGCGTGGCGGTAGCGACAGAGGCTCTATTTCTACTGACGGCGGCACCAACGAAGACATCAGGCTGGCGAGAGAGGTAGCACGACCACAGATGCCACAGTGGGCAGCCGCGCACCCCCATGGGCGCGGTGGCTGCAGCCCAGACGGGCGCGGACGCACCGGCGACGCTCCCGGCGGGGGTGGTTGGGTCGACGGAGATCGAGTCATTTACAGGCGACGCGACTCTCCTTCCCCGAACAGGTACCATGGTCACCACGGGATCCAGGCCATTGTCAGGGACGTTGGTCCCAGCGGTGGGTGGCCTACCCTCACCAAAACCAACTACGTCGAGTGGGCCGCGGTGATGAGGATACGGCTCCAAGTGAGGCACATATGGAAAGCAGTCCGGTACGGCGACGTCGACTACTACAAGGATCGATGGGCGCTGGATGCTCTCATTGCTGCAGTACTGCCCGAGATGCACTTCTCGCTTTTCAATAAGCGGACTGCCAAGGAGGTCTGGGACACCATCGTTGCGGCACACATCGACAGTGACCGTGCCCACAAGACCACACTGCAGACACTCCGCAAGGAGTGGGAGAACCTGACCTTCAAACCAGGTGAGGATGTTGATGACTTTGCTCTCCGTCTCAACACACTGCTGCAGAAGATGGTGTAGTTCGGCGACGAAATCTACAACGAGGAGAGAGCCGTCGAGAAGCTCTTCCGTTGCATCCTCGATAAGTACAAGCAGATCGCTCGCTCGAGTCTCTGCTGGACCTCTCCACGATGTCGATCGAAGAGGTGATAGGCCGCCTCAAGGTCGCCGACAGCAACGAATCTCAGCCTCTCTCGGGGTCTATCACCATCGGCGGGAAGCTATATCTCACTAAGGAGTAGTGGGAGGTCTGCCAAGGTGACGGGAAGAAGGGGGAGCCCTCCTCCTCGAAAGGCGGCCGCAAGCGCGACAAGCCAAGCAAGGGGCACGAAGGTGCCCAAGCCAGGGCACAGAGACATGCCGAGGGTGGCGCCCACAAAGGCGCCCGGGCGGCGCTGCCGGCAACTGGAAGCTAGCATGAGACGACACCTGCCACAACTGTGGCAAGCTTGGTCATTGGGCCAGGGAGTGTCGGCAGCAACGACGCGGCCAGGCCAACATCGCACAGGTGGAGGAGGAGGAGCCGGCTCTGCTCCTGGCGCATGTAAGCATCGAGCCACCTCCAGTGGCATCGGCCGCAGCAGCTCTCCTCCACCTCGATGAGCCGAGAGCACACGCCTTCCTCGGTGATGACTCCAGCAACGACAAGACTGATGGGTGGTGCCTCGATATCGGCGCTACCCATCACATGTCCGAGGCTCCGTCAAGTTTGGGGACGCCTCTGGTGTGGAGATCAAGGGTGTCGGCTCCATCATCCTCACCGCCGAGTCTGGTGAGCACAGATTGCTCGTCGGAGTCTACTACATCCCCGCGTTGAGGAACTCTATCATCAGCCTGGGTCAGCTGGATGAGAATGGTTTGCGCGTGGAGATCAAGGACAGAGTCATGAGGACTTGGGATCGCCATCACCACCTTCTTGCCAAGGTAACCAGAGGCACCAATCGACTCTACGTCCTTAACGTGCAGGTAGCACAACCTCTCTGCCTTGCTACTCGTCGGGATGACGAGGCGTGACAGTGGCATGAGCGATTTGGGCACCTTCACTTCAAGGCCCTGAAGCGGCTCAGTGCCAAGGAGATGGTACGGGACCTGCCGTGCCTTGACTATGTGGAGCAGTTCTGTGATGTCTACATAGTGACAAAGCAGAGGCGGCTCCCCTTTCCCCAGCACCCAGAGCTCCGAGCCAAGGAGCGGCTCGAGCTCGTGCACGGGGACTTGTGTGGCCCAGTGACACCGGCTACGCCGGGAGGACGATGTTACTTCCTGTTGCTTGTCGATGACCTCGCCCACTACATGTGGGTGATGGTCCTCGGCAGCAAGGGAGAGGCTGCGAACGCCATCAGGGGCGCGCAGGCCATTGTGGAGGCAGAGTGCGGCCGCAAGTTGCGCGTGCTGCACACCGACAATGGCGGCGAATTCACGACGGCTGAATTCACGTCGTACTGCGCAGATGAGGGTGTTCAGCGCCACTACTCCATGCCGTACAACCTGCAGCAGAACGGCGTCGTCGAGCGGCGCAACCAGACGGTTATGGGGATGGCTCGGGCCCTCCTCAAGCAGAGGGGAATGCCGGCTGTCTTCTGGGGAGAGGCGGTGGTGATGGCGGTCTACATCCTCAACCCCTCGCCCACCAAGGCTCTCAATGGCAGGACACGAGGCTTGGCATGGGTGCAAGCCGACAGTCTCTCACCTACGGGTCTTCGCCTGCCTCGCGTTCGCCAAGGAGCTTGGCCACCTCAGCAAGCTCGACGACAGGAGCACTCAAGGGGTATTCATCAGCTACGCGGAGGGCTCAAAGGCCTGCCGCATTCTCGACCCAGGAACACAACGTGCGCACGACACGTGATGTAGTGTTCAACGAAGGCGAGGATGGGCATGGGACAAGGCGGTAGACGACGGCTCGACTCCGACATACGACAACTTCATCGTCGAGTACGTCCACTTCAAGGAAACTGGGGGAGTAGGCAGCTCTTCTCCACCGAGCATGTCTACCCCAGTTCCCGAGCCTCCACCGACTTCAGTGCCACGCTCTCCAGTCATGACCTAGGCTGCAACGAGCTCTCCGCCACCACCACCACAGCCGGCAACCCCACGCACTCCAGCACCGACTGCAATCCCTCCGGGTACGTCCACTCCGACACCAGCTCGTGTCGAGCACAACCTGGTGGAGTTCGTTACTCCGCTCTCTCACGACAAGGAGCGCATCGACGCGTACCACGACGGTGAGCCGTTGCGGTATCGTACGATGGAGGATCTTCTCGGTGACCAGCCAACGCCGGGGCTGGTCCCTCGCGATCTGGAGGTGCAGTTGCATCTTTCTTGCGATGACGGCGAGCCTCAGTCTTTTGCGGAGGCTGAGAGACACGCGGCATGGCGTGCCGCGATGCAGTTGGAGATGGACGCGGTTGAGAACAACTGCACCTGGGAGCTTGCTGACCTCCCTCATGATCACCGCGCGATCACCCTTAAGTGGGTGTTCAAGCTGAAGAGGGATGAAGCCAGCTTCATCGTCAAGCACAAGGCTCGCTTGGTGGCATGCGGTTTGGTGCAACAAGAGGGGATCGACTTCGACGATGCCTTCGCGCCCGTGGCGTGGATGGAATCTGTGCGACTCCTCCTTGCGCTGGCTGCTCAGGAAGGCTGGCGGGTTCATCACATGGATGTCAAGTCAGCGTTTCTTAACAGCGATTTAAAGGAGGAGGTTTATGTGCACCATCCACCGGGATTTACGATTCCTGGCAAGGAGGGAAAGGTGTTGCGCCTGCGCAAGGCCCTCTATGGCCTGCGGCAGACACCAAGGGCGTGGAATGCCATGTTAGACTCCACGCTCAAGGGGATGGGCTTCGAGCAAAGCCCGCACGAGGCGGCCATCTACCGGCGGGGCAATGGAGGAAATGCCCTACTGGTGGGTGTCTACGTCGACGACTTGGTGATCACCGGCACCAAGGATGCGGAGGTGACAGCGTTCAAGGAAGCGATGAAAGCCACCTTCCAGATGAGTGACCTAGGATCTCTCTCCTTCTACCTAGGGATCGAGGTGCACCAGGCCGACTCCGGGATCATGCTTCAACAGACTGCCTATGCCAAGAGCATTGTTGAGCTGGCTAGACTCACAGACTACAACCGAGCTCTCACTTCCATGGAGGAGAGACTGAAGCTGATCCGCGATAGCACGACGAAGGAGGTGGACGCTACGCAGTATTGGCGTCTTGTGGGGAGCCTTCGCTACCTCACCCACACACAGTTGGACTTGGCATTCTCTGTCGGCTACGTCAGTCGGTTCATGCAGCGACCGACGACAGAGCACCAGCAGGCTGTGAAGAGGATCATCCGCTACGTTGCGAGGACTCTCGACCATGGTCTCTACTACCCGAGGTGCCCTGGGGAGGCACACCTTGTCGGGTATAACGACAGTGACCACGCCGGTGACATCGACACTAGCAAGAGCACGAGGGGGATTCTATTCTTCCTCGGCAAGTGCGTCGTTAGCTGGCAGTCGGTCAAGCAGCAGGTGGTTGCCTTGTCCAGCTGTGAGGGCGAGTACATAGCGGCCTCTACCGCTTCGACTCAGGCGCTCTGGCTAGTTCGACTGTTTGGTGATCTCCTCAGCGAAGACACCGGAGTGGTGGAACTCAGGTTGGACAACAAGTCCGCTCTGGCTCTATCAAAGAACCCCGTCTTTCATGAATGGAGCAAGCACATCCGGGTGAGGTACCACTTTCTCTGAGGCTGCTTGGAGGAAGGGAGCATCAAGGCGTGCTACATCAACACCAAGGACCAGCTTGCAGACCTGCTCACCAAGCCCCTTGGAAGGATCAGGTTCCTTGAGCTTTGCTCCAGGATTGGGATGGTCCAACGCCCCCACAAGACGACGCACAAGACTTAGGGGGGGATGATGGAATAAGTCTTGTACTCTTGGTCTTTGTGGCCCCTAGTTAGTACGACATCTTAGTCCTTGTTAGGACAGCATCTTAGACCAAGAGGACAGCATATTAGTTATTTGTTAGGACAACATATTAGTCCTTTGTTAGGACAGCATATTAGTCCATTGGTAGGACAGCATCTTGGCATCTTAGATTAGCATCTAGGTATATGATTGGCTGTCTCAGCTATAAATATGTAACCCCAACCCCTAGGTTGGGCATGGCATTGTGTGTAGAATGAACCAAGAAAAATTTCCCAACTTCTAGTGTCATCCTCTGCATGAGAGTAATAATTCAGATACTGACAAGTATAGTGTCGGTACCCTCAATACCGGGTACCCCCGCGCACAGGACAAAAGCGCCTAAGGACCTTGCCCCCTCCGCAGGGGTGAGCTCCGATGGCGCCACGTGTCCAGTGGGGCCGGACCTCCCCTCTCCATAGAGGTGAGCTCCGGGCCCGCCACGTGGTCAGCAGAGCCGGACCTCCCCCCTCCGCGGGGGTGAGCTCCGAAGGCTCCACGTGTCCAGCGGGGCCGGACCTCCCTCTCCTCAGAGGTGAGCTCCAGGCCCGCCATATGGCCAGCAGAGCCGGACCTCCCCCCTCCGCGAGGGAGAGCTCCGAAGGCTCCACGTGTCCAGTGGGGCCGAACCTCCCCTCTCTTCAGAGGTGAGCTCCGGGCCCGCCACGTGGCCAGCAGAGCCGGACCTCCCCCTCCGCGGGGGTGAGCTCCGAAGGCTCCACGTGTCCAGCGGGGCCGGACCTCCCCTCTCCTCAGAGGTGAGCTCCGGGCCCGCCACGTGGTCAGCAGAGCCGGACCTCCCCCCTCCGCGGGGGGTGAGCTCCGAAGGCTCCACGTGTCCAGCGGGGACGGACCTCCCACTCCTCAGAGGTGAGCTCCGGGCCCGCCAAGTGGCCAGCAGAGCCGGACCTCCCCCTCCGCAGGGGAGAGCTCCGAAGGCTCCACGTGTCCAGCGGGGCCGGACCTCCCCTCTCCTCAGAGGTGAGCTCCGGGCCCACCACGTGGCCAGCAGAGCCGTACCTGCCCCCTCCGCGTGGGTGAGCTCCGAAGGCTCCACATGTCCAATGGGGCCGGACCTCCCCTCTCCTCAGAGGTGAGCTCCGGGCCCGCCATATGGCCAGAAGAGCCGGACCTCCCTCCCCCCCCCCCCCCCCCCCCCGCGGGGGTGAGCTCTGAAGGCTCCACATGTCCAGCAGGGCCGGACCTCCCCTCTCCTCAAAGGTGAGCTCCGGGCCCGCCATGTGGCTAGCAGAGCAGCGCTGCCCGCCCGTCGCGGTAGGCAGCAGGAGTAAAGGCGCCCCATGCCTTGTCCGTACAAGGCATTCAAGACGCGGAGACGCGGAGCACGCCTGTCAGGAGGCGTTGCGTCCAGTCACATCACAGTGACGATGGGCGCAGAATGTAAGAAGCCGCAGGCCAATAGCTACGGCGACAAGACAACCCCTGCCGCCCCTGCCATCATCAACCACTACGCCTAGCTTACGGCGTGGGCAGGGCGACAGGACGAAGGCTAAGAAGCTACCCCCAAAGACAGCTACCGGCATTTACTGCAGGATATGGTAGATGGCAGGATATCACCCCGGGGCCACCTGTCGGGCTCCGTGGCCTCCTTTGTAAGCCGCCCGAGCCTTGAACTATAAAAGGCTTGGATAGGCAACGTTGCAGGGGGTTCGCCTCTTTGCTGGTTGGCCTCTTTGCTGGTTCGCACCCCAATAGGTTCGAAGCCCAGCCAATTCATCCTCATACCCATGCTTAGAACTACGGTTCTGAGCTTGAAGCAATACAACGAGCAACTCTGCTCCTGTGGACGTAGGGTTTTATGCTCCGGTGGCCCGAACCACGTAAAAACCCTTGTGTCAACCATATCCTTCCTTCGTCCAATGGCGAGGCCCTCCGAGAGGACTAGCCCCTGCGAAAAAGAACCTCCGCGGGCTGCCCAGAGCAGGCCCAGGGGAAGTGTCGACCGCAGATGCTTCGACATTTGGTGCGCTAGGTAGGGGGTTTTTCCCTCTCACGACGAGTCTACGCCGATGAAGATGACCAAGCTTCCTTCGGCGGCAAGCTCTCCTCGCCCTCGTTCCCGGCAAACGATGACCAGCGAGGCCTACGTCTCGACGCACTCAGGGAGGAGAGTGTCGGGACAAGTTGGGAGCCCGCGTCTGACTCCGGCAACGCGGACTCCTGCAAGCCCAAGATCTGCTGCAGTGCAAAGTGTTACTCAAGGGAGTACACTAGCTGCAGCACGGGAATTCCTACACAATCCACCTGCTGGGGACGCCCCCCAGCGGGCCACCCAGCAGTGGATCCGCGACGTTGATCACCTCGTCGTCGCTGCCGTCAACCCTCCCTTTGGCAGGGACGACGCCCCACTCAACCAGATGTGTCGCTGTCACGCACACGAACGGTTGACGGGCAGACGGCAGACTCCCGCTCTACCAGGCTCCCAATGACGGACCTGAGGTCAGAGCTAGAGCAACGTCACCTAGGCGAGGATGCTCGCATGACCATCGAGCGACGGCGAGAAAGGCGTCGCAACCATGAGGCCGACTACAGCATGTCGACCGCCTCAACACACCCTGAGCCACAGACGTTCGCCGCGCGACCTCTGCCCCAGGCGTACGCTATGCAGCATATGCAGCGGCCATATGCCCTGCAGGTGGCACCCTCGGTTTATGGTGCACCTTTGCCCATGCCGGGGGAAACTGTGCCAACAGCGGACCAAGCGTTCGCGGCACCAGGATCTGCAGCAGCAGGAGAGTGGTGCGCGGCCCTGGCGCCCCACCTTCACTTCGCAAGGTGGCCACGCAAGTTCAGGCCACACCTGCCAGAGAAGTACGACGGAAGTGTCAACCCGGCGGAGTTTCTGCAGATCTATTCCACCGCCATCCTCGCGGCAGAAGGGAACGAGGCCGTCATGGCCAACTACTTCCCTGTCGCCTTGACCGGCACAACACGGTCATGGCTCATGAATTTCCCCCAGGGTTCCATAACCTCCTGGGGAGAGCTGTGCCGACAGTTCATTGCGAACTTCGGCAGTTCCTACACCCGTCTCGGCACGGAGCTCGACCTCCACGCCATCCGACAACAGCCGGGAGAATCGCTGCGCTCCTTCATCTAGCGGTTCTCCTAGATTAGGAACACCATCCCCCACATCCAGAATGCATCCGTGGTGGTTACATTCCGACAGGGTGTGCGGGACGAGAAGATGCTCGGGAAGTTGACCACCAGGGAGGTGCGCGATGTCTCGGAGCTCTTCAGCCTGGCGGACGAGTGCGCTAGAGCGGCAGAAGGGCGCAACTGGCACTCACAGCCAACCTCCGAAGTAGTAGTACAGCCCGGAGCTAGCGCTGCTTCCCATAGGAGCAGGAAGAAGATCAAGAAGAAGGGCGGTGGCAAGATCAAGCCACCGGCCAGAACTCCCGTCGCTGCGACTGTAGCACCCGGCGG
Source organism: Neostapfia colusana (assembly GCA_030760725.1). NCBI lineage: Eukaryota > Viridiplantae > Streptophyta > Magnoliopsida > Poales > Poaceae > Neostapfia > Neostapfia colusana. The sequence goes on from JASWHV010000007.1 coordinate 27,546,824, forward strand.
GGCTCGGGGGCCACACCCCGACAAGAGACCACGGCAGTCACCCGACGGTGGCAACCGTGGCGAGCCGTGCCCGGTACACCACACCAGGAGCCACACTGCTGGTGAGTGCCAGGAGATCAAGAAGCTCGCGGAGCGCTTCCGCAAGGGGAAGCAACCGCGCGCGGATGCTCCTCCTTTCTGCCAGAGGGAGGGCAAGCAGAAGGTTGACCCCCGGGATGACGACAACCAAGAGATGGGGTACCAGGAGCCCCAGCGCACTCTGAAGGCGGTCCATCAGCGTGGGGACTCCAGCTCCGGCGAAGACAAGCACCGGAAGGCGCTCCACATCATCTACGGCGGGTCCTCGGACCCCTCGTCCCGGAGTGCAGTCAAGACCCTGCGCCGAGCAGTGGCGTCGGTGGCTCCTACCCCGTGCGCAGCGCCGCACCTCAAGTGGGGACCCCCATCACCTTCGATGCCACCGACTGCCCAAGAACATGGCTGGAGCCCGGCAGCTACCACTCTTGGTAGCTCCTACCATCGCCAACGTGAAGATGTACCACGTCCTGGTGGATGGCGGGGCCGACCTCAACCTCATCAGCCGCGCAGCTTTCCAGAAAGCTGCAAATCTCGGTGGCCAAGCTCACCCTGTCGAGCCCGTTCTCAAGGGTAGGGCCGGGACAAGTCGTCCCATACAGCAACATCAGCCTTCTGGTGACCTTCGGGGCACCAGACAACTAGCGGACATAATACATTTTGTTCGATGTGGCGGAGGTCGACCACCCCTTCAACGCCATCATCGGCAGGCCAGCCCTGTACCGATTAATGGCAGTAGCCCACTACGGCTACCTCGTTCTGAAGATTCCTACACCAACAGGCGTCCTCAAGATCCGTGGAGACCGCACTGCCGCAATGTCAGCCTTGGAGAAGCTCCAAGCACTTGCGACACACCGAGCACCTGCCCCTGGCGGTACAGAACCGGGCCAGCTCCACCCGAGTGCACGCCATCGTGCTTCAACCTCTGCACCCCGTGTGCAACCCCTCGATGAGGGCGACGTCCCCCTGAAGGTCGTCCAAGTCGGCGCCGAAGCTGCATAGACCACCCGGATAGCCGGGGGCCTGGACTGCAAATAGGAAGGCATACTCATCACCTTCCTCTGGGACAATGTCGACGTGTTTGCATGGCAACAATCGAAAATGCCCGGTATCCCTAGGGAGGTGATCAAGCACCATCTGAAGATCCTCCCCGACACTCGGTCGATCCAGCAGAAGCCTCGGAAGCAGTCTATCGAGCGACAGAACTTCATCCGTGAAGAAATCAAGAAGCTGCTCGATACTGGCTTCATACGGAAGGTCCACCATCCTCGGTGGCTAGCGAACCCTGTTGTCGTCCCGAAGGCCGGCGGGAAGCTCCGGATGTGCATCGACTACACCAGTCTCAATAAGGCATGCCCCAAAGATCCATTCTCTCTCCCTAGAATAGATCAAATAGTAGACTCTACATCAGGCTGTGATATGTTATGCTTCCTAGACGCCTACTCAGGCTTCCACCAAATACCTATGTCTAGAGAAGATGAAGAACATACTGCATTTATCACTGTAGATGGCCTGTATTGTTATGTCTCCATGCCTTATGGTCTGAAAAATGCTCTCCCCACCTTTGTACGAGCAATGCATAAAATATTTGGAGAGCTAATCCGAGACTTAGTTGAGGTGTATGTCGATGACATCGTTGTCAAAGTCAAACAGAGCTCATCCTTATTAGATAACCTAGCTCTAGTCTTTGACAAGCTGCGCACCACGCGCACGAAGCTAAACCAGGACAAGTGTGTGTTCGGTGTATCCTCTAGAAAGCTCCTCGAATTCCTGGTCTCACACCGGGGGATCGAGGCCAACCCAGAGAAGATCAAGGCCATCGAGCTGATGCGACCCCCGGCCCATATCAAGGATGTCTAGAAGCTCACGGGATGTCTAGCTGTGCTCAGTCGGTTCATACCAAGGATGGCTGAGCGGGCTCTTCCCTTCTTCAAGCTTCTGTGCAAAGCCGGTCCTTTGCTTAGACCGAAGAAACAGAAGAAGCATTCCAAGAGTTGAAGCAGCTCCTGACGACGCTACCCATCATGGTATCCCCTGAGCCCGGTGAGCACCTACTGCTCTACATCGCGGCAACGACAGAGGTGGTGAGCATGGTCCTAGTCGCAGAGCGGCCGGACCCCTCATCACTGCAACCAGCTCCAACAGCTGAAGTCAAGCACCAAGGTTGCCCGGTCCTATGGGGGCCCCCGACAGCCAGGAGACCCCGGAGGTCCAAGACGACCTCCCGAAGCTCCAAGACAACCTCCCAGAGACCCAAGGGGACCTCCCGGAGATCCAAGACAACCTCCCGAAGGTCCAAGGGGACCTCTCGGAGGTCCAAGACAACCACCCAGAGGTCCAAGGGGACCTCCCGGTGGTTCAAGACAACCTCCCGGAGGTCCAAGGGGACCTCCCGGAGGTCCAAGATGGCGAAGAAGTCTCCGGGTCCCAGCCGCCGGAGGCTGCCCCGGGCCTGACTACCTTCTGTCGGCCTGAGCCAATGGAGGAAGACATCCCGGGTCCCCCAGGGAGGATGCGGACCATCCAGATGCCCGTCTACTACATCAGCGAAGTCCTCCATGATGCCAAGAGAAGATACCTGGAGGTCCACAAGCTGTTGTATGCCGTGCTCGTGGCGTCCATGAAGCTCCGACACTACTTCCAAGCCCACCGGATCTCGGTGGTCACCTCCTACCCGCTGAGGAACATCCTCCACAACACCAACGCGTCTGGCAACGTCGCCAAGTGGGTAGCGGAGTTGGCAGAGTTCGAGCTGGACTTCCTACCACGTCACACAGTCAAGAGTCAAGCACTGGCTGACTTCATGGCCGAGTGGACGCCATCACCAACCAACCCAGGGGGCACCGAAGGCGGCGAACCGGAGCCCCGAGCACCGGTCTTCACTGAGCCCCACTGGACGCTCTACTTCGATGGCTCCTCACGGAAGCACGGGGCCGGAGCTACCGTACTGCTCCTCATGCCACCGGGGGAGCAGTTCAAGTACATGGTGCGTATCAATTTCAAGGCAACCAACAACAAGGCCGAGTATGAAGCTCTCATCTTCGACCTGAAGACGGTGCTGTCCCTCGGCATCCGCCAGTTGCTGGTCAAGGGAGACTCCCAGCTAATCATCAAACAAGTCAAGGGTGAATGCACCTGCAATGACCCGCAACTGGCTGCCTACCTCCTCCACGTCCAGATGCTGGAGAAGGACTTTGTTGCCTTGGACCTGTGCCATGTACCACGTGCCGACAACACTGTGGCCGATGACCTTTCAACGAAGGCCTCCACCGGAGCCCAGGTGCCCGAAGGAGCCTTCGAGAGGACGTTGCCACGGCCCACAGCCCGGCCTGCCGAGCAAGGGCGAAGGGGGCGAGACCAGCACCTCGAAGCTGGTGGTCCCAGCGGCCCTACAATCATGGTGCCCACCAAGGATCGTATGCTCCACTGGGGACTCCATGCTACCCAGCACCCAAGATCCAAAAGCTCAAGTTAGTCCCGATGCATGGATCACGGAGATCCGGGACTACTTGAAAGACAACATCCTTCCTGATGAACATGCATCCGCTGAACGGATTGTGCGGATGGCTAAGAGATACACGCTGGTAGAAGGGGATCTCTACCGGCGTGGCGCCAACGGCATCCTATTGCGGTGCATAACCCAGGAGGAAGGTTGCGACCTGCTCGCAGAGATCCATGGAGGCGAGTGCGGGAATCACACTTCCTCACGCACATTGGTCGGTAAAGCCTTCCGGCATGGCTTCTACTGGTCGTCAGCTCTCCTGGATGCCGTCAAGCTGGTCAAGAGATGCAAGGCGTGCCAGTTCTATGCCAAGAAGATCCATGACACGACCCCACGGTCTTGTCGAGCCAGGATCACGCTGAGGGGTGCTGCGTTGCACAACACCGTATAACACACATCAAAGGTACAAAGCGGAAGCAAAACTTTTATTACATAAAGTGGTTTATGAACATTTGTACATCAAAATAAGTCCAGTCTACACTCACGGGCGTAGATTACGCATCAAGTCCACGTCCAGCCCTTGAACGTGTCCTTGCTAGCACACACACACACTAACTCTGCGGCGTGCACGACTCCCACTCGACGGGGTTCCCCTCCTGGGGTTCCGTCTCCTCTTCGGGAGTCCCTTCCTCATAGAACCCTGCAAAAGCTTCAAACACAAGCAGTGAGCACGAAGGCTCAGCAAGACTGACCCGTCTCTCCTAAACATGGAACTTCTACATGAGGGTTGATAGGTTACATGAGGTAAAAATCATTTGCAAGGACTCGCCTAATTAGTGGAACCTTACTTTCAAGTTTTAGCAGCAGGTTGTGGAAAACGTTACGCTAAGGCACATGAGAGAGCCGCAATCAAACAAGAAACACATTTCTCTCATGTACTTTGCCCAAAGTTGAAAAGAACTTTAGTTAGCTCTAAACTACAGCAAATCATTAGCAATCAAGTCCATCTTTCAATCAGCAACATTTTAACATGCAACTAGCCTGTTCTTTCTACGTCACGGTACAGTGAACAAGTGGTACTCACTGACCGCGAGGGACGGCGATAATAATCGATTTACACCTGCAGGGTTACCCGAACAACCCGTCACGTACGCCCGTACTCGATGTTGCCTATAGCAACCATCACTGACACCGTACGCAACCACCTTTCACCCGTCAGCCAAATATTGAACCGGTCCCATCGTCCCGAGCAAGAGGTCTCTGCACGCGCATCTCAGTGCCTCCAGCCGATTTACACCTCGAGCTCTCAACCTACCCTCTGAACGACGGGCAATGCCTCAATACCCAGCTACCCGAGTTACATCAGTTTCCCGGTTCCCATATAGCCGGTAGGTCTTCGGTACTGTTCTAGCTTGTTCAACAGGCCCGCACACGGCTCGGTCCTCAATCGACACAAGCGGAGCTATAGCACACAGGCCCCAAAGTCCTGCTGCCCTTACTCTCCGCTCGGTCTCATCTTTCTTGCCATGTGTATCATGTGCTATCTCTACCCGAGTCGAGTGCCTCTAGCCTATGCTCGCGAGTAGTTCCAACTACTCGACTTGTACCGAATCCTACCCTACTTAGCTTTGCATTAGCTAACGGGGTTTTGCAATCCTAAACCCAACCCATGGTTTTCTTGGCTATGCAAGTGGGTTTCCAAACAAGACTCTAATGCAAGGAATCATAATACTCAAGTAAGTGCTCAAAACAATACAAAATTGTAAAAAGGTTAATGCAAACCAGAGCTTGCCTTGCTGCTCTTGGTCGTAGGCTAGCTGCTCCTCCGGAGTCATGAAGTCTAGGACTTCGGGTTCCTCCTCGACCTTAGCGACTACATGATATACAAGTATATGTATTAATTTAAATGCATTTGATTGAATTTAAACTTGTGAAGTCTATAACTCTTACTAGGCAGACCCAATGACTGTGAAACTTTTACTGTGGCTTGGTCACAACCTAAACAGAAACTTGGTCAAGTTTTAGTTGCAGCAAAGCTCATTTGAGCCCTCCACAATTAATTATGTACTTGACATTAATTGAAGGCTTTTAGGGTGTTCTAAGGATTTTCATGAAACAAACTATGTCTCTCTGAAAACTATATTTTCAGAGGGTTCTAATGGAGTTGGTCTCACTTAATTTGAAGGTTCCTAGCTAAAGATATGAGCTAAACAATTTCAGAGAAAATTCTGAAAATGTTTCTGAACATTTTCTATTTTCTCTGGAACAGTTTCACTAATCACACCATTAGGTGGATCAAATGAGCTCAAATGGATCTGAAATTTTTATTGTAGTTCATGGATATTTTGGTGAACATTCCCGCAAAATTTCAGGATTTTCCTCCAAAGGATTCTCCAGTTAAAATTCCAAATGATTTAAACTTTAAGGAATTAATTCTGGAGAAATAGGAATTTTCATGAAGTGAAACCTGATTTTTTGGAAAGTGCTCAGAGATCTGAATCCAACAAAATTTGGTTCTCTCGATTTGGAGTTTTCTAGCTCAAGTTATGAGGATTTGAAGTTTGAATGAAATCTGAAAATCGGGGAAAAAGTTTAAACTTGCGGGTGGGCCCCGGGGACACGCATCGCACGCCGAGGCGACGGCACACCATGGTCTGCGGGATTCCTGCGTGCCAGCACAACAGATCCTGGCCACACCCGATCCCGATTTAAATTTTTAAGCCGCTGAAGCGTGGGCCAGCCGGCTTCGTCTTCCTCCCGACGCCCGCGCTCTGCCGCCGGGGTACCTCGCCGGAGAGCTCGCCGACAGCCTCTGTGGAGCTCCAAGCTTTATGATTCCGGCCGCCCCTGCCTATTTTCACTCGGGGAACACGATTCCGGGCTCAGCTCGTCATGAAAATGGCCGGCACATGGTCGGCGACGAGCAGCAGCCTCGGGAGAACTTCGACCGTGTTGCCCGTCCTTCCTAGCCCCTCACCCGATCAAGCTAAGGGTCGCCGAGCATCATTGGACAATAGGAAAGGTCGACGTGAGCTCCACGGAGCTCGGGAAGGGCTGTGTTGGGCTGTCACCGTGCGACCTAGGCCGGAAATCGGGATTTCTACTAAAGCTCGAAGAACAGCGGTTTCCCTCATGGTTCTTCGTGGTTCCTGCTCCTATGGGCTCGCACTGGCAACTAGAAGTGGTCCTCTCCATGAGAGGATGAGTGATGCAGTGTGGCTTACGAATTTCTTTGATCGGTGCCGACTCCTCTTTTGCACACCGTCACGAAAACATGAAATTCTGGCCTGAGCAGTGTTTGTCAGGCCGTCGGAGCTAGCGGGAACGAAAGAGGGGTTGAAGGCGAACCTCTTTGCTGTTCACAGCTCAGTGAACGGTGGGCTGTGGTGGCCGGAAGGACGGTTCCCGCAGCGGCGGCTCGAGCTGAACCGGTAGAGAGAGAATCACCGCGGTGGAGCTCGGGGAAGACTGCGCAGGGTCTGGAACCGGTGCGAGGGTGTTGAAGATGGCTTGGCGCACCCGGTGCTGGTCTCAGATTGCCGGGAGGGTCACTGGATCGACCGGGCGATGAGGAACCGAGAGTTCACTCGGGCGGCGAGGAGCTTCGGCTTTCTGGGTGGAAATGCGACAAGGCAGCGGTGAAGACCCCCTATGACTGCTCGGGTGCGCAGATAAGGACCCCTGCGAGGCGGTTCACCGGCCGAGGCGGCAAGCAGGTGGTGGCGCGGCGGCCTCCCCTCGGTGGCGCTCTCGGGAGGAGCTCGGGGACCCGAGCACTGAAAGTCCACTCGGTTAGATCTTCTCAGTGGCTGACATGTGGGTCCCAATTTTTTTTAACCTCTGAAATTAACTCCAAATCACTGTTGTAAACAGTAAGCCCCAAAATGCCCATGGTGATTCAAATTATTCACCCATGAGCCATTTGAATTGATTAGAATTCAAATTGGGTTTGGTTTGAATGAATTTCAGCACAAGTTCAGTTTGGAATTCAAACAAAGTTTGAATTTGTCCCACTTAGCTCATGTCAAGATCAACTCCAAATGGAGTGAAAATTGGTGTGTGAGCTCACAAAAATGTGCTGAGTAAGAATATGCCTCCCACTTTTGAATTCATGGGATCAAAACAGTTTGAATTTGAATGTGGGTTCAAACTGCCCTCTTTCTAGCTATACCCAAAATGACCTCAAAAGGTTTTGAATTTTGGGTGAAACTTGGCATGGACATTCCTAGCAATGTGTAGGACTTTTTATATGCCCAGATATATCACATGTGGGAAATGCCACTTTTGCAATATGTGAGTTTGTTCCCTAATGAGCATGTTGATGGTGGTTACTTGCTCTTCAAATGTGTTTATCAACTTGCTTCAAATGAGGTGTGTGTGTGGTGATGACACTTCAAGCATGTGTAAAAAACTGAGGCCCTTACAATCCACACACCGGCTCAGACGTTGCAGATGATCCCGCCCTCATGGCCGTTCGTGATATGGGGGTTGGACATCCTTGGGCCATTCCCCAAAGCCATCGGGGGATTCCGGTACCTCTACGTCGCCATCGAAAAGTTCACCAAGTGGCCGGAAGCTGCACCAGTCATCACCATCAACAAGCAATCCGCAGTCAAATTTATCAAGTCGATCGTTTGCAGGTCCGGGGTCCTGAACAGAATCATCACCGACAACGGGACCCAGTTCACCAGCGCAGCGTTCTAAGAGTACTGCAAAGACCTTGGCATCCAGGTGTGCTATGCCTCTGTCGCTCATCCAAAGAGCAATGGGCAAGTCGAGAGGGCCAACGCCGAGATCCTTCGGGGCCTCAAGACTCGCACCTATGCCAACTTGAAGAAACATGGTGCCAAGTGGGTGGACGAGCTTCCGAGTGCATTGTGGACTAGCCGGACATCCCAGAGCCGGGCCACAGGGGAGACACCCTTCTTCATGGTCTACGGGGCCGAAGACAAGCTTCACCCAGAAGTCACAATGGGGTCCCCCCGTGTCCGGGCTTACGACGAAGCCATGCAGGACCAACTCCTGCGTGAGGACATCGATCTCGTCAACGAGGCAAGATGGCAAGCAACGCTCCGCAACGCACGGTACTGGCAGGCACTCCGGCGCTACCATCAGAGGACCGTGCGTGTCCGGGAGCTCAAAGAAGGCGACCTGGTGTTGCGGCGCATACTTTCTCGAGAAGGGACCAACAAACTCTCCCCCAGCTGGGAAGGCCCCTTCCGAGTCACGAAAGTTTACCGCCCCAGGTGCGTGCGCCTTTCCACCGAGGACAGGGACCCGCTCCCAAACTCTTGGAACATAGAACACCTTCGTAAGTTATATCCCTAGAGCAGTAGTAGGACAGGTTTTCTCTTCTTTCTGTAATAGATCCCATAGAGTCCAGGAACAGCGCTCGGAGCAACTAAGCCCCAGGGGGCGGTCCAGGACTGCGTCCAGCTTGGCCTGGTTCCATACACTAGGCGCGTAGGCCCTGCCCCCCTTCATAATGGGGTGGGTCGTTGCCTCCATGTACAACCTGCCTTCCTCCTATGGATGTTTATGTATGGAAAGAATCCTGTCCTACCACGCTCTCTCATGTGTTCATTTAAATTATGCAATTAATTTTTATGATCAACCCTCATGCTCACAAACAATGTATGCTCATCGTACACTCAGCTCTCCTTTCCCACTCTCATCCCTAGTCAGCATTTGCTATCCTGACCGAAGGCGGTCATGCTTGAGGTACCTGCCAAAGGCCAGGGGGTCTCTCGGACCTCCCCCAGTCAGGTACTGTGACGCCAGTTGGTCACCTCCAGGAAAAACCTACGCCAGTCAAGGGAGGTCCAGGGTGCGTAGCCTGCTTTGCCTGGTTCCGTACCCAAAGCGTACACACTCTGCCTCTCGGGAGGTCCAGGGTGTGCAGCCTGCTTTGCCTGGTTCCGTACTCAAAGCATGTGCACTCTACCTCCCCAGCGCCACGGTCTAGTACTAGGGGCCGGACGGTTGCACCCTGACCTCGGAGGGAGCCGAGCCTCCGGTGCCGAAGGCACTGAATTGCCCAAGCCCCGTATATCGGTCCAGGACCGTAATCCAAATAAGACTAAGAGACAGGGAAGGGAGATACCCCAAGCGGAGTTACCGTTTCCCTACTCGTGTGCAGGACCTCCTGAGAGGCCTCCCGGACCTCCGGAGTTGGGGTTCCAACACCGGCGTGCTCCGGGCGAATAGGGGGGCCCTGGCCCTAGCTCCCCCGCAGGAAAGTGGTAGGTGTGCCCAAAGCATTGGCCACACCTACCAGGGGGCCACTACGGGGACTGCACAAGGGAAGACCGGAGCACCCGACGGTACTGAAGTCCCATGGCTTCTCAAGACCGGAGCTCCCGACTCCGACTCAAGATTAGAAAAGCCAGAGCTCCCCCCCCCCCCCCCCCCCCCCCCCGCGGGGGAGAGCTCCGAAGGTGCCACGTGTCCAGCAGGGCCGGAGCTCCCCCTCTCCTCAAAGGAGAGCTCTAGCGCTGCCACGTGGCCAGAGGATCCGGACCTCTCCCCCTCCGCGGAGGTAAGCTCCGAAGGCTCCATGTGTCCAGCGGGGCCGGACCTCCCCTCTCCTCAGAGGTGAGTTCCGGGCCCGCCACGTGGCCAGCAGAGCTGGTCCTCCCCCCCCTCCGCAGGGGCGAGCTCCGAAGACCCCTTGGGTCCTTATGTCAACAAGGGCCCGAGGAAGGAGTCTGTGCAAGCTTCGATATCGGTGGAGACCTCTCGGGGCCCTTACGAAGCTAAGGACCCGCGCAGGACAAGCCGAGAAAAGAAGACAAAAGGCACTGGCACACAAGACAAAAGTTTGTTCATTCAAAAAGCTCCATGAGCTGGATTACAAACACAAAAAAAAAACAAAAGATACAAAGGCCCTTCAGCTACAAGGGCGAGCGCCTAGGAGTCCCCGGCCTCCGCTGGAACCTAGACGCTATGAGGGCAGCGACGTCTCTGACTTCGGCCCTAGCGACCTCCTCCTGCTCGGCGAAGGGGCCCTGCACCACCAGCTCCAGAGAGATAGAGGAGTCCCAGCTCCGGAAGCACGTCAGCACGTGCACGGCGACCTCCTTCGCCAAGCTCCTCCCCTCAACCTCGAGCTCGTCGGCGACCACGACTTCCAGCCTCTCCAGCTTGGCGCCGATGGACTCGAGCGTCGGGATCGCCTTGACCACCTCTTGCGCTGGAGCCTCCATCCTCACGGGGCTGAAGCCGAGAGGCACCAGAGTAGACTTCGCCTGGCCGACGAAGTCCCACACCACTTGGGCCTCGACGGTTCGTGAAGCTCGGAGCCCATCCACCTCCTGGCGAGCCGCCAGCAGAGCGCCATGACCTTCCTCGGCGAACCTCCTCTCCTTCGCCGCGAAGTCCCGGGCGAGCCTCTCCAACTCCGACGCCCGGAAGTCGGCAGCAAGCTCCCGGTCCAGCACCGCGTGGCGGCCCCGGGCAACCTGCTCCTCCCTCTTGGCCAAGGAAGCCTCCCGGAGCTCCAGCTCTCCGGTCCTGGCCCTCAGGTCACCTTCGCCTGCCCCCAGCTGCTCGGCAACATCCTTCTCCTTTGCCGCCATGGAGCGTTCGCGCTCTGTGACGGCGCACCCGCGGCGCGCCAGCTGCAGCCGCATCTCCCCGTTGGCGTCGGAGCGAGCCCGGACACTGTCGTAGGCCTCGCGGGCCTCCTGCATAATCCGCCGGGTCTCGGCGTCCAGGCAGTCAACGGCTCTCTTCTGCACATCGAGGAGCTCCTCCTCGGCATCAAGCCTCGCCCGCTTGGGATCGAGCTCCTCTCTCGATCTCTCAGGTCCGCAGCTTCAAGAGTCGCCCCCAGCCGCGGAGGCGGTCCCTCTCATCCGCCAAGGCCTCCCGCTCGCGCTCAAGCGTAGCCTGGACCTGCCGGACGCTGGACTGGGCGAGCTCCAGTGCTTCTGACAGGGGCAGCGGGGCGGCAGAGGCCCAAGGCACGCCGCATACCTCCTCCATGACGTCGTCATCCAACGGTGGAGACTCTGGCACCGCAGCTTCCACGGAAACCTCGATGATGCGCCGGTCAGGAGAAAACGGCGCCGAGGCAGGGCCAGTCCCGATGCACCCCTGCTCGTCGCCCGCCTAAGGAGATCCATCAGCTCCTCCCGCTCCAGCACCAAAGGCTGGTCGCCGCCAGCTGGCTCTGCCAAGTCTTCATCAGCCGCTGGCTCCCTAGCTGGCGAAGGAGGAGGAGTGGGCGCAGCCGCCGTCACAGAAGCCGGTTCCGCCGGGCCAGAAGGAGGAGACTTCTGGACCTGCGCGGGGCCGGCGAAGCTGCCGCAGCGTCCTGATGCTGTGACACTGGGTCCCTGCCAACCGGAGGTGGCCGGGGAACAGGCGCGTCCCCGGCAGCCGAAGAATCCCTGCAAGCACAGGGAGCTCTCAAGACAAGAGAAAGAAGTACGCAAGTACTAATATCCGGTGAGTGCAAACTTACCGAGGAACGCGAACACTCCAGCGGGCATGAAGCCCTGGCTTCCGAGCCGGGGCAGGGCCGCCAGAGCCTGCCGTCGCCGCCGGGGCCTGCGCCGAAGGCACCTGGACCGGCAGAGCAGGGGGTGCTCCAGTAGCCCCCCGAGGAGACAGAGCAGCGGAGCTCCCGCCGGCAGCACCTCTGGCGCCGCTCGTCGTGCCAGCCCCTGGAGCACCTGAAGCCCGGGGCGCCTGTGCCCCTGGATGAGTCCCTGCTGCGCTCCCTCCAGCACTGCCGCTTGCAGAGCCTGCAGCAGGGACACTCGACAACCTGGGCGCCTGAGCCCCTGGCTCAGCCCCAGGCACCGCAGCACCGGCGTCCCGCCTCGGAGCTCCACCTCTGGAAGGAGTGTGGGACGCCCGGGGCTCCTCCGACCGCCGCTGTCCAAGAGGAGTCCCGTCGGCACGAAGGACCCGAGGCCTCTTTGGGTCGCCGCGCGACGAGCCGACGCCCCCTGATGAAGGGCGCGGGGGCACTCTGGTCCCCTGACTGGGCGCGAACGACGCCCTCGGTGGAGACCACGAGCGATTCCTCTTCAGCGAACTGGAGGCCGGCTCCTTGCCCTTCCCCTTGTCGACGGTCCGAGCTCCGTCGCCCCTCGGCGCGGGTTGGGCATCGGCCGACGCCTCGTGCTGCTCTTCGGAGCGGTCAACCTCGGAGATGGAGATCCCCCAGGAAGCGTCACCGACCCGACGAACGGCAAGGCCAATATCGTCCAGGTTCGGCAACTCCCGCAGCAGCTTCACCCTCCACGCCGACTCCATGAAGAGAGGGAGGCAGGAAGCTGGTACTGTGAGGGAGCGCTCGTCGATGAAGTCACTGCTTACCCTAATCACCATCTACCTCAGCAGTTCGTCAGACGGGTCAGAACCCAAACCCATTTCCAACCTGGTGCAGTTGTCCTCGCCGGTGTAGTACCACGCCGGGCGATTGCGCTGCTGCAACGGTGCAAGACGGCGCGACAAGAAGTCCGCCAGCACCATCAGGGATGTTAGCCCCTGATCCGCCAGGAGATGGATCTGCTCCAGGACTGGCGCATACTCCGGCTCCAGCTCTGGGCTCTCCTCCCAGAAGCGACGCCTGTTGTCGACACTTCCCCCGGGCCTGCTCTGGGCAGCCCGCGGAGGTTCTTTTTCGGAGGGGCTAGTCACTCACGGAGAGCTTACGCGTTAGGGACGATGGAAGGAGAAGCTTGACACGGAGATTTTTACGCGTTCAGGCCGCTGGAGCGTAAAACCCTACGTCCACGGTGAGCAGAGGTGCTCGTTGTATTGCCTGATGCTCAGAACCGGAGTTCTGAGCTTGAGGATGACATGAGTAATAAAATGTTTAGGGAGCAAGTGTGCAAAGAGTCAAACCCTCAGGTGCGAATGGCACAGGTGTGAACCCTTGCTAACGTTGACTACCCGAGCCTTTTATAGTCCAAGGCTCGGGCGGCTTACAAGGTGGGCCCGGGACCCGACAGGTGGTCCCGAGGAGATTGCCTGCCATCTACCGTATATTGCAGTTACGCCGGTAGTTGTCTCTGGCGAAGGCTTCTGAGTCTTCGTTTTGCTGCCCTGCCCATGCCGCAAGCTAGTCTGATGTGAACATCACTCCTACAGATATACACAACACTCACATGGTAGACATGCAAGGTCCAATTACTAGAGCTCAAGCACGACAATTGAATTTAGAGGTGAGCTCGTTCCTGAACTATTCTTTATATGTGAATTTTGAGAATATGTTGCTACCTAATAGATTAATTACGATTAGGAACCATGGAGAGGACATGGAGATACATGGATAGGGGTTTGGAGGCGTGGAAGACCAGAAAATACGCCAACAAGAAGATAGAGACCGAGCCCAACTCAAACTCGAGTCCAACTCAGGCCCAGGAGCAGTCCACCTTAAAATGGATGCACAGGAGGCATACGGACTCCGTTTTTGACGTTCTACCGCACGGAAAGCTGAGAGGATAAACTTTCCAATGGAACTAGCCCCATGTCAAAATTCCCTCGGAGTCGACGGGAAACTTCGAAACAATATAAAGTTTAGAGTCTGTCAGGGTGTTGCATCACCTAGTTGGGCCATTGGGCCCTGTATCGAGTCCAAGTCTACTATGTACGTGTCTTAGGGTTAGGTCACGACCCCAGCATCCCCCTGGTCGTCCTCCACCTCCTTTATACCTCCTAGCCGCTGTCACAAACAGCTGGGTTTTGCTTAGTTACAATCTGTCATTGAACAGTGTCACCGATCATCGGTTGTGAGACCCCAAATTCGTGATCAATTCAGTTTTGATTGCAACTTCTCTGTTCTTGCTTGTGTTCTTGGTTGCGCTAGCAGGGATAAGCCTTCGTAGCGAGGTCATTCGTGTGACACGGGTGATAACCAACGGAGCAGTGGTGTAATGATTGCGTGGTTTCGTTCGTTCGGAGCCTTGGATCATCAACGTCGAGATCTCCACCCAATCAAGTTTACCCTACCTCTCGGAAGATCGAGACTCATCTTCCTATCAATTGGTATCAGATTTCCAGGTTCACCGTGAGGTATACTTGTGTGCCCTTTAGATTTATTTTGTTTCAGTCCCATCGTCCACAAAAAGCCACAAAAAAAATTTAGTTTCCCTGACCTACAACCCCCGCTCAACCTTTTGCACAATTTTGTTTCGGAGTCCGTAGTTCTGAGTTCGTGTCCTAGATTGAGTCTGGTTGCTGGTTTATATTTGTTTTGGTTCAGTTTTGTTTCTTCCATCCGCTGCCATCTACAAAAAACCAATCTATAAAAAAATTCCATCCACCGATTCGTTTCTGTTGCAGTTTCCACCACCACCAAAACCTGATTCGGGGTATCCTCCTTAAAATGGGCATAACTTTTCGCTCGTAACTCCGATTGAGGCACATTTTTTTCCCAGAAAGGTCTCGAAAAAGTCCACATACGGCGTTTTCAAAAAAAATTTAAAAAAATTAAGAAGGCCCTCGTTTCGAACTCCGAAGTTCCAACACCAGTTTTTTCCAATCGTTCCTGAATTTGTGCCGATCTCATCTTTCATCGGTTTGAGCTAATACTTGGTGCTGTTTCTATTCTTGTGCCCCTGGTTGAGAAAAAAATATAAAAAAATAAAGAGAAAAAAAAGATTTTGATTTCTACTAGTGCTTCAAGACAAAAACAGGAGGCTAAGGGGTTTTCTAGTTGTGCTATTTCTGTGTGAGTGCTGGATACTTGCTGATATTATCCTTGTTGTTCATCATCATTCATCCTTGTCCTTGCTTGTTGCCACAACTGTTCTAATACATTCTTAGGCCAGCAACTAGGTGAAATTCTTTGGACATTTATTCAGCATTGCTATCTGTTACTAACTTGTGTGCCACATACATATACTGCATTTGAGCCTTCCAAGCGCCACCTTCTCTCGAGCAGAATAGGTAACCTTTGCAATCACACCCACTCTCTGCTTGCTTCACACCGGTCACCGTTGGCCACCTGCAGTGCTGGTAAGAAACTTGTAAGAGCGGGGTAAGACGCATCTTACTGATCGATTTTCCACCCACTTCGGAGAGCGTAGTAATAGGGTTCTTCGCGATCTTTTGGTCTTCGTTTCTGTTTTGTACTAACAATGACAGGAAAGAAGGATATGGATAAGACCTCTGGTTCTACACCTCCGGATGATGATGAGTGTGTGTCCCATATGGAACTAAAGGACATGATGCGGGCAATGACCGTAGCTTCCAACAATTACCAGACCACTACAACAGCCACCTTTCAGAGGCTCCATACAAGTGTTGCTGGTCTAACCACACGGTTGGACGAGATGGAGACTCGTCTTCCTCAACAAGCTACACCCTCTATCATCCTTGATGGTGATGCACATGCTCACTACGACACAGAGGATGACTTCAATAACCATGAGGTTGATGCACAGCAGCGCCGTCGCCCTCGACGAAATCGTCAAGGTATGGGAGGTAGACCTCGTCCTCATGCTCCTGAACAAGATAATGATCCTTATGCTAAGATTAAGTTTTCTATTCCAACATTTTATGGATCTTATGATGCTGAGACTTACTTGGATTGGGAGATGACGATAGAACAAAAATTTAGCTCTCAGCTTGTTCCTGAGCGACATAGAGTTAGACAAGCCACTAGTGAGTTTAAAGATTTTGCTATAATTTGGTGGAATGAACTTGTCAATACACGTAATGCACCACAGACATGGGCTGTGTTAAAAGAAGAGATGCGCGCTAGGTTTGTTCCTCCTTCATACAGACGTGATCTTCTTAAGAAATTGCAACGCTTTGATCAGGGTGACATGACTGTCCA
Source organism: Neostapfia colusana (assembly GCA_030760725.1). NCBI lineage: Eukaryota > Viridiplantae > Streptophyta > Magnoliopsida > Poales > Poaceae > Neostapfia > Neostapfia colusana. The sequence goes on from JASWHV010000007.1 coordinate 27,563,140, forward strand.
AGAGTACTACCAAGAGTTGCAGAAAGGTATGCTTCGTTGTGGGGTAGTTGAGGATCAGGAAGACCAAATTGTTAGGTTTTATGGGGGCTTGCTGTGTGAGATCGAGGATATAGTTGACTACAAGGAATATCATTCTATTCAACGTTTATTTCAACTTGCTATGTTAGCAGAAAAAGAAGTGCAGGGTCGCCAACAGCAGCGGCGGAACAACACCTTCATGCCACGACAATTTTCGGTGCCATCCAAAGCAGCACCCTCCTCGAGCGTACGTGCTTCTACACCACCCTCCACGTGTGTTGTACGCAGCAGCATCGCACCTTCTAAATCACGGGGACAAGATAACAGCAAGTCCCAGATGCCTCCAGGTGTTGCAGCAAAGGCGGCTGCACCCAACACTTCGACAAGTCGCAACTCCGACATCAAGTGCCACCGCTGCCAGGGACTTGGCCATATGCAACGAGATTGCCCCAGCAAACGGGCGATCCTTGCCACTGCTGATGGTGGGTATGTTAGTGCTTCTGATATTGAAGATGAAATTATTATTGCAACTAACATTTCAGGTTTGGATGATGGTGCTGAGGAGGTTCTTGGTACATCTGCGACAAACAACTACAGGACTTTGATTGTGCAGCGAACTTTGAGTGCCACGGTTCGAGAGGACGACAACAGCCAACGTCACAACCTTTTCAACATGTTTCTCATCGTCAAGGACTGCCGTGTACATACCATCATTGATGGTGGTAGCTGCAACAATTTGGTGAATGTTGAAGTGGTCAAGAAGCTTGGCTTGACCACACGGGAGCATCCCCACCCTTATCACATTCAATGGTTTAACAACAATGGTAAGGTTAAGGTAACACAAACAGCAAGGATACATTTTTCCATTGGTTCTTATCATGATTTTGCTGATTTTGCTGTGGTACCTATGGATGCTTGTTCTCTTTTGTTGGGACGTCCTTGGGAGTTTGATACTGATGCTATTCACCATGGTCAATCTAATAAGTATACTCTCATGCATAAGGGCAAGAAAATTGTGTTGCTTCCTATGAGTCCCACTGAAATTGTACAATTTGAGCAGGAGAAAAAGAATAATGCTAAGCAAAAGGATGTTTTCAATTCTGAAATTCAGCAACCTATTAAGTTGAAAAATCCTATTTTGCTTGCAACTAAATCTGATCTTGATGATTTATATGCCTCTAATGGAACTTGCTATGCTTTAGTGTGCAAACATGCTTTATATTCCATTGAGGATACATCCATTGTCTTGCCACCTGCTGTTGCTAACCTTTTGCAGGAATATATGGATGTTTTTCCATCAGAGATACCCCCTGGATTACCACCTGTGCGAGGCATTGAGCACAAGATTGATTTGGTTCCAGGGGCGAGCTTGCCAAACCGTGCTGCCTACAGGACCAACCCCGACGAGACTAAGGAAATTCAGCGACAAGTCCAAGATCTTCTGGACCGCGGGTACATTCGTGAGAGTCTTAGTCCTTGTTCTGTTCCTATTCTTTTGGTTCCAAAAAAAAGATGGCACTTGGCGCATGTGTGTTGATTGTAGATCCATCAATAACATTACCATTCGTTATCGCTATCCTATTCCTAGATTGGATGACATGCTTGATGAGTTGAGTGGTTCTGTGATTTTCTCCAAGATTGATTTGCGTAGTGGGTATCATCAGATTCGTATGGCTTTAGGTGATGAATGGAAAACTGCTTTTAAAACTAAATTCGGACTTTATGAATGGTTAGTCATGCCATTTGGTTTAGCTAATGCGCCCAGCACTTTCATGAGGTTGATGAATGAGGTTTTACGTGCTTTCATTGGTAAATTTGTGGTGGTTTACTTTGATGATATCCTTATTTACAGCAAGTCATATGATGAGCATCTTGAACATTTGTGTGCTGTTTTTAATGTCTTGCGCGATGCACGTTTATATGGTAACCTTGAGAAGTGCACCTTTTGCACCGATCGTGTGTCTTTTCTTGGGTATGTTGTTACTTCGCAGGGCATTGAGGTGGACGAGGCAAAGATTGTTGCCATCACGAGCTGGCCACTTCCGACTACGGTCACACAGGTTTGGAGTTTTCTTGGTCTTGCAGGTTTCTACCGGCGTTTCATGCGGGATTTCAGCACCATTGTGGCACCTATCCACGAGTTGACAAAGCATGGAGTGCCGTTTTGATGGGGACCAACACAACAACAAGCTTTTGATGTTCTCAAGTCGAAGCTCACACAAGCACCATTGCTGCAACTTCCTGATTTTGAGAAGACCTTCGAGCTTGAATGTGACGCGAGCGGCATTGGCATTGGAGGAGTGCTAATTCAAGGAGGTAAATTCGCTGAATTATTCTACATATGACAAAGAACTTTATGCTTTAGTGCGTGTCTTGCAATCTTGGCAACATTACCTATGGTCTAAAGAATTTGTCATATATTCAGATCATGAGTCTTTGAAGTATCTTAAAGGACAAGCTAATCTGAACAAACGTCATGCTAAATGGATTGAGTTCATAGAATCATTTCCTTACATCATTAAACATAAGAAAGGGAAAGACAATGTGATTGCCGATGCTTTATCTAGACGTTATACCATACTATCCCAACTTTCTCATAAAGTCTTTGGTTTGGAAACCATAAAGAGGTTATATGCTACTGATTTGGACTTCAAAGATGCCTTTGAAAATTGTAGAGAGGGAAGAACGTGGCAAAAATTCCTGCTGCGTGAAGGCCTTCTCTACCGTGCTAACAAGCTGTGTGTTCCAGCTAGCTCCGTTCGTCTTTTGTTGTTGCAGGAAGCGCATGGAGGTGGTTCGATGGGACATTTTACTGTTAAAAAGATAGAGGATGTGCTGGCCGCTCACTTCTTTTGGCCGCGAATGAGGCGTGATGTGGAGCGCTATGTTTCACGTTGCACGACATGCAACAAAGCTAAGTCTCGACTTAACCCACATGGTCTTTATATGCCTCTTTCGGTTCCTAGTGCACCTTGGGAGGATATTTTTATTGACTTTGTTTTAGGCTTGCCTAGAACAAAGAGGGGGAGGTATAGTGTCTTTGTGGTTGTTGATCGTTTCTCTAAAATGGCTCATTTTATACCCTGCCACAAGACCGATAATGCTTCACATGTTGCTGATTTGTTCTTTAATGAGGTTGTGCGTTTGCATGGTGTTCCCAATACTATTGTTTCTGATAGGGGTGCTAAGTTTTTGAGTCACTTTTGGAGAACTTTATGGTATAAATTGGGAACAAAGTTGCTGTTTTCTACTACTTGTCATCCACAAACTGATGGGCAAACGGAGGTAGTTAATCGTACCTTATCTACTATGTTGCGGGCTGTTTTGAAAGGCAATTTGAGGTTGTGGGAGGAGTGTTTGCCACATATTGAGTTTGTTTATAACAGGTCTATTCACTCCACAACCAAGTTAAGTCCGTTTATGGTAGTCTATGGTTTCAATCCTCGTGCTCCAATTGATTTGCTACCTTTACCACATACTGAAATTGTGAACTTAGATGCTACACAACGTTCTGAATTTATTCTTAAGTTGCATGAAACTACTAAGTTACAAATTGAAAAAATGAATGAAAAGTATCGCATTGCTGCTAGTAAAGGTAGGAAGGAGGTAAAATTGGAACCCGGTGATTTGGTGTGGGTTCTTTTGAGAAAAGATAGGTTCCCGGATTTGAGAAAGTACAAACTCATGCCACATGCTGCTGGACCTTTTAAGGTTCTTGAGAAGATAAATGACAATGCATATAAACTTGAGTTGCCTCCCGAGTTTGGGGTTAGTCCCACATTTAACATTTCAGATTTGAAGCCATACTTGGGAGAAGAAGATGAGCTTGAGTCGAGGACGACTCCAATGCATGAGGGGGAGGATGATGTGGACATCACTCCTGCAGATATACACAACACTCACATGGTAGACATGCAAGGTCCAATTACTAGAGCTCGTGCACGACAATTGAATTTAGAGGTGAGCTCGTTCCTGAACAATTCTTTATATGTGAATTTTGAGAATATGTTGCTACCTAATGGATTAATTATGATTAGGAACCATGGAGAGGACATGGAGATACATGGAGAGGGGTTTGGAGGCGTGGAGGACCAGAAAATACGCCAACAAGAAGTTAGAGACCGAGCCCAACTCAAACCCGAGTCCAACTCGGGCCCAGGAGCAGTCCACCTTAAAATGGATGCACAGGAGGCATACGGATTCCGTTTTTGACGTTCTACATATACACGGAAAGCTGAGAGGATAAACTTTTCAATGGAACTGGCCCCACGTCGAAATTCCCTCGGAGTCCATGGGAAACTTCGAAACAATATAAAGTTTAGAGTCTGTCAGGGTGTTGCATCACCTAGTTGGGCCATTGGGCCTTGTATCGAGTCCAAGTCCATTATGTACGTGTCTTAGGGTTAGGTCACGACCCCAGCATCCCCCTGGTCGTCCTCCACCTCCTTTATACCCCCTAGCCGCCGTCACAAACAGCTGGGTTTTGCTTAGTTACAATCTGTCATTGAACAGTGTCACCGATCATCGGTTGTGAGACCCCAAATTCGTGATCAATTCAGTTTTGATTGCAACTTCTCTGTTCTTGCTTGTGTTCTTGATTGTGCTTGCAGGGATAAGACTTCGTGGCGAGGTCATTCGTGTGACACGGGTGATAACCAACGGAGTAGTGGTGTAGTGATTGCGGGGTTTCGTTCGTTCGGAGCCTTGGATCATCAACGTCGAGATCTCCACCCAATCAAGTTTACCCTACCTCTCGGAAGATCGGGACTCATCTTCCTATCATAGTCGTAGCGGTTGATGATGGCAGGGGCGGCAGGGGATGTCTTGTCGCTGTGTTTATTGGTGCACAGCCTCTGACGCGGCGTGCCAGTCTTCACTGTGACGTGACTGGGCGCAACGGCACTTGACAGAGGCGTGCTCCGTGTATCCGCGCCTTGGGAAGGCGCGGGTCTTGAATACCTTGTACGGGCAAGGTATGGCGCGTCTTTACTCTTGCTGCCTACCGCGCGGGGCAGGTATCGCGGCTCTGCTGGCCACATGGCAGGCCCGGAGCTCTCCTTAGAGGAGAGGGAGGTCCGGCCCCGCTGGACACGTGGAGCCTTCGGAGCTCTCCCCGCGGTGGAGGGAGGTCTGGCTCTGCTGGCCACGTGGCAGGCTCGGAGCTCTCCTCTGAGGAGAGGGAGGCCCGGCCCCGCTGAACACGTGGAGCCTTCGGAGCTCTCCCCGCGGAGGGGGAGGTCCAGCTCTGCTGGCCACGTGGTGGCCCCGGAGCTTTCCTATGAGGAGAGGGAGGTCCAGCCCCACGGGACATGTGGAGCCTTCGGAGCTCTCCCCGCGGAGGGGGGAGGTCCGGCTCCGTTGGCCACGTGGCGGGCCCGGAGCTTTCCTCTGAGGAGAGGGAGGTCCAGCCCCGCGGGACACGTGGCGCCTTCGGAACACTCCCTGCGGAGAAGGGCGAGGTCCTTAGGCAGTTTCCCCTGTGCGCAGGGGTACCCCATATTGAGGGTACCGACAGTGGCCCCCGGGCCCATCTTGGGGGAGATAGCGAGCCCGAGGTGGGGCCCCCGTCTCTTCAACTTTGCGCACCTTCTCGAAGACGCGCTTTGACTGCTGCCGGAGCACGAACAGTCATGGGATCGTGGGGGCGTGAGCCCTGCTTGATGGCTGCTTTTACTGCGGCGGTTCCCAAGGCTGCCACTTCTGCATGTTGCAGCGCCTTTTCGGAAACTGCCGAAGCGTCCCGCCGGATTGACTTCTCGGGAGACTGACTTCTTGGCCCACCACTTCTGCTGGACGGCTCGGGTCCACTTGTCATTGACGCTTGGTCATGGAGCTGAAGCGGTTGTCCAAGCAGTGCATTCGAAGAGTTTCGAATCAATTTGAATCAAGTATGGGAAGTAGAAAAGGGGATCTTATCTGCATCGCAGGCTTCCCTTCGCACTTCCCCGAGCTTGAACCTTCCTTGTTCTTTGAGTTCTTGTGCCCTTGTCTTCCAAGTTCTTGAGCTTCTGTTGTCCATGGCTTCCAACCTGCTTCCGCCGCGCCTTACCCGATCGGCCGAGCTTGTGACTGTGCGCAAGCCGCTGGGCTGGCGCACGGAGGAGCAGAAACACTGGCTCCGGCGGGGATCTCTCCCCCTGCTCCTGGAGAAGGGGGAGATAGTATTCTTCACCGCCTACGCCTTGGCGGGGTTCGTCCCGCCGATTTCTTCCTTTTTCGTGATGCTGCTGGAGACGTACGGTCTCCAGCTTCATCATCTCTCCCCCAACTCCTTCGCGATGGCCGCCGTCTTTGTGCACTTCTGCGAGATGTTTGTGGGAGTGCGTGCTTCGGTGACACTCTTCCGCCACTTCTTCGTGTTGCGGACGACCGGGCGCAGCTCGATGAATCAGCTGGGGGCGTACTACTTCCAGCATCGCTGCAAGGATCCGAAGGCCTCTGGGTACCTTATACCTTTCAGCGCGGCGAGGTGGGAAAGCTGGAGGGAGAACTGGGTGATCGTGCAGACCGACGAGCATGATCACCTGCAGCTGCCAACTGTCGGCCCGACCACCGAGCGTCACTTCTGGGAGGAGATCCCGGAGTTGGAGCCGGAATACGCGCCGGTCTTGGAGCGGATCCGGTTTCTGGCCAACGAGGGGCTGACGTCCCTGATGGTGCTGATAGACTTCCTGTCGCGCCGCATTGCGTCCTTGCAACAGCGCAACCGCCCGACGTGGTACTACACCGGTGAGCACGACTGCACCAGGCTGGAGACGGGTCTCAGCTCCGACCCATTAGAGGAGATGTTGTACGATATGGTGGCAAGGGTGAGCAGCGATTTCGTCCACGGCGGCGACCTCACTTTCCCAGCCTCCTGCACTCCCTTCTTCTTGGAGCCACAGTGGAGGGCGGAGCTGCTGCGGAAGATGCCAAATCTGGACGACATCGGGATCACCGTGCGTCAGGTTGGGGATGCCTTCTGGGGGATTTCGATCCCCGGGGTCGAGCGCTCTGGGGCGGAGCGCGAGGCGTCGGCTGCTGCCCAACCCGCACCGAGGGTCGACGGAGCTCGGACCGTCGACAAGGGGAAGGGGAAGGAGCCGGCGTCCGGCCAGCCGGAGAAGAAGCGTGCCAGGTCCCCTCCGAAGGCGGCGTTTGGGCCGAGCCAGGGGACCGGGGTACCTTCGCGCCCATCTTCGGGAGGCACCGGTTCATCGGGCGGCGACTCCAAGAGGCCTCGGGTCTTCCGCTCCGACGGGGCTCCTCTTGGACAGCGGCGGTCTGAGGAGCCCCAGGTGTCCCGCCCTCCTTCCTTAGGCGGAGGAGCTCCGAGGGGGGACGCCGGTGCAGCGATGCCCGGGGGTGAGCCGAGAGCTCAGGCGCCCCGGCCAATGAACGTCCTGACCGCAGGCTCGGGAGGCGGCAGCATCAGGGGGAGCAGCGCCACGACTCAACGGGGGGCGCGGGTACCCTGATCTTCAGGGACTGGATCGGCGAGCCATGCCAGAGGCGCTGCCGGTGGGAGCCCTACTGCTCCGCCTCCAAAGGGGGCTCCGGGTGCGTCTCCTGCTTCGCCGGTCTGGGTACCTGCGGCGCAGGCGCAGGCGTCGGCGGCAGGCCCTGGTGGTTCTGTCCCGGCTCGGAAGCCGGGGCTCCATGCCTGCTGGAGCGTCCGCGTCCCACAGTAAGCATTGTTCTTTCCAGATTTTAGAACTAGTGTTCCTTTCTCCTTTTCTTAGCCTGAGAGCATCCCATGTTGGCAGGGACTCATCGGCTACCAGGGGTGAGTCCGTTCCCCGGCCATCTCCGGCTAGCAGAGGTTCTGTGCCTCAGCGTCCGGAGGATGCGGCGGCTCTAACGGCCTCCAAGTCGGCGCAGGCTTCTTCTGTGCCGGCGGGATCATCCCCTGCGGCGGCGGCGGCAGCCGCTCGTCCCCTTTCGCCAGCTCGAAAGCCGGCGGTTGTTGAGGGCTTGGCGAAGTCGGCTGGCGGTGGCCGGCCCTCTAGTGCTGAGGCTGGAGGGGCAGCTGCAGGAGCAGCTGCAAGTCCTGCGGCTTCCCCAGATTGGCGCCTCATCTCGGTCGCCGAGATGCCGGCACCTCCACCGGACGACGACGTGATGGAGGAGGTCGGGGGCGCGGCTTAGGCCTCTGCCGCCCCGCTGCCCCTGGCGGATGCCTTGGAGCTTGCCCAGGCGGGCGTCCAGCAGGTCCAGGCCGCCCTGGAGCGAGAGCGGGAGGTGCTAGCCGAGGAGAGGTGATAGGAGGATGAGGCCCGATCTTCTGAGAGGTAGGGTAAACTTGATTGGGTGGAGATCTCAACGTTGATGATCCAAGGCTCCAAACGAACGAAACCCCGCAATCACTACACCACTGCTCCGTTGGTTATCACCCGTGTCACACGAATGACCTCGCCACGAAGGCTTATCCCTGCAAGCGCAATCAAGAACACAAGCAAGAACAGAGAAGTTGCAATCAAAACTGAATTGATCACGAATTTGGGGTCTCACAACCGATGATCGGCGTCACTGTTCAATGACAGATTGTAACTAAGCAAAACCCAGCTGTTTGTGACGGTGGCTAGGGGGTATAAAGAAGGTGGAGGACGACCAGGGGGGTGCTGGGATCGTGACCTAACCCTAAGACACGTACATAATGGACATGGAATCGATACAAGGCCCAATGGCCCAACTAGGTGATGCAACACCCTGACAGACTCTAAACTTTATATTGTTTCGAAGTTTCCCGTCGACTCTGAGCGAATTTTGACATGGGGCCAGTTACATTGGAAAGGTTATCCTCTCAGCTTTCCATGCATATGTAGAACGTCAAAAACGGAGTCCGTATGCCTCCTGTGCATCCATTTTAAGGTGGACTGCTCCTGGGCCCGAGTTGGACTCGAGTTTGAGTTGGGCTCGGTCTCTAACTTCTTGTTGGCGTATTTTCTGGTCCTCCACGCCTCCAAACCCCTCTTCATGTATCTCCATGTCCTCTCCATGGTTCCTAATCATAATTAATCAATTAGGTAGCAACATACTCTCAAAATTCACATATAAAGAATTGTTCAGGAACGAGCTCACCTCTAAATTCAATTGTCGTGCTCGAGCTCTAGTAATTGGACTTTGCATGTCTACCATATGAGTGTTGTGTATATATGCAGGAGTGATGTCCACATCATCCTCCCCCTCTTGCATTGGAGTCGTCCTCGACTCAAGCTCATCTTCTTCTCCCAAGTCACCGGGTTCCAATTTTACCTCCTTCCTACCTTTACTAGCAGCAATGCGATACTTTTCATTCATTTTTTCAATTTGTAACTTAGTAGTTTCATGCAACTTAAGAATAAATTCAGAACGTTGTGTAGCATCTAAGTTCACAATTTCAGTATGTGGTAAAGGTAGCAAATCAATTGGAGCACGAGGATTGAAACCATAGACTACCATAAACGGACTTAACTTGGTTGTGGAGTGAATAGACCTGTTATAAACAAACTCAATATGTGGCAAACACTCCTCCCACAACCTCAAATTGCCTTTCAAAACAGCCCGCAACATAGTAGATAAGGTACGATTAACTACCTCCGTTTGCCCATCAGTTTGTGGATGACAAGTAGTAGAAAACAGCAACTTTGTTCCCAATTTATACCATAAAGTTCTCCAAAAGTGACTCAAAAACTTAGCATCCCTATCAGAAACAATAGTATTGGGAACACCATGCAAACGCACAACCTCATTAAAGAACAAATCAGCAACATGTGAAGCATTATCGGTCTTGTGGCAGGGTATAAAATGAGCCATTTTAGAGAAACGATCAACAACCATAAAGACACTATCCCTCCCCCTCTTTGTTCTAGGCAAGCCTAAAACAAAGTCAATAGAAATATCCTCCCAAGGTGCACTAGGAACCGAAAGAGGCATATAAAGACCATGTGGGTTAAGTCGAGACTTAGCTTTGTTGCATGTCGTGCAACGTGAAACATAGCGCTCCACATCACGCCTCATTCGCGGCCAAAAGAAGTGAGCGGCCAGCACATCCTCTATCTTTTTAACAGTAAAATGTCCCATCAAACCACCTCCATGCGCTTCCTGCAACAACAAAAGACGAACGGAGCTAGCTGGAACACACAGCTTGTTAGCACGGTAGAGAAGGCCTTCACGCAGCAGGAATTTTTGCCACGTTCTTCCCTCTCTACAATTTTCAAAGGCATCTTTGAAGTCCAAATCAGTAGCATATAACCTCTTTATGGTTTCCAAACCAAAGACTTTATGAGAAAGTTGGGATAGTATGGTATAACGTCTAGATAAAGCATCGGCAATCACATTGTCTTTCCCTTTCTTATGTTTAATGATGTAAGGAAATGATTCTATGAACTCAATCCATTTAGCATGACGTTTGTTCAGATTAGTTTGTCCTTTAAGATACTCCAAAGACTCATGATCTGAATGTATGACAAATTCTTTAGACCATAGGTAATGTTGCCAAGTTTGCAAGACATGCACTAAAGCATAAAGTTCTTTGTCATATGTAGAATAATTCAGCGTAGGCCCATGCAATTTTTCACTAAAGAAGGCAATAGGTTTACCTCCTTGAATTAGCACTCCTCCAATGCCAATGCTGCTCGTGTCACATTCAAGCTCGAAGGTCTTCTCAGAATCAGGAAGTTGCAGCAATGGTGCTTGTGTGAGCTTCGACTTGAGAACATCAAAATCTTGTTGTTGTGCTGGTCCCCATCGAAACGGCACTCCATGCTTTGTCAACTCGTGGAGAGGTGCCGCAATGGTGCTGAAATCCCGCACGAAACGCCGGTAGAAACCTGCGAGACCAAGAAAACTCCGAACCTGTGTGACCGTAGTCGGAAGTGGACAGCTCGTGATGGCAACAATCTTTGCCTCGTCCACCTCAATGCCCTATGAAGTAACAACATACCCAAGAAAAGACACACGATCGGTGCAAAAGGTGCACTTCTCAAGGTTACCATATAAACGTGCATCGCGCAAGACATTAGAAACAGCATGCAAATGTTCAAGATGCTCATCATATGACTTGCTGTAAATAAGGATATCATCAAAGTAAACCACCACAAATTTACCAATGAAAGCATGTAAAACCTCATTCATCAACGTCATGAAAGTGCTAGGCGCATTAGTTAAACCAAATGGCATGACTAACCATTCATAAAGTCCGAATTTAGTTTTAAAAGCAGTTTTTCATTCATCACCTACAGCCATACGAATCTGATGATACCCACTACGCAAATTAATCTTGGAGAAAATAACATACCCACTCAACTCATCAAGCATGTCATCCAATCTAGGAATAGGATAGCGATAACGAATGGTAATGTTATTGATGGCTCTACAATCAACACACATGCGCCAAGTGTCATCTTTTTTTGGAACCAAAAGAACAGGAACAGAACAAGGACTAAGACTCTCACGAATGTACCCGCGGTCCAGAAGATCTTGGACTTGTCGCTGAATTTCCTTAGTCTTGTCGGGGTTGGTCCTGTAGGCAACACGGTTTGGCAAGCTCGCCCCTGGAACCAAATCAATATTGTGCTCAATGCCTCGCACAGGTGGTAATCCAGGGGGTATCTCTGATGGAAAAACATCCATATATTCCTGCAAAAGGTTAGCAACAGCAGGTGGAAAGACAATGGATGTATCCTCAATGGAATATAAAGCATGTTTGCACACTAAAGCATAGCAAGTTCCATTAGAGGCATATAAATCATCAAGATCAGATTTAGTTGCAAGCAAAATAGGATTTTTCAACTTAATAGGTTGCTGAATTTCAGAATTGAAAACACCCTTTTGCTTAGCATTATTCTTTTTCTCCTGCTCAAATTGTACAATTTCAGTGGGACTCATAGGAAGCAACACAATTTTCTTGCCCTTATGCATGAGAGTATATTTATTAGATCGACCATGGTGAATAGCATCAGTATCAAACTCCCAAGTACGTCCCAACAAAAGACAACAAGCATCCATAGGTACCACATCAAAATCAGCAAAATCATGATAAGAAACAATGGAAAAATGTATCCTTGCTGTTTGTGTTACCTTAACCTTACCATTGTTGTTAAACCATTGAATGTGATTAGGGTGGGGATGCTCCCGTGTGGTCAAGCCAAGCTTCTTGACCACCTCAACATTCACCAAATTGTTGCAGCTACCACCATCAATGACGGTATGTACACGGCAGTCCTTGACGACGAGAAACATGTTGAAAAGGTTGTGACGTAGGCGGTTGTCGTCCTCTCGAACCGTGGCACTCAAAGCTCGCTGCACAATCAACGTCCTATAGTTGTTTGTCGCAGATGTACCAAGAACCTCCTCAGCATCATCATACGAACCTGAAATGTTAGTTGCAATAATATTTTCATCTTCAATATCAGAAGCACTAACATACCCACCATCAGCAGTGGCAATGATCGTCCGTTTGCTGGGGCAATCTCGTTGCATATGGCCAAGTCCCTGGCAGCGGTGGCACTTGATGTCGGAGCTGCGACTTGTCGAAGTGTTGGGTGCAGCCGCCTTTGCTGCAACACCTTGAGGCATCTGGGACTTGCTGTTATCTTGTCCCCATGATGTAGAAGGTGCGATGCTGCTGCGTACAACACCCGTGGAGGGTGGTGTAGAAGCACGTACGCTCGAGGAGGGCGCTGCTTTGGATGGCACCGGAAATTGTCGTGGCGTGAAGGTGTTGTTCCACCGCTGCTGCTGGCGACCCTGCACTTCTTTTTCTGCTAACATAGCAAGTTGAAATAAACGTTGAATAGAATGATATTCCTTGTAGTCAACTATGTCCTGGATCTCACGCCGCAAGCCCCCATAAAACCTAACAATTTGGTCTTTCTGATCCTCAACTACCCCACAACGAAGCATACCTTTCTGCAACTCTTGGTAGTACTCTTGGACAGTCATGTCACCATGGTCAAAGCATTGCAATTTCTTAAGAAGATCACGTCTATATGAAGGAGGAACAAACCTAGCGCGCATCTCTTCTTTTAACGCAGCCCATGTCTGTGGTGCATTACGTGTATTGACAAGTTCATTCCACCAAATTATAGCAAAATCTTTAAACTCACTAGTGGATTGTCTAACTCTATGTCGCTCAGGAACAAGATGAGAGCTAAATTTTTGTTCTACCGTCATCTCCCAATCCAAGTAAGTCTCAGCATCATAAGATCCATAAAATGTTGGAATAGAAAACTTAATCTTAGCATAAGGGATCATTATCTTGTTCAGGAGCATGAGGACGAGGTCTACCTCCATACCTTGACGATTTCGTCGAGGGCGACGGTGCTGCTGTGCATCAACCTCATCGTTATTGAAGTCATCCTCTGTGTCGTATTGAGCATGTGCATCACCATCATGGATGATAGAGGGTGTAGCTTGTTGGGGAAGACGAGTCTCCATCTCGTCCAACCGTGTGGTCAGACCAGCAACACTTGTATGGAGCCTCTGAAAGGTGGCTGTTGTAGTGGTCTGGTAATTGTTGGAAGCTACGGTCATTGCCCGCATCATGTCCTTTAGTTCCATATGGGACACGCACTCATCATAATCCGGAGGTGTAGAACCAGAGGTCTTATCCATAGGCTTCTTTCCTGTCATTGTTAGTACAAAACAGAAATGAAGACAAAAAGATCATGAAGAACCCTATTACTACGCTCTCCGAAGTGGGTGGAAAATCGATCAGTAAGATGTGTCTTACCCCGCTCTTACAAGTTTCTTACCAGCACTGCAGGTGGCCAACGGTGACCGGTGTGAAGCAAGCAGAGAGTGGGTGTGATTGCAAAGGTTACCTGTTCTACTCGAGAGAAGGTGGAGCTTGGAAGACTCAAATGCAGTATATGTATGTGGCACACAAGTTAGTAACAGATAACAATGCTGAATAAGTGTCCAAAGAATTTCACCTAGTTGCTGGCCTAAGAATGTATTAGAACAGTTGTGGCAACAAGCAAGGACAAGGATGAATGATGATGAACAACAAGGATAATATCAGCAAGTATCCAGCACTCGCATAGAAATAGCACACCCCTTAACCTCCTGTTTTTGTCTAGAAGCACTAGTAGAAATAAAATTTTTTCTCTTTTTTTGATATTTTTTCTCAACCAGGGGCACAAGAATAGAAACAGCACCAAGTATTAGCTCAAACCGATGAAAGATGAGATCGGCACAAATTCAGGAGCGATTGGAAAAACTGGTGCTGGAACTTCGGAGTTCGAAACGAGGGCCTTCTTAATTTTTTTAAATTTTTTTTAAAACGCCGTATGTGGACTTTTTCGAGACCTTTACAGGAAAAAAATGTGCCGCAATCGGAGTTACGAGCGAAAAGTTATGCCCGTTTTAAGGAGGATACCCCGAATCAGGTTTTGGTGGTGGTGGAAACTGCAACAGAAACGAATCAGTGGATGGAATTTTTTTGTAGATTGGTTTTTTGTAGATGGCAGCGGATGGAAGAAACAAAACTGAACCAAAACAAATCTAAACCAGCAACCAGACTCAACCTAGGACACGAACTCAGAACTACGGACTCCGAAACTAAATTGTGCAAAAGGTTGAGCGGGGGTTGTAGGTCAGGGAAACTAAAAAAAATTTTGTGGCTTTTTGTGGACGATAGGACTGAAACAAAATAAATCTAAAGGGCACACAAGTATACCTCACGGTGAACCTGGAAATCTGATACCAATTGATAGGAGGATGAGTCCCGATCTTCCGAGAGGTAGGGTAAACTTGATTGGGTGGAGATCTCGACGTTGATGATCCAAGGCTCCGAACGAACGAAACTCCGCAATCACTACACCACTGCTCCGTTGGTTATCACCCGTGTCACACGAATGACCTCGCCACGAAGACTTATCCCTGCAAGCGCAATCAAGAACACAAGCAAGAACAGAGAAGTTGCAATCAAAACTGAATTGATCACGAATTTGGGGTCTCACAACCGATGATCAGCGTCACTGTTCAATGACAGATTGTAACTAAGCAAAACCCAGCTGTTTGTGACGGCGGCTAGGGGGTATAAAGGAGGTGGAGGACGACCAGGGGGGAGCTGGGGTCGTGACCTAACCCTAAGACACGTACATAATGGACTTGGACTCGATACAAGGCCCAATGGCCCAACTAGGTGATGCAACACCTTGACAGACTCTAAACTTTATATTGTTTCGAAGTTTCCCGTCGACTCCGAGGGTATTTTGACGTGGGGCCAGTTCCATTGGAAAGTTTATCCTCTCAGATTTCCATGCATATGTATAACGTCAAAAACGGAGTCCGTATGCCTCCTGTGCATCCATTTTAAGGTGGACTGCTCCTGGGCCCGAGTTGGACCCGAGTTTGAGTTGGGATCGGTCTCTAACTTCTTGTTGGCGTATTTTCTGGTTCTCCACGCCTCCAAACCCCTCTCCATGTATCTCCATGTCCTCTCCATGGTTCCTAATCATAATTAATCCATTAGGTAGCAACATACTCTCAAAATTCACATATAAAGAATTGTTCAGGAACGAGCTCACCTCTAAATTCAATTGTCGTGTTTGAGCTCTAGTAATTGGACCTTGCATGTCTACCATGTGAGTGTTGTGTATATCTGCAGGAGTGATGTCCACATCAAGAGGGACTGCCTCCTCAGCTGGGGGCATCTCCTGAAGCAGCGGACTCAAGAGGCTATGGCGGAGCTTGACTCGAGGCAGTCGAGGCTTGATGCCGTGGAGGCGCTGCTCGACGCTCAGAAGAGGGCCGTCGACCGCCTGGACTCCGAGACCCGGCGGCTCCACCAGGAGATGCGCGAGGCTCACACCAGGGCCGAGGCGCGCTCCACTACCGTAGAGGAGCTGCGGCTGCAGCTAGCTCACCGTGAGTGCGCCGTTGCAGATTGGGAGTGCGCTGTGGCGGCCGAGGAGAAGAAGGTCGCCGCACGGTTGGAGGCCAGCGAGGCCAAGCTGAGGGCTCAGGCCGAGGAGCTGGGGCTTCGGGAGTCGGCTGTTGCCGCGAGGGAGGGGCAGACCTCCCGAGAGCGCCAGGCGGCGCTGGATCGTGAGTTGGCGGCCCACCAAGATGTGGAGAAGCTCCAGGCTTCGCGGTCTGTCGAGGCCCGAGCGGTCTGGAGCTTTGTAGGCGAGGCGGGGTCCGCCCTGGTTCCCCTCGGTTTCAGCCCGGTGAGGACGGAGGCTCCGGCGCAGAAGGTGTTTGAGGCAATCCCGACGCTTGAGTCCATCGGCGCCAAGCTGGGCAGGCTCGAAGCGGTGATTGCCGACGATCTTGAGGCGGAGGGACGGAATCTGGCGAAGGAAGTCACCACGCACGTGCTGGCGTGCTTCCAGAGTCAAGACCCTTCCTTCTCTCTAGAGCCGGTGAGACTAGGCCCCGTCGTCGAGCGGGAGGAAGCTGCCAGGGCCAAAGTCGGGGACATGGCCGCCCTTGTGGCCTCTAGGTTCCAGCGGGAGTCCGGGGACTCCTAGGCAGTCGCCCCTGCGGCCAGAAGGCCCTGCATCTTTTCTTTTTCTTTGTTTGTTTTTGTCGGGTCTGTAGCCCAGCTCGTGGAGCTTTTGATGAATGAACAGGCTCTTTGTTTCTTGTGTCCGTGCTTATCTTCTTCTTGGCTTGGCCTGGCCGAGTCCTTCGCTCCGCAAGGACCTCGGAGGTCTTCACCGATCTTGAAGTCTTGCGCAGACACTTTCCTCAGGTCCCTGTTGCGTTAAGGGCCCAAGGGGTCTTTGGAGCTCGCGCCGTGAGGACGGGGAGGTCCGGATCTGCTGGCCACGTGGCGGGCCCGGAGCTCTCCTCTGAGGAGAGGGAGGTCCGGCCCCGCGGGACACGTGGAGCCTTCGGAGCTCGCCCCTGCGGAAGGGGCGAGGTCCGGCTCCTCCGGTCTTTCCTTGGAGTAGTCTGGAGCTCCGGTCTTTCCCTACGCGGTCCCCGTAGTGGCCCCCTGGTAGGTGTGGCCAATGCTTTAGGCACACCTACCATACTCCTGTGGGGGAGCTAAAGCCGGGAGGTCCTGCACACAAGTAAGGGAACCGTAATTCTCCCCGGGGCTCACCCTTCCCTTTCTCATAGTCTTATTTGGCTTACGGTCCTGATCTGGTATACGGGGCTTGGGCAATTCAGTGTGCCCGGCGTGGGGGGTCCGGCCCCCTGGCCATTGGCAGACCTCAAGCGTGACCGTCTTCAGTAGGATAGCAAATGCTGACTAGGGATGAGAGTGGGAAAGGAGAGCTAAATGTACGGTGAGCATACATGAAAAGTGTGGTCATAAAAATTAATGCGTAATTTAAATGAGCACAAGGGTAAGAGCGTGGCAGGACATGTTTCTTTCCATATAAATATCCATAGAAGGAAGGCAGGCTAAACATGGAGACGATGACCCGCCCCATTAAGAAGGGAAGCAAGACTCTACGCGCTTAGGGTCGGAACTAGGCCAAGCTGAAACGTAGTCCTAGACCGTCCCCTGGGACTTAGCCGCTCCGAGCGCTGTTCCTGAACTCTATGGGATTTATTACAAAAAGAAAAAGAATTGTCCTACTACTGCTCTAGGGATAGAACTTACGGAGGTGTTCTATGTTCCAAGGGTTCGGGAGCGGATCCCCATCCTCGGTGGAAAGGCGTACGCACCCGGGGCGGCAAACTTTCGTGACCCGGAAGGGACCTTCCCAGCTGGGGGAGAGTTTGTTGGTCCCTTTGCGAGAAAGTATGCGCCGCAGTACCACGTCGCCTTCTTGCAGCTCCCGGACACGTACGGTCCTTTGGTGGTAGCGCCAGAGCGTCTGCCGGTACCGTGCGTTGCGGAGCGCTGCGTGTAATCGAGCCTCGTCGACGAGGTCGATGTCTTCACGCCGGAGGTTGTCCTGCGCGGCTTCGTCGTAAGCTCGGACACGGAGAGACTTCATGGTGATCTCTAGGGGAAGCACATCTTCGGCCTCGTACACCATGAATAAGGGTGTCTCCCCGGTGGCCCGGCTTTGGGATGTCCGGTTAGCCCACAGGGTGCTCGGAAGCTCATCCACCCACTTGGCACCATGTTTCTTCAAGCCGTCATAGGTGCGAGTCTTAAGGCCCCGAAGGATCTCAGCGTTGGCCCTCTCGACTTGCCCATTGCTCTTTGGGTGAGCAATAGAGGCATAGCACACCTGGATGCCAAGGTCTTCGCAATAGTCTTGGAATGCTGCGCTGGTGAACTGGGTCCCATTGTTGGTGATGATTCTGTTCGGGACCCCGAACCGGCAGACGATTGACTTGATGAACTTGACTGCAGATTGCTTGTTGACGGTGATGACGGGTGTAGCTTCCGGCCACTTGGTGAACTTGTCGATGGCGACGTAGAGGTACCGGAATCCCCCGACGGCTTTGGGGAATGGCCCCAGGATGTCCAACCCCCACACCGCGAACGGCCATGAGGGCGGGATCATCTGTACCGCCTGAGCCAGTGTGTGGATCTACTTGGTGTGGAACTGGTACGCCTTGCAGCTCTTGACCAGCTTGACGGCATCCCGGAGTGCTGTCGGCCAGTAGAAGCCATGCCGGAAGGCTTTACCGACAAGCGTGCGTGAGGAAGAGTGACTCCCACATTCGCCTCCATGGATCTCAGCGAGCAAGTCGCAGCCTTCCCCCTGGGTTAGGCACCGCAATAGGACGTGGTTGGCGCCACGGCGGTAGAGATCTCCTTCTACCAGTGTGTATCTTTTAGCCATGCGCACGATCCGTTCAGCGGATACACGTTCATCAGGGAGGACATTGTCTTTCAAGTAGTCCCGGATCTCCGTGATCCATGCATCGGGTCTGACTTGAGCTTCTGGATCTTGAGCGCGGGGTAGCACGGAGTCCCCAGTGACGCTTACGATCCTTGGTGGCGTCTATGGTAGCAGGGCCGCCGGGACTGCCAGCTTCGAGGTGCTGGTCCAGCCCCCTTCGCCCGGCTCGGCAGGCCGGGCTGTGGGCCGCAACAACGTCCTCTCGAAGACTCCCTCGGGCACAGAGGCTCCGGTGGAAGCCTTTGTTGAGAGGTAGTCAGCCACGGGATTGCCAGCGCGCGGTACATGGCGTAGGGGGAGGTCCGGCTCTGCTGGCCACGTGGCGGGCCCGGAGCTTTCCTCTGAGGAGAGGGAGGTCCAGCCCTGCGGGACACGTGGAGCCTTCGGAGCTCTCCCCGCGAAGGGGGGAGGTCCGGCTCTGTTGGCCACGTGGCTGGCCCGGAGCTTTCCTCTGAGGAGAGGGAGGTCCGGCCCCGTGGGACACGTGGTGCCTTCGGAACTCACCCTACGGAGAAGGGCGAGGTCCTTAGGCAGTTTCCCCTATGCGCGGGGGTACCCCATATTGAGGGTACCGACAGATCCCCAGTCGGCAACTGGAGGCGATCGTGCTTGTCGGTCTTCATGATCACCCAGTCATCCCTCCAGCCTTCCCACCTCGACGCGTTGAAGGGCAGAAGGTACTTGGAGACCTTCGGATCCTTGCAGCGGTGTTGGAAGTAGTAGGCTCCCAGCTGGTTCCTCGAGCCACGCCCAGTCATCCGCAGCAGGAAGAAGTGCCAGAAGAGTGTCACCGAGGCGCGCACCCCCACAAACATTTCGTAGAAGTGCACGAAGACGGCGGCCAGAGCGAAGGAATTCGGGGAGAGGTGATGAAGCTGGAGGCCATAGGTCTCCAGCAGAGTCACGAAGAAGGAGGAAATTGGCGGGACGAACCCCGCCAAGGCATAGGCGGTGTAGAAGACCGTCTCCCCTGTCTCCAGACGCAGGGGGAGAGATCCCCTCCGAAGACAACGCCTCTGCTCTAGTGCCATCCCAGAAGCTTGCGCACCGACCCAAGATCTTTCGTCCGGGCGATGCGTGGTGGAGGAAAGTTGGAAGCCATCACAGACGAACAGGCAAGAGCTTGGAAGGCAGAGAAGGCTTGGGCGCACGGAGGAATCCGGGAGGCTCAGGCGTAGGGAGATGTGCAAAGGGAAGCATGCGATGCAGAAGGAATCCCCTTTTAAACTTCCTAGAGGCGATTCAAAACGCTTCGTATGCGCCGCTCAGGGTCGACGCCTCAGGTCCAAGCCCCAGCGACGATGACAAGTAGGCCCAAGCCGTCCTGCAGAAGCGGTGGGCCAAGAAGTCAGCCACTCAAGCGGGCAACCCGGCGGTTCCTGACAAGGCGTTGCGACGTGCAGTAGTGCGCTGCGATGTGCAGTAGTGGCAGCCTTGAAAACCGCCGCAGTAAAAGCAACTTTCAAAGCAAGAGTCAAGTCCCCACGACCTCCCGTTGCCCAAGCGACGTTTCCGGGGAAGTTTGAAGAAAGTGCGCAGGGTAGAAAAGATGAAGGCTCCATCTTGGGCTCCTTATCTCCCCCGAGGTGGGCCCGGGGGCCACTGTCGGTACCCTCAATACCGGGTACCCCCGCGCACAGGCCAAAACCGTCTAAGGACCTCGCCCCCTCCGCAGGGGTGAGCTCCGAGGGCGCCACGTGTCCAGCGGAGCTGGACCTCCCCTCTCCTCAGAGGTGAGCTCCGGGCCCGCCACGTGGTCAGCAGAGCCAGACCTCCCCCCTTCGCGGGGGTGAGCTCCGAAGGCTCCACGTGTCCAGCGGGGCCGGACCTCCCTCTCCTCAGAGGTATGCTCCGGGCCCGCCACATGGCCAGTAGAGCCGAACCTCCCCCCTCCGCGGGGGAGAGCTCTGAAGGCTCCACGTGTCCAGCGGGGCCGGATCTCCCCTCTCCTCAGAGGTGAGCTCCGGGCCCGCCACGTGGCCAGCATAGCCGGACCTCCCCCCTACGCGGGGGTGAGCTCCGAAGGCTCCACGCGTCCAGCGGGGCCGGACCTCCCCTCTCCTCAGAGGTGAGCTCCGGGCTGCCACGTGGCCAGCAGAGCCGGAGGTCCCCCCTCCGCGGGGTGAGCTCCGAAGGCTCCACGTGTCCAGCGGGGCCGGACCTCCCTCTCCTCAGAGGTGAGCTCTGGGCCCGCCACGTGGGCAGCAGAGCCGGACCTCCCCCCTCCGCGGGGGAGAGCTCCGAAGGATCCACGTGTCTAGCGGGACCGGACCTCCCCTCTCCTCAGAGGTGAGCTCCGGGCCCGCCACATGGCCAGCAGAGCCGGACCTCCCCCCTCCGCGAGGGTGAGCTCCGAAGGATCCACGTGTCCAGCGGGGCTGGACCTCCCCTCTCCTCAGAGGTGAGCTCCGGGCCCGCCACGTGGCCAGCAGAGGAGCGCTGCCCGCCCGGCGCGGTAGGCAGCAGGACTAAAGGCACCCCATGCCTTGTCCGTACAAGGCATTCAAGACCCGCGCCTTCCCAAGACGCGGAGACGTGGAGCACGCGTGTCAGGAAGCGTTGCGCCCAGTCACATCACAGTGAAGACGGGCGCAGAATGTTAGAAGCCGCAGACCAATAGCTACGGCGACAAGACAACCCCTGCCGCCCCTGCCATCATCAACCACTACGCCTAGCTTACGGCGTGGGCAGGGCGACAGGACAAAGGCTAAGAAGCTACCACGAGAGACAGCTACCGGCATTTACTGCAGGATACGGTAGATGGCAGGATATCACCCTGGGGCCACTTGTCAGACTCCGGGGCCCCCTTTGTAAGCCGCCCGAGCCTTGAACTATAAAAGGCTCGGATAGGCAACGTTGCAGGGGGGTCGCCTCTTTGCTGGTTGGCCTCTTTGCTGGTTCGCACCCTAGTAGGTTCGAAACCCATCCAATTCATCCTCATACCCAGGCTTAGAACTCCGGTTTTGAGCTTGAAGCAATACAGCGAGCAACTCTGCTCCCGTGGACGTAGGGTTTTACGCTCCGGCGGCCCGAACCATGTAAAAACTCTGGTGTCAACCATCTCCTTCCTTCGTCCAACGGCGAGGCCCTCCGAGAGGACTAGCCCCTCCGAAAAAGAACCTCCGCCGGCTGCCCAGAGCAGGCCCGGGGGAAGTGTCGACCGCAGACGCTTTGACATATAGTAACTATGAAACACACAAACCTTCAAACGTTTAGACAAGTGCTTCAAATCCCGAGCTTCCTTCAGCAGAACAGATGTATTTATAGGATTTGATGCACCTTCACTAAGAGTTACTTGCTTCCTAGTTTCAAAATCTTCTATAACAGCCTTCTCTGTTTGTTTTGCCTTACATGTGGCATCACCATTCCCTGCATTGTTCAAGGATTGATGTTGCTTGCTTCCTTTCCTTCTAGATAGATTTACTTTCAGGTCTTTATACTGTATGTTCCCTTTGTCAGGCTTAACTTTCCCAGAAATCAAGTTTGTATGGCCACTTTGGTTTGAACTGAAATTTATCCTGTTTTCATGGGATGTAAGTTGCTTGTGACTACAGTTGTCATGTAACGAAAGGGCAACTGAATGGAGCTTTTGTTCTTTTGCAGGGTTCAACTGTCCATTCTTAGCGCCAAGTACATAACCTTTCTTGTTAAGGCCTGCAGTTTTCAAGTCGATCATCTGTCAACAAGTCTCCATCCTTTAAGATATTATGATGATCCATGTCTTCATTAAAGCAATCAGAAACATTCTCTTGGAGTGTGCCAAGCTTTTATTCCCTAACTTCTCAGAATGAACATCTTCTGTAATTGCCCATGAATGTCTTTTATGTTGATCCAAAAGATTCTTATTGGAAGGTTTCAAGGGTGAAGAAGAAACTGACTCTACAGGAGAGGCCCTAGTTTCCTGAAAAAAAGCTCTATCCTTATGGGAGTTGGATACCTTAGATGAACGGGAAGTGGCAGCTGCCGTTTGTGTAGTGCCAGCAATCCTCCTAGTGGAGCTTTCAGAAGGCAGTGAATGCTGGAAATGGCTATTCTCTTCGTGCTTCTCAAAACACACATTCGCAACACATGTGTCAACATTATCAGCTTCAGTGACACCACTTCTATCATGGGCAACTGTCCTATCTGCCTTCAAAAACTTCAGCTCTGACCTGGGCTTTTCCTTTACAACATTAGTTCCACTTCGTTTTGTAATACACTTTGCAGTAGTATTGCTAGGGTCAAGATCACGCTGTAGCCTTTGTTTGGGCTTTTTCTTAGTGGATAAGTCTGGAACATCGGATTTTCCTGTATCCGATGTTTTCATGACCTCACCTGAGAAATATTTATCTTCACAATGATCATGCTTGCCTAATGAAGATGAACCATATTTTCCCATGCCAGGTGAACTACCAATATGCTTACGTATGTTTTTGGAGTTTCGTTGACTGAAGAACTATTTTTGCTTATAACAAATTCAGTGGGATGATGTGTGGCAAGCCCATTTTATTCTTTCTTTATTTTCATTGATGCTCTCAGGTTATCGTGAACAACCACAACACTGCTCCTCGTTGGAGGCATCCGATCTTTTGCAACATTTTTTCCTGAAGAAACTGAAACCTTAAGAACAAAAACTAGAAATAAATTAATAAACTTAACAAAACATTAGGCAGTTCACCTTTTCTTGGCGATTCCCTATCCTTCCGCTTTTCCCTGAGTTTTGGGAGGCAGTTAACACCATAAGAATTTCTACTTGAATGAGCATGTAGCTTCTTTGAGGGCTTTGACATATCATTCAAGTCTAAATTATTAGCCATATTAACTCCATGATGGTAAACTGTCAGCTTCCCTGGTGTATTGGTAGACTGTATATTGCCCTCAAAAGTTGGAGCAGTAGCTGTGCCTATGCCTGATGCAGCATTATCATGACAACCATCTAGACTATTATTTTCAGATGCAGGAACCATATGAAGCGCACGAACAGCACTTGTGGTGTCATCTTCACTAATTTTGCAACTACTCATTCCAGGTCTACAAAATGATAACTTGTTAAAGATAAAACAAGCACATTTCTAGCAAACAAAGTATTTAACAGTCCATGCAAGATGAGACAATGAGGACTCCATGAGTATAGAAATCGAATTTTCAGATATTGCTGGAGGACAAAAAATACATGAGAAAACTAGGTAGAGGTTAATTACTGTTAAGAGTCCTAGTATGCTGTGGACGCCTTTGCGGACCGATACTACAGCCGGCGCAGGCCCAATAGCGTCCACAGTCCAGCCACATGAAACCCAGGCGCAGGAACCTCTTAGAAAGAAATAAAATAGCAGATCGATCTATTAGAGATAGGATCTGTTTTAGATGGAATAAAATAGAGAGATAAGGAATAAAAGATAGCAGATTGATCTATTAGAGATAGGATCTGTTTTAGATGGAATAAAATAGAGAGATAAGGAATAAAAGATACCTGGCCGCGTGGCTGCTAGGGGGCGTAGGGGTTTCCCTGCCCCTATATAAACAGCCGCAGCCCCCTTTTATAATTCATCCAGGAAAATAAGAATTGCCCCATTAGGTTGTTCTTCTCCTTGGGTCACCGTGGCTACGAACCCTAACCCTAGCCGTCGTGACAACTCTCCTCCGCCTCCACGCTACCCTCTACGCAGCGACCCGGCATTCTCCTCGCTGCTACTTCCGCCTCTGCGCAGCCCTAGGCGCAGCAGGAGGCCTCCTCCCCACCACGATTCACAACATTTGGTATCCACAGACTCCGGGGCAGCGACCATGTCTGGCCCCGTGGATGATTCTGGGACTTTCACCCTCCAAGATCCCGGAAACATGATGAGCAAGATGATGGGGCAGATCGACACCATCAACAAGCGCTTGGACCGCCACAATATGCGCCTTGCGTGCGTTGAGAAGGCACCGGAGCGGGAGCTCTCAGGTGACGAGGACCTGCAACAACACACACCGCAGGGCAGCAACCTCCCCCGCAGCGGCGGCAGCGGAAGGGGCGGCGGCGGTGGTGGCGACGACGACCACTACGGTGCCAGGCGCCCTCCGGGGCGCCCGACCTTCGACGACGGCGGGCTGCGCCGTCACAAGCTCAGTTTTCCCAAATTCGACGGGGAAACCGATCCATTACCGTGGCTCACCAAGTGCGAGACATATTTCCGCGGGACACGTACAATGCCTGAAGAGAAGGTGTGGCTCGCGTCTCTACACCTGGAGGGTGTCGCAGCCGAGTGGTACACCGCCCTCGAACGTGACTGTGGCATCATGTCCTAGGAACGGTTCGCAGACTTCGTGAACATGCGCTTTGGGCCCCTACTCCGTTCCAATGACCTAGCTGAGATCAAGGACCTTCGACGCACTGGTACAGTAGAGGAGTACCAACTGTTAGACTGCACTTGTATTAGGATACTATAGGGGCAGTTTAGTCCTTTGTATTAGGGTTACTTGGCCCTTAAGTTTTGTACCCATATATATGTATCCTCCTTGACGGCCTATCAGAGTTAATGAAATCATTTTTCCCTCTAATTTGGTATCAGACTCCCTCTCCTCTCTCTCTCCCGCATGCAGCCGAGCGGGCCGAAGCCTCCGCCGCCCGCCGGCGCGCCGCCGCCGCCACCGCTGGCCCCCGCCCCTCCTTCCTCGGCCAAACAGGTCGCCATCCACGCCCCGCCGCGCCTTCGTGATGCCGTCGGCTGCCAGGGCCTCGCTCGCGGCCGCGTCGGCGCCTCTCCACCGCCGCCAATGCCTCCCTCCGACCTCCTCCTCCTTCCTACCCTCCTCCCGCGCGCTGTAGCCGATGATATCGGTGGTGCCCTTCTGCCTCTTCCTGCTCATGGACATCTACTAGAAGTACGAGACGCGGCCCACCTGCGGCGACGAGCACGCCTGCACCCCGTCCGAGCACCTCCGCCACCAGAAGTCCGTCATGAAGTTGCAGTGCAACGCGCTCCTCATTGCCGCTGTGCTGCTCCTCTACTGGATCCTCTTCTCCGTCACCCACCTCATCGTCAAGATCGCAGCCCTGCAGCAGCGTGTCGACAAGATGAAGAAGCGCGACGACTGATCCGCCCCCGCTCCTGCCCTGCCACTCGTTCACGCGTCGAGGCCGCCTCCGACGGTGGTGACCGCGGCCGCAAGGTCGCCCACTTCCGGAGGACAGATGCTGGTGTTCGTCCCGCCGCCGGCTCGGCAGCGCCGCCCTGGGCCGTCGCCACCTCACCAGCGCCGCCCTGGGCCACCGCTGCCCCACCAGCCGCGCCGCCGCCGATCGCCTGGGCCGCATGGACTACGCCGCCACCGCCGTCTGGTTGTCAGATCCGGCCGCCGCGGCTCGCCGCCTACATCACGCTGCCGCTGTCCGCCTGGGCCGCGCCGCTGCTAGACACGTGGGTCGGGCTGCCATCTTCGGCCGCCGCCGCTTCACCTCGGCCGCCACCATCGGCCCACATCCGGTCATCACCGGCTCTGACCTGGCAGCCGACGCTGCCTTACTTTGTGCCGTTGTCTTCATCCGACGCCGCCTTACGCCGTGTACCTAGATCGGGTGTTGCCTACTCTGTTGGCACCACCGTCGAGGGTCCGAGCGTGTTGTTTTCCTTCCCGGCGCCGCCACCGCCGGGGCATGTCGCGACCCGTTCTACACCGTGGGTCTACCTACGGGGTCTCACGACGTCTGGCCCGGACTGGGTGGTGGACTCCGGTGCCTCGTACCACACCACCCCTGACGTTAGTATCCTCTCTTCTACCCGCCCTTCGCGTCCCTCTGATCCTTCATCTATCGTTGTTGGGAATGGGACGGCTCTCCCAGTTACCTCAGTAGGTGATTTGGGTTCGTCGGATTCGTTTCAGCTACGTGATGTTCTTTTTGCTCCTAACATCATTCAGCACCTTCTTTCCGTTTGTCGTTTTACTACTGACAATCATGTTTCCCTTGAGTTTGATCCTTACGGTGTTACTGTGAAGGATCTTACTACTTGATGCATTCTCTTTCGCTGTGATAGTACGGGTCCCCTATACACGATGGTGGGAGAGAGCTCTCTACGCAACCGTATTTAATATCTGTTATTGCCTTCAACAAGCCAACGTGACGGTCGTGTATGACACATACATTTTCTCGACCTTGAACTACATCAACTCTAACCCATTTCAAAAACCAGTACCAACTGTCAGTATTTTCACTCTCCACAAATGCAAAGGTCACATGTAAAATTTGATTATCGCCATCAACTCCAATAGCTGTTAGAATTTGACCTTTGTACTTTCCTGTTAGGAATGCGCCATCTATACACAGAATGGGCCTACAATATCGAAATGCATTTATGCATTGGCCTAGTGAAATGAATGCACGGTGAAGAATAAGTTTCCCAGGATGTCGGGGGTTTGGAACATCCACGATATCCACGGTTGTGCCAACATTTCGACATCTGATATTATTAAGTAATTTCGGAAGATTATCATAAGATGCTTCATAAGTACCAAATCTTGCCTCAATAACCTCTTGTGTCGCCTTCCAAACTTTAGAGTAACTTATTATGTACTTAAAATCTTGCTCAATTGTGTTGATAATAGATTTAGGCTCAAAAGAAATATTATCAACGACACAAGCATACATGTGATTTGCAACAAACTGCGATGTGAGAGCAGTATTGCATTTTTCAAGATGTTGTGACTCGCACCAATGATCAATCACAATAGAATACTTCCAAAGGATACTCCATTTCTCTGCATATCTGCGAACACGAAACGGGCAACTGGTTGATAAGCATCCGACATCATAAAGTTTCTTAGTGGATTGAGAAACCTTAAATGATCTTTTCACTGAAAGAGACTAATATTTAACAACATCTTGCAAAGATTCTTTATTTTTGAAAAGAGACCCTGCTCCAACGGCAAATAATACCCTTCGGTTACTCTTAGGTTTTCAAAATTTGGATTACTCCAGTCGGCAGGGACAAGAGGTTGATCTTCTTCATTAGATGAATCGTAATACGGAACATTATTATAATCCGTATCCTTAACAACCATCTGATGAACTATATGTTCTATATGCTCTGAGTTGCCTCAGTAACAACGGTATGTGGCAATTCGTTATAATCATCCTCTTCGGCTTCACCACCATTATTATCTTCCTCATCATAATTTTGATCCTGCGTCTCATCGACTACTTCCTTGGATTCAACCCGAATAAGAAGTATGAGAGACCATCCATATTGCATAGCTCTTGTAACATAAGCACGTCACGCGGGTGTTCCGTTTAGCAGTAGTAGCTCCCAAAAATGAACGTCACTTGAACGGCTGATAACTCCGTTTATTTTCAACTCATATTCATCCTCACTCAGATTAAAAACTATCAGCAACCATCTGTATATACCCATAAATATTCGTTCCGTTGTACTAGGTATTTCCCGATTTATAAAAGGGAGTCCTCATAGATCTAGTCCACTCAAATTATAGCTAATTTGGCCATCTCCATAAAAGATTTGAAATTCTACTTTATTGGACATACCTAGCATACGTATATACGCAATTTAAATATTGCCACAACAATAGTAACCAAAAATTGAATTAAAATAAAATTGTATTAAAACAATAAACTATACTAAACTATAAACTAATAATAATGTTTAAATTAAAACCAAAATTGTAAACTAAATTAACATAAATTAAATTAACCTAATTAACAGGATAACTTAACTAAACGTAATAAAAAAATAAATAAACTAAGCTAAAATCCTATAAAAAATAAAGTATAATATAACTAAAATAATGAAACAAGATCTAAACAAACAATTAAATATAACATAAACTAAAATTGACGACTATATAAAATTTAGATTGTAAACTAACTAAATCCTAATAATGAATAAAATTACAACCTAACTTAATTCTAAAAACAATCTAACTAAATCCTAATAAGAAACTAACTAACAATAAACTAGTATTTAACTCTAAACTATCTAAAATTCACAAAAATAAGTAATTTCATATTGTTTATTTGTTTCTATAATTTTTTACCTTTTTCTTTTTTTCCTTTTCTTCTTTTCTTTTCTTCTTTTCTTCTTTCTTCTCTTTTCTTCTCTTCCTCTTCTCTTCTCTTGCTCTTTCCCTTCTCTTGTGGTGTTGTGGTGTTTGGA
This sequence comes from Neostapfia colusana, assembly GCA_030760725.1. NCBI lineage: Eukaryota > Viridiplantae > Streptophyta > Magnoliopsida > Poales > Poaceae > Neostapfia > Neostapfia colusana. The sequence continues at coordinate 27,592,013 of JASWHV010000007.1, forward strand.
TGTGTGGGGAAGGACCACCCTTGTGGTCCCATGACCATTGGGCCAACGTGTACTCCATGTGGGCCGGTGATGTCCATGCCGTCCTGTCGTCCACGGCGTGGACGACAGGATGTCTACGTGAACAAATCGTCCACGTTGTGGACGATAGGTGGCTACTTTTGCCAAAAAAAATTTAGATGTTATTGATATTAAATCTAATGTCAAAAGTATTAAAAATAAAAAAATTCCGTAACCCTGCACGCTCCCGTGCGAGTCTGTTTTTTTTCTAAAGTTCGGAACTCGTGTTCGGCATTCCATTGCAAGGAGAGAAGAACATATACAGTGAGTTACGGCCTCGCAGGTTCGGAGGTTTGAACACATGTGGCCCCTTTCTACTACAGCACCTGCATTAAAGGATTACTAAGATCCTGGCAGAGGGGGACAGACGTGATCAAAATGCTTGGCACCAGGCTGGTGCCATAGTCTAACCGAGTCCTTTATCCTCTGAGCGGCCTGAGCTTCAGTAGACTCCCTCTCCTTTTGCTCGAACACACGGCTGTTTTATTGACGCAGAGTGAGTAACAGATTGGGATAGTCACTAAAACCGTCGTAATTAAGTCCTAAACCATCATAATTAAGCTATTTGTAACGACAAAAGGCCGTCACAACTTTTTAGTCATAAATAATCTTATTTACCACGACTGTACCTGACCGTCGTAATTAAATGAGAGGGTGTCAGGTGGCAGCATCTGGAAGGTTATTTACGATGGTCAGCGGCTAGCCGTCGTAAACAACAGAGCCTTATTTACGACGGCCAGCGACTGGCCGTCGTAAACAATAGAGGCTTATTTACGACGGCCAGCTCAAGACCGTCGTAAATAAGTTATGTAATTTTTTTAATATAGAAAAATGCTAACTTGACACGATGGCTAGCTCACATGCATACACAAAATTATATAGATCAAACACATACACAATTCAATATGCAATACTATCACACATAACCTACTACACTACATACTCCCACGTTCGCTACCTTCGGAGCCCGGAATATCGTCCTCGCGTTGGCAGGTCGCGGTAGCATAGGCGATGAAGTTTGAGCCTCCGTCACCGATCCCTGTAACATGTAAGAGCAATTATGGCTATGTCTGAGAAAATATAGCTAAGTTTGACTAAGTTTTGGCTAAGCTTTGCTATTGTTGACTAAATTTATCCTAATTTGCTATAGTAATGTAATGTACGATGTTCTGAATAAATAGTGCTTACATGTGCCGCAGAAGAAGGCACCTGTGGCTCCGGCATCGGCAACGGTCATGTTGGAATGGTAATTTGTTGTCCCTGTGCTAAAGCTTGTGATAGAAAAATATTAGAACATGAATATGAATGAAACTCTACAATTGCTTTGTATTTGAATCTAGTACCTGCATCGCCGCTTGTATTTGTGTATTGTAGGTGGCTTGAGAGTCTTGAGTGACCTTTAATAAGGCTTCTTGCTCCTGAAGTTTCTCCTGTGTATGGCGTAGCTCCTCCTGGACACTTAGAAGCTCCAGCTCCCTCGCTGACATCCGACGGCTGGATCTAGCTCATGAAGACCGCGAGGAGAAACCTCTCGAAGGCCTTGCCTCCGTCGAGTCAACCATTCCATCAAAAATGGCAAAACTATACAAAAAAGATTAAAATTTAGATAATGTAAGTTGAAAAAAAAACTAGCATCTCACCGTCCATGGGCTTTACCGCCACCGATGCATACACTGTGTTTGCATCGATTGGTGTGTTCTGCCAATCGAAATCTTGGCCATGAATCTTCACCGCCTCCTCCCCATACTTCTCCTACAAATACAAGCAATACATAATAACGCGTCAGTAGCAATGTTAGTTACAAGTAAAGTAACATGTTATTTAAAGTACTCACCAGTCTTGTTGTGGCCATCAGAGTGCATAGCTGGTCGGGCAGTGAAGGGTCACTTGCCCTGTGACCTCTTTTATACACCAGAACGTCGTTGGGTTATTCACCAAGCTCTCTATTAGGAAGGATGTGTCCTAAACCTAACCAAGAGTGACCGAGAGAGCTTGCTTACAACGAGACGCGGGATCTGGATTCCGACGAAATTTCGGCAGCATAAGCCTACAGTTCTCCAACTACACACCGAAAATGGTGCAGCAGAAAACATCAGGGTTATACAACCAAAACTTCATCAAGATCCAGACCTCTCGCGTCTCGCCATAAGCAAGCTCTCTCAGTCATTCTGAGGGTGTCCAGAAAAGGGACAATTCCAAACCTACACGTGTGTCACGTATAGGTTCGAAACGGGTGACGCACAGGTTATGTTAAAACGTTTTTCATGTGTTCCAATGAGAGAGAGAGAGGAAAGAAATAGAGAGAGGGAAATGGTTTAAGAAATGGCAGTGTTCGCACACTATTGGTTCCATTAGCCTCCGTGTCCTTGTTTCGACGAGCGTTTGCCTTCCGCATCGGTACTATTCGCTTCCGTGTCCGGTTCGATGATTGTCCGGCTTCACGGAACACAGAACAGAGGGGTGGCGCCGGCTTCACACAACATCGCAGAGGTTTCAGCGCCAGGGAGGGGAGGTGCTAGGAGGAGGGCCGGCGGCAGCAGGGGAGAGGCGGCGCGCAAGCGCCAGGGGAGGGGCTCGGGATCGAGCGACGCCGGTCAGAAGGCGGACGACGCTGGTCAGGGGAGGGGCAGAAAGAGGGCACCAGGGGAGAGGCCCCTAATGGGCTGGCCAGGTGGCCGAAAAAAATTATACAAGTCGTCCTGATCGCTCTGATCACTAGTGGCCCGACTAGTCGCCCTGATCGGCCGACTAGTCAGACGACTAGATTCGTATTCGAGCTGATCGCGTCAGCTGACCTAGTCATGCGCCACATACCGATAACGACGACTAATCGCGATTCGTCGGTCGACTTGAAAACATGGATGGCGACATAAACTAAAACAATTCAATTTGACACTAATAAAAGCATATTCCATAAACTAAAACAATGCAATTATACAATAATAATAGTAATTTACATAAACTAAAACAACTAAATTCAATTGAATTCAACTCAACACTAATAGAAGCAGTTTACATAAACTAAAACAATATAATTATATAATAATAATACTAATTTACATAAACTAAAATAACAATATTCAATTCAATTTATTCAATTCATACTAATTTCATTCATTCAACTCAATTCTACTAACTTGATTTAATTGAGTTCATTTAATACCAACATTTTCCAATACATTAAACATAAAACACATTTACTTGTACAGAGGCGGCGCGACGCATGGTGGAGGCACGGGGGAGGCCTGGGGCGATGCGTCTTGGCGCCGGAAGCTTCGGGGAGGCCGGGTAAGCTCCAAGGCGGGCCGGGGACCTCGGGGGAGGCGGCTCCGGCAGTTGTAGCGTTCGGGGGTGGGGAATCCGGGGCGGCGCCGACGAGGGAGGCCTGGGGCGGCGGGGGCCAGTGGCGGCGGCGGCGGCGGGCAGCGGTGGTGGCGGGCGGCGGCTCGTGCGCGGCGGCGGAGGGCGCTGTAGCTCGGGGTCAGCTTGAGCGTGAATGCCCGCGCCGACCCGGGCCCGCGGGGTATATAAGTCCTATTTACAACGACCCGATGTCTGGCTGTCGTAAATAAACTTAATTACGATGGCCAAGCCTCAACCGTCGTAATTAAATTGCTATTTACGACGGCCTAGGTCAAACCGTCGTAAACAACCACTTATTTACGACGGCCAGAGTTGACCTTCGTAAATAATGTAAATTACGACGGCCACTCCTAGTACCGTTATAACTTAGGTCAGATGTCGTAAATTGACGTGTTTTCTGTAGTGAGTGAGTGTCCCACCTTTTGTTGAGAAGAAGATCGTCGAAAAGAAAGGTCGCAGAACCAGCTGGATGGACGGAGACACGGGGTGCAGCTGCCAGGAGTCCAGCCGAAGTGCGCTGTTATGAGCCCAATCTGCAATCAGCAACCAGACCTTTCCAGCGACTGATAGCAGAAAGCACAAAAATAGTTGTTGGGCCAACCTCTCCTCTGGAGCCTGGCTGATGTCCAGTTTCGGTTTTGCGCCATTAACCAGGTGAAAATCCGACTCTCCAAATCCTTAAAGTGAACAAGAAACGTGCCCAGACTCTCCAAATCCTTAAAGAGAACAAGAAACGTGTCACCCCCCCCCCCCCCCCACACACACACACAAACTGCAGATTGTATGCTGATCTTGCAGTATAAACACCAGACGACTGTGTCCAACCGATAGAATCTTCTAGGTTCTCCACCAGGTCGATATGTGCCATCTGAATATAACAAGACCAACTCCCATTGATTCTGTGCTAGTGCGGATGCCACTGTTCTCTATTTCCGTTTGGAGTGTCGGTATAAGCATGAAGCCAGAACTGAGGGGGGACTCCATTGATCCACCTTGAGTGCCAAAAACTTGCACGTCGACCATTGCCCACCGAGACTCTAGTCGCCAATGAAAATAGTTCACGATCAGCTTGATCGTTAGGCGTATCCAAGCCGGCCCATGGCGACTCTGGTGAGTACCATTCCTTCCATAGACAACGTAAACGCAACACCCGACTGAACTTCTCTAGGTCCGGAATTCCCAGCCCTCCATAGTCCAATGGTTGACATACTTTTCCTCAAGCAACCTTGCAGTGCCCTCCCTTGAGCTCCTCGTTCCCTGCCTAGAGGAATTTTTGACGTGCTTTATCTATTTCCTTGAAGAATTGCTTTGGAAGCTTCAACGCAGACATCGTGTAGGTGGGGAGCGAGCTAAGGACAGTCCTAACCAGCTCCCGACAACCTGCAAAAGAAAGGAGATTACCCTTCCACCCAGCAATCCTGTTTAAGACCCTATCTTTGACATGTTGCAGGTGCACTGATCTTAGCTTGCCAAGCACCACCGGGAGCCCGAGACAAATTTGCGGCAGGAGCCCGTGAAGTCAGTCAAGATATGTGGGAGAGAGACTTGGTCGCCCTGCACGGCCATAACCGAATTCTTTGATGGATTAATGCAGAGACCTGTGGCCTGCCCAAAATTTTCCGTGAGCAACAGGGCAGTCTTCACCTCCTCGCGGACCGAATTTAGGAAAATGACCACATCATCCGCTGTCACGCTCACTTTTATAAAATATGAAACCGTAATCTATATATATATTAGTATCGGTTTAATCATACATGTAGGACAAATAGTGATAAATAGTTATATATCGAATATAAGCAATATTCATACCTTGAAAATTAGTTTTCGGATAGCAGCATAAGAGGAGAACTTGTCAGGTCGTCCACAAGCAAATCGACTGGCAGCTACGTGACCTTCTTCACACCGTCTTTATTTGATCTTCTTTTCACTGAGCAACATTTATAATAAAGAAAAAGGAAAACGACTGAGTACATAAAGTACTCAGCAAGTATGGAAAAGTCATGCATGATGAGGCAATAATCAAGTAAAGCTAAACACGACTCATGCACTAAGCAACCTATTCCTTAGTCTTTTAAGCATCCTATTTACTAGGTGAATATCCCAACCATCCCAACCAAGTCACCGAGTATCTCCACGTACAAACTGGAACCTCATCCTAAACCATCATCCTAAATCCACCGATCAATCCCGACCCATGCTAATCATGAGAGAGTTACCAGCCCGCTCTTGACCGTGAGCACGGCTTTCTAGACAGTTTTGACTCTGCAGAGTTTGTACCCTTTACCCACAAGTCATGTTTTCATCACCCGTCGGTGACTAAAGAAACTCTTTCCTGCCATATCACACTCCCTATGGTGTGTGGCCAGGAGTACACAACAAGACCTTTACATTGCACTATCCAACTCATGCACACCCGCTAAGGATTCACCGTTGCGGCACTCTGAAACCTCTGTCGCAGAAGCCCCCTCTTGCGCTACTTACACATCTCTATGGTGTACATAAGGAACAATAGGAACAACTTAATTGGCCACACTGTCCCATACCAGTTCTTGTGGTGGCACTGTATAAGCTAGTTAATGGGTCTCACGAACCGGTCCTTAGAATCTACGCAGGCTACTAACCGCAAACCCGGGTCTCATGCACTCGGCACCCACCATGTACCAACTAGCCTGCTAGATTCCTATACTACCCTCCTCATACACCATATATCACTACAACATCACAAACATGATGATTAATGGAATTAAATATAAATACTCCCCATCCCAACATCTAAGCAGGGCTAAGCATAAAAATAAATGACATAAAAGTAATCCCTAACTAACCCAAATCCAGGCTACAAGGAAGATAAGAAATTTCTAGTAAACAACCTATCATGAGATTCACATTTAGACTATGCATGCAATTCTAGCTAAAAATCCTAAAAAAGGAGCAAAGTGGTCAAGGGCACTTGCCTTTTATTATATAGTTGCTCAGTCTGGGGTTGAACTCTTGATCTTCAAAGTCTTCGCGTTGTTTCTTGATCGTCCTTGCACACGTATACCCTAGAGGGTTTGTGCGGCTTGGGAAGGAGAAGAGCACGACTCGCGGCGTGGAGAAGCGGTGACGTTCTTCAGTCTGCTAGATTCCTATACTACCCTCCTCATACACCATATATCACTACAACATCACAAACATCATGATTAATGGAATTAAATATAAATACTCCCCATCCCAACATCTAAGCAGGGCTAAGCATGAAAATAAATGACATAAAAGTAATCCCTAACTAACCCAAACCCAGGCTACAAGGAAGATAAGGAATTTCTAGTAAACAACCTATCATGGGATTCACATTTAGACTATGCATGCAATTCTAGCTAAAAATCCTAAAAAGGGAGCAAAGTGGTCAAGGGCACTTGCCTTTTTATTATGTAGTTGCTCAGTCCGGGGTCGAACTCTTGATCTTCAAAGTCTTCACGTTGTTTCTTGATCGTCCTTGCACACGTATACCCTAGAGGGTTTGTGCGGCTTGGGAAGGAGAAGAACACGACTCGCGGCGTGGAGAAGCAGTGATGTTCTTCAAGCATCGTCGGGGTCACCGTTGGAATGTCCTTCCTACGTGTTTTTCGGGTCCGAGACACGTTCTGGTGCATGGCAAGGACATTAGCGTCGTCAGGGGCTAAGGGAAAACGAATGAAACGAGGGGACATCGACGAGGGGTGGAGAAACTCACTGGCCATCGGCGAAGCCGGGGTTGGGTATTGATTCACGCCGGAGAGCTTCCGGGAAAGCTTTCCGGCAACCCTGCAACATCGCACAACGGGTTAGATCGACGAAATGTGGAAAGATGGAGGGGGATTGGGCGGCACAACGACTCACCCAGAGGAAGGGCGTCGGGGCAGATGCTTGTGGAGGAGCACCCCAAAATCATAATTTTAGCACCGTAACAGATAGCATTCACAGCAGAGCCCTTCACTTCAAGCCTCCTGTAGCTTGTAAGGAGCACCTCAAGCAGCATTATGACAGGCCTCAAATAACTTTCATCCTTGTGGTTGTCAAGCGCCCAAATCATGTCCATCACACCGTGCATGGTCAACATGTCATCCTGCTCTCCAAAGATTCCTGAGCGGACGCGGCACAGCTCCTGCATAAGTGCACCAACACCAAGGAGCAGCCAAAAGTGGACACAGAGCGTACGAACATAGATACCTGCCTTGCAGAAGATCCTGAACACCACGAGGTGGCGCTCGGGATCGTGCTCTAAGAGCTTGCTCTCGTAGATGGTCCGCACCGTGAGGTGGCGCTTGATGGCGGAGATGAGCGACGGGCGCTAGGACACGGCGCCGGTGAGCAACTCGAGCACACGGTCCACCTTGGCCGTGTCCGGCATGGCGTTGTGGAAATGGGCGACGCAGACGTACTCCTTGTCGGCGCCCTGCGATGACTTGACGGGGCGTGTGGCGCGGTCGATAGAAGATGAGGTAGTCGGTGACCTTGGGGTCGAGGGTGCCGAGGTTCCAAAGAAGCACATCAGGGAGCACTGTTGCCGGGGAGCTGGAGGCCTGGGGCTGCGGTAGGCAGCGAAGCGCATGTCGTTGAGCGCGGCGGCCGAGTACAAAGAGCCAGACGATGTGGACTAAGTGCAGCGCCTGCCCAGAGAGGGGCGAGGAGACGACGCCGACCTCACAGTACCCGCACACACGGTCTCGGGGCAGTCGCACCAGTATGCATCACACCAGACATGATGAGGCGCTGCTAGAGGTCCTCGTCGAGGGACTGGGTGGTGTCGGGTCACGGTGGCTTCTGGGGCGATGGCGGAGAGGAGGAGTGGGCGATTGGTTGGGTGGAGGAAGGCGAGGCGGAGGTTGGGGGTGAGGTGCGGAGGCATGGGAGCGTGTGCAGAGGAGGCGACCGGGAGGAGCGCGCTGCCCTCAGGAGGAAGGAGGCGGTGGGTGCCGACGCTGGGAGGCTAGGGGAGAGCGGCGCGTGGCGAGAAGAAGAGGGCACGAAGTTGGGAGGGAGGAGGGAGCGGCGGCGACCGACACAGGGGCGGTGAAGGTGTTGTGGATAGGAGGAGGTGGGAGGAGGCAGCACCATTTGGAGGAGAGCGAGGTGGCCGGGCAAGTGGTGGAGGCGCTAAGGGAGGAGGCGATGAGATCTTGCGGTGCGGGTGGCGCACTAGGATGAGGAGGAGGGGGTCGGCAGAGCAGGGGATCCAAGGAGGAGGTTGTTGCGCTTTTTTTTGACTGGGGGAGGTAAAGAGAGCAGCCGGTGGGGAAAAGAAAGGAGGAAGAAGGCGCCGACGGGTGGGTTAGTGACAGAAAAAGGGATCCAAGGCTTTGACTGGGCTTGGGCTGCTGGGGGTGGAGGTGGGTTTCGGCCCAGTTTGCTTTTGGTTTTTGTTTTGTCTTTTCTATTTTGCTCTTTGCTTGGGTTTTCAGGTGGCTGATTGAAATTTAGATTTTTGAATGCACAGTTTGTATTTTAGGTTTTGCATTTTAGGGTGTTACATCCGCGTACTTAGAAACCTGAATTCTGGTTGAAGCTTCCGATAGTGGAGAGAGTAGACCCTCCTCCGTGGCACATTGGAAGATACACTCCAATGGATCCATTACCAGTGCGAAGAGGAGAGGCGACATAGGGTCGCCCTGTCTTAAACCCCTGCAATGCTTTATCCAGTCACCTGGCACCCCATTGAGCTTCACCAATGAGGAAGATTAGGATAAAAGCCTCCCTAACCAGTCCGTCCACCTTGTCGGAAAACCTCGCTTAAGGAGCATCTCCAGCAGGTAGCCCATTCAACAGAGTCGAAGGCCTTGGTGACATCAAATTTAAACATTAGAAGGTGTTTCTGATTCCTGTGGTGGAGCCTGACTACATTTCACACATATAGATAATTATCTTGGAAGTTACTCCCTTTGATAAAAGCGCTCTGTGAGTTAGGAACCAAATAGTTCATATGTTGCGCCAAACGAAGAGCTCGAATCCTTTATAGTAATTTCCCGAATGAGTGGATAAGGCTGATAGGCCTAAAATCTTTAGCACTCTCCACATTGTCCGACTTTAGCAGTAAGGTTATCAGGGCTCCATTTAGCTTCCACATCAGACCAGGTCTTTGATGATAAAACCAGTGCAAAGAATCCATGGTTGCTTGCTTGATGAAATCCCAACAAACTTTGTAGAATTCCCCTGTAAAGCGATCCGGGCCAGGTGCCTTTTTGGTGCAGAGTTGCTTCACTGCACGGCCAACCTCTCTAGCTGAAAAAGGATTGGTTAGGTTGTGCTGACCCAACACCGGCAGGTTCAGATATTCCCAGTTAAGCGTCGTTCTGCAATCCCTCTTTGTGCCTAGGACACTGGAAAAATGATGCCATAATACATCCTCCTTCTCCTCTTGTTCCCAAACCGTCTGACCAGATGTCGACTGCAAACGGGGAATGTATTGCTTCCTTTTTTGGATATTTGCTTTCATGTGAAAAAAAATGGGTACAAGCGTCACCTTCTTTGATCCAACAAATGTGCGATACCTGGCGCTTGCGTGACCGTACGACGGCCGCCAGTCCAAGGATCCAGACCTTGAGGTCTTTGCGAAGGGAGAATTTGTCCTGAGAGAGGTCCCTTGATTCCTCAGCCACCTCAAGCCGGAACACGACCTCTTGAGCAATCTCCATATTAAGACGAGCATTACTGAATCTTGGTTTGCTCCATCTTTTCAGCGCCAGGGCAGTGTTGTTGAGGCAGGGACTGAATGTTTCTAGACTTGATCCCGCCTGTGGTGTCGAGAGCCATGCCTCTTGAGCCACTTCTTTGAAACCCGAGACGAGTAACCAAAATTGCTCAAAATGAAAACTCGCTTTCCTTAGGATTAACGGGCAACGGTGAGAAAACCGATGAGGACAGAGGCATTAAGGAGTAACCCGCGAAGACCTCGTCCCAATACTTGTTATAGAAGAAATGAAAGTGCATCTAGGTCCCCATGTGGGTTTTGGAGGATTGATGATGAACAATTAAAATACTAATGAATTGAAATGAGCATGTGTGCAAATAGGTTGGATGACAAGAAGAGAGAGATTGAGGGATTTTTAAAAAGAGAAATGGAGAAAACGGCATGAAGCTATACAATAGAGTTAGTGTTTCTTTTTAGTATAGGAACGCCGCACTATTAAGAGAGACACGAAAGGCAGCAAACAAACGCAAGCTCAATTCAATCAAACAACACTTCGTGTAGAAAAGAGTCGTTAGGTCAATAACCTCGAAAATGTCAGAGAGATTTGAAAAAGTGCTCTCTGTATACTCGGACATGTATGAAGGTTTTGGAGAAGTACCTTTTGAGTAGACTCGGGACATATTCGAAGAAATTCGGACATGTCCGAAGTTTAGGTTATTTGAAATTTCCTAAGTCCAGAAGGTCAGACATGTCAGAAAAAGTCGGAAGCGTACCTTCTGTGTAGGATCGGACATATCTGAAGAAATTGGAACATGTCCGAAGTCTAGGGTATTTGGAATTTCCTAAGTCCAAAAGGTCGGACATTTCAGAAAAAGTCGAAAGTGTACCTTCTGTGTAGGATCAGACATATCGGAAGAAATTCAGACATGTCCAAAGTCTTGGGTTTTCAAGATTTCCTAAGTCCAGAAGATCAAACATGTCAGGAAAAGTCAGAAGTGCACTTTCTGTTTAGGGTTGGACATGTCCGAAGTGGAGTTCGGACATGTCCGAAGTCTGAGAATATCTGAAGACTGGTTCGGTATGTCAGCTCGGACACGTCCGAAATATGTCGGACATGTCCGAAGTGGAATTAACTGGACAGTCTGAATTAGTGTCAGTTGACGACGCCATTTTACCGTTGATGGTCCCCAATCTCGAACATGTCTGAAGTGGAGTTCGGACATTGTCGGTACCCTCAATACCGGGTACCCCCGCGCACAGGGTGAAACCGCCCAAGGACCTCGCCCCCTCCGCAGGGGCGAGCTCCGAAGGCACCACGTGTCAGGCAGGGCCGGAGCTCTCCTCTCCTCAGAGGATAGCTCCGAGCCTGCCACGTGGCCCAGAAGGTCGGACCTCGCCCCCTCCGCCGGGGCGAGCTCCGAAGGAGCCACGTGTCCAGTAGGGCCGGAGCTTCCCTCTCCTCGGAGGATAGCTCCGGGCCTGCCACGTGGCCTAGAAGGCCAGACCTCGCCCCCTCCGCGGGGGTGAACTCCGAAGGCTCCACGTGTCCGACGGGGCCAGAGCTCCTCCTCTCCTCAGAGGAGAGCTCCGGGCCCGACACGTGGCCAGCAAAGCATCGCTGTCCGCCCAGTGCGGTAGGCAGCAGGAGTAAAGGCGCGCCATGCCTCAACCGTACAAGGCATTCAAGACCCGTGCCTTCCCAAGACGCGGAGGCGCGGCGCACGCCAGGCAGGCGCCACTGTGACCAGTCACAGTCAAGACAGGCACACAATGTCAGAAGCTGCAGTCCATTGAAGGCAGCGACAAGACACGGACAAGACAGGCCCTACCGTCCCTGCCATCACCAACGGCTGCACTCTACACCTAGCCTGCAGCATGGGCAAGGTGGCAGGACGAGGACCTCGATGCCAGCGCCAAGACATAGAAGTTGGTAGGAAATCACCTCGGGGCCACCTGTCGGGTCCCCGAGGCCCACCTTGTAAGCCGCTCGAGCCTTGGACTATAAAAGGCTCGGGTAGGCAACGTTAGCAAGGGTTCGAACTTTGTTGACTCGCCTCTTACACACCCTCAAGCTCAGGACTCCGGTTCTGAGCAGCAAGCAATACAGCGAGCACCTCTGCTCACCGTGGATAATGTGGACATCACTCCTGCAGATATACACAACACTCACATGGTAGACATGCAAGGTCCAATTACTAGAGCTCGAGCACGACAATTGAATTTAGAGGTGAGCTCGTTCCTGAACAATTCTTTATATGTGAATTTTGAGAGTATGTTGCTACCTAATGGATTAATTATGATTAGGAACCATGGAGAGGATATGGAGATACATGGAGAGGGGTTTGGAGGCGTGGAGGACCAGAAAATACGCCAACAAGAAGTTAGAGACCGAGCCCAACTCAAACTCAAGTCCAACTCGGGCCTAGGAGCAGTCCACCTTAAAATGGATGCACAGGAGGCATACGGACTCTGTTTTTGACGTTCTACATATGCACAGAAAGCTGAGAGGATAAACTTTCCAATGGAACTTGCCCCACATCAAAATTCCTTCTGAGTCGACGGGAAACTTCGAAACAATATAAAGTTTAGAGTCTGTCAGGGTGTTGCATCACCTAGTTGGGCCATTGGGCCTTGTATCGAGTCCAAGTCCATTATGTACGTGTCTTAGGGTTAGGTCACGACCCCAGCACCCCCCTGGTCGTCCTCCACCTCCTTTATACCCCCTAGCCGCCGTCACAAATAGGGGGGTTTTGCTTAGTTACAATCGGTCATTGAACAATTCGCCGATCATCGGTTGTGAGACACCAAATTCGTGATCAATTCAGTTTTGATTGCAACTTCTCTGTTCTTGCTTGTATTCTTGATTGCGCTTGCAGGGATAAGCCTTCGCGGCGAGGTCATTCGTGTGACACAGATGATAACCAACGAAGCAGTGGTGTAGTGATTGCAGGGTTTCGTTTGTTCGGAGCCTTGGATCATCAACGTTGAGATCTCCACCCGATCAAGTTTACCCTACCTCTCGGAAGATCGGGACTCATCCTCCTATCAATTGGTATCAGATTTCCAGGTTCACCGTGAGGTATACTTGTGTGCCGTTTAGATTTATTTTGTTTCAGTCCTATCGTCCACAAAAAGCCACAAAAAATTTTAGTTTCCCTGACCTACAACCCCCGCTCAACCTTTTGCACAATTTAGTTTCGGAGTCCGTAGTTCTGAGTTCGTGTCCTAGGTTGAGTCTGGTTGCTGGTTTAGATTTGTTTTGGTTCAGTTTTGTTTCTTCCATCCGCTGCCATCTACAAAAAACCAATCTACAAAAAAATTCCATCCACCGATTCGTTTCTATTGCAGTTTCCACCACCACCAAAATCTGATTCGGGGTATCCTCCTTAAAACGGGCATAACTTTTCGCTCGTAACTCCGATTGAGGCGCAATTTTTTCCCAGATACGACACTGTAAAAAAAATTATGAAGGCCCTCGTTTCAAACTCCGAAGTTCCAGCACCAGATTTTCCAATCACTCCTGAATTTGTGCCGATCTCATCTTTCATCGGTTTGAACTAATACTTGGTGCTATTTCTATTCTTGTGCCCCTGGTTGAGAAAAAAATATCAAAAAAATAAAGAGAAAAAAAAAGATTTTGATTTCTACTAGTGCTTCAAGACAAAAACAGGAGGCTAAGGGGTTTTCTAGTTGTGGTATTTCTGTGTGAGTGCTGGATACTTGCTGATATTATTCTTGTTGCTCATCATCATTCATTCTTGTCCTTGCTTGTTGCCACAACTGTTCTAATACATTCTTAGGCCAGCAACTAGGTGAAATTCTTTGGACACTTATTCAGCATTGCTATCTGTTACTAACTTGTGTGTCACATACATATACTGCATTTGGGCCTTCCAAGCTCCACCTTCTCTCGAGCAGAATAGGTAACCTTTGCAATCACACCCACTCTCTGCTTGCTTCACACCGGTCACCGTTGGCCACCTGCAGTGCTGGTAAGAAACTTGTAAGGAGCAGTCCACCTTAAAATGGATGCACAGGAGGCATACGGACTCCGTTTTTGACGTTCTACATATGCACGAAAAGCTGAGAGGATAAATTTTCCAATGGAACTGGCCCCATATCAAAATACCCTCTGATTTGACAGGAAACATCGAAACAATATAAAGTTTAGAGTCTGTCAGGGTGTTGCATCACCTAGTTGGGCCATTGGGCCTTGTATCGAGTCCAAGTCCATTATGTACGTGTCTTAGGGTTAGGTCACGACCCCAGCACCCCCCTGGTCTCCACCTCCTTTATACCCCCTAGCCGCCGTCACAAACAGGGGGGTTTTGTTTAGTTACAATATGTCATTGAACAGTTCGCCGATCATCGGTTGTGAGACCCCAAATTCGTGATCAATTCAGTTTTGATTGCAACTTCTCTGTTCTTGCTTGTGTTCTTGATTGCGCTTGCAGGGATAAGCCTTCGTGGCGAGGTCATTCGTGTGACACGGATGATAACCAACGGAACAGTGGTGTAGTGACTGCGGGGTTTCGTTCGTTCGGAGCCTTGGATCATCAACGTCGAGATCTCCACCCAATCAAGTTTACCCTACCTCTCGGAAGATCGGGACTCATCCTCCTATCAGTGGACGTAGGGTTTTACGCTTCGGCGGCCTGAACCACGTAAAACTCCCCATGTCAAGCTTCTCCCTCACTCGTCCCTGACGCTGAAGCTCTCCGCGAGTGACTAGCCCCTCCGAAAAAGAATCTCCGCGGGCTGCCCAGAGCAGGTCCGGGGGAAGTGTCGGCTACACACTTCGACATTTGGCGCGCCAAGGAGGGGACTTTTCCCTTGCGCGACGAGCTTTCACCGACGAAGATGACGAAACTTCCATCAGCGGCAAGCTCTCCCCGCCCACGTTCACGATGAACAGTGACCAGCGGGGACTACTTCTTGACACGCTCAGGACGGAGTGTGTCGGTGCAAGCTGGAGGCCAGCAGCCGACTCCGGTAGCGCCGACTCCAGCAAGCCCCAGATCTGCCGCAGCACCGAGTGACTCCCAAGCAAGCGCGCTAGCCGCCACAGAAGCGCTCCTGGACTATCCGCCTGCTGAAGACGCCCTCCACGGGGCCACCCAGCAGTGGATCCGCGACGTCAACGACCTCGACACTGCTGCCGTCAATCCTCCGCTCCAGATCGTGTGGTACCGGCAGACGCCCTGGTGCCACCGGTCCGCGCATGGGAGCCCAAGACAGGCGCTCTGGCGCTACCCTAGTAAGTTCACCATGCTTACTTAGGTGTTCATTTAAATTTCGCATTAATTTATATGATCACCTCCCCACGCTCTAGACAATGTACATCCATTGTACACTCGGTTCCTCTTTCTTGCTCTTATGCATAGTCGATATTTGCCATCCCGCCGAAGGCGGTAGTGCTTGGGGTACCTGCCAGAAGCCCGAGGGGCCTTTTGGACCTCCCCCTGTAAGGGTACTGTAACGCCAGTTGGTCTCCTCCAGGAAAAGACCTACGCCAGACCGGGGGGTCAGGAGCCTTGCTTTGCCCGGTCCTGCACCCAAAGCATGCGCACTCTGCCCCCCCCCCCCAGCGCTACGGTCTGAGTACTAGGGGGCCGGACGGTTACACCCTGACTAGGGATGGGGACCAGACCTCCGGGACCAAGTGCACTGGATTACCCAAGCCCCGTATTCCGGCCCGGGACAGTAAGCCAAATGAAACTAAGGGACAGGAAAGGGAGGGCCCCTGAGCAGCGTCGGACCTCACCCCCTCAGCAGGGGTGAGCTTCGAAGCCGGACCGTGCGCCCTACACTAGGCTAAGGTCCGATGCCGTACGACACCCCTATCGCAGGGGCGATCTCCGAAGCCGGTCACCACCCCAGGGGTGAACACCGAAGCCGGACCGTGCGCCCTACACTGAGCTAAGGTCCGATGCTGGACGACACCCCTATCGCAGGGGCGATCTCCGAAGCCGGTCGCCACCCCGAGGGGTGAACACCGAAGCCGGACCGTGCGCCCTACACTGGGCTAAGGTCCGATGCCGGACGACACCCCTATCGCTGGGGTGATCTCTGAAGCCGGTCGCCAACCCCAGGGGTGAACACCGAAGCCGGACCGTGCGCCCTACACTGGGCTAAGGTCCGATGCCGGACGACACCCCTATCGCAGGGGCGATCTCCGAAGCCGGTCGCCATCCCCAGGGGTGAACACCGAAGTCGGACCGTGCGCCCTACACTGGGCTAAGGTCCGATGCCGGACGACACCCCTATCGCAGGGGCGATCTCCGAAGCCGATCGCCACCCCCAGGAGTGAACACCGAAGCCGGACCGTGCGCCCTACACTGGGCTAAAGTCCGATGTCGGACGACACCCCTATCGCAGGGGCGATCTCCGAAGCCGGTCGCCACCCCCAGGGGTGAACACCGAAGCCGGACCGTATGCCCTACACTGGGCTGAGGTACGATGCCGGACGACACCCCTATCGCAGGGGTGACCTCCGAAGTCGGTCACCACCCCGTACCAGGGGGTGAACACCGAAGTCGGACCTTGTTCCCTACACTAGGCTGAGCTATGAAGACGCATATCACCCCTCCGCAGGGGTTAGCTCCGATGCCGTACCTCCCCTCTTCTCAGAGGCGGAGCTCCGATGGCCTTCCGGCCCTTGCCCTCCTTTCAGAGGCGAGCCCTGATGCCTGACCTCACGACCTCCGTGGGCCTGAGCTCCGATGACTTCCGGACCTCCGCCCCCACAGCTGGGTCGAGGTCCGAGGCCAGCCCTCGCCCTCCTTTCAAAGGCGAGCCCTGATGCCGGACCTCACGCCCTCCGTGGGCCTGAGCTCCGATGAATTCCGGACCTCCGCCCCCACAGCTGGCCCGAGCTCCGAGGCCAGCCCTCGTCCTCCTTTCATAGGCGAGTCCTGATGCCGGACCTCACGCCCTCCGTGGGCCTGAGCTCCGATGACTTTCGGACCTCCGCCCCCACAGCTGGGCCAAGCTCCGAGGCCAGCCCTCGCCCTCCTTTCAGAGGCGAGCCCTGATGCCGGACCTCACGCCCTCCGTAGGCCTGAGCTTCGATGACTTCCGGACCTCCGCCCCCACAACTGGGCCAAGCTCGGAGGCCAGCCCTCGCCCTCCTTTCAGAGGCGAGCCCTGATGCCGGACCTCACGCCCTCCGCGGGCCTGAGCTTCGATGACTTCCGGACCTCCGCCCCCATAGCTGGGCCGAGCTCCGATGCCAACCCTCGCCCTCCTTTTAGAGGCGAGCCCTGATGCCGGACCTCATGCCCTCCGTGGGCCTGAGCTCCGATGACTCAAGACAAGGAAGTGCGCGAAAAGAAGAAGGCCCCACCCCGGGATCATTACCTCTCCCAAGGTGGGCTCGGGGGCCACTGTCGGTACCCTCAATACCGGGTACCTCCGCGCACAGGGTGAAACCGCCTAAGGACCTCGCCCCCTCCGCAGGGGCGAGCTCCGAAGGCACCACGTGTCCGGCAGGGCCGGAGCTCTCCTCTCCTCAGAGGATAGCTTCGGGCCTGCCACGTGGCCCAGAAGGCCGGACCTCGCCCCTCCGCCAGGGCGAGCTCCGAAGGAGCCACGTGTCCAGTAGGGCCGGAGCTTCCCTCTCCTCGGAGGATAGCTCCGGGCCTGCCACGTGGCCTAGAAGGCCAGACCTCGCCCCCTCCGCGAGGGTGAGCTCCGAAGGCTCCACGTGTCCGGCGGGGCCAGAGCTCCTCCTCTCCTCAGAGGAGAGCTCCGGGCCCGACACGTGACCAGCAGAGCAGCGCTGTCCGCCCAGTGCGGTAGGCAGCAGGAGTATAGGCGCGCCATGCCTTTACCGTACAAGGCATTCAAGACCCGCGCCTTCCCAAGACGCGGAGGCGCGGCGCACGCCAGGCAGGCGCCACTGTGACCAATCACAGTCAAGACAGGCACACAGTGTCAGAAGCTGCAGTCCATTGAAGGCAGCGACATGACACGGACAAGACATGCCCTACCGTCCCTGCCATCACCAGCGGCTGCACACTACACCTAGCCTGCAGCATGGGCAGGGTGGCAGGACGAGGACCTCGACGCCAGCGCCAAGACATAGAAGCTGGTAGGAAATCACCCAGGGGCCACCTGTCGGGTCCCCGGGGCCCACCTTGTAAGCCGCTCGAGCCTTGGACTATAAAAGGCTCGGGTAGGCAACGTTAGCAAGGGTTCGAACTCTGTTGACTCGCCTCTTACACACCCTCAAGCTCAGGACTCCGGTTCTGAGCAGCAAGCAATACAGCGAGCACCTGTGCTCACCGTGGACGTAGGGTTTTATGCTCCGGCGGCCTGAACCACGTAAAACTCCCCGTGTTAAGCTTCTCCCTCACTCGTCCCTGACGCTAAAGCTCTCCGCTAGTGACTAGCCCCTCCGAAAAAGAACCTCCGCGGGCTGCCCAGAGCAGGTCCGGGGGAAGTGTCGGCTACACACTTCGACAGACATGTCCAAACTTTAGTGGTTGGCAACGGCCATATTTTGGAGATCAAGGAGGGACCTCGTCCCCATTTCGGAGGTGATCAATCCCAGAGCTTTCACTAGTGTTGTTGACCATTCCAAGACCCCTCTCACACCTTCTAGCATTCATTCTTGAATCTTGTGAAGACTTGATGCTTTGTGAGGAGATTCAAGAAGAGGAGCACTTAGGGTTGAGCTTGTTGGGTTACACACTGTCTTGCTGCATGGTTTGTGTTTATTACCCTTAGAGAATTGTTCCTAGGTGGCTAGGTGTCGTCTGGTGACTCTCAACTTGTGGTGAGACCTAGGAAGTTTGTAATCACCCTTGAATTGATAGGAATAACCAAGTGTTATCTTGTGGTCACTTGAAGAGGGTAAGGGTTGAAATAGACCCGGTCCTTTGTGAAGATTTTGATTCCTGTATGGAATCGAACTTCGATAAACAAATCATCGTGTTCACTTGTGTTCATTTGCTTGTTCCTCAATTTTCATATCATTGCTCTTGCTTGTGATTGGTCAAACCTTAGTATTGAACTACTTTATTATTTAGATCATCAAACTTGCTTGATAGGTTGCTAGTCTTGTTTAAAAGCTATTTCTAGACCATATCTCTCATATACTTGATCTAGAACTAGTTAGTTTTATTTCCGTTGCGATTGACTTCGAACAAGTCTGATTTCATCAGACTTATCTGAAAATCTTGGACTTGTCTAAAGTATTTTCAGAGTTATCCGAACCTAGCAGAACAAATCAGTTAATTATTGTATGTTAAAGTTATTAACCTATTCAACCCCTCTAAACAACTTTCAAGAATCTGTCCAGCTTTATAAGAGTCGGCTGCCCACGTTCGTTATTCTAAGTATATTTCCTGTGGAGCGGCTTGAGTTATAGTAGCTGGCATTCATTCAATGTTCTCCGGAACATTCCCATTTGTTGTCGGTTAAGATTAAGGTTGTTCTTGATTGCCGCCAAATGAATGATGTTGAAATCTCCTAGACAAATCCATGGGCTGTCATCAGATGGCCTACTAGCAACTAATTCATCCATGAATAGATGTTTATCAGCATCCTGCACCGGACCATATATACTGTGGTAAGCAGAAAATGCACCCCACTTTTTCTCAGTTTCAGTTTCACCGTCAAGGAGAACTCCTTCACAGTACGAGAGTCTTCCAAAAGCATATTAGAATTCCATGCAACTAGGATCCCTGGTGAGCGAGCTTGAGTGTCGAACGGATAGCTTTGACCGCCTTCTCAGGCAGTGGAAACTTGTACATATCACAGTACCTCTAGACGGCATCGCATCCGATGAGTTCATCGTCCCTGACCACGTCCATCAGCCTGATGAGGCGCTGGGTGGCTCTCTGCGCCGTTGGGGTGAAGGATTGCTGGGCCGCTAGCCGAGCGCTGCGCCTAGAAGGCTGTGCTGGCGTTGCCCAAGCATTCTTCCTGCGGGAACTCGGCAGCGGCGAACCTTGATGACCGAATGCGTGTCTTCCGGCGACCCACCCAGGAGCAGGTTCTGGGCTACTAAAGCTGGGCCATCCCCAACGCAAGGGGCCCTCGTAGGCGAAGAAACCACCTGATGAATGTCAGTGGAGGCGAGCACCGGCGAGGCCCCAGCCGAAGTCAGGTCGATGATAGAGGCCACACCTCGCCGGGCGGCGCCGACACCTCGTCAACCCCCAGCACGCCAGTCGCCAGAGAAAGAGGGTGGGGGAAGCTATCCCGGAGTCGCCCATCCCAGAGGCGCCCATAGGAGAGGACGCCGACCCAGTCTGGGCCACTGCCGAGGAGAGGCCGCCGTCGAGGTTAGAACCCAACAGCTCCTCCGAGGGAAGATCCGCCCCAAGCTTGGCCGAGGCAGGAGGAGCATCGTCCTGCACTGGAGAGGGCAGCGCCGTGGAGAAATGCAGGTTCTTGGAGGCAGGAGAAGGGACCTGGGACAGCACCTGAGCAGGGGCCTGCACATCAACCAGGTGAGTGGGAGGGGCTCTCTGAGTGAGCCAGACCCGAGCAGTAGCACGTCCAGCGCGGCCAAGCTAGAGCTGGGAATGAGAGTAGTGTCCGCCTGATCTTCTAGGAAACCTGGAACGCAGACAACAGGGCGGCAAATCGTGAGCAGGACAACCCCTTGCGAGGCCTCTCCTCCACGCCTGATTGGGAGGGAGGTAGTCATCATCGGAGTCATCCTCACGGAGGCGAGACGGGGGGTCGGGCCAGAGCATGGGCCCAAGCCAACGTCAAGACCCGCCAGCGGCCGCTCCCCATCCAGAGCCCCCTTCCTACAAGTGAAGGGGTGGAAGCGAGGACCAGCCTCACCCGAGTCGGTTGAAAGAGACCCGGGAAGACCGCTAACTCCAGAATCTGGGGAGGGGGGTCAATAACAGAGTGATCATAGTATTGATCCAAATGGATAAGCAGATCAACCTGATGACTTTTCGGAAGGATCGCCAGCTCGTCCACACCCGAAGGGCCGTCGCCAGAAGCCGAGCGGCCAGCACGTTCGGCGAAGAAGTTGATGGTTTTCCTTCGAGGAAGAAGGTCTGGATTCAGCATCCAGGCCAAAAAGCCGAACATCTCCGTCTGGCTTTGAAGATACGAATCTTCCAACATGTGATGAAACAAACAAACATCTCCAAGGACCTGCTGGACGCCATCTGCGGACCAAGCGTGAAGGAGAAAATTCTCAATGAATATAGTCACCTAATACGACCATCCTATGGTGCGAGCCGGGTAAGGGTTCCATGGCCTGACATCATGACGTGCCCCAGACACGTAGAGTTAGCCGGCGTCAACCGCTCGCCTCCTCTGTTCCGGGAGATCGAAGCGCACAAGGAGGGAGCCGTTGTTAAGGCAGGAAACCAGAGCATTGTGGCGAGGGATGCACAATTGGTCCAAAAGAGCCTTCTTAACAGCAGAGATGCAAGCCCGCCGCCCGTCCGCAGAGGGCGCAATCGTGACCGCAAGGCGGTGGAGATGATGCAGGTCGGAAGCCGGAATGCTCTAGACCAGGAGGAGGCCATAGCAGAGGAGGGCGGAGTGGGCTTAGATGGCAGAGGCGGGAAGGTGAGACGGTTGCGGATGTTGATCTTAGGCTGGAGCCAGCGTGGGTGGATGGGGCGATGTCCGTTCGGGCCCGACGGGTGGAAAGAACACCACTTAGCCAGAAGGCTAGAGCTAGGGGTGTAAGTGGCGCGGGCCTGCCCGCTAGGCCGCTGGGCCGACCCGCACCGTAGGCCCACTAAAGACCCAAAGGACGACCCGTTTCGTCAAAGTGGATTTAACGTGGTCTGTCCACTGCTCCTGCGGCGCCGTTTGGCCCGCAACTCCGCCAGCGGCCAGCGCTTCCCAGACTTTAGGTGGTCAGGCCATGCAGACCTTGGGACCCCGCGGCCTGTTCCACCAGAGCGGCGTGGACGCGGTGTCGCGGTTCTCGCACCGCCGGGCCGGCAACCCGCGGCGGGAGGACTCCTTGCAGGACGCCACCGCGCCGCCACCTGCGCGTGTCGGCTCGTCGCGTGGACGGCGTGCCGAGCGACAGCGTGCAGTCGATGGACCCGCCGCCGCCGTACGGCGACGCACTTCCGTCTCAGTAACTGAGCTGTCCGCCGGACACGGGGAGCAGCAGCGAGAACGTCGACCCGGCGGCGCCACTGCTGCGTCCGCCGCAGCTGGCGGCGGCGTAGCGCATCCCGCACGCACACGGTGCCAGCTCCTGCAGCATCCTGTGCAGCCACGAGCACGGACACGGGTAGGCAGCTACCGATCTACACACTATGGACAAACAAACAGCTTATGCGGCTTATTCGGGACAGACGCCGTCAGCAGCGGCGTATGCGGGACAGCCGTATAAAGCCCGCAAAAAATTGTGGCGCGCGCGGGACGCGAGGCGGGCAGCCGTTTCCCGCCCCGCTTGCACCCCTAGCTAGAGCGAAGGCATGCAAAACAACGAGGAGGTTCACGGCAGGAGGAGATGGTGTGATCTGCAGATAGGCAACGGAAGCAGCGGCCTCTGAAGGCTTTAACGATCTAAGGTGGGAGGGTGGGACGACCACGACGTGCGGGAGGTCCAGAGGGACGTGCAAAAGCAGGTGCGCCCGCCTGCGCTGAACCACTGTCCATTCTGTGTTGTCACCAGAGTTGACACAGCAGCAGGGAGAGAAGGGGAGTGGGCCGGGGTTGGGAGGAGTCCCGTCCCAGACACAACTGACTTTAAGTGCCACGCCGTAGGTCCTGAGTGACCTAAAGAAAGGGCGGCAAAGCCCTGTTCCATTGGAAAAGAGGGGCACAATTGAAGAGGCGCAATACGGAGCGGTATGGCGCCGTCGGAAAGGGCGGGAGAAGCATGGGTCAAGGGTTGACCGACGGGGCCCAGCACCGGTACAGGTGATAGCCTGCCATAAGGCCCCACAGGCAAGGCACGTACCACCGGCGGCAAGGCGATCATGTATATTCGATTAATATGGTTAATTTAGTTAAGGGAAATTTTTGTGGTAAAGAATTGATAACCGTATTTGATAAAAAAAGTCATAACCACGTAATTGGGTTGCGATTAATTCGGTTTGGTTTTACGGTTAACCATATTTTAATGTGTAACATAGTTTATTGGGCAACAATAATAACAAACACATAAAAAATAAGCAATGAATATACCAAAATGATATATATGTGCCGGTGATGGGTAAAAAATATTAAGATTAGGTTGCACTATAAGAAATTTTTTTGTGAGGATAAAGATTAGTACTATTAAACTTCATATTTTTTGACTTATATGATAGTGTGGGTTAAAATTTCGGTTAAATCGGTTATTCGATTAATACGATATGATAACCGCATAAAATTTGGTTAACCAAAATACAGAAAAATGATAATCGCACCAGATCAAAAATTACGGTTAACCGTGTATTTTGGTTTGGTTCGGTGCGGTTCGATTCGGTTTTGCGGTTAACGGTTAAACATGCCCACCCCTAGCGATCCGGGAGGAAGGGGGCGGCAGAGAGGCCACTGGCGCCGCCAGAGGAACCTCGGCGCAGGCAGGGACCAACACCGAGGAAGAGCGAGGAGAGGGCAGGACCTGAGTCGCCGGTGATGAGCAGAGATCTAAGATCGAGAAGGGTGCCTCGAAGGGTGAACCCGAGGGGGGACTAACAGCGAACCAAAAACCGCAACCGAAGCGATAGGGTGACGGTCAATCGAATTGAGAGACATTGAAAGGATCAACGGCTTCAACAAGGACGACTGCCCATCTCCACCGCCCCACACAATGGAGGGGAGAAAGAGTAAAGAACACACGAGGAGGCCGAGAGCGATGACCAGTCGGCCGAAGATCGGTGAGAGCGATCATCGTCCGAACTCCGACAGGTCAGCCGACAGAATCGGTATGAGCGGGAAGGAAGGGTCTTCGTCCCTGGCGACACCAGCCATGTCACCCGAGCGTAAACGAGAGTGGGGGTTTTCAGCAAGGATAATGGAGTGAAGTCGAACTCAGAGGCAGTGGAGGAAGCGGAGGAGCAGGTTGAGATGGCACGGGACCAGACCTGAGAGCGAGGAGAGGCGACCGGAGGGGCCATCAACCCCCCGCAAGGTCTGTGTGTCATACCTTGTCAACCCTAAAGCCTAAGCCATGGCGAAGGGGTCCGTCTCGTCCTCGCAGGCCGTTGGTGCCGTGAACGCGCCGTGCCCGCCACGCCGCCCTCGCGGAGCAGCGCCAGACCCGCTCCTCGTCGTCTGCCACTGCTTCAGCGTCGTCACCGCCACCACCGCGCTGCTCTGCGTCGCTGTCAACGTCCTCTCCGTCATCCAGTCCTTCCGCACCGGCGTCGATGCAAGCCCCTGCCCCCTCTGCAGGGCGCTTCTGCAACCGGTCCTGATCACTGGAAATTCAAACCCAAACAGAATAGCGAAACCGGTCTAAACGGAACATATTTGCTTATTTTGTTTGTCAACTTGTGAAAACTGAAAAAAATCGGTTTAGGTTTTAATTATTAGTTAAATCGAGTTAAACAAATTAGGTCCAATGATATATTCAATCAACCCCAAATAATAACCCATTCCAACAACCCTACCATCCCTAACCCCACAGTCACCACTCATCCAACAACATCACACATCCAAGGGTGCCGTCCACACCTCAATGGCCGCCGCTATGTGCTCACGGTCCCACCTGTGCGCCACCCCATTGCCCTGGCACATCTGACTCGCGTCACCATGCGCTAACCTTGGCGCCACCCCGCCGCCCCAATGCATGTTATTGCGTCACCCCCGCCCTCGACGTTCAAGGTCGCGCCACTCTGTCGCCCCGGCCATGAAGCATGTTGCCCCGACCTTAGGCGCTCGCGGTCTTACGCCCAATCCACCGACGAGCGCCACCGCAATTCACGCTCACGACACCTCGTTGGCCCACACCTATGAGTGTCATGCCTCGCCTCCGAGCCATAAGATTCGGTTTTTCTCTTTAACCAAAAATCGAACCACGTTTTAGGTTAACCGAAAAATGAATCACTTATTTTTTAGCTTTTTAACCCCGTACGATCAGTTTTATTTTCTATGTTATTATTTTGATTTCTCATTTTTAATAAAAGAACTTTTTAAAAACTGGAAAACCAAACCGATCGGTTTTCAGTTAAATGAATGCCAGCGTGCAGGGCTTCAAACTCATCAAGGTAGGGATGGGTTCTAGTTAAATTGTGTGCACCATATGTCAGAAGGCGGCATAACAACTAGGAGTTAGTTAGACTCAAATCTTGCGGAGTGCTGCACATACAGTAGGAGTCGTTGACATGTGAATCCGCACGCCCTACAGGCCTACATATCAGTGTATAGTTCTCGGTGTTTCCGATTTTCGACTAGTAATCGTATGCACCGCGCATTCTACCTCGAGGTGGCCTAACTAAGAACACACAAAGATTTATCCTGGTTGAAACAAGAGTGCCCTACGTTCAGCCGGGGTGTCTCTCTTGTTCTTACTCAGGAATGGGGGTTGTTCTTATAAGTGTGAGAGTCTGCCTTTACGAACTGGCAAGCTTCTCCTATTTATGCTCTTTCTCTCTTCCTTTCTCCGCATCATGGCGGGGAGACAAGTTGTGGGCACCTGTATGGCCGGTCCTGTCGTACGTCGAGACAGGATAGTCGATGGAGTCACCGCTATGGTAGCCTGCTACCACACCTGCTCCTGTCCCGTCGTCGGGGAGTAGTCCATACCGAGTCACACGCACGCCCCGCGTTACGCTCCTCTTCGGTCTCATCGGAGGTGACGGACATTCAATACTCGGTAGAGGTGGCGCCTCCTCTGCATTGAAGGTCACCTGCTTTACTCCTACCCGAAGTCACACTTAGGCCCTTCCTCCGGGGCATGATCTCCTTTTGGAGCCGCCTTGAGGATGGGTCTTGCATCCTACCAAGGGGTCGGCCTCGGGCTCCTTTTCCCATCTCTTTCCGAGTTTGGACTCGAGCATGCGTCATTATCCTTGGTGGGTCGCCCTCGCGCTTTCTTCGGAGGTCTGGATACACGACCCCGTTCGTAGCCTCCGATCCCCCGGTGGTTGGCCAGAGGATGAACCTCAATCAGCCTCGCTCCTGCACAAACAAAACAACAAACAAAAAGTGTCATTAGTACTTGGCTTATTTATATAGCCGCGACATGTGAACCTCCAGCGGCCGGTCACGACCGTTGGTCATTCCCTCTATGGTTCTGCGGCGAGCCCCCGGACACCTCTTTTGAGAGGACGGGTTGTCATTCATGACGTGTTTGCCTCTTCCCCTATCATCGAACCATTCAGGGTTTGGAGGGGTCAGGTCGATTGGGGGCTTACCTCCAAGGCCGAGCCCCCGAGCCCAGTGAGCTGCCTATCGGGTGGAGCCGAGTGAAACTCATTCGTCCTGTTCATTTTGTATGGCTGGAATCTTTGGCCCTGCTCGCGCCATGGGGCTTTCTGGTCGAGGCTTCATTGCCGGCATTTCATTAGTTCCTAGCTCGAGGCCTGCACGTGGTTCTCGAGCTCTTTCGTTGGCTAGGACGACTCGTTGCCGACCCGTCGGAGGGTTACCTCGGCGCTTGCGATGCTGGGGCTCGACTACAAGCTTAGAAGCGTCGAGGGGATCCATACCACGTAAAATTGCCTTTTAGAGGACTGCTTTGCGCCGCTTGCCCCTCGCTCGGGTTCGTCCCGGGCAGCTCCTGAGCCATCCCCAGGCCGGACTTTGAACCCGGGACTTTCGAGCCCAATAATGTGGGCTGGAAACTTACCTCTCTTTTGCGGTCATGTCACCCTTCGCGCCCTCTGGTTTCGCCGGGGTTGATGAGGCGACACCCAACTCAGATCCCGTGGCATGTTTTCGATTTCCCGCCATAGCACCCAACGGTTGTGGCACAGTAATCTCCTTTCGCTTTTTTGGGTGGTTTCTCTGAGGGAGGACCAAGGAGGCGCCGCTTTGACTCGGTTCCCTTGCGACTATTTTGGTCTTTAATCCGGGGGTTGATAGACATTACGATGGCGGTTTCCACGAGGCTGTGGTAGTCACGTGGGGTTGTTTGCCGCCTGGCGGTTGTCAGACCGTGGACGCTTCCCTACTCGCTTATTTTTTTCCCCCGCCCCCGGATTTTCTCGCATTTGTCTGCTTCGCATTCGCCAACTTCTCCTCTTTGCCTTTCCATTTTTCACAGTGCCGCGTCTTCTGCCTTCTCCGTCTCTGCCCCGCCATCACTCCTTTCTCTTGGTGTCTCTGCCATTGAGGACAAAGAAAGTTCTACTTGTTCTTGTGTGGCACATTCTCCCTTCTCGCCAAGGCATGCCGTCGTGGTCGAAGTCAGAGTTCCGGCAGACCACGTCGCTGCTCTCCGTGAGATGGGGTTGTTGTCAGAGTGTGATGCCCACGACATCCGCATCCCCGAGGAGAAACACATTCCAGGGCCGGCAAGCTCATATCGCTAAGAGCGTTCCACTTGCGCGGGTTGGGCTTGCCAACGCAACATTTCTTCCGTGGCCTGCTACACGAGTACGGGTTGCAGCTCCATCATCTAACGCCGGACAACGTTCTTCAAGTGTTGCTCTTCATCGTATTGTGCGAGGCATACTTGGGGATGGCTCCCCACTTCGGATTGTGAAGGTTCTTCTTTCGCATGCGGTCGTTGTCTGACCAAGTTCCGCTCTTGTCCGTGGGGGCACCGTCATCTAACCGCGCCGTGGACGAACGGACTTCATCTATGTGCGCCTGCCTCCTTCCCCGAGCAGATGGGAGCACGAGTGGTTCTATGTTAAGAATGACGCTCCCTCCCTTCTGCCCTTCTCGAGCAGGCCTCCTCGGGAGCAAGATCCCAGGAAGTAGGGGATCCCGATGAGGGAGATGGGGAGGCTCGACCCGATCCTTCAACAAATCCGAGAGTTGAAGAGGGGGCCTTTTCGACGCCCATCTTGTTTAAGCCTTCATACGGCGGAGGGTCCTGCCTATTCGAGTCCGCCCCCACACCCCGAACTTCTATAGGGGCTAGACGATCCATCCTGAGAGTCAGTTTAGGAACTTCCCCCGGAGGAGTTCTCCAGGCGATTTTGGGGTCGAGCGTCGGTGTGCCGGCGATCCCTGTTCTCCTGGGCCATCTCCTCTCGGCGTGGCTTCTTGAATCCTTACGGGCTATGGGGCACATTAACCTTCCCAAAGTCCCCGAGGACCGGGAGAGGCGAGCGTCACGGGCAGCCTTGGAGACCGCCAAGAAGCGGAAAATGGATGAGGCCAAAGCTCGTACGATCCAGCGCGATAAGTGAAGGTGCATGGCACGTGCAGCTGGTGCGTCTACTCCTGAATCGCCAATGAAGTACAACACCGGATCGACGGTGAGCGGAGTAGTCCGTCTGAGGCTCCGGCCGCTGCCGCAGAAGGGGTGGCGGAGTGGGCGTATAGGCCCGCTCGTTATCAGGAGCGGAAGGATGGGGCAAACTTCATCCCCAGTGAGTGTCCCTGCGTGGGGATCGACGCCGGCCTTTCTAGGGCCCGGGCGCTGGGTGCTCGGATCATCGGGTGGGGCCCTTGCCCTTCGAGAGATCACGACAGACGGAAGGTCGTGTGTTGGAGGATGGGCGACTAGGTGTCGAGCCCGGGCGCTGCGTAGGAGGTCTATTCGTGCAGGAGGGGCTCTCTCGACCGCCGCGGCCCCGCTTGAGGACCCGACGAAGAGGACTGCCTCCCAGTTGGCCGAACCAGCGTGAGAGCAACCTGCTCTAGCTTTTCGTTCGATGGCTGTCCTGAACCCCGCTGTCGCCGGGGGTGAAGTGGTGGTTGCGGGCATTGTCTCCCGACCGCTGACGCTGAGGCGCCTACCGGCCCCGGGCGCTGGGGTCACTAGTGCCGAAGCCGGTGGCGCCCCAGGACCGGACGAGTGAGGATGAGAAGGGAACCTGGGTTTCTTGTACTCCCAACTCATCGACATCCAGTCGGTCTCCTGACCGAGCACAAACATATGGACACCATGCTCAGGCGGCTGCGGGAGTGGCTTACAACGGTCTGGTGAGCCTTCTTCTTCTTTACTTGCAGTTGTGGACTCTTGAGTCTTGACAAGGAATCTCTTCTTCGTTGCTAGGAGCTCTTTCATCGAGCTGTTGAGGACTCCCAGTGTCTTCGTGAGAGCGAGGATCATCGCCGCAGCGCAGAGGATGAACTGGTGGAGGTGCAGGCGGAGTTCCAGAGGGTCCGTGCTGCTATGAAGGCAACGGATCGGGAGACTAAGGCCGTGGTCAGGGGCGCGCCACCGTCTTTCACGGAGCTCGCCTGCCTTCGCGTGGATGCCGAGACCGAGCAAGAGGGTGTGGCTTAGACCACGGGGGAGCTGTCAGCCTATAGCTGGGAGATCTAGGAAGCCCTGTTCGTCATAGAGAGGACGACGAGGGATCAGATAGCTGGTTTGTCCCTTCCTTCTCCTTCTATCATCCTTCCGCATCCATTTCGGCTTGACATCTTCGTGGCATGTCTTATTGCAGAAATGCAGGGGTGCATTACCGTCGCTGAGGACTTGGTGGAAGCTCAGAGGAAAGATGTCGAGAGTCTTCGTTCTCTTCTCTCGACTGAGGAGCGAACATTAGAGAGGACTCGACGCTAGGTGACGGTCACTTGCGATCGGATGCTAGGTCTGATGCTGGCCACCACCTCGGCGGACGTCACATCTACGGAGTCTCTGCTTCGACAAGTCACCGAGTACTTTACGACACTTCAATCCGAGCTCTCTAGCCTCCGGGGCGTCGAGCGGTCGATCTACGACTTGGTGCTCGGCGACTGATCCGGAGTCGAGCTCTCTGGTTGGCTGGCCAGGGCGCTCGGCGTGGTGGATGATTGACGACGGTATGTCAGGGGAGCCAGGGCCTTCTGCGGAACCCGAGTGGCGTTAGGGGTTGTGTTGTCTCACTACCCTGCCCTTGATCTCCACCTTCTTTGTGGCTTTCGTGAGCCCGTGGGGGATCCTGGAGAGGCTAGGGCTGTGGTTACCCTGGCTGCATTCACCTTAGCCGAGCTCGTCCCGGAGGAGGCAATCAAGGGTGAGGAGAACAATAAGCAAAGGATGGACGGTCCTTTTGCGTAGTTTAGGGCTCCTCCTTGGGTTTTCGTTTCGCTTTTATAATCTGTGGAGGATACTGGCTCACCCTTCGTGAAATGGAGATAAGATTTTAATATTTTTGCTGTGTTGGACCTCTGGCAGATGGGTAGCCCCCGAGCACCGTGCGAGGGTTGGTCCGCTCCTTACGTCCCGCGGCGCTTCTTCATGTGTATGCTTCTTTTTTGTTGGTAGTCTATCGGTCGACCCCTTTTTATCCGTTGCACCTCGTTTGGACTATGGTCTTTGTTGTGGGTCGTCATTGTCCTTTGGCCATAGGTCGCACGACTCAGCTTGGGGAAGAGAGAGCCCGAGCGTTTCTCAGTTGTGCCTCGTCCGTAGCATGGCTTCGCTTAGGGTTGTCATTGTCCCTTCACTCAGGATTGTCATTATCCCCTTTGCCGTAGGTCACGCAACTCGGTTTCGAAAGGGACAGGGGCCGGGATCTTTGTCCATCGTACCTCATTCGGACCATGGCTTCGCTCAGGGTTGTCGTTGTCCCCTTTTCCGTAGGTCACGCGGATTGGATTCGAGAGGGAAGGTGGCCCGGGCTCTTTGTTCTTCGTGCCTCGTTTGGGCTATAGCTTCGTCTCAGGGTTGTCGTTGTCCCTTAGCCACAGGTCGCACGGCTCGACTTGGGAAAGAGAGAGCCCGTGCGTTTCTCCGTTGTCTCTCATAGGGACCATGGCTTCACTTGGGATTGTCATTGTCCCTTTGCTCAGGGTTGTCGTTATCCCCTTAGCCATAGGTCGTGCGGCTCAGTTTTGGGAGGGAAAGGGGACCATTGTTTTGATGCGAGCCCCCGAGGTTTTACACGGTGGCCTCGTGGTGCTAGAGGTCTGGTCCGGCTTTGCTGTGAGGGGAAAAGGCACCAGATCTCTAAGAGTTCAAAA
Source organism: Neostapfia colusana (assembly GCA_030760725.1). NCBI lineage: Eukaryota > Viridiplantae > Streptophyta > Magnoliopsida > Poales > Poaceae > Neostapfia > Neostapfia colusana. The sequence continues at coordinate 27,623,034 of JASWHV010000007.1, forward strand.
CACAAAAGATGGATAAGCCTCCGCGTTCATATATAAACTTCAAGCGACTAGGAGGATTTTACAAGTACAATTTTAGGTGCACCTAGCTTATGCTTCTAAGGTGAATGGTGCCTTTCCTCTAGTTGCTGAGCGGCGCGGATGCCATCCGTGCTGCTTTCATCAAGACCTCGGAGTGGACGTTGACCATCCTCATGTCCTTCAGGGGACCGACAAGGGACTGGTCGGGAGGAGTTATTTCCGTTGCTCGACAAGCCGAGCTGGGTGCCATTGCTACGACCGCTGCTGCGGCCTATTCGCAACCACGTTGTAGGAACTTTGCCTCTGTCGTGATGATACCCCTGGTGCCAGGCATCTTTAGCTTGAGGTACATACAGTTCGGGATGGCCAAAAACTTTGCGTAGGTTGGCCTTCCCAAGATGGCGTTATAGGTGCCCTCAAAGTAGGGGACCTCAAAGGTGAGGGTCTCCGTGCGGAAGTTGTATTCGTCCCCAAAAGTGACAGGGAGGTCGATCTTCCCCTACGGCACGACCGTTGTCTGGGTATGATCACGTGGAAGGGTGCTCGGGTTGGACGGAGACTCGTTTGTGGGATCCCTATGGCGTCGAGGGTCCCAGCATAGAGTATGTTGAGGCTGCTACCTCCGTCCATCAGTACTCTGGTTTGGCGCTTCGTGCCTATGAATGGATCCACAACCAGGGGGAAGCGCCCACCTCCTTCCCAAAGGCTTTTGGGCTTGGGGGTCCATGGCTTAGGCTCCGTCCTCTCCCGCGGCCATGGCGGCTGGCCTGTCGAGACCCTTGGGGGCGGGAGTTGGAAGGTCACCTCGAGTGGCCTTCTTGAGTTTCCCCCATGGCTTTGAGAGTCCGGCGGAGGTAGGAAGTTCCCATACGTTCGCGCACCGAGTTGATTGAGGGAGTTGACATACCGGCCCTTTCGAGTCGGGTTGCTCGGCTCAACTTGTGTGTCCTGGCGCAGTTTGTCTCTCGTTGGTTGGACCTTCGACTCTGGCTGGGGGCTGACGAGCCCTGAGCTCGAGCGAGGGATCTATCAGCTTGTTGAGCAGCGGCTGAAGCCGGAGCGCTTGAAGGTCTAAATGAGCCCTCCGAGTTTTGGGGTCAGCGGGCTCTGGCATGCCTCTTAGTATGGCAGCAACAGCTACCACATTTTGGCTGACCCTTTCAAAGTGCGGGGCCAAGGGATCGATGATGATGTTGGCCTGAACCTGTCGACCGCGGGGGTGCGCCGCGTTCGAACCCAAGCTGAGACCGGATCAAGCTCGATGGACCCTTGAGGCGGCGCGTTGCGCCATGAGCTGGTCGGCCAGCTCGTGGTGTCGCACCTCTAATGACTTAGGGTGGCCCTAGGGGGTCGCACTAGTCGGAGTTGCAAGCTGCGAGGTGCTCGCCGCCTTCGGAGTCATCGTTTGAGCTGGGATCGAACTCCAGAATGTGATGGAGGGACGTATGGGTGTGCCCGATCATCCCCACTAACACTAAAACTAGACGCGCGTACGCGAGACCTGGGTTGGTGGATTGTCGGTGGGTGTCGAAGCTGTTGGTGAAGAAGTCTAGGCTCACGAAACGGAGGACCTGGTGGGTCAGGGTGAAGTTGGGCGCTCCCTCGCCACCTGCAGTGGCGGTGAGCTTGAAGTCGCCAAAGGACATCATCGCGTCGGGTGCGAAATTTGGTCGTGAGGAAGCCATCGAGGTGGTGGGGACGGGACGTGCGGTAGTCCCCGTACCTGGCACACCAACTGTAAGTGTTTCGGATTTTGACTTGTAATTGTATGTACCACGCGTTCTACCTCGAGGTGGCAGAATACAAAAAGATTTATCCTGCTTCGGGAAAGAGTGCCCTACGTCCAGCCAAGGTGTCTCACTTGCTCTTACTTAAGAATGGGGTTGTTCTTAAGAGTGTGAGAGCGTACCTTTACAAACCGACAATTTAAGCTCTTTCTCTTTCTCTCTCCCTCTCTCAGCATCGTGGCGGGGAGACAAGTTGTGGGCGCCGGTATGGCCGGTCCCGTTGTACATCTCAACAATGTACTCGATGGAGTCGCCGCTGCCATCGTCTGATGCCGCACGTGCTCCTGTCCCATCGACGGGGAGTAGTCCGCTCCTCTTCGGTCTCGTTGAAGGTGATGTGCATTTAATAGCGGAGTCAGGCGGGTACTCGATTACCTTCACTCGGTAGAGGCGGCGCCTGCTCCGTATTGAAGGTCACCTGCTTTACTCCTACCCGAGGTCGGACTCGGGTCCTTCCTCCGAGGCATGGTCTCCTTTTGGAGCCACCTTGAGGAAGGGTCTTGCATCCTGCCCAGGGGTCAGCCCCAGGCTCCTCGTCCCATCTCCTCCCGAGTTCAGACTCGAGCCTGCGTCATTATCCTTCGTGGGTCGCTCTCGCGTTTTCTCTGAAGGTCTGGATACAGGACCCCGTAAACAGTAGTGCAGAGGATATGCACTCAGAGTTCATTGGCATCTGTGGCTGTCAGTAAGGTCGGGCTAAACCTATGGCATTTCCAAATTACAGTGAGCCACAGTCAGCTTAGCAAGCGAGATCAGCGTTGGCTAGGGTATGTCTCTGGCAAATGTGACCAAAAGATTGTTTTGAGACTTTAAGGAGATCAAAGAAAAAGGAGATAGCAGTATGATGAGGTTCTACACTCAGACCTTCGGGGAAGAAGCACAAGGACCTCTCGAGAGGGACGACGAAGGAGGCCCGAGCCCGAGAGGAAGTAGGATTCGGAGCCCGGGACCGACCCCTGGGCGAGACACAAGATCCATCCTCAAGGTAGCTCGGAAGGGAGCCTGAGCCTAGAAGGGAGGACCCGAGTCTGGCCTCAAGTAGGAGAGAATTAGATGGCCTTCAATGCGGCGCAGGCGCCGTCTCAGCCGAGTGGAGGGGTACTCGAGTACCCCTCTGGCCCCGACATTGTATGCCCGTCACCTCCGACATAACCAAATTGGAGTGGAGCGCGGGGGGCGCGTGTGCCTCGGTATGGGCTACTCCTCGATGATGGGACGGCAGCAGGAGCAGCAGGCTACGGATGCGGCGACTCCTTAGAGTACCCTGTTGAGCGTATGACGGGAAAAGCCATTCCTGCGTCCACTTCTTATCTCCCCACTGCGATACGAAAGAGAGAGAGAAATAGAGAGTATAAATAGAGGGGCCTGCCAGTTCGAAAAGGCAGGCTCTCGCACTAGTAAGAACAAATCTCATTCTTGAGTAAGAACAAGCGAGACACCCCATCTAGACGTTGGACATTCTTGGGCGAACCAAGATAATACTTCTTGTGTTCTTAGCTAGGCCACCTCGAGGTAGAACGCGCGGTACATTCGATTAATAGTCGGAAGTCCTCCACGAGGCAACAACGATCCTCGCTCTTGCAGAGACGCTGGGAGTCCTCAGCAGCTTGGTGAAAGTCCTCCTAACGACAAGGGAGAGACCTCTCGTCACGACCCAAGGATCCACGACGGCAAGGAAAGAAGAAAAAGGCTCACCAGACCACTCGGAGTTACCTCTCGCAATTGCCCAATAACGGCGTCCAGATGGCCGCGCTCCGCCAAAAGACTCGACTGGATGCCAACGAGTTGGGAATCCAGGCCCCTTCTCGCTCCCACTCATCCAGCCTTGGGATGCCATCGACCTCGGAACTGGCGACCCCCGTACCCGGGGCCGGCAGGCGCCCAGATATCAGCGGTCAGGGAATGGCACCAACACGCACCACTTCACTTCCGGCGACAGTGGGGCCCGAGACAGCCGCCAAACCGGAGGCCAGGGCAGGCTTCTCCCTCATTGATTCAGTCATCTGCAAGGCAGGCCCTCTCATCGAATCCTCACGCTGTTGAAGATCGGCGGACGACCTGCATGATGAAGACACACTATTGGGTATGAGGAATGGCGATCAGCGGAACAAAATCTGGAGTCACCGCTTTTGACCTTCGAGCACTCGAAGATGTGGAGCCACGCTCAACAAGAGCCGTTGTTCAAGCTCGGTGCCCCGTCAACCCTCCTCCAATGCTTGACCACCTGTCCGCCGTAATCCCTCAAATGGCAAGGGCCCTCGAACGATCCAAGCACCCTGCGTCCGGGCCCCTAAAAGGCTAGCGTCGAGCTCCACGCAGGGATGCTTGGAGGGGTCGATGTTTGCCCTGTCCTTCCATCCCTGGTCACAAGCGGGCTCGTACATCTGCTCCGCCACCACCTCAGCGGCAGGGGCTGGAGCCTCAGCCAGGCTACCCCTGCTCTCCGTCGACCCGCTGTCATCCTCTGAGGATGACTCAGGGGTGGATTCACTGGCCGCACGCGCCACACGCCTCCGCTTCTCATGCTGAATCCGGTGAGCTTTGGCCTCATCCCTCTTCCGCTTCTTGGCAGCCTCTAAGGCGGCCCGCGACGCCTGCCTCTCCTGGTCTTCGAGGACTTTCGACAGGTGATAATGCCCCATAGCACGTAAGGATTCGGAGAAGCCGCGCTGAGAGGAGGTGGCCCAGGGAAACAGGGCTCGCTAGCGCTCGACCCCAAGATCACTTGGAAACAGCGATACATATCTTCCTGGGAAATCTCCTCAACCGACTTCCAGCATGGATCGTCCAGTCCCCTTTAGAAGTTCAGAGTATGGAGGCGGACCCATATAGGCAGCACTCTCTGCCAAATGAAGGTCTGAACAAGATGGGCACCCGAAAGGCGCCTCCTCCTCCTCCTCAGCTCTCGGTCTTTTTGAAGAAACAGATCGAGTCTCCCCATATCCCTCCTTAGGGTCCCCCACTTCCAAGAATCTTGCTTCCACGGATACCTGCCCGAGAAAGGTGGAAGAGAGGGAGCGTCGTTCCTGACGTAGAATCACTGGCGCTCCCATCTGATCGGGGGAGGAGGTAGGCACACATGGACGAAGTGCAATCGCCCACGTCGCGACTCGATGACAGCAGCCCCCACAGACAGGAGCGGGGCTTGATCAGATGACGGCTGCAAACAGAGGAAGAATCTCCACAATCTGAAGTGAGGAGCCGTTCTCAAGTGTGCTTCACACAAGATGATGAAGAGCGACACTTGAAGAACGTCGTCCAACATCAAATGATGGAGCTCTATCCGTACTCATGCAGCAAGCCGCGAAGGAAATGTTGTGCCGTTAAACCTAGCCTGCGCATGTGGAACGCTCCCAGCGATACAACCTCGTCAGCTCACAGAATAGGAAATTGCTCCTCCTCCTCGGGGACGCGAATGCCGCGGGCATCACGCTCTTATCATAGCCCCATCTCTCGGAGAGTAGTGATGTGGCCCTGCTGGAACTCTGACTTTGACCACGAAGGCATTTCTAGGCAAGATGAGAGAATGCGCCACGCAAGAGGGACCCGAACCTTCCATTTTCCCCTATGCATGGAGATACTGAGAGGAAGGAGCAGCGGAGGGGCAGAGACGAAAGAGGCATGAATACGACGGAGCACTGTGCAAGACGGAAAGGCGAAGAGGAAAGGATGGAAAACGCAAAGCAGGCGAATGCAAAAAAGATCTGGGGGCAAGAAAAAATATAAGGTGGGGAGAACAGCGTCGGTGGGCTGACAACCGTCAGCGGCAGGTGGCCCCTCATGACCGCCACAGCCTCAATGGAAACACCACCGTAACGTCAATCAACCCCCAAATCAAAACCGAATATATTGCAAGGGAACCGAGTCGAGCAGCGCCACCTCGGTTCTCCATTAGCGAAACCGCCAAGAAAGGAGCAAGGGGCCCATCAGACCATAACCGTTAGGCTCCATGATGTGAAATCGCGAACGCGTCACGCGATTCGAGTCGAGCGGCGCCTCCTCAACCCCGGCGAAGTCGGAGGGCATGAAGGGCAACACGACCGCGGAAGGAGGTAAGTCTCCAGCACGGATTAATGGGCTCGAAGGTCCCGGGTTCAAAGGTCGGCAAGTGGATGGCTCACGAGCCACCCAAGATGACCCCAAACGAAGGGCAAGCGATGCGAATCACTCTGCAAAAGAGACAACTTCGGGCAGGATGAATCCTCCCGATGCTTCTAAGCTTGTAGTCGAGTCCCAGCGTCATGAGCCCCGAGGTATCCCCTCGAAGGGTCGGCAGCGAGCCGCCCGAGCCAGCGACGAGCTCGAGAACCGCGTGCACACCTCGAGCAGGGATTCATGAAACGCAGGTACCGAAGCCTCAACTAGAAATCCCCTCGGCGTGAAGCAGAGTCAATGGTTCCGGTCGTCCAAAACGAACATGACGAATGGGTTTCACTCGGCTCCACGCGTTACGTAGCTCACCGGGTTAGAGGGCTCGACCATCAAGGCAAGCCCCCGAGCGACCCGACCCTTATGAGCCACGAACGGCTTGTGGAGGGGGGGCGAGGCAAACTCGCCATAAACGACAATCCGACCCCTCGAAAGAGGAACTCGGGGGCACGCCGCAGGACCCCGGCGGGGAAACCAATGGTGGTGACCGGCCGCTGGAGGTTCATACATCGCGGCTATCCAAATTATGCAAGTACTAATGGCCCTTTTTTTGTCTTTGATTATGCAGGAGCAGGGCCGATCGAGGTTAACCCCCTGGCTGAACACCGAGGTCGGTCAGGGAGTATGGGGCTACTGACAGGGTTCTGCACTCAGACCCTGAGGAAGAAGCACGAGGACCACCCAAGAGGGACAACGGAGCAGGCTCGAGCTCGAGCTCGGGAGGAAGCTATACGAGGAGCCCGAGCCGACCCCTCGGCGAGATGTAAGATCCATCCTCAAGGCAGCTCAGAAGGGAGCCTGAGCCTAGAAGTAGATGGCCTTCAATGCGGAGCAGGCGCCGTCTTAGCTGAGTGCAGGGGTACTCGAGTACCCCTCTGGCCCTGGCATTGAATGCCCGTCACCTCTGACGGAACTGAAGGGAAGTGGAACGCGAGGCGCGCGTGCGCCTCGGTATGGGCTACTCCCCGATGACGGGACAGGAGCAGGAGCAACATGCTACGGATGTGGCAACTCCATCGAGTACCCTGTCAAGCGTGCGATGAGACAAGCCATTCCTGCGTCCACGACTCATCTCCCCACTGTGATACGGAAAGGGGGGAGAGAAATAGAGAGTATAAATGTAGGGACCTGCCGGTTTGAAAAGACATGCTCTCGCACTAGTAAGAACAACCCCCATTCTTGAGTAAGAATAAGCGAGACACCCCGACTGGACGTAGATCATTCTTGCCCGAACCAGGATAATCATTCTTGTGTTCTTAGCTAAGCCACCTCGAGGTAGAACATGCGGTACTTTCGATTACTAGTCGGAAGTCCGAAACACCGACACAGTAAGAGATCAACAAATAAATGTGAGATTGTTTCAGTAGGAGATAAAAAAGGATTTTGAGGAGCACATCAATAATACTTTAACCACATCATGTCTTTCTGGTAAATCGATAGTTATATGCCAAAGGGGGGTTTAAGGATCAATAATACTCCTCGAAAATCCATATTTACAAGAAGACTGATGGACATATTTTGTGAGAAATATTTTGCAAAACCTAAATTCACTGCTATTTACAAAGTAATAAGAGTATGTCAATAAATCATGAAACTACGCACATTTATAAAAACAATAAGAGCATGTCAATATATCATGAAACAATTAGTACTATGGCAATATATCATAAACCTATATTCAAAACATGTAAAATATGTAGTTTGTATTTTGTAATTTAATTCCTTGAATCTTTAGCTTTGTGATAGAAGGATATGCTTAATCCATAGTTTTCTCATATAACTCTTAAAATATAGTTTTGTGATTGTTCTTGACATTTTTTATGTTTAGTGAAATTTATTCCTTCATTTTAAGTTGAGTAAATTTCATAAACCTAAAATCACTTCTCATATAACACAAAACTCATTTCACAAAACTTAAGCTAATTCAACTAATTAGAGCCTACAACTTTGATGACATGGTCCCACATGTCAATCACACAAGCGGTACATGATATGGCCCCACATGTCATCCACATATATGCAAAAAAGTTGTAGTTTTCTTATTATCAAGGGTCAAAATAATTGTAGTTGTATGAAATAGGCTTAAAAAGTAGTAGTTTCTTGTTGCCAATGTTCAAAATAACTGTAGTTTTATGAAATAGGCTTAAAAATATGTAGTTTTATGTCACAACATACAAATAGTTGTAGGTTTCTAAAATCTATTAGTGTTACAATTTTAGTTAATCTTTTCACACAGAATGTAAACCTCACTTATACTTTATCTTTCCATTCATATGAAAACTGGAAACCTTATGGATCTTGCTTGAAACTTAAAAGTTACGTTTTTTATGTGTTGGAAAATGCTAATTTTCCTAATTCCATATTTTACTAGTGAGTCATATTCCATAAGCCATAATTATACAATACTCCCTAATACTAATAATATGTAGCAGATTAAAAAGAATTACAATAAGAGAATGGCATCCTTACAATGGGGTTGTTGACGCTTAAGTAAATACAAATTATAGACATAGCAGTACCACCGATGTATATAAGGCAAGAACAAGCGGTCACGTAGTTGCACTAGGGCTGTCAATGAAGTTGGAGGCTCGTGAGCTAATCGAGTTTGGCTCAAAATATAAACGAGCCCAACCCGAGCTCGATTCAATGCTCACAAAATTAACGAGCTTAAGTCAACTTGATAAGTTTGATAAACCTTGTTTATATAAGTTTTGTATATTGAACATTATTTGTTATTGTTTCACCTTAAATATTATTTGTCGTTATTATTTAAATGAGGCCCCCAACTTTGAACTCGATCTTTTATGAGCTACAACCAGCCGAACCATTTAAACAAGTCTAATCGAGCCGAACTTGAGCTTGACTATAGGATCGAATGGATCCTAGGCTCGGCTCAAACTCGCTCGAATTTTTATCTGAGTTCAATCTCGAGAAGGCAAGCTCGCTCAAGCTCTGCTCGTTCACACCCTAAGTTGTGCTGCCTAGAAAACTTATTATCAGTCCTCATGCAGGCTTCACCATGTCAACGGCTCAAAGTTACCACTCACCCTCCTCTTCCGTGAAACACCAAAGAAAAGGGCCAACAAGGTCAAACAACTAAATACCACAACACATATCACATAAGGAGATGGAAAAAAATAACGCATTGAAGATGGACATCTCAAGGGCCTTATATACACACATCTGCCCTTAAAGAAGTCGTTTTCTCATTAATTGATATTAGTTGTTCACTAAGACTTAGTAATCGAGAAACACAAACAAATTAACTCGAAATTACGAGATAACAACATATTGAATCCACTCTTAATCATTACACTTAGTCAAATGTGTGGGTCACGTGACAAACAATTGCAACCACTTCACCGTATCGTAAGTGTCAGGCAAATGAAAAACGTTAAAAACACCAATGCACGCGTGTACTCGTAGAACATTATTATTTTATTTAGTTAAAGGAATAAACTCTTCTATTTAAGTTGGTGTGCAGCGCTTTGCACTACTAATGTGTAACTAAATTTCTATACAAATGTTGCTTTGGGATTCCTCATGAATAGACCTCACATGTGACATATTTTCTAACATTATGTAATTCAAAATATATGTGATATCTAGTCTACATATAAAGCCAAAAAATATTTGTGACTTGTAATACAAAAGACGATCCTCTCTAATGTTGAGTAACTTTACCCTACACAGTGCCATACTTTCCCGTTGCGTTGCACTTGACAACTGCAGAGTTAATTCTTTTTTATTTCAACTGAACTTGCCTAGGCCCTTTTCAACTTGAACAGTGTCTATACGCGTGCGTAAGTGTTCAGCTCCTTTTCATCCTTGATCCGGTACAGGCTGACGCTGAAGTGGACCAATCTACCGACAGGTGGGACCCATTCGAGTTGTCGGAGCCGCGTCTCGTCAACGGCGGCGGAAACACGCAGCTAGAGCTAGGCACCTACCGAGTTCGTGCTAAAATTTTGTACTGCGTGGCGGCGTGGGCAGCTTCTCTAGCTCTTTTCCTCCTCCGCGGCTGCCCGAGATCCGGCGTCAGCCCCTATCCGGCCAGCCGCCGCCGGCCCCCCTTCCTCCCGTGAGCAGCGCCCCCGATCCCCAATTCCCCGCGCACTCTTTTCCCTCCCCCCTCTTCCTTGCTGTAACGATTCTCCGTGCCTGCGGATCAGGGTCTGCGAGCGGCAGATGAGCATGCAGGCGCAGCCCCGGTTCGTCCCTCTCGGAGCGGAGCAATCTGAATCCCAAACCGATGCCCGTGAGAATTCGTCAGCCCTAACCTCTCAGGAGCTGACGGCTACTGCTTGCGACCGCGCAACTCCGGTGCGATTGGTGTTTACGCGTTTCGGGGTTGGTTTGCAGGGGCAGCAGGGCATCGGTTCCGGCTGGTCTCGTACAACATCTTAGGCCAGGTATTGCCTAACATTCTTATTGAGGATAGAAATGCAACTCACAGTATTAGTACTCATCGGGTGAGGCATTTATACATGAAGAGGACTGAACGACTGACTGCCTAACGTCTGGCTAACTGCTAACGTGATCCTGAAGTGTAGCGCAAGCACCTCAAGACCAGAACTAGGCTAACAGACTTAGACTAGGTTGTAACAGTCTCTGAACGAGTAAACATATTAAGTATATCTATCACCCCTCAGTTTGGACGTGGAATCGTGAAACGCCCAAACTGGATCTGAAACTTGTGAAAATCACCGTTGGAAGGCCTTTTGTCATAGTGTCTGCAAACCGGTGAGAAGTCGGGACATGTAAAACACGTAGCGGGACAATAGCAACTTTTTTCCTAACAAAGTGAATGTCAAGTTCAACATATTTTGTGCACTGATGATGTACTAGATTCTGAGTTAGATAGACTGCATAAATGTTATCACAGTAGATCAGTGTCGCTTTGTCAAGTGGAACACACAATTCTTGAAGTATATTTCTAATCCAATAACATTCAGCAGTTGCATTTGCGACAGCTCTGAATTCTGCCTGCACGCTTGATCGAGAAACTGGTGTATGTCGTTTTGAGGACCAGGATGTTAGTATCTGAAGTTTTACTCTCATGTAGAGGATGCCACTAGGAGTTTGGATTTTTTTTGGTTCATTTCTCACACAATGTCATGCCCAACCTAGTGGTTGGGGTTACATATTTATAGCTGAGGCAACCAAGCATATACCAATATGCTAGTCTAAGATGCCAAGATGTTGTCCTAATGCTGTCCTAACAAAGGAGTAAAGGACTAATATGTTATCCTAACAAAGGACTAAGATGTCCTCTTGGTCTAGATGTTGTCCTAACAAGAACTAAGATGTTGTTTTAACTACGGGGCTACAAAGACCAAGAGTACAAGACTTATTCCATCACTCCCCCCTAGGTCTTGTGCGTCGTCTTGTGGGAAAGTTGGACCATACCGATCCTGGAGTAAAACTCAAGGAACATGATCCTCCTAAGGGGCTTCGTGAGCAGGTCCGCGACCTGGTCCTTGGTGTTGATGTAGCACGTCTTGATGCTCCCTTCCTCCAAGCAGCCTCGGAAAAAGTGGTACCTCACACAGATGTGCTTGCTCCGTTCATGAAAGACGATGTTCTTTGCCAGAGCCAGAGCGGACTTGTTGTCCATCCTCAGTTCCACCGCTCCAGTGTCTTTGCCGAGGAGATCACTAAACAGTCGAACAAGCTAGAGCGCCTGAGTCGAAGCGGTAGAGGCTACTATGTACTCGGCCTCGCAGCTGGACAGGGCCACCACCTGCTGCTTGACCGACTGTCAGCTAACGAGGCACTTGCCGAGGAAGAGAGAATCCTGCTCGTGCTCTTGCTAGTGTCGATGTCGCCGGCGTGGTCGCTGTCGCTGTACTCGACAAGGTGTGCCTCCCCAGGGCACCTCGGATAGTAGAGGCCGTGGTTGAGAGTCCCCGCAACATAGCGAATGGTCCTCTTCACAGCCTGCTAGTGCTCCGTCGCCGGTCGCTGCATGAACCGACTGACCTTCGAAGTAGGAGACTTCGTGTACCTTAAGGTATCGCCTATCCGAGGCCAACGACGGTTCAACGTCAAGGGCAAATTAGCACCCCGCTACATCGGGCCATTTAAGATTTTGGGCAAGCGAGGAGAAGTAGCCTATCAACTAGAGCTGCCAACGCACCTCTCCAACGTACACGACGTGTTTCACGTATCCCAACTCAAGAAGTGCTTAAGAGTACCGGAAGAACAAGTACCGATGGATGAGCTCGAGCTTCAAGAGGATCTGACTTATGTGGAGCACCCCGTCCAAATTTTGGATGTGAAGGAAAGGGTCACGAGGAACAAAGTGATCCGTTGGTGCAAGGTACAGTGGAGCCATCACACGGAAGCCGAAACTACATGGGAACGTGAGGAAGACCTCAAGGCAGAATTTCCTCATCTATTCTCTACTCTATCGAATCTCGAGGGCGAGATTCATTTTAAGGGGGGTAGGTTTGTAACACCCTCAAATTCATTTCCATGCATTTCATACATTTTTCATATAGAGAAACATTATAAAAGAAGTAGAAATAGAGAAAGAATCATAAAAATGGTGGGGAATGGGAAAAAGATAGCTGAAATGAGCCAATTCCAATTTGTCTAAGTGCGTTGTCGACACATCCTCGTGCCGCTGGACACGTGGCGCCTTCGGAGATCACCTCCGCAGAGGGGGTGAGGCCCCGCACCGCTGGATACGTGTCGCTCTCGGCACTCACCTCCGTGGAGGGGGTGAAGTCCGACCCCGCTGTACACGTGGCGCCCTTGGAGCTCACCTCCGCGGAAGGGGTGAGTTCCGGCCCTGCTGGACAAGTGGTGCCCGCGGAGCTCGCCTCTCAGGAGAAGGGAGGTTCGGCTCGCTGGACACGTGGCACCCTCGGAGCTCGCCTCTGAGGAGAAGGGAGGTCCGACCCGCTGGACTCGTGGCGCCCTCAGAGCTCGCCTGTGAGGAGAAGGGAGGTCTGACCCCGCTGGACGCGTGGCGTCCTCGGAGCTCGCTCCTACGCAGGGGGCAAGGCCCGGCTCTACTGGTCGCGTGGCAGGCCCGGAGCTCGCCTCTGAGGAGAGGGGAGGCCCGGTCCCGCCAGACACGTGGCACCTTCGGAGCTCACCCCTGTGGAAGGGGGCGAGGTCCTTAGGCGAATTTTTCTCCTGTGCGCGGGGGTACCCGGTACTGAGGGTACCGACATAATTTCCCCCAAGGCTGCCGCACCAAACTGAAAAGATAAGTTTGTTGAGATCCAAAGTTGAGTTGGACTCTTATTTGAGCTCCAATTGTAGTAGGACTCCTTTTTCCCCTTATAAATAGAACCCAAACCTCCCCCTTGGTCGCAACCCCTTTCCCTTTTTCCCCCTCCCAAGTCGGCGACTTGGAGGCCCTAGCTCCCAACTCACCGAGTTAGACCCCCCCGTTTGCCTGAGTTCATTCACCGGTGAGCCCGCCGACGAGCCCCGTCACGCCTCGCCGTCGCCGGAAAAAGAACCGACGATCTGTCCTGCCCTACTCATCCATAGAAAAACTTCCCGCTGCTGCCATCGCTAGGAAGAAGGCCCTGCCATCAAAAGGAAGTGAGGTAGGTCTTCTTTACCCATCTTACGACATCGTCGCTGTTTCTACGCATCCGTTTTCTTTGCTCCCTTCGAACAGAAACTTTTTTGTGTGGACAGATCATGTTTTGATCGGTTTTTGACAGTGGAATTGATCTAGATCTTGAGTCAAGATCATCACCACGTCCACACTTAATCCCTACACCCTTGTTCATAAAACACCATGAAAGCCCATTAAAACATGCAAGAACACGTACAAACTGGTTTAATGAAACAACACCATAGGATTTGCATTCATATACACCATTGCATCTTGAGTAAAGTTTGTGCATGATGTTTGATTGCTGTATATTTTGTATATTGTGTGGTTGTGAGTAGAAAGACAAGCTCAGGAAGCCATCTACGAAGAACTACAACACCAAGACTTCGAGACACTTGAGCAACAAGAGCCACGGGAGCAAGGCAAGTGCCCCTTGACCATATTGATCCCATGTTTTGAAACTGTTTTTTTTTTGCGAAAACGTGTATGCTTGAGTCAACTTGATGGGACACCCTTTTATAGGAGTTTACTAGTTTTGTTAAACTATCCTTGTCGCCAGGAAAGTTGATAAGTCGAGTATGTTCGTTTTTCCTTTTTGCTTCGCTTAATCCACGGGATACAGGAAGCTGAATAAAAACATATCTAGCTACTGCACTCATATGAATAATGATAATGAGAACTTGATGATGATAATGAGCATGGAATTGGGGGAGATCTAGGCAAGCTTGGTTCGTGGATGTTGCTGAATGAGATGGTGGTTTACTTGCCGTAGATCTAAGGACCGGTTCATACCAGCACATGCTAGGAAAACAGTGCCACCACAAGACCAAATATGGGTGCGACTTAGCTGACTAATTAGGTGTGTTGCTAGTTTGTTATGGACCGTGGATGGCGCGAGGAATGGGAGTCGAGAGATGACTGCCCTGAAAACTGCATGGCACAAGAGGGGACCCGTGGGTGGGAGAATGGTGATACGAGCCTGCCGGTGAAACCTCAGTGAGTCTATACATCTAGTAGCCCCTTTGTAAAGGCTATTTTGTGATCACTTGGCCATACACCAACGGTTGTGTACTGGTATAATGGAGGTTCTGCAGTCGCCGACGGGTGACGAAATCACAAACTTGTGAGTAAAGTGGTGCCACCTCTGCAGAGTGTAAAACTATCATGATAGCCGTGCTTCCGGTCACAAGCACCTGGCCAACTCACATGATTAGAGGGAAAACATGGGATGGTTATTTGGTATGGTCATTGGGATTAATTTTGGGACTGTTTTGAGTCATGACATTGAGTTTGGTTTCGGTTATATGAATATGAGATGGTTATGAATATTTATGAGCATGAGATGAACTTGAGAAAGATTAATGGCTGGTTGAGACTTTAGAAAAGGTGATTTATGATGAGAGAATGTTGCTGTTTTACTCGGTTATATTGGAATTAAATTCATCTAGACTTAGTTGCTGTTTTTATCATGTTCGTGAAATAAAATTTTCTTGCTGCAATGAGTCTTTTTATTCTCTACCTTGTTGTAAGCTAGATGTCATATTTTTCCCGCACTTTCTGAGTACGACATGTACTCACCCTTGCATTATCACATAAACATCAACAATAGGAGAAGAGTACTTCGAGGACCATGTGGAGTACTAGGCGTGCGAACTACCGTCAACATGCCTGTGGAGTTGAAGATGGAGCCGCTGCTATTTAGTTATTTCCACTGTCGTTTAGAGACTTCCGCTGCAAGAATAAGTTAGAGATTCACGAGTGATACATTGAGTCGATGTAATAAAGTACTTAAACCCTATTTATTCGTGTTATATTCTGAATTCAGTTTGTGGAGTACATGTGTATGTGTGATGAACATCCTGGACACACATATGCATTAACTTGGTTCTGTTTTCGGAACCGGGTGTCACAGATTGGTATCAGAGCCACGTTGACCGTAGGACGCAAGTCTAGACAGAATGGACACTCTAAAACACATAGACACACCCCTTTAAACTGTTATGTTCAAAATTGCTTGCTTCTGCACTTTACTTGTCCATTCAACCACCGCAAAGTGCTATTTTCAGCCCTCCTTCTCTCTTCTTTTGGACAGCAAAACCTTTTCTTTCTTGCTCCATAACTTCTGAAGTTTTGGAGTTAGTTCTTCTCCTCTAAAGCTTCTCATGTCTTATTTATAAATGCTGGTGATCAGGAGCACCCGCACCCTCTAACTCTACATGGACTGCTGACTCACCATGGTGTACGCCCATGTATGGACCACCCCTCGTCATACGGCGGGAACAATACCAGTTCACATGATTAAGTTTAGGATTCCCATTGAATAAGCTGTAATAGGAACATTTAAATCGTAGTAGCGTGAATAGGAGTGGTGTGTTGAACTTTTGTGATGATTGCTTGTGCTTGTGTGCTGGTGTGAGTTGTGGGACGCTTCGGCGAATATCCACATCCACACATAGTGGAGAGATATGAGATGCTTTGGCATGCATTCACATCCTCATATAGGCTGAAATTAATAAAGGAAGGTATTTAGTTCATACCCCTTGATGCATATAGTTGGGGGTATCAATCTAAACTTCTATTTTCTATTCTACCCAACTCTCTCTCACAGATGGTGAGGGAAAACGCCATCCATCAAAGGAGGAACGTTCGTGGCAACCATGAGCCACAAGAGGATGGCAACGTTGAAGTTCCTGAAAATGCTAACCCTGGGGCTGATGCAAACAACCTTGAACGGTTGATGGCTATGCCGAACCAGCTCATGAAAACTATGATACAAACTTTGGGACAGCTGCAAGCCAACAACAACAACAATCCTAACCCCGTTCCTGCACCCCCACCGCCACCAGCGCCACCACCGCCGGCTCACAACAGATTGGGAAAGTTCATGAGGACTCGACCACCTACTTTTGCACAAGCTAATGATCCATGGAGGCTGATGATTGGTTGAAATCTATGGAGAAGAAGCTTGCTATTGTTCAGTGCGATGATCGGGAGAAAGTTCTCTTCGCATCGCACCAACTCATGGGAGCAATCGCTGACTCGTGGGACGCTCTCTGCAATGCTCATGACAACCAGGAGACAATCACTTGGGCTGAATTCAAGGAGAGTTTCCGCTCTCATTACGTCCCTGCTGGAGTCATGATGCTTAAAAGGCAGGAGTACGAAGGCCTCCGCCAAGGAAAGAAGAGCGTGAATGAGTACCTCAATAAGTTCACGCAGCTGTCAAGGTATGCTCCCAAAGACGTCAACTCGGATCAAAGGAAGCAATACTTGTTCATGAGAGGATTGAACAATGAGATCTAAGTTCAGCTGCTCAACAACGATTATGCAAACTTCGAGAAGCTTGTTGACAAAGCTATAGTGGTTGAGAGCAAGATCTGTGAGATCGAGCAAGAGGAAGATGTCATACCAGCCACAAGGGAGCAATGCATGTCCCCGTTTCATGCCACTAGCTGCACCACAGTATGGCTCGTCTGCTTCTACTTTCCGCCCTGCAAACCCACCTCGCCCTAATCAACCACCGCAACAACGTCCTGTTATGCAAGCACCTCGTATGCCTTTGCCTCCTGCGCCCCGTTCTAACATGGGCACCTATTCTCAAAACCAGCCTCGCCCCAACGTTCCTGCTGTTTTGGGCAACAAAGCATGCTTTTCATGCGGTGGGGCGGGACACTTTGCAAGTCAATGCCCTAAGAAAGGCCTTGGACAGCCGACCAACACACCAAAACAGAACCCACGGCCGAGTGGAGGAGCTACGCAAGGTAACCGTGGTCAGCAGAACTACGCTCGTGGCAACGTGAATCATGTCTCCGCTGAGGAAGCGCAACGACGTCATGATTGGTATGTTCCTTGCCAATTCCAACCCAGCCACTGTTTTATTTGATTCCGGAGCATCGTATTCATTCATATCATCCAAGTATGTTGCCAAGTATAATCTGCCCATATCACACATGAAATACACTATGTTGGTTAATTCTCCCGATGGAGAGATGAGGACTAATATAGTATGTCTGAAAGTAAACCTTAAAATAAGGGGGGTAGACTTTCTTGCCAACCTTATTGTCTTGGATTCCCAAGGGATTGATATAATACTTGGAATGGATTGGTTAAGCAAGCACAACGGAGTAATCCAATATGCTGAGAGGAGCGTGCAGTTGACAAGTGAGCACGATACTCGTATTGAGTTCAAGTCAGCCCAAACGGCAAACGAGAAGGCAGCGTTGAACCACGTCGAAGAAGCAACATTGGAAAGCATTCCGGTGGTTCAAGAATTTTCAGCTGTGTTCCCGGAAGAACTTCCTGGTATGCCACCTGAGCGGGACATTGAATTTGCCATTGATTTAGTACCTGGAACTGCATCTATAGCGAAAAGGCCATATAGGATGCCCGCTAATGAACTAGTGAAACTTAAGAAGCAAATTCAGGAGCAGCTAGAAAAGGGTTTTATACGCCCAAGCTCGTCACCGTGAGGAGCCCCCGTGCTCTTCGTAGACAAGAAGGACGGGACCCAAAGGATTTGTATGGACTATAGGTCTCTCAATGAGGTGACGATCAAGAATAAATACCCGCTGCCCCGTATAGAGGACCTATTCGACCAAATGAAAGGCACCCGAATTTTCTCCAAGATTAATCTTCGGTCGGGATACTTCCAGCTGAAGATTAAGCCCTCCGACTTACCCAAGACTGCATTTCGAACACGGTATGGTTCGTATGAATATACTGTTATGTCTTTTGGGTTAACGAATGCACCTGCATACTTTATGTACCTCATGAATAAGGTCTTCATGGAGTACTTAGACAAATTCGTCGTGGTTTTCGTCGACGATATCATGGTGTATTCAAAAAGCGAGGAAGAACATGAAGAACATTTTAGATTGACATTGCAGAAATTGCGAGAGCATCAATTGTATGCCAAGTTCAGCAAGTGTCAATTTTGGCTAAAGGAGATATCGTTTCTAGACCACATCATCTCCGAGAGAGGAGTATCGGTTGATCCCGGAAAAGTGGGAGATGTTCTAAAGTGGAACCAACCGCAGAATTTGAGATATATTCGGAGTTTCCTTGGGATGGATGGATACTACCGACAGTTTATCAAGGATTTCTCCAAAATAGCGAAGCCTATGACTGAATTGCTAATGAAGGGAAAAGCATTTCAGTGGACACCAGTGTGCCAAGAAAGCTTTGAGGAGCTCAAGAAAAGACTAACCACAGCGCCGGTTTTGGTATTGCCGGATGTGAGCAAGAGTTTTGATATATATTGTGACGCATCAAGACAAGTGCTTGGATGTGTGCTCATGCAAGAAGGACAAGTGGTAGCCTATGCGTCGAGACAACTAAAGAAACATGAGCTGAATTACCCCACACATGACTTGGAACTTGCAGCTGTGGTACATGCCTTGAAGATTTGGAGGCATTATATCCTTTGCCACCGATGTGAGATCTATACGGATCACAAAAACCTCAAGTACATATTTACGCAAACGAATCTGAATTTGAGGCAACGTCGATGGTTGAAACTCATCAAGGATTATGATGTTGGAATCAATTATCACCCCGGAAAGGCCAATGTAATAGCTATGCGTTGAGCCGAAAGAGAGCATGTCACCAACTCACGGTCCAGAAGCTACCGCCCGAGCTGCGCAAGGAGTTCGAACGGTTACATCTCGGGTTCTTAAACGAGATGGAAGTGATAGAACTCAACTCTTCGCTGGAACAAGAGATACAAGATGGCCAAGCAACGGATGAGGAAATCAAGGAAAAAATCCGACAAGGCATAGAAAAGGATTTCAAGGAGACGAGAAGGGCACGCTTTGGTTAGGGAAAAGGATTTGTGTGCCTAACATGAAGCACATCCTCGACACGATATTAAAGGAGGCACATGACTCACCTTATTCCATACATCCCGGCTGTACAAAGATGTACAAGGACCTGAAAACTTGCTATTGGTGGGATGGTATGAAAAGGGACATAGCTGAATATGTTGCCCTATGCGACAGTGCCAACGGGTGAAGGCCGAACATCAAAGACCTGCTGGACTGTTGCAGCCATTGAAAATACCCGAGTGGAAGTGGGAAGACATCAGCATGGATTTCATTGTCAGATTGCCACATACTCGGTCGGATACGACTCCATTTGGGTTATTGTGGACCGATTGACGAAAACAACCCATTTCCTTCCTGTTAGAACCACGTACCGCGTCTCAATACTAGCTGAGCTGTATATGGAGCAAATCGTGTGTCGCCATGGAGTTCCAAAAAGGATAGTTTCAGATCGAGGTTCTCAATTTACCTCTAGGTTCTGGAAGAAGCTGCATGAAGCAATGGGTACACGACTGGATTTCAGCTCCGCTTATCACCCGCAAACTGACGGGCAAATTGAGAGGACAAATAAAATTTTAGAAGACATGTTGAGAGCCCGCGCCTTGAAACATGGGCGCAGTTGGGATAGGAGCTTGCCGTATGCTGAATTCTCATACAACAACAGCTATCAAGCCAGCTTGAAGATGTCACCTTTCAAAGCATTGTATGGTAGACGGTGTAGAACACCACTGTTCTGGAATGAGACCGGAGGGAGCCAAGTGTTTGGACCCGAAGTGCTGCAAGACGCCGAAAAGCAAGTCCAAACAATACGATAAAATTTGAAGGCTTCTCAGTCACGACAAAAAAGTTATGCAATCAATAGGCGAAGAAAATTGACCTTCGAAGTAGGATACTTCGTGTACCTTAAGGTATCGCCTATCTGAGGCCAACGACGGTTCAACGTCAAGGGCAAATTAGCACCTCGCTATATCGGGCCATTTAAGATTTTGGGCAAGCGAGGAGAAGTAGCCTATCAACTAGAGCTGCCAACGCACCTCTCCGATGTACACGACGTGTTTCACGTATCCCAACTCAAGAAGTGCTTAAGAGTACCGGAAGAACAAGTACCGATGGATGAGCTCGAGCTTCAAGAGGATCTGACTTATGTGGAGCACCCCGTCCAAATTTTGGACGTGAAGGAAAGGGTTACGAGGAACAAAGTGATCCGTTGGTGCAAGGTACAGTGGAGCCATCACACGGAAGCCGAAACTACATGGGAACGTGAGGAAGACCTCAAGGCAGAATTCCCTCATCTATTCTCTACTCTATCGAATCTCGAGGGCGAGATTCAGTTTAAGGGGGGTAGGTTTGTAACACCCTCAAATTCATTTTCATGCATTTCATAAATTTTTCATATAGAGAAACATTATAAAAGAAGTAGAAATGGAGAAATAATCATAAAAATAGTGGGGAATGGGAAAAAGACAGCTGAAATGAGCCAATTCCAATTTGTCTAAGTGCGCTGTCGACACATCCCCGGGCCGCTGGACACATGGCGCCTTCGGAGCTCACCTCCGTGGAGAGGGTGAGGCCCGGCACCGCTGAAATCGTGTTGCTCTCGGAGCTCACCTCCGCGGAGGGGGTGAGATCCGGCCCCGCTGGACAAGTGGCACCCTCGGAGCTCACCTTCGTGGAAGGGGTGAGGTCTGGCCCCGCTGGACACGTGGCGCCCTCGGAGCTCGCCTCTGAGGAGAAGGGAGGTCCGGCTCGCTGGACACGTGGCGCCCTCGGAGCTCGCCTCTGAGGAGAAGGGAGGTCCGGCCCGCTGGACACATGGCACCCTCGGAGCTCGCCTCTGAGGAGAAGAGAGGTCTGACCCCGCTGGATGCATGGCGTCCTCGGAGCTTGCTCCTGCGGAGGGGGCGAGGCTCGACTCTACTGGCCGCGTGGCCGGCCCGGAGCTCGCCTCTGAGGAGAGGGGAGGCCCGATCCCACCGGACACGTGGCACCTTCAGAGCTCACCCATGCGGAAGGGGGCGAGGTCCTTAGGCGGATTTTTCTCCTGTGCGCGGGGGTACCCGGTACTGAGGGTACCGACACAATTTCCCCTAAGGCTGCCGCACCAAACTGAAAAGATAAGTTTGTTGAGATCCAAAGTTGCGTTGGTCTCTTATTTGAGCTCCAATTAGAGTAGGACTCCTCTTTTTCCCCTTATAAATAGAACCCAAAACTCACCTTGGCCGCAATCCCTTTCCCTTTTTCACCCTCCCAAGTTGGTGACTTGGAGGCCCTAGCCCCCAACTCGCCGAGTTAGACCCCCCCCCTTTTGCCGGAGTTCAGCCGCCTGTGAGCCCGCCGATGAGCCCCGTCACACCTCGCCGTCGCCGGAAAAAGAACCGACGATCTGTCCTGCCCTACCCATCCATAGAAAAACTTTCCGCTGCAGCCATCGCTAGAAGGAAGGCCCTGCCACCAAAAGGAAGTGAGATAGGTCTTCGTTACCCATCTTACGACGTCATCGCTGTTTCTTCGCATCCGTTTTCTTTGTTCCTTCGTATAGAAACTTTTTCGTGTGGACATATCATGTTTTGATTGGTTTTTGATGGTGGAATTGATCTAGATCTTGAGTCAAGATCATCACCACGTCCAAACTTGATGCCTACACCCTTGTTCATAAGACCCCATGAAAGGCCATTAAAACATGCAAGAACACGCACAAACTGGTTTAATGAAACAACACCATAGGATTTGCATTCATCTACACCGTTGCATCTTGAGTAATGTTTGTGCATGATGTTTGATTGCTATAAATTTTGTATGTTGCATGGCCGTGAGTAGAAGGACAAGCTCAGGAAGCCATCTACGAAGAACTACAGCACCAAGACTTCGAGACACTTGAGCAACAAGAGCCACAGGAGCAAGGCAAGTGCCCCTTGACCATATCGATCCCATATTTTGAAACTGTTTTGTTTGCGAAAACGTGTATGCTTGAGTTAACTTGATGGGACACCCTTTTATGGAGTTTACTAGTTTTGTTAAACTATCCTTATCGCCGGGAAAGTTGATGAGTCGGGTATGGTCGTTTTTCCTTTTTGCTTCGCTTAATCCACGGGATACGGGAAGCTGAATAAAAAATATGTCTAGCTACTGCACTCATATGAATAATGATAATGAGAACTTGATGATGATAATGAGCATGGGATTGGGGGAGATCTAGGCAAGCTTGGTTCGTGGATGTTGCTGAATGAGATGGTGGTTTACTTGCCGTAGATCTAAGGACCGGTTCATGCCAACACATGCCAGGAAAATAGTGTCACCACAAGGCCAAATATGGGTGCGGCTTAGCTGACTAATTAGGTGTGTTGCTAGTTTGTTATGGACCGTGGATGGCGTGGGGAATGGGAATCGATAGAGGACTGCCCTCGGAACTACATGGCACAAGAGGGGGCTCGTGGGTGGGAGAATGGTGATTCGAGCCTGCCGGTGAAACCTCAGTGAGTCCATACATCTAGTAGCCCTTTTGTAAAGGCTATTTTGTGATCTCTTGGCTATACACCGACGGTTGTGTACTGGTATAATGGAGGCTCTGCAGTCACCAACAGGTGACGAAATCACAAACTTATGGGTAAAGTGGTGCCACCTCTGGAGAGTGTAAAACTATCATGATAGCCGTGCTTCCGGTCACAAGCACCTGGCCAACTCACATTATTAGAGGAAAACTTGGGATGGTTATTTGGTGTGGTTATGGTATTTTCATTGGGATTGGTTTTGGGACTGTTTTGAGTCATGACATTGAGTTTGGTTTCGGTTATATGAATATGAGATGGTTATGAATATTTATGAGCATGAGATGAACTTGAGAAAGATTAATGGCTGGTTGAGACCTTAGAAAAGGTGATTTATGATGAGAGAATGTTGCTGTTTTACTTGGTTATATTGGGATTAAATTCATCTAGACTTAGTTGCTGTTTTTATCATGTTCGTGAAATAAAATTTGCTTGTTGCAATAAGCCTTTTTATTCCCTACCTTGTTGTAAGCTACATGTCATATTTTCCCCGCACTTGCTGAGTACGACATGTACTCACCCTTGCATTATCACATAAACATCAGCAACAGGAGAAGAGTACTTCAAGGACCATGTGGAGTACTAGGCGTGCGAACTACCGTCAACATGCCTGTGGAGTTGAAGATGGAGCCGCTGCTATTTAGTTATTTCCGTTGTCGTTTAGAGACTTCCACTGCAAGAATAAGTTAGAGATTCACAAGTGAGACAATGACTCGATGTAATAAAGTACTTAAACCCCATTTATTCGTGGTTATATTCTGAATTCAGTTTGTGGATTACATGTGTATGTGTGATGAACATCCTGGGCACACATATGTATTAACTTGGTTCTGTTTTCGGAACCGGATGTCACACGTGTTGTGCGCACGCGCTGTGTTCCTGGGTTGAGAATGCGTTAGGCCTTCAAGCCCTCCGCGTAGCCGAGGAACACCCCCGGAGTGCTCCTGTCGTCGAGCTTGCCAATGTGGCCAAGCTCCTTGGCGAACGCGAGGCAGTCGAAGACCCGTAGGTGAGAGACTGTCGGCTTGCGCCCATGCCAAGCCTCGTACGACGTCCCTCCATTCAGAGCCTTGGTGGGCAAGTGGTTGAGGATGTAGACCGTCGTCACCACCACCTCTCCCAGAAGACAGCTGGCGTTCCCCTCTGCTTGAGGAGGGCCCGAACCATCCCCACGACCGTCTGGTTGCGCCGTTCGATGACGCCGTTCTGCTGCGGGCTGTACGACACGGAGTAGTGGCGTTCAACACCTTCATCCATGCAGTACGACGCGAACTCAGCCGCCGTGAATTTGCCGCCGTTGTCGGTGCACAGCACACGATGCTTGCGGCCGCACTCCGCCTCCGCAGTAGCTTGCACGCGCCTGGTGGCGTTCTCAACCTCTCCCTTGCTGCCGAGGACCATCACCCACATGTAGCGAGAGAGGTAGTCGACGAGCAGCAGGAAGTAACGCCGTCCTCGCGGTGTAGCCGGGGTCACCGGGCCACACAAGTCCCCGTGCATGAGCTCGAGCCGCTCCTTGGCCCGAAAGCTTGATCGCTGGGAAAGGGGAGCTTCCTTTGCTTTGTCAACATGTAGACGTCGCAGAACTGCTCCACGTGGTCAAGGCACGACAGGCCCCGTACCATATCCTTGGCACTGAGCAGCTTCAGGGCCTCGAAGTGAAGGTGTCCGAAGCGCTCATGCCACTGCCATGCCTCATCATCCCGACGAGTAGCAAGGCAGAAGGGTTATGCTACCTGCATGTTAAGGACGTAGAGCCGATTGGTGCCTCTGGTTATCTTGGCAAGAAGGCAACGATGGCGATCTCAAATCCTCATGACTCCGTCCTTGATCTCCATGCGCGAACCATTCTCATCCAGCTGTCCTAGGCTGATGATAGAGTTCCTCAATGCGGGGATGTAGTAGACTCCGATGAGTAGCCTGTGCTCACCAGACTCGGCGGTGAGGACGACGGAGCCGACGCCCTTGATCTCCACACCGGAGGCATCCCCCAATTCGACGGAGCCTCGGATATTGGGGTCAAACTCAGTGAAGAACCCCCGTCGCCCGGTCATGTGATGGGTGGCGCCGGTGTCGAGGCACCACCCGTAAGTCTTGTCATTGCTGGAGCCGTCACCGAGGAAGGTGTGTGCTCTTGGCTCATCGAGGTGGAGGAGAGCCGTTGTGACAGATGCCACTGGAGGTGGCTCGATGCTTGCGTGTGCCAGGAGCAGAGCCGGCTCCTCCTCCTCAAGCTATGCGACGTGGGCCTGACCGCGTCGTGGCTGCCGACACTGCTTGGCCTAATGACCAAGCTTGCCACCCTCGGTATGTCTCCGTGCCCCGGCCTAGGCACCTCCGCGCACCTTGCCCGACTTGCCACGCTTGCGGCCACCTATTGAGGAAGAGGGTTCCCCCTTCTTCTCGTCACCTTGGCAGGCCTGCCACTGCTCCCTATTGAGATGTAGCTTCCTGCCGACGGTGATAGGCCCCGAGAGAGGCTGAGGTTCGTCGCTGTCGACGACCTTGAGGCGGCCTATCACCTCTTTGATCGACATCGTGGAGAGGTCCAGCAGAGACTCGATCGAGCAAGTGATCTGCTTGTACTTCTCAGGGATGCAACAGAATAGCTTCTCGACGGCTCTATCCTCTTCGTAGGTGTTGTCGCCAAACTGCACCATCTTCTGCAGCAGTGTGTTGAGACGGAGAGCAAAGTTATCAACGTCCTTACCTGGTTTGAAGGCCAGGTTCTCCCACTCCTTGCAAAGTGCCTGCAGTGTGGTCTTGTGGGCGCGGTCGCTGCCGATGTGTGCCGCAGCGATGGCGCCCCAGGCCTCCTTGGCAGTCCGCTTCTTGAAAAGCAAGAACTGCATCTCAGGCGGTACTGCAGCAATGAGGGCATCCACCGTCCGTTGATCCTCGTAGTAGTCGACGTCGCTGTACCGAACTGCTTTCCACATGTGCCGCACTTGGAACCGTATCCTCATCACCGCGGCCCACTCGACGTAGTTGGTCTTGGTGGAGGGTAGGCCACCCACCGTCGGGACCGACGTCTCTGACAATGGCCTGGATCCCGTGGTGACCATGGTTCCGGGGAGGGAGAGTGTCACCGCCTGTAAAGGCCGCGATCTTCGTCGTCCTAGCCGCCCCCGACGGGAGCGCCACCGGCGTGTGCGCCCGTCTGGGCTGCAGCCGCTGCGCCCATGGGGGTGCACGGCTGCCCACTGCAGCATCTGTGGTCGTGCTACCTCCCTTGCCAGCTTGAGATCTTCGTTGGTGCCGCCGTCGGTAGAAACAGAGCCTCTGGCGCTACTGTCACGCAGAGCCTCAAGCTCTGCTGCAGCCGAACGCGCAGCATCTGCAGCTGCTGCTGCTTCTACTTCCACCCTCGCCGCTGCCAGTTCCGTCACCGCCAGCCTCGCCGCCCTCGCCACCGTCGCTGCAGTCTCTGCCGCTGCTCGCTCTCATTCTTCTACCGCGGCGACCTCGGCCTCCTGCCGATGCCGCACGCTCGAAGCGATCGAGCGCTGAGACTGTCCTTCGGACGTGGTGCGCTAGTGAGGGAGTGTTGTGTGGGGAAGAGGCTGCCTCAGACAAGCTGTTGCTCGTCTGTGCAGGAGAGGAGGGATGAGCTGGAACAGCCGGTGTTCTTGCTGCCGGCTGAGGACAAAGAGAGGCGTGAGAAGGAGATGAGCAAGAGATGTCTAGGCTACAGGATAGAACGGCTTTGATACCACTTGTTAGTATGTGAAGTCTTACTCTCATGGAGAGGATGACACTAGGAGTTGGGAAATTTTCCTTCGTTCATTTCTCACACAATGCCATGCCCAATCTAGGGGTTAGGGTTAGATATTTATAGCTGAGGCAGCCAAACATATACTAAGATGCTAGTCTAAGATGCTAAGATGTTGTCCTAACAAAGGCCTAATATGTTGTCCTAACAAAGGACTAATATGCTGTCCTAATAAAGGACTAAGATGTTGTTCTCTTGGTTTAAGATGCTGTCCTAACAAGGACTAAGATGCTGTCATAACTAGGGGGCCACAAAGACCAAGAGTACAAGATTTATTTCATCACAGGAGACAAGTGATCCTCCGAGGAATATACAATATCCTGATGTAGATCGTCTTATGTACGGACAGCCAGCCCAGTCGATCCTCGTAGTAGTCGACGCCGCCGTACCGAACTGTTTTCCACATGTGCCGCACCTGGAGCCGTATCCTCATCACCGTGGCCCACTCGACGTAGTTAGTCTTGGTGAGGGTAGGACAACCATCGCGGGGACCAACGTCCCTGACAATGGTCTGGATCCTGCTGTGACCATGGTTCTTGTCCGGAGAGAGAGAGAGAGAGCCACGCCGCCTGTAAAGACCGTGCGATCTCCATCGACCTGACCACCACCGCCAGGATATCCGTCGACGCTTCCTCCCCTGTCTGGGCTACCGCCGTCACACCCATGGGGGTGTGCGGTTGCCCACTGTGCCTCCTGCGCTCACGCTGCCTCCCTCACTAACTTGAGCTCATCGTTGATGCCGCCATTGTCAGAAACAGAACCGTTGGTGCTACTGCCGCGTAGATCTTCGAGCTCTACTGCCACCGCACGCGCTGCATCTGCTGCTGCTTCTACTTCCACACCCTCGCTGCTGCCAGTTCCGCCGCCACCAGCCTTGCCACCCTTCCCGCCATCGCTACAATCTCTGCCGCCGCTCGCTCGCGTTCCTCTGTCGCGGCGACCTCGGCCTCCTGCTGGTTCCGCGCGCTCGAGGCGATCGAGTGCTGAGACTGTCCTTCAGACATGCTGTGCTAGTGGAGGGCTGCTATGTGGGGAAGAGGCTGCCTCCGGCAAGCTGTTGCTCGTCTGTGCAGGAGAGGAGGTATGAGTTGGAACCGCCGGTGTTTCGGCTGTCGGCTAAGGATAGAGAGAGGCGTGGAAAGGAGGTGAGCAAGAGATGTTTAGGCTACAGGATAGAACGGCTCTAAAATCACTTGTTAATAGCTGAACTCTTACTCTAATTGAGAAACAGGATGACACTAGAAGTTGAGACAATTTTTCTGGTTTATTACTCACACAATGATATACCCAATAAAGGGTTGGGGTTACATATTTATAGTTTGGCTCAAGGCAGCCAAACATATGCTAGATGCTAGTCTAAGATGCTGCCTTAAAATGCAGTCCTAGAAGATGCTTAGTCTAAGATGTTGTCCTTAAGATGCTGTACTAGAAGATGCTTAGTCTAAGATGCTGTCATTAAGATGCTGTCTTATAAGATGCTACAAAGACAAATAAGATGTTGTCCTAGTTGAGGCCATAAAGACCAAAGATACAAAGACCAACAAGATGTTGTCCTAGTTAGGGTCACAAAGACCAAAGGTATAAGAACCAATATGATGTTGTCCTAGTTGGGGCCACAAAGACCAAAGGTACAAAACTTATTCCATCAGATCGCGACACCATCTGTATACTGAGTGGAGCAGAAGAACTAGATCGTAAAGGCCTCTGATGCCATATTTAGGATAGAAATGCAACTCATAGTATTATTGCTCATAGGGTGATGCATTTATACATGAAGAGGACTGAATACTTGACTGCCTAACGTCTAGCTAACGTGATCCTGAAGTGTAGCGCAAGCACCTCAAGAGCAGGACTAGGCTAACAGACTTAGACTAGGTTGTAGTAGCCTCTGAACGAGTAAACAGATTAAGTATATCTAACATTTCTGATGATCGTGGGTTGCCAACCGTGCCTAACAATGATCTCTGGGTGTGGCAGGTTTATGTGAAGAACTCATTTTCCTGCACTCCCCATCTGCGTGCCTCATGTAAGCTCTTGACCGATTAGCTGTCTGTATACAGTTCTATTGGACTTTCGATTCAAATATGGTACCTATGATTCCCCTGTAACGCTGTATAGTCATACTGTCTGACAAAATAAGCATCACCTTTCTAACAAATCCCAGATGGCCTCGATCTGCACTTGATAAACTGAACAAACTGATACTGAAATATGTGAATTTGATGTCATGAAGGCTTCCCATCAGAGTATCTGACCTTAAATCCTTAATCAAGTCAGACTAAATGCTTGGAAAGCAATGCTTCATTTATAAATGATAATCTGATGCTTGCTCTTAACATATTTTATTAATTGTCACAAAAGATATACACAATATGGGAAGATGGCTTCCCATGGATTATTACCCGCACCTTCATATTTTTCATCTGTTTAGTTGAAAGTTAAAACTCAACTAAGGGGAGAAATGTCCACTCTAGCATTATTTGTACTCCCCCGTCTCATATTATTCATCATTCTAGCCTTCTATAGATTTCCCAAATCAACTGCCATTCTTGCTTCCCAATGCATCTTTCTCTTTTCCCAATACATCTCTATCTCCCCCCTCCTCGTTTTCTATGCACCACACATTTTTCACCTCTCCGTAATCCTCATGCCCAGAGCCAAAGTGACAAATAAAATGGGATGGAGGGGGTAGAAGGTGAGAGTGGAACCCTGGTTGGCTGGTGAAATGCACCTCCACTAGCTAATACACCCCATCGAGGTTCTCAAAAATAGGTGGGTGAGGAATTCGACACACGACCCGGGATGTGGAGGAAAGCAACTAACCATTGGAGCAAGTTGACCTGCCATTGTTTAGTTCAAAGATCACTGTAATTGTTACAAAGCAAAAATTCTGTAGATTGATGACATCAATGGATTTACTAACACACTTCCTGTAACTATTTCTGTTTGATAATGTGATTGAAATATAGATATATTGTTAAAATTTAGTCCTTTAGATGATTTTTTTTGGCAAAATAGATGGAAGTCTCGATCCGAAACTGTTCTAGCAGAACTCAAGAGCTTTGATGCTGACCTCATGTGCATACAGGTTGGCTCTTTTTGTGATTTTTTAACATCCACTTCTCTTGTTGCTGTGTGGTCACATAAAATGTTGTTTACCGTCACTTTGCAGAATATGCTGCCACTTTCAGTTAAATTTTATTCTTATTCAGTATTATATGGGGTTTTATAGTGCCCCACATTTTCTAGTGAATAAATAGAAAAAGATATGACAATATTTCAAAATAATGGACCAGTATGTCCTACCTCGCTTTGTATCATAAACCCAATGTCAGCCATCCTTGTATGTGCGAGCCATTTTTTTGCAATTAGAGAAAGCCATGCCATGTTATTCCATTGTGTGACCCTGTATCATCACATTTTTTTACTCTCTGATACCATTCCTCCGATATTAAGTTTTATTTTGGTTGAATCTACGTGCGCCATATTGTTATTTAGCAATTCTAGGTTGTATATATGACTGGCATGGCTTCCAAGGAACAGGGCCTTCCATTCTAATATACAGATATACTTGACTGGGGTCTGGGTGAACTTGTGTCATAACCTGGAAGATAAATGACAACAGCAATATGGAAATAACAAAAACAACAAAACTGTTGTCTCAAACGGTAGGCTAGATATGGAATCCACCAATTGTAATTGTTTTTTTAAAGAAAGAGAAAGATGAGTAAATAAAGTATGAGTAAACTAAGATTGTGACATGAATTGATGATTTCCATACAGTGCTATGGTGGCCCAAATCTTTAGATACATTACAATCCCTCAAGTCTCGTTTTACTGCTCCTCCTATGTCAACCTTGGTTGCCCTCTACCTTTTCTAATATTTTTCGTACCCTTTAGGATCCCACTGTTAATGGTTATGCCTAGACCACCTTAGTTCGTATTGGACTAGCTTCTCTTTAATTGGTGCTACTCCTAACATATCATGTATTACCTCGTTCCTAATACATTCTTTTCCTATGTGACCACACATCCACTATATCATGCGCATCTCTGCGACACTCATTTGTTGGACATGTTGTCTTTTAGTTGATCAACATTCTGCCCCATGTTACATCGTAGGTTTGATCATCGTCATATAGAACTTACCTTTAAGCTTTTGTGGGACCTTATCACATAGGATTTCAGATGATTGCCGCCACTTCATCAACTCTGCCTTGATACTGTGAAAAACATCGTCGTTTATATTGCCATTGCATTACAACATCGGTCCCAAGTATCAAAAGGAATCTCTCTTAGATACTACTAGGGCCGTCAATGAAGCCCGAGGCTCGTGAACTACTCGATTCGGCTCGTTAAAAGATCGATTCAAGCTCGGCTCTAAAAAAAAACGAGCTGGAGACTGAAGAGCTCGCGGTTGATAAGCTCGATAATGCTTGTTTAGATAAGTTTAGTATTGTGAACATTATTTTTATTATTTTTTCTTAAATATTGTTTATTTTTGAAATTTGCCTAGAGGGGGAGTGAATAGGCGGAAAATCTGAAATACGGCTTAATAAAAACTGATCAGTTCACAGAGTGCGGACTAGTCCGGTCATATAGAAATTTAACTCAAGAGGAACAAAACACACAATTTATCCCGTAGTTCAGCTTCACCAAGAAGCCTACGCCCACATTGAGGAGTCCAAAAAGGACCAGGTTGCTCTCAACCCTATTCTCACCAAGCCACCACAAAGGTTGGCTTGTTATTCCACTAGATCACAAAGATTTTACAACAATTCATGGGACGACTCACAACTTGAGCCTCCCACAAGATTTCAGCTCAAAACACTTACAAATCAGCACCTTCAAAAACCCACTGCTCACTTAGTGCGAGAGAATCAACCGAGAACTCAATGCTGCTCACTTCCCTTTTTCTCCTCTTCCCAAAACTCCCAGACCCTCAAGAATCACTCTTAGGGCTCCGATAATTAAAGAGACGGGGCTAGAAAAGCTCTAGGAAGGCTATTTTAGCGTTAGGGTTCTTGTCACCTGCTTTGAGGTCCAGGCATCCCCTTTTTATCGAGGTCCCGGGAGCTAGCCGTTGCCATCAGAAGAGGTCCGGACTAGTCCGGCTTACGGGGATCAGTGACATCACACTTCACCTACTAAACGGTCTTATCCTACCAACCATACGGACACCCGCCTCCTTTTGAATTCAAATGATCACAACACCACAGACTAGTCCGATCAACAACGGACTAGTTTGATCTCACACAGAAACAACTGTTCCGGTTAAGAACGGACAAGTCTGGTCCACCAGACTAGTCCGGTCTCAAGGGGCGACAAGTCCGGCCATCCAGAACTTAGTCCCTGCAGCTACTTCCAAGTTTCAAACGGATTAGTCTGACTCACAAAGGACTAGTCCGATCTCACACAAAACCTCCGGTTAAAAACGGACTAGTCTGAGCCTGCGGACTAGTTCGGCCTCAAAGGGTGGACTAGTCCGGTCCTTTAGGACTTAGCTCCTGAAGAGCTCAGACACTCTCCACGGACTAGTACGTCCCTAAACGGACAAGTCCGAACTCACATAGAACCTCCTGCTGTCTGACATCGAATTAGTCCGATGTTACCGAACTAGTCCGGCCTTCCAGCCCGGACAAGTCCGGCCCTATTCTTAGGGCTGTCTCAACTCTCCACCCCACTCAATCTAGACTTGGAGTAAGAGCTCTTATATGATTCTCAACACTTTAGCTCTATGAACACACTCATACTCAAAGGCTAAACTCAACGCAAGAGAATTTAAATCTTAAATTCTACTTTTCTTGTATGTTCGCCTTTTTCTCTTCTTTTCCCTTTTTGAGTGCATCCATCTCCGTCAATTTTTTAATCACCTGGACATACACTTGTAATGCTCATTAATTTCTTAAGTGTTGTCATTAATCATCAAAATCCATGGGGATTTAGCCTAGATGCACTTTCAATCTCCCCTTTTTTGGTGATTTGATGACAACACATTGAGGTTTTTGATAAAAATGTACATGAGTTGGTTTTCATAACACACAAGTGTATAAATAGCTCCCCCTAAGTATGTGCATGAATAATTTGCAATAAAAGTAATGCACGAGAGTGGACTCTATGGGAGATTTATAGAGTTGTGTGTTATGGTGGGGTATCTACGTGTGATGCAAGTGTTGAGATGTGGTAAATAGAAGTGAAACATGCATCTCAAATTGGAATTAAGTATCATCACACACACATAATCCAAAGTAGAGGTGATATTCAATAAAGTTAACATAGAGTAACATAGCATAAAGTTATTACAACCCAAATATGAAAGTGTAGCAACATTACAACCAAAGAGAGTTGACATAGTTACTCCCCCTCAATCTCTCCCCCTTTGACATCAAGACACCAAAAAGGAAAAGAAGAGAGCCTAAGTCTAGTCGTCATTGCTCTCACTCTCCCCACCACGATCTTCATCGCTTTGGGTTGCTTTCTTCATCTTCCTCATCATCTTGATCTTCCTCTTCTTCCTCAACGGCGAGAGCAACACTAGAGGGGCCACCCCCAAGGATAGCAACCTCCGCATCTGTGAGATCTGGGAAGAGTGTTAGCTCCTCGTCATCGGAAGCCTCCGGAGATCCTTATCACAGAGCTTCTTCAGGTACTTGTCTTGCCTCCTAGCCATTTTTTGAGTTTTGACTTCAACTTTTTGGCAAGAGGTGAAGATAGACTTCAAGAATTTTAGGATGACACTGGAAGAGTCTTCGAAAGAGGAAGAGGCAGGAGCGGGTGGAGGAGGAGGTGCATCAGGAGCACCCCTCCTAGAAGTTCCGCCAATCTTTGACACGATAGGAGGAATTTGAGGGTGAAGGGGTCTTTGCTTGACGTCCTTCACAAACTCCAATGCCGACACCTTCTCAATGAGGCACATGATGAATGGAGCATAACCACACGAGCGGTTGGGGGTGTGGGATATGTTGAAGATGTTGTTGTAGATGTATTGAAACACATTGAATTTTTCAT
This sequence comes from Neostapfia colusana, assembly GCA_030760725.1. Taxonomy (NCBI): domain Eukaryota; kingdom Viridiplantae; phylum Streptophyta; class Magnoliopsida; order Poales; family Poaceae; genus Neostapfia; species Neostapfia colusana. The sequence continues at coordinate 27,656,714 of JASWHV010000007.1, forward strand.
CTTCACAAATCAACTTCAACAGGTGGCGGAGGTGGCCCTGGATCATCCCCGCATCTCTGCCTTTAGGTGCTAAAGTCTTTCTCAAGATCCGGTTTAGCACAATAAAGAATGGATGGAGGATTTTGGTTGTAGGAGGATTATAAAATCCAAACTCGTACATGAATTTCATACCCCCAAGTCTATCGCCGTGAGGTTGTGAATGATCAACTCATGGCTTAGGAACTCCTCAAGTCCGAGAATCCGTGCAAACTCATCATATAGGACGGAGTATTGGAATCCGTTCGTCATCCATTAGATCTTCCTGTCCCCATAGGTGGAAAAGTAGCATGTAGTGTAAAACTGAGCCACCACCTCTATGTTCCAGTCATATTGAAAAGCAAGTAGATCCTTAAGACTGTGATGCTCAGCGGCTTGTGCAACTGCATTGAAGGCTTGATGATTTTTCTTCTCCATATAGGGCCAATCAACCCACTGAACATCAGCAACTGGCGTCTTCATCCTCAAGTAGACAGCGCGATAGTAGTCGCAATAGAAGTCATACCATAAGCGATGATCTGGTGTGGCCTTCTCATACTTGTAGGGATCCTTTTCCCTAAGTCTCCTCTCTTTTCCAGAGCCTTTTCCATGGAAGATGTTGCTCGAAAGCTCCGGTTGCAGGTTGGGGTTATTCATGGGAGGTGTCATGACCAAGGGCCCAATGGGGCCTCGTGGGGGAGCACTTGACCCCACTGTACGGTCTCGAATGACTAGTCCCCTGCTAGCAGGTGCCTTTCGCTTTGGTGCTGCTCTTTTGGCGAGCACCTTCTGAACTGGGGCCTTGCCTTTCCTCTTTGCTTCTTCTCCTTCATTCATGGGCCCTTTTCCTTTGTCGACCGCTTGGGCCCTTTTTTTTCACCTACGGACACTATCCTCTTCCTTCGGCTAGAGCGCTTTTCTTCAGCTTGAGCTTGAACTGCCTCTCTTTCATGTCGCTTCTTGGTTCTAGCTTCACGACAAGCCAGCTCTTGCGCAATTTGTGCGTCCTCCTCCTCCCGACGGTAAAGCTCTTGCCGAGCCGCTTCTCGCTCCGGGTCGAAGAAGGGTGGAGAGTTGTCGTGTTGAGACATGTTGGAAGAGCAATTGAGCAAAGATATGAGTTTAGAACAGAAGATTATTGTTATAAATGTGCAACAAAAACACTAAGTTATGGGTTAACTCAAGGTTTGTCAGACTTGTCCGGTCCCTGACCAGACTAGTCCGATCCGGAACGGACTTGTCCGCCTTGTGTCCGGACTAGTCCGAACTTTCTGAAGTTAAAACCTAACTGTGTGAATTTTCTGCAAATCCTATCAAAACTTCGCAATAACCCTAGGGAGGAATCACATGAAGTTTATAGAGCACTAGAAATCCTAGTTTATGGGAGAAACAACCTAGAATCGAGAGATTTAAAGAAATTAGGTTTTGCCCCAAGAACGCACCTTGATTGTTCAAATTCGAGAAAATCACCGGATTGAAGAGCGGAGAAGTACGAAGATTGACTTCCCGAGGCTCCATGGGATGGAGGACTTGGATCCTTTGAAAATTTTGGTGGAAATTCTCAAAAATTGCCAATGGGGGTGAGTTTGAGTGCGGGCGCATGTTGAGATGAGTTATGAGTGAAGTGGGGGGTCTCAGCCCCGGCTGTTGGGTTAAGTCCCAACCGTCCGGAGTAGTCCGGTCGTAGATGCCGGACAGGTCCGGTGGCTGGACCAGGCCCGGACTGATCTGATCGTATGGACTAGTCCGGTGAGGGGCGGACTAGTCCGATGTAGGCTTGTCTAAACCTAGTCGGACTTGTCTAGGACGCCACACTTGTCCGACCACTTGGGCGAATTAGTCCGTCCCTTGACATCACACTCTCATATATATGAAGAGATATGCAGGAAATGATCCATATAGACTAATTTTCCACAAGTATTCTCAATGAACATGGCCAGTAGAGCACACAAACAATTATACAATAGCCAACAATCAAAAATAATTTGATAGAAAATTGATGGGATGACCATTTCTCACGGAGAAGGGAACGACTCACTTACGCAGAGGAGGCCGGGTCACCAGGAAGCGCGTGAAGATTGCTCAGTAGTTGCTTGGGTGTTGCGTTACCGTGGCTATAAAATAATCCATGTAATCACTTAGTTTAAGTAGTGTGTCGAGCTAAATGAATAGGCAGAGCTAGAGCTGAGTGCTGAGAGAATAAACAAAGTAGAACTAGCGTTCGTCGCCAGTTCAGTCCAGTTCGGGTTCCATTTTTTGTTCATTGTTTCTTGCTTCTACTCCAACAATTAGCATCAGAGCCTCGTTTGCTCAAAATCCTGCCTGTAGCCATGGCAATGGTTCCGCACGGTGCCAGAGGAAGCATCAGCATTTCGCTCGCGTACCTGGTGCTGTCGCCAGCGAGCTACACTGCGTGGGAGATGAAGGTGGAGGCGATCCTCGACGCCCAAGGTCTGTGGGAGGCAGTGGCTCCCACGGACGGAGTGGCGGAGGACGAGCGGAAGGACAAGACAGCACGGGCACAGCTCCTCCAAGTGCTGCCAGAGGACGTTCTCATGCAGGTGTCGACGAAGCCGACAGCGAAAGAGGTTTGGTACAGCCTCAAATCGAGGTTCGTCGGTTCGGATCGAGCGAAGGCGGCTCGACTGTCCACGCTGAAGGGCGAATTTGATCGTTTGTCGATGGGCAACGGTGAGACGCTCGACGAGTTTGCTGGCAAGAACAGTGGCATTGCGGCGAGGTACGCCGGGCTTGGCTCGACGCTCGACGATGCTGCCATGGTCAAGAAGCTCCTCGACACCATCCCAGATCTGCTCTATCCTGCTGTTGCGGGGATCGAGCAGTTCTGCGACGTTGACAAGATGCCGTTCGAGGAGGCACTTGGCAGGCTGAAGGCGTTCGATGAGCGTTGCCGTCGGCACACTCATGGTGGCGAGACGTCTGCCAGCGATGGACAACTACTGTGCACGGAGGTGGAGTGGAAGGCTCAACAGAAGTCGAAGCGGTCATCGATCGCGAAGTGCTACAACTGTGGCGCTCGCGGTCACTTTGCCCGGGATTGCCGCAAGCCAAAGAAGGAGGAGGAGGCGCTGTTCGGCAACACCGATGAAGAACCCGCGATGCTGTGAGTCGGTGTGCACAGTGACGTCGAGTTTAGGGGGGGAATTGTTAGAAAATAAACTCGACGTAGACTATCATGCGTGTGCGTATTTTAGCACGTATGTGCGTGCTGTGTTTGTGTGCTTGTGTGTGCATGTTGTGTGCTGGGTGTGTCCTAGTAGGTGTACTAGTTAGCACGTATGTGCATGCTGTGCACAAACGTGTGTCGTGTGATCCTTGCATGTAGGTTGCGGCAAGGTTGCAGCAGCGTGCGGGCGCTGGAGACTGCAATGCGGGTATAGACCAGCAAGGCATAAACTCATACGTGTGCGAGTGTGGCTGAAAGTACGGATCATGGTGCGAAAACTGGGCCAGGTGGTTAATCCGTTCCAAGCCGGACATGAAGCCACTGCATGCATGCAACGTCACAGTGAACTTATCAAGACCTGTAAAATCCTTGATGGGATGACAATTTCTCACGGAGAAGGGAACGGCTCACGTACGCAGAGGAGGCCGGGTCATCAGGAAGCGCGTGAAGATCGCTCAGTAGTTGCTTGGGCGTTGCGTACCGTGGCTATAAAATAATCCATGTAATCACTTAGTTTAAGTAGTGTGTCCAGCTAAATGAATAGGCAGAGCTAGAGCTGAGTGCTGAGAGAATAAACAAAGCAGAACTAGCGTTCGTCGCCAGTCCCGTTCGTCGCTAGTTCAGTCCAGTTCAGGTTCCATTTTTTGTTCATTATTTCTTGCTTCTGCTCCAACATTTTCTATCTACTTTACATCCGACATAATCAGCATCGGAGTATCCGATGAGATTGAACTTGGACCCTTTAGGATACCACAACACTAAGTTAGGTGTATGAACTAGATAGCGCAAGATTCTCTTTACAGCTGTTAAATGACACTCTTTAGGAGCGGCTTGAAACCTTGCACACATGCATACCCTTAACATAATATCGGGCCTAGATGCACAAAGGTAAAGAAGGGATCCAATCATGGAACGGTATACCTTTCGATCCACGCTAGGGCTGTATTGGTTGAGATCGAGGTGTCCATTTGTCGCCATTGGCGTTTTGATGGGCGTGGCCTTCTCCATGTCAAACTTCTTAAGTATGTCTTGAGTGTACTTAGTTTGACATATGAAGGTGCCTTAGTTGAGTTGTATCACTTGGAAATCTAGAAAGAACTTCAATTTTCCCATCATCGACATCTCAAACCTCTCCGTCATGATTTTGCTAAATTCTTCACAAAAAGATTGATTAGTAGAACAAAATATTATGTCATCAACATAAATTTGGCATACAAATAAGTCATTATCTAAGTTTTTAGTGAAAAGTGTATAGTCGGCCTTTCCTATCCTAAAACCATTGTCAATAAGGAAATCTCTAAGACACTCATACCAAGCCCTAGGAGCTTGTTTGAGGCCGTAGAGGGCTTTGTGAAGCTTAAAAACATGGTTAGGATACTTATCGTCTTCAAAACCGGGTGGTTGCTCCACACACACCTCCTCCTTGATCGGTCCGCTGAGGAAGGCGCTTTTCACGTTCATTTGATACAACTTGAAATCATTGTAAGTAGCATAGGCTAATAATATACGAATTGATTGAAGTCTATCTACGGGAGCAAAGGTTTCCTCGAAGTCCAAACCTTTGACTTGTGAGTATCCATTGGCCACAAGTCTAGATTTGTTTCTTGTCACTACTCCATGCTCATCTTGCTTGTTTCAAAAGACCCATTTGGTTACTACGTTTGCATTTGGTCTTTCCACATGCTCCCACAATTTGTTTCTTTTGAAGTTGTTGAGCTCCTCTTGCATCGCCATCACCCAATACGGATCTCGTAGGGCATCTTCAACCTTGAAAGGCTCCAAAGAAGACACAAAATAGTAGTGAGCACAAAAATTAGCCATACGAGAGCGAGTCATTACCCCCTTGGAGATGTTTCCAAGCATATTATCAACAGGATGATCCCGTTGTACACATTGATGTCTAGGGTTGGCACACTTGGTCTTGAGTGAACTTCTTCTTCCTCTTTATCCCCCCTTGATGGCTACCACCATCGTGGCCTTCTATGTCTTGAACGTGGTGATCTTGATCTTGTTCTTGATATAGGGGATCTTGTGCTTGATGTGTTTGGGTCACTTATTGTGACGAGGATGGGTCACTTAGATCTTGTATCTCTTGTGGTTGTATGTCACCAAGTGTCATCCTTCTTAATGCCATACATGGTGCTTCTTCTTCATCTAGCACACATTGATCAACTTGCTCCCTTTGGGAGCCATTAGTTTTATCAAACACTACGTCACGTGCGATATCAACCTAGGCAGAGGTTTTGTTGAATACACGATAGGCGTAAGTGTTTGAATCATAACCAAGCAAGAAACCTTCATCGGATTTCGAGGCAAACTTCAAAACTCAAGGCTTCTTACAAGAATATATCAATTACTACTAAAGACTCTAAAAAAGGAGATATTCGGTTTGTTACCCGTTAGAATTTCATAGGGAATCTTCTTCAAGAGCCGATGGAGGTAGAGACGGTTTGTGGCATGGCAAGCGGTGTTAACCGCTTCCGCCCAAAACCGATCAGATGTCTTGTACTCATCAAACATTGTTCTTGACATCTCTATTAGAGTTCGGTTCTTCCTTTTGGCCTCCCCATTTTGTTCGGGTGTGTAAAGTGCCGAAAATTCATGCTTGATGCCCTCCTCATCCAAGTACTCTTCTACTTGGGTGTTCTTGAATTCGGTACCATTGTCACTTCTTATCTTCTTGATTCTCAAAGAGAACTCATTTTGATCTCTCCTAAAAAACTCTTAAGGACACCTTGGGTTTCACCCTTATCATGTAAGAAAAATACCCAAGTGAAGCGAGAAAAATCATCGACAATGACTAGACCATATTTATTACCATCAATGCTTATGTAAGCAATAGGGCCAAAGAAGTCCATGTGAAGCATCTCTAGTGGTCTTGTTGTCGTCATCACATTCTTGGTGGGATGAGCTACTCCAACTTGTTTCTCGGCTTGGCACGCGCTACAAGGTCTATCTTTCTCAAAAACAACTTTTATGAGACCTCGGGCGTGATTACCTTTTAGAAGTTTTTGAAGATTCCTCATACCAACATGGGTTAGCCTACGATGCCACAATCATACTATGTTAGTCTTAGCCATCAACCATGTGTCAAGTTCAGTTTTATCCACGAAGAAGTCCATGAGATAAAGCTTTCCCTTGAGCACACCTTTGAAGGCAATTGAGTTATCTACTCTTCTAGTGACAATCACGCCTTCGTTAGTGAATAAGCAATTAAAACCTTTGACACATAATTGAGATATGGATAAAAGGTTATAATCTAGTGACTCAACATGCATAACATTTGAGATGGTGTGTTGTGGAGAAATTGACACGACCCCACGGTCTTGTCGAGCCAGGATCACGCTGAGGGGTGCTGCGTTGCACAGAACCGGATAATGCACATCAAAGATACAAAGCGGAAGCAAAGTTTTATTACCTAAACCAGTTTATGAACATTTTTACAACAAAATACTACAGTCTACACTCACGGGCGTAGACTATGCATCGAGTTCATGTTCAGCCCGTGAACGTGTCCCCGCTAGCACGCACACACACTAACACGGTGGCGTGCACGACTCCCACTCGACGGGGTCCCCCTCCTGGGGTTCCGTCTCCTCCTCGGGAGTCCCTTCCTCATAAACCCCTGCAAAAGCTTCGAACACAAGCAGTGAGCACGATGGCTCAGCAAGACTGACCCGTCTCTCCTATACATGAAACTTCTACATGAAGGGTGATAGGTTACATGAGGTAAAATAAGTTGCAAAGGACTCGCCTAATTAATGGAACCTTACTTTCAAGTTTTAGCAGCAGGTTGTGGAGAACCTTACGCTAAGGCACATGAGAAAACCGCAATCAAACAAGAAACGCATTTCCCTCATCTACTTTGCCCAAAGTTGAAAAGAACTTTAATTATCTCTAAACTACAACAAGACATTAACAAGCACAATATATCTTTCAAATCAGCAAACTTTTAACATGTATCTAGCCTGTTCTTTCTACGTCACGGTACAGTGAACAAGTGGTACTCACTGACCGCGAGGGACGGCGATTATAATCGATTTACACCTGCAGGGTTACCCGAATAACCCGTCAAGTATGCCCGTACTCGATGTTGCCTACAGCAACCATCACGGACGTCGTACGCAACCACCTTTCACCCGTCAGCCAAATATTGAACCGGTCCTATCGTCCTGAGCAAGAGGTCTCTGCGCGCGCATCCGCAATGCCGCCAGCCGATTTACACCTCGAGCTCTCAACCTACCCTCTGAACGACAGACAATGCCTCAATACCCAGCTACCCGAGTTATATCGGTTTCCCGGTTCCCATATAGCCGGTAGGTCTTTGGTACTGTTCTAGCTTGTTCAACAGGCCTGCACATGGCTCGGTCCTCAATCGACACAAGCGGAGCTATAGCACCCAGGCCCCAAAGTTCTGCTGCCCTTACGCTCCGCTCGGTCTCATTTTTCTTGCCATGTGTTTCGTTCGCTATCTTTACCCGAGTCGAGTGCCTCTAGCCTATTCTCGCGAGTAGTTTCAACTACTCGACTTGTACCAAATCCTACACTATCTTAGTATTGCAGTAGCTATCGAGGTTTTCAAACCTAATCCCAACCCATAGTTTTCTTGGCTATGCAATTGGGTTTCAAACAAGACTCTAATGCAAGAAATAAGTGGGTGCTCAAAATTAGTTCTCAAAACAGTAAAAATTTGTAAAAAGGTTAATGCAAACCGGAGCTTGTCTTGCTGCTCTTGGTCGTAGGCTAGCTGCTCTTCCGGGGTGACGAAGTCTAAGACTTCGGGTTCCTCCTCGACCTTAGCGACTACATGAGATAACATGTATATGTATCAATTTAAATGCATTTGAATTGAATTTAAACTTGTGAAGACTATAAGTCTCACTAGACAGACCCAATGACTCTGAAATTTTTACTGTGGTTTGTTTACGACCTAAACAGAGACTTGGCCAAGTTTCATTTGCAGCAAAGCTCATTTGAGCTCTCCACAAATAATTATGTACTTGACCTTAATTGGAGCTCCTAGGGTGTTCTAGGGATTTTCATGGAGCAAGCCATGACTTTATGAAAACTAGATTTTTAAAGGGTTCTACTAGAGTTGGTATCAATTAATTTAAAGGTTCCTAGATAAAGATATGAGCTAAACAATTTCAAAGAAATTCTGAAAATGTTTCTGGACATTTTCTATTTTCTCTGGAACAGTTTTATTGATCACACCATTAGGTGGATCAAATGAGCTCAAATGGCTCTGAAATTTTTATGGTAGCTCAGGGATATTTTGGTGAACATCCCAGCAAAATTTCAGAAATTTTCTCCAAAGGATTCTCCATTTAAAATTCTAAACATTTTAAAATTTAAAGAATTAATTTTGGAGAACTAAGGATTTTCATGACGTGAAACTTGATTTGCTGGAAAGTACTCAGAGAGCTGAATCTCGATTTGGAGCTTCCTAGCCAAAGTTATGTGGGTTTAAAGTTTGAACTAAAACTGAAAATCGGAAAATGTTTAAAACACTGCACGTGAGTCCCACGCACAGTGCCTTCGTCTACCTCCCGCCAGCGCCTGAGTGCGCGATGTCCAGCGACAGTGGCACGGTTCGTTCTCGGCCGCTACTGCCTAATTTTCGACGCGGTTTCTTCCTACGTGATCCTTGGAGCACGACGCACACGCCGGGCACCTTCTCGGACCTCGACATCGCTGGAAACCTAGTCGGCGACGGCGGAGGCGGAAGATGAGCTCGGGTCCGACGGTGCTAGCTCGTCTCGGCAGTGAACATGATCAGCCAATGGGTCGCAAAGCACCACTGGGGTACGAGGAAGCTAACCCTGCCCTCCTCTTGGCCGGAGATCGCCGGGAAAGTAGACCTCACCGGCGACCCGAGCCGTTTTCACCGGCGGTGGCAAAACTCCGGTGCTCTGCTCACTGGATCGATCATCGCCGATCCTAGCTTCAGCTCGACCAAGATTACCAGTGATCAAGTGATCGAGATGAATTTTGAGTTTTGGTCCTCGGTGCTCTATACGGTGATCATCGGGAAAAATAGAAATCCCGGTTAACCGGCGCTAAGAGGGACCTAGGGAATTCGGGGAGAGCTACTAGACTTAGATGCTAACCTTATAGACATGTTTCTCACGCTGGAGAAGCTTAGAGCTGCCCGGGCGACGGCGTCGAGTCGGAGGAGCTCTCGGGTTGACAGAGCGATGGAAGATCGGCTCGGACAGGCTCAACCGAAGCTGATCACGAGCAGTTGAGGGCTGTAAAACGTTGAGATTGACCGGCGGTGCCGTTTGTGGCCTCAGCTCGCGGTGGAAGGGACTGTGTTGGCCGGTCGACGGCGAGGTGATGCGGTGGAGCTGTGCGGCGATTAGCTCGGGTTTCTCAGCACTGGAAACGTCGAGGCAGTGGGAAAATGGTTCGCTGCTGGCGGCAGCTCGAAGATATATAGCTGGGGACGTTGGTTTTTGGGGCTCTGATCGGCGACCAGGAGGTGGCAGCAGTCGGAAATCGCCGTGGCGCTCACGCGGTCACGCGCAAGAACCGAGCTGCGGTGACTTCAGTCGGTTGAGACACTGGTGAGGCTGACATGTGGGTCCCACTCTGGTTTTAACCTATGAAATTGGATTTTCCCCACTGCTCTAAACAGTAGAGACCCAATTAACCTTGGTTATTTGAATTATCTACCCTTTGGCCATTTGAATTGGATAGAATTCAAATTGGGGTTTGTTTGAATATATTTTCAGCACATATGAAGTTTGAAATTCAAATAAAGTTTGAATTTGCTAAACTTGGCTCATGTCAAGATTAACTCCAAGTGGAGTGAAAATTGGTGTGTAAGCTCACAAAAATGTGATGAGTAAGAATATGCCTCCCACTTTTGAATTCATGGGATGGAAATAGTTTGAATTTGAATTTGAGTTCAAACCACCCTCTTTCTAGTTATACCCAAAAGGACTTCAAAAAGGTTTGAATTTGGGTGAAATTTGGCATGAGCATTCCTAGCTAGGTGTTGGAGTTTTTCACAAGCTCAGCCACCTAGATGATGCATGTGGGAAATGCCACTTTTGCATTTTGTGAGTTTATTCTCTAATAAGCATGTTGATGGTGTTTACTTGCTCTTCAAATGTATTCATCAAGTTTCTTCAAATGAAGTGTGTGTGTGTGGTGATGAACACTTTGAGTATGTGCCAAAAATTTAGGCCCTTACATTCCTCCCCCCTTAAAAGAATCTCGTCCCGAGATTATAAGGTGAAAATGAGAGAGAGGACGGTGGAAAAATTACCGTATATGCGACGTGAAAAAGTCAGGGTAGTTAGCGCGAAGAAATTCTTCGCTCTCCCATGTCATTTCGTCTACGGAGTAATTACTCCATAGAACTTTGTAGAACCACAACGTACGGTTGCGTGTGGTTCGGTCTTTTCATCAATAATCCGAACCGGTTCCTCACGATACGTGAGATCCGGTTTTAGTTCTTCAATATCCTCCAGATGGATGGTAGTTGATAGCTTGAGACACTTCCTCAGCTGGGAGATGTGAAAGACGCCGTGCACACCGTAAAGTGCTTCTGGTAATTTCAGCCGGTATGCTACTGACCCACATCTTTCGGTAATCTGAAATGGACCGGTGAACCGGGGTGCCAACTTTCCTCTCACCCCGAATCTGTTCACGCCTTTCGTTGGAGACACACGTAGGTATACGTGATCCCCGACTTCGAACTGTAATGGGCGTCTTCTCCGGTCAGCATATTGTTTCTGTCGGGATTGAGCGGCTTTTAGGTTCGCTTGAATCAGCCGAACCTTTTCCTCCGCGTTGTTGACAATATCCATCCTGAAGGTAACCCTTTCACCAGACTCACACCAATTCAGTGGTGTGGGGCATTTTCTTCCGTATAGCGCCTCGTAAGGCGCCATCTTGATGCTGTCTTGGTACCCATTGTTGTACGAGAACTCGGCCAACGGTAAGTGATCATCCCAATTCTTACTGTGGTTGATAGCGCAAGCTCGTAGCATATCTTCTAAAATTTGGTTTACCCGCTCGGTTTGCCCATCCGTCTGCGGGTGGTACGCTGAACTACGGATCAGCTTCGTGCCCAACGCAGCGTGTAGCTGCTTCCAAAAACGGGACACAAATAAAGTGCCCCGATCCGATATGATGGTGCGGGGTATGCCATACAAGCATAGGATCCGTGAGATGTACAATTCAGCATACTTCTTGGCGTTGAGTTTGTGTTGATCGGGATGAAATGGGCAACTTTGATGAGCCGGTCGACGATTACCCACACAGAATCATGTTTCTGAAAAGTGATGGGTAAACCGATGATGAAGTCCATGCTCACATCCTCCCGCTTCCAGCCAGGAACGCCCAATGATTGTAGCAGTCCCGGTTTTCGCATATGATCTGCCTTCACCCTTCGACATGTATCACACTCGGACACGTACTTTGCGATCTCCCGCTTCATCCGTGTCCACCAAAACTTGCTTCTGAGTTCTTGATACATTTTGTTGCTGCCGGGGTGAATAGAAAACTTTGACAAGTGAGACTCATCAAAGATTTTCTTCCGTAACTCCGGGTTACGGGGTACGACGATCCGGTCCTTGAACCATAGGGCGCCGTCTCCGTCTTTCCGGAAACATTTCAGCTCCCCACTGTCTATACGTCTCCGCAAATGCGACATGCCCTTGTCATGTTTCTGATCTGCCGCTCTCTCTTCACGGATGGTGGGGATCAAAGCTAAGTTGTAGAGAACTCCATGTGGAATCACATGCAATGGTGGCTCGCTCTCTTCCAATGGTGTGATGGCCAGATTGTTGACGTGTGACTTGCGGCTCAGCGCATCCGCCACTACGTTTGCCTTGCCGGGGTGATAATGGATCTCTATTTCGTAATCCTTTATCAACTCTAACCATCTTCACTGCCTCATGTTCAGCTGTTTCTGAGTGAATATGTACTTGAGGCTTTTGTGGTCTGTATATAAATGCACGAGGTTACCGAGTAGGTAGTGCCTCCACATTTTAAGTGCGAGTACCACGGCAGCGAGCTCCAAGTCGTGAGTTGGATAATTCTGCTCATGGTTTCTGAGCTGCCGTGATCTATACATGACCACTCTTTGGTCTTGCATCAGCACACATCCGAGCCCAATGCCGGATGCATCGTAGTACACGTCGAACGGTTTTGTTGTGTCTGGCTGCGCCAAAACCGGTGCTGATGTTAGGTGTCTCACTAATGCCTTGAACGCTGCTTCACATGCTGGACTCTAAACATATTTGGTAGCCTTCTTCAGCAGCTCCGTTATAGGCTTGGCAATCTTTGAGAAGTTCGGAATGAACCTCCGATAATATCCCACGAGTCCGAGGAAACTCCATACCTCGTGAACAGTTCTCGGGGACTTCCAATTCAGCACTTGGGTGATCTTACTCGGGTCTACAGCGATGCCCTGCGCTGAGATAATATGCCCGAGAAAAGGCACTTGCGATATCCAGAATTCACACTTGCTGAATTTCACGTATAGCTTGTGATCCCGCAGCCGTTGCAAGACTATACACAGATGCTTCATGTATTCTTCCTCCGACTTGGAATATACCAATATGTCGTCGATGAAGACCACAACAAACTCGTCCAGCTCCGGCATGAATACCGAGTTCATCAAATACATGAAGTGGGCTGGAGCGTTGGTGAGGCCGAAGGACATGACCAGGTACTCATAAAGCCTGTACCTCATCGAGAAAGCCGTCTTCGGAATATCCTCAGCCCTTATTTTAATCTGGTGGTACCCGGATCTTAAGTCCATCTTGGAAAAGATCTTTGCTTCGACCAACTGATCAAACAACATGTCGATCCGTGGCAACGGGTACTTATTCTTAATGGTTAGGACGTTTAATGGACGATAATCCACGCAAAGCCGCAACGTCTCGTCTTTCTTCTTCACGAATAATGCCGAACATCCCCATGGCGAGGAGCTCGGCCTAATAAAACCCTTCTCCAGCAGGTCCGTTAGTTGAGTCTATAGTTCAGCCGACTCCTTGGGCGCCATCTTGTACGGCCTTCGGGATATTGGCATGGTTCCCGGCGCAAGTTTAATCTTGAACTCCATTTCTCTATCGGGCGGCATCCCCGGTAAATCATCCGAGAACACGTCAGGAAACTCACAGACTACTGGAATGTCTTCCAATCTGATGGTTGTGGATTGATACACACTTGGAAGTTTTATTTCTGGACTGTCCAGAAATAAAGAGTGTGACTCATGCATTTCTGGGTGTAGGTGCACGACTCGGAGGACAGTGTCTAAAAAAGCGCCGTGGCGGGTTAACCACGACATCCCTAAGATGACATCGACCTTCTGTCCCTCTAAAATTATGAGAGAGGTAGGGTACACTCTACCCGCTAAGCATAATGGTACTTTGGAAACCATCATGCTTGCTGAAATCTTCCCACCCAGTGAACAAATCAAATATGGACTATCGGTGGGTAGTATTTTCAAGCTATATTTAGCAATGAATGCTTGGCTAATAAAATTGTGCGTGGCGCCTGAATCAAATAATACTATGGAGGGATGCTGGTGGAGTTGGAACATACCCGCAAGGATTGGTTGACCCTCCGGCACGTCCTCTATGGCAAGTTGGTGGACAGTGCCAGGTCTAGGGTTTGCCCGTCGCGCATTAGTGGGGTTCCGGGGCTGATTCCTCCCCGGAAGTTGCGGTGCAACTCCGCCGCCTTGCCTCTCAGGAAAATTGTTGGCGAAGTGTCCTGGGAGACCACACTTGTAGCATGTGGCTGCTGCTAACTCCTTGCCGGAGTCCTCCTGAACAATCGCAGCATCAATTGTATCGTTGAGGCTGCCACGATTGAACATCGCCAGCTTGTCCTTCAGGAGCAGGTTAAGCCCCTGGTAGAAATGATCCCGCCGCTTCTCATCGGTATCGGCGTGATACGAAGCGTAGAGCGCAAGATCATTGAACGCCCTAGAGTATTCCAGCGCGTTCCGGCTCCCTTGCTGCAGGCATAAGAACTCCTGTGTCTCCCTCTTCATGAGACCCGGCGGTATGTGATAGGCCCTGAAGGCCATCCGGAATTCCGCCCAGGTCATAACTCGCTCGGTGGGCTGCGAAGCACAGTAGTTCGCCCACCACGCACTCGCGGATCCCTGGAGCTGTTGGACTGCGAACTGAGTCTTGTGCTGCTCACTCACTTGGAGCAGCCCGAACTTCATCTCCATCGTGCGGAGCCAGTTGTCCGCATCGAGGGGTTCATCCACCCTTGAGAATACCGGGGGATGAGTAGCCAGAAAGTCGGAGTAGGAGCTCTGTTGGCGCTCCTCACGATCTTGACGCCTCTCTGGTCGAGACGTATTCGCAATGAGGGTTTGCAGCAACTCCGTGTGCTGCTGATGAGAGCCCGCCATCGCTGCCACAATGTCAGCCAAGGTAACCGTTGGTGGTGGCGGTGGTGGTTGTTGCTATTGCTGTTGCTGCTGTTGCTGTCCCGAGGAATCCTCGGGAAGCGGTTGGGAGGTCTCTCCCCCTTGAATGGAACCCCCAACGTCCGGGTTGGCACGAGTACGAGTCATTCTGAAATTCAAAACAGCAGCGATCAGCACATGTCATACTTAAAATTCCATATGAAACAGTAGGTATTGAAGTGACACATGAATAATTTGCACAACATTCACATGTATTGATAAAGCATAAACTTTATACAAGATACATTCGTCTCGGGTCTCCGAGGAGTCGTGCTCATATCGTCACCACCTATACATACACTACTGTCTACACGACATGTCACCGATTACAAAATTTTTGGTTACATCACCCTTGCTGCCCTACTTGGCAACAGTAACCTCCTACTCGGAGTAGAACTCGACCTCCTGCGGGTCGTCCTCCTCTGCTCCCTCTGCTGGCGGCTCTGGGTCCACAACCCCCTCTTCCGGCTCGGGTTCTCCCATTGTCGGAAGACCCAAAACCACAGGTACAACACCTACCACCGGTATGCCCATTACCGGAGGTACGAGGTCCTGCAACGCGTGCACCTGGTCCATGGCTTGGTTGTAGTCCTCTTCCCAGCCTTGCCCCTCCTCAATAGCGTCGTCCCACTCTTGAGTAAGGACCTCATTCTGCTGGGTCAGAGCCTGCACCTGTTGTTGCAAAACCGTGATGTCGACACGGCTTTTCTTCTTCGCCTTCTTCAGACGATGCAACTGATTATATTGTTCGTTCAGTCGCTTAATCGTCGGAAGGAGAACATTGCGGAGTGCGCTGTGGGCACTCTCAAAATGATCTCCACGGCTGTTGCTCTCCTTGAGCTTCATGGCGAGACATTCTGTATGAACAGATTGGCTGTCCATCACGGCCTTTCCCGCCCTTATCTGGAGGCTGAGGTTCGCCTCCACGGGGTTGTACCTTGGGCAACCCGGATCTGTTGCCTCCATGTACCTCCCTTCCCACACATGATTAGCCCGTCCCTCCACCGGAACGAGCGCGTATGGAGTGCCCTCCATAGCTCTCACGTGTAGTTGGCAGAAACGCGACATGGTGTCGCGGGCTGTCACTTGCCACATTCCCTCCGGCTGTCTGCCCCTCACCGTAACGGTGAATGGCACCCAACCGGGTGGCGTAGGTCCGGCGGGAACTTCGACATGGATCGTCAATGTATTGTTCCTCTCCTCGCCTGCTTCCTTGGCGAAATACTGTGGCATCTTTCTATACCCGAAATATTGAAGCATTTGCCTCAACGCTTCCGGATAGCCGCTGTGGTGAGAACAGTGAGATTCCACCCATCCGTTCTCCAACTGTCTATCCGCTGTCATCTGTTGAAACATATTTGAGAACTGTCAAGTATTTATTTGAACTGTAAAACATTGAGTTATAACATAAAACATGTCATTGAACTCATAAAACTTGGAAACATAGTTCAAACTTAAACAAATTTGACTGCTGATCTGCTGTCCAATATGACAGCCCTGATCAGTTTCCATTTCAACATGATTTAGACCATGCTAGAGGCAAAACCAATTCTGGAGCTCAACATTAAAGTTAAATTTAACTTCAAAAGCTTTCCATAAAGTATTTGCTTGGCCTAAGATTTGTCCTGGTTCAAAAGTTACGAGATTTCAAATTTGACAGAATTTCTGGAGAAAACTGGACAGCACCTCCCTGCTTGAGGTACTGATTTGATCCAAGACTTCCAGTTAATTACACACCAAATATGACTGCTTGAGGTACTGATTTGATCCAAGACTTCCAGTTAATTACACACCAAATATGACAAAACATTCTGTTACAAAGTTGTCATCCATCTCATAAAATTTCCAGAACTACCTCATTTTCATTTTTTGGATTTTTATGCAGGACGTTATGCTCAATTTACAGAGAGTTACAGAGAGTGTTTGCTCTGCCCTGTTTTCTGGACAGTTTTAACTCTACTGCATTTTTAGATTAGTTAAGGGATGAAACATCTCTGGATATCAATAGAAAAGTTGTAAAGCCCTTCCAAAGCTTTCCAGAAATGTATCATATGACCCCAACCTCGAAAGAACTCAACCTCTAACCTCTGATTAACTTCAGCCTTAATTCAGCTGAAAACAGGGGACTCTGTCCTTAGTATCCTATAAGTTGAAAACTTGTTAACTTTGAATATCCTGATTAAGGGAAGGAGTTACATCGAGTTTTAGTGCTCTGGACTAAAACTTTCAAGTTTTACATTGAAGTTGTTCATTTAGTGGAGTGTGACGTCGATGCATCACCAGATCATGTAGGTACTACGTCCTCACAAAGAAAAACCTATACCGGACTTAGCCGGCTTCGTTAGTTCAGTGGCACTAAACGTCGCTCGCACACCGATGATACACGTCTACTGTTTCATGGTTAAACTACCTGCAAATAACTCAAACAATCGTCAGACTCGGCTGCACACCGAGCCCGGTATCCATACAGTTCATACACCCGGCCGTCGTCACTCGCCCGGATGTTCTCAAACCAAACACGCCTTGAGCTACATGTTCACGTTACTGACCACGTGACGGGGTCTCCCAAATTGCGCAAAGCATGCCAGGGACAGACGTTGCTCAAATACCCCAAACGACATGAAGAGTCATAGAGGATATTAAAGCGGGTCGGGTTACCTGCCACCCGTGGGGCTCCACCCTTCAGTTTGTGCGCACTGGTGGACAGCGCTTACGTGCACCCCCCCAAGACATAAAGCGTCCCGAGATGCAGGATTTTCCGACATAAGCAAATAGGTTAGTATGCCACTTTCTATACACTAATAACATCCTTATATGGGCTACTAACTCGTTCCTCACCGGATTTTTGTAAAAGATGACCTTTTCAGTGCATTAAACCTCAAGCAAGCTCTGATACCACGCTGACACGACCCCACGGTCTTGTCGAGCCAGGATCACGCTGAGGGGTGCTGCGTTGCACAGCACCGGATAATGCACATCAAAGATACAAAGCGGAAGTAAAGTTTTATTACATAAACCAGTTTATGAACATTTTTACAACAAAATACTCCAGTCTACACTCACGGGCGTAGACTATGCATCGAGTTCACGTTCAGCCCGTGAACATGTCCCCGCTAGCACGCACACACACTAACACAGCGGCGTGCACGACTCCCACTCGACGGGGTTCCCCTCCTGGGGTTCTGTCTCCTCCTCGGGAGTCCCTTCCTCATAAATCCCTGCAAAAACTTCAAACACAAGCAGTGAGCACGATGGCTCAGCAAGACAGACCTGTCTCTCCTATACATGAAACTTCAACATGAAGGGTGATAGGTTACATGAGGTAAAATAAGTGCAAATGACTCGCCTAATTAGTGGAACCTTACTTTCAAGTTTTAGCAGCAGGTTGTGGAGAACCTTACGCTAAGGCACATGAGAGAGCCGCAATCAAACAAGAAACGCATTTCCCTCATGTACTTTGCCCAAAGTTGAAAAAAACTTTAATTAGCTCTAAACTACAACAAGACATTAAAAAGCAAAGTATATCATTCAAATCAGCAAACTTTTAATATGTATCTAGCCTGTTCTTTCTACGTCACGGTACAGTGAACAAGTGGTACTCACTGACCGTGACGGACGGCGATTATAATCGATTTACACCTGCAGGGTTACCCGAATAACCCGTCACGTACGCCCGTACTCGATGTTGCCTACAGCAACCATCACAGACGTCGTACGCAACCACCTTTCACCCGTCAGCCAAATATTGAACCGGTCCTATCGTCCCGAGCAAGAGGTCTCTGCACGCGCATCTGCAGTGCCGCCAGCCGATTTACACCTAGAGCTCTCAACCTACCCTCTGAACGACAGGTAATGCCTCAATACCCAGCTACCCGAGTTATATCGGTTTCCCGGTTCTCATATAGCCGGTAGGTCTTCGGTACTGTTCTAGCTTGTTCAACAGGGCCGCACACGGCTCGGTCCTCAATCGACACAAGCGGAGCTATAGCACCCAGGCCCCAAAGTCCTGCTGCCCTTACTCTCCGCTCGGTCTCATTTTCCTTGCCATGTGTTTCGTTCGCTATCTTTACCCGAGTCGAGTGCCTCTAGCCTATTCTCGCGAGTAGTTCCAACTACTCGACTTGTACCGAATCCTACACTATCTTAGCATTGCAGTAGCTATCAAGGTTTTCGAACCTAATCCCAACCCATGGTTTTCTTGGCTATGCAATTGGGTTTCAAACAAGACTCTAATGCAAGAAATAAGTGGGTGCTCAAAGTAAGTTCTCAAAACAGTAAAAATTTGTAAAAAGGTTAATGCAAACCGGAGCTTGCCTTGCTGCTCTTGGTCATAGGATAGCTGCTCTTCCAGAGTGACGAAGTCTAAACTTCAGGTTCCTCCTCGACCTTAGCGACTACATGAGATAACATATATATATATATATATTAATTTAAATGCATTTGAATTGAATTTAAACTTGTGAAGACTATAAGTCTCACTAGACAGACCCAATGACTCTGAAATTTTTACTGTGGTTTAGTTACAACCTAAAAAGATACTTGACCAAGTTTCATTTGCAGCAAAGCTCATTTGAGGTCTCCACAAATAATTATGTACTTGACCTTAATTGGAGCTCCTACGGTGTTCTAGAGATTTTCATGGAGCAAGCCATGACTTTATGAAAACTAGATTTTTAAAGGGTTCTAATAGAGTTGGTCTCACTTAATTTGAAGGTTCCTAGCTAAAGATATGATCTAAACAATTTCAAAGAAATTCCTGCTTCCGCTCCGCCTCTTGCCCTGACTACGACAACTTCTTCGACCATTTGGCATCGTCGGCTTGGCCACTCTGGTGTTGATGCTATGTCTAAGTTGTTTGGTAGTTCAGTGATTTCGTGTACTCTGGGTACTCATGAGTCTCTTTGCCATGCTTGTCAATTGGGTCGCCACGTTCGACTTCCTTTTCCGCATTCTGTCACTTGTGTCGAGCGCAACTTTGATTTGATTCACTGTGATCTTTGGACTTCACCTGTTCTTAGTGTTTCTGGATATAAGTACTACTTGTTGGTCATTGATAATCTTTCGCACTATTCGTGGACTTTTCCCTTGCGACAGAAGTCTGATACGTTCGGCACTCTTTCTCACTTCTTCGCTTGGGTGTCCACCCAGTTTGGGCGCACGATCCATGCGGTCCAGTGCGATAACGGGCGCGAGTTTGACAACTCTGCGATTCGTGACTTTCTGCTTTCTCGCAGTGTTCAGTTGCGTATGTCTTGCCCATACACTTCCCCCCAGAATGGCAAGGTTGAGCGCATGATTCGGACCACCAACGATGTCATGCGCTCCCTGATGTTTCAGGCTTCTACCCCTGCTCGCTACTGGGCAGAGGCGCTTCACACCGCCACCTACCTCATTAATCGTCTTCCTACAAAGGCGATTAGTGCTCCCACCCCTCACTTCGCTTTGTTCGGCACCCCTCCTCTCTACGACAACCTTCGAGTCTTCGGGTGCGCGTGCTACCCTAATCTCTCTGCCACCGCCCCTCATAAGCTCGCGCCTCGCTCGACTCGGTGTGTCTTCCTTGGGTACTGCCCTGACCATAAGGGGTACCGGTGTCTCGACCTTACCACTCGCCGTATCATGGTCTCCCGACACGTCGTGTTCGACGAGTCTTTCCCTTTCGCTGGGTCCTCCTCTGACTCGGTCTCCGAGATGGATTCTCTTTTTTCCACTGATCCTGTGGCCACTCCTGTCCAGCGACCTTGTTTTTTACCTTCTGCAGGTCTTCCTCTAGCTGCGCCGGACACGACCACGGTGTCCCAGACACCACCTGTCGTGCCTCCCGCGGCTCCGGCGTTCTTGCCGCCACTGGACGTTCATCCTACGGCCCCGACGTCGTCCGCTGCGCCACGCGTGGCCCCGGCGTCCTTGACGTCGCCCGCCGTGCCACGTGCGGCCCCGGCTTCCCCAACGTCAGCCACACCGCGCGCGGCTCCGGCGTCCCTGACGTCGCCCGCCGTGCCACGTGCGGCCCCGGTGTCCCCGATAGCGTCCCCGACGTCGTCCACCGCGTCTCACGCGGCCCTGACGTCGTCAGCCGCACCACGCGCGGCCCCAGCGTCCCCGATGTCGCCCGCCATGCCACGTGCGGCCCTGCTGTCCCCGATGTCGTCCGTCGCGCCTCGCGCGGTCCCGACGGCCACGACGACGTCCCGGACATCGTCAGCCGCACCACCTGCGGCCCCTGGACCGGGGTACACTGACCCCATTCTCGTCTATCAGCGATGAGCGCGGGTTGGTGATCCGTCCTCTTCTCGTCCCGAGGATCTGGTGTACCACCCTCTGCTGCTCCACCGAGACCCTCGTCACGTTCACCCAATGGTGACTCGACGGGCCGCCGGAGTCCTTCGACCTGTCGAGCGCTTCTCCGGGGTCGTTCTGTCATCCTCGACCTCCCCGCCACCTGCCTCATCACCCATCTCGCCTATCCCCTCTTCTGTCCGTAGCGCCCTCGCCGACCCTCACTGGCGTCGGGCTATGGAAGAAGAGTATGCGGCCCTGCTAGCCAACCGGACCTGGGACCTGGTTCCCCGTCCTGGTCGTGGCAATGTTGTCACGGGCAAGTGGGTGTTCACGCATAAGAGGAAGGCGGATGGGTCTCTTGAGAGGTACAAGGCACGGTGGGTGCTTCGCGGTTTCACGCAGCGCCCTGGCGTCGACTACGACGAGACTTTCAGTCCGGTGGTGAAGTCAGCGAAGGTTCGTACCGCTCTGTCGATGGCTCTGTCACGTTCTTGGCATGTCCACCAGCTGGACATCAAGAACGCCTTCCTCCACGGGACGTTGACGGGGACGGTGTACTGCAGTCAGCCGACAGGGTTCGTTGATTCAGCTCATCCAGACATGGTCTGCCGACTGAACAAGTCCCTGTACGGGCTGAAGCAGGTGCCTCGGGCTTGGTACAGTCGGTTCGCCTCCTTCGTCGAGGCCAAGTCGGACACTTCGCTCTTCGTTTACAGGCGTGAGGATGGCACTGTCTACCTCCTCCTGTACGTGGACGATATTGTCCTCACGGCGTCCAGCCCGGCTCTCCTTCAGCGCACGATCTCCACCCTGCAGCGCGAGTTCACGATGAAGGATCTTGGCCAGCTCCACCACTTCCTGGGCGTTGCGGATGAGCACCGCCCGGGTGCTCTGTTCCTCCACCAGCGCCAGTACTGCCTGGATATCCTCGAGCGAGCGGGCATGGCTGATTGCAAGCCGTGCTTCACTCCCGTGGACACCCAGGCAAAGATGTCTTCGGCCGACGGCGCCCCGGTCGCCGACCCCACCACTTACAGTAGTCTTGCAGGTGCCCTGCAGTACCTCACCTTCACCAGGCCGGACATCTCCTACGCGGTTCAGCAGGTGTGTCTCCACATGCATGATCCGTGGGAGCCGCATCTCACAGCGGTGAAGCGGATCGTTCGGTACCTGCGTGGCACTCACGACTACGGCCTCCTTCTGCGGCGCGACTCTGCCTCCGAGCTGGTCGTCTACACCGACGCTGACTGGGCGGGTTGCCCGGACACCCGCCGGTCCACCTCCGGCTACGCCGTCTTCCTGGGAGGCAACCTCTTCTCCTGGTCCTCGAAGCGGCAGCACGTGGTGTCCCGCTCGAGTGCCGAGGCGGAATACCGCGCCTTGGCCAACGGCGTGGCCGAGTCCTCCTGGCTTCAGCAGCTGCTTCAGGAGCTCCACTCCCCCCTCGCCCAGAGTACGTTGGTCTACTGCGACATTCTACACATGCGCCGGTGCCAAAAATCGAATTCCGGCGAGCCGACGTCGGGGGAGAGCAGGGGGCTACGGGATGATGAGCTAGACAGCCTTTCTAACCTCTGTGTGCGTTTGCTTGGACCGGAGCCGCTCGGAGTAGCCCGTACGTTGAGGAGCAGCAACATGCAGCGTGTTCTGTTTTTCCCGGAGGAAAAACGGGTTGTCACCGATCGTGGAAGGCCGGCCATGGGCTGAGAAACGGTGATAAACGTCGGGAAGGGATCTCTGCAGCCTCGGAGACGCTGACCGTGTTTAATTCTTGAAATTCTCCCAAACCGATTGATCATACCTCCTACAATTCAAACCACCAACCCGGTGCAGCATCAGCGCACAAAGCACGTGGAGATCGATCTTCACTTCGTCCGTGAGCGGGTGGCTCTCGGGGAGGTGTGAGTCCTGCACGTTCCGACGTCGTCGCAGTTCGCCAACATCTTCACGAAGGGGCTTCCTTCGACGGTGTTCACCGAGTTTCGGTCCAGTCTCAACATCTGCCGTGGCTAGATGTTGGGACTGCGGGGGGTGTTAGACTGCACTTGTATTAGGATACTATAGGGGCAGTTTAGTCCTTTGTATTAGGGTTACTTAGCCCTTAAGTTTTGTACCCATATATATGTATCCTCCTTGACAGCCTATTAGAGTTAATAAAATCATTTTCCCCTTCTAATTCCAACATCAGTTCCTGGTACTCCTTTGCCGTTGCGAGGACCTCAGCCAGCGCCAGCAGATCAACTTCTTCATAGCTGGTCACAGCGAGCCACTTCGTACTGATGTCGAGCTACAATTTCCCACTAATCTGCAGACTGCCATGAGCTTGGCCAGGGCCTTCGAGCGCCGGCTTGCGGTGACGTCAGACAGCGGGACACAAAAGGGCGCCGCCACTCAACGCTCTATGCGCCCTTCTTCTGTGTCACGTGCCCCCACCACGACCCCTAGTGGGGGTTCAGCTGCACCAGCCCTGTCGTCAACAGCATCATCCCGACCGCGCCTTAAACGTCTCTTGCCTGATGAGATGGCTGCCAAGTGGGCGAGTGGCGAATGCTATCACTGCTCGGAGCGATACACGCCAGACCACAAGTGCACTGGCAAGGGGATCTTCCTCTTGGAGCTCGACGACGACGACGTTGACGCGACCATAGCCGACATGGGCATCTCGCTACATGTTCTAACCGGTATCGACCTCGCCAACACGATGAAGCTTCAGGTCCACGTCCGCGGCAAGCTGTTGACCGCCTTGGTCGACACAGGCTCCACACACACCTTCATCAGGGAGCCCCTCATCCAGGAGCTCGGTCTGATGATGTTGCCATGGCCAGGCGTCGGTGTTCGGGTCGCCGACGACGACTCTATCTCCTGCACAGGCATTTGCCCACGTGTACCTTTGTTGATTGCAGGGGATCACTTTGATGTCACATACTACGCGCTCCCGCTTGACGGCTTCGACTTCGTCCTAGGGGTTCAGTGGTTGCGGTCCTTGGGACCCATCCTATGGAACCTCGAGAACCTCACGATGGAGCTGTGGCGCGGGGAACGAAAAGTGATCTGGACGGGGCTGCGCAACCCCACCCCTGTGTGCGCCTCTCTAGCGCCACCCATTGACATAATGGGCGCCCTCCTGGATGGCTTCAAGGACCTCTTCGACGAGCCACGGGGCCTTCCTCCTCCACGACGTCACGACCACCGTATCAGGCTCCTGCCAGGCACAGCTTCAGTAGCTGTCCGGTCGTACCGCAACCCCCAGCTTCTCAAGGACGAGATTGAGAAGCAGTGCGCCGAGATGATTCACTAGGGCATCATCAGAGAATGCACCTCTGCATTCTCCTCGCCAGTGTTGTTGGTCCGCAAGGCCGACGGCACGTAGCGCTTCTGCATCGACTACCGCGAGCTCAATGCTCGAACATTGAAAGATAAGTTCCCTATTCCGGTGGTCGATGAGCTACTGGACGAGCTCCGCGGTGCGAGGTTCTTCACCAAGCTCGACCTCCGCAGCGGCTAGTTCCAGGTGCGGATGCACCTAGATGACATCGACAAGACGGCGTTCCGAACTCATCGAGGCCACTATGAGTTCTTGGTGATGCCGTTCGGCCTCACCAACGCGCCATCAACATTCCAGTCGTTGATGAACGACGTCCTCGACTCCTACATCTGGAAATTCGTACTTATCTTCTTTGATGACATCTTGGTGTATAGCAGGTCCTGGGCCGAACACCTCCAGCATGTCAAACAGGTGTTTCAGTCACTTCGAGCGCATAAGTTGTTCCTGAAGAAGTCCAAGTGCTTCTTCGGCCAGGAGTCTGTGTCGTACCTAGGACACATCATCTCCTATCGAGGTGTGGCGATGGACCCGACTAAGGTGGAGGCCGTGGAGCATTGTCCTACACCTCGGTCACTACGAGCCTTGCGGGGGTTCCTCGGGCTCACCGGCTACTACCGAAAGTTCATTGCGGGGTATGGCGCGGTGGCCGCGCCCTTCCTCAAGTGAGAGGCGTTCTGCTGGACCGATGACGCGCAGGACACCTTCTCTTAGCTCAAACAGGCGTTGATGACAGCGCCTCTTCTTCAGATGCCGGACTTTGACAAGCGCTTTATCATCGACTGCGACGCGTCGGGCGCCGGCTTTGGGGCAGTACTGCACCAGGGCAACGGTGCCATCGCCTTCTTCAACCGCACCGTAGCTTCTCACCACTAGAAGCTACCGGTGTATGAGCAAGAGTTGATCGTCCTGGTGAAGGCAGTGCGCCACTGGCGGCCCTATTTCTAGGGTCGCTCCTGATAGAGGGCTAATGATAGCTGTATTAGATGATTCAATAATGCTGGGTACAGGTCTGATTATATAGAGGGATTAGGAGGGAAAAGGACTAAACTACCTCTAACCCTAATCCCTATCTAATGACTAATATGCCCCTGTGACACACACTTAATTACAGTGTCTAACACCCCCCCCTGCAGTCACAAAATCTAGCCACTGCAGATGTTGAGACTGGACCGAAACTCGGAGAACAGCGACGACGGGAGGCCCTTCGTGAAGATGTCGGCGAACTGCGTCATCGTCGGGACGTTGTGTACCCGAACCTTGCCCTGTGCAACCCGCTCATGAACAAAATGAAGGTCGATCTCCACATGCTTCGTGCGCTGATGCTGGACCGGGTTGGTGGAGAGGTACATGGCGCTGACGTTGTCGCAGTAGATGAGGGTGCTCCTGACGACGGGAGTATGGAGCTCCTGAAGTAGCTGCTGAAGCCAGGAGGCCTCAGCCACGCTGTTAGCCATGGCGCGATACTCCGCCTCAGCACTCGAGCGCGACACCACGGGCTGTCGCTTCGAGGACCAGGAGACGAGGTTGCCGCCCAGGAAGACGGCGTACCCAGAAGTAGAGTGTCGTGTGTCCGGGCAGCCTTCCCAGTCAGCGTCAGTGTACACGACCAGCTCAGAGGCCGTGTCACGCCGAAGAAGGAGGCCGTAGTCGAGGGTGCCTCGTAGATACCGAAGAATCTGCTTGACGGCGGTGAGGTGCGGTTCCCTCGGGTCATGCATGTGGAGGCACACCTGCTGAACCGCATATGAGATATCCGGTCTGGTGAAAGTGAGGTACTGAAGAGCACCTGCAAGACTCCTGTAAGAAGTGGGGTTAGAGACGGGTGTCCCGTCGGTGGCGGAGAGCTTCGCCTGAGTATCCACTAGAGTGGAGCACGGCTTGCACTCAGCCATGCCCGCTCGCTGGAGGGTATCCAGGCAGTACTGTCGCTGGTGAAGAAATAGGCCGCGTGGTCGGTCCTCGACTGTAATACCGAGGAAGTGGTGGAGACGGCCCAGGTCCTTCATAGCGAACTCCTGTTGCAAAGCAGAAATGGTTCGCCAAAGCAGAGCCGGACTAGACGCTGTCAGTATAATGTCATCGACGTATAGTAGGAGGTAAGCAGTGTCACTGCCCCGTCGATAGACAAACAGCGAAGTGTCCGACTTAGCTTCAACAAACCCCTTTGAAACAAAGAGAGAGGCGAACCGGCTATACCAGGCTCGTGGTGCCTGCTTCAGTCCGTACAGGGATTTGTTCAGCTTACAGATCATGTCTGGGTGAGCTGAATCTACAAATCCTGCCAGCCGTCTCAGTCAGTGTACCGTGGAGGAAGGCGCTCTTGACGTCCAACTGGTGGACAGGTCAAGAACGTGAGAGAGCTAGCGACAGTACGGTACGAACTGTCGCCGGCTTCACCACCGGGCTGAAAGTCTCATCGTAGTCGACTCCAGGGTGCTGAGTGGAACCCCGGAGTACCCAACGAGCCTTGTATCTCTCAAGGGTACCATCCGCCTTCTTCTTATGCGTGAATACCCACTTGCCCGTGACAACATTGCCACAACCAGGACGGGGAACCAGGTCCCAGGTCCGGTTGGCAAGCAGGGCCTCATACTCTTCCTCCATAGCGTGGCACCAGTTAGGGTCGGTGAGGGTGCTACGCACGGAAGTAGGTATGGGCGAGATCGAAGAAGGCTCGATCGGTGGAGATGTCGTCGAGAAAGCGGCTCCATCGAACCGCTCAACTGGCCGAAGACTCCCGGACGCACGTCGAGTCACCATCGGGTGGACGTGACCAGGATCCCTATGAAGGAGAGGGGGATTGTACACCGGCTGCTCGGGTACAACCATCTTCTCTCGTCGTGGGTAGACGAGAGTGGGTCTCGAGGCCGCACGTGGCGTCGCTGGAGCAGGAGCCTCTCCCCGCGCTCGTCGCTGGTAGACAAGTGCGGGGTCAGCAAAGCGAGAAGTCGTCGTCGGTGCCGCGCGTGGCGCAGCTGGTGGCGTCGTGCTCGCTGCAGGTGACGTCGGGGAGGCAGCTGGTGACGCCGCAGGTGCTGATGCCGCACGTGGTACAGCTGGTGACGCCGGGGGCACCTGAGGTACAGTAGGTGGCGCCGGGGAAGCCGAGGCCATGCGTGGCGCAGCAGGTGACGTCGGAGGCGTCGATGCCACACGGGGTGCTGCGGGTGACACCGGAGACGTCGATGCCACACGAGGTGCAGCAGTCGGTGTCGAGGGCACCTGAGACGTAGCTCGTGTCGATCCTGCAGAAGAAATAGGCCAAGGCAGCTGGGAGGCAGCCTCGGGGTCAGTAGGAAAAAGGGAGTCCAGCTCTGTGGTGGAATCGGAAGAGGTGGTGGAGAAAGGAAAAGATGACTCGTCGAAGACGATGTGCCGAGAGATCAAAAGATGGTGGGTAGTGAGATCTAAGCACCGGTAACCCTTATGATCAAGGGAATACTCGAGAAAAACACACCGTGTCGAGCGGGGCACAAGCTTATGTGGGGCAGTGGCAGAAAGATTAGGGTAGCAAGCGCATCCGAAAACTCGAAGGTGATCATAAAGAGGATCAGTACCATATAGAGCAAAGTATGGGGTGGAGGCACGAATCGCCTTGGTGGGAAGACGAGTAATCAGAAGTGTGGCAGTATGAAGAGCCTCCACCCAGTATCGGGCTGGAATAGATGCCTGGAACATCAGGGAGCGTATGACATCATTGGTGGTGCGAATCATATGCTCTGTCTTGCCGTTTGGAGGAGAGGTATAAGGACAAGACATGCGTAGCTGTACCCCATGTGCAGAGAGGAAATTACGAAACGCAGAGTTATCAAACTCGCGTCCGTTATCGCACTGGACAGCTCGAATGGTGCGCCCAAATTGAGTAGAAATCCAAACTAAGAAGTGAGAAAGAGTAACAAAAGTCTCAGACTTCAATCGTAATGGAAAAGTCCAGAAAAAGTGAGAAAATCATCAATTATCACCAAGTAGTAATTAAAACTTGATACACTGGAAATGGGAGATGTCCACAAATCACAATGTATAAGATCAAACGGGTGCTCAACATGAGTCACAGAGGTGGGAAAAGAGAGCCGAACATGGCGACCAAGCTGACAGGCATGACATAGGGAGTCATGTGTACCCCTAGAACACGAGATAACTGAACTACTAAACAGCTTTGACATAGCATCTGCACCAGGGTGGCAAAGCCGGCAATGCCAGATGGCGTATGAAGCCTTCGTAGTCAAAGCAAATGGTGGTGATGCAGCGGAAGTAGGGAGCCGAAGTGTGTATACGGGCCCCGAGCTATCACATCGGAAAAGAGGTCGCCGGGTGGAAAGATCCTTCATAGACAAACCAAAAGGATCAAATTCAATGGAAACATTGTTGTCAGTGGTAAAATGGCGAACAAAAAGCAAGTTTTGAATGATATCCGGAGCGACAAGAATGTTTTAAGCTGGAAAGTACCCGGAAGACCGGAATCACCTACTGAGGTGACCGGAAGAACGGACCCATTCCAACAACGATAGATGAAGGAAAAGAGGGATTGGGAGGATGGGTGGAAGAGAGTATACCGGGATTAGGAGTGGTATGATATGATGCTCCGGAATCATACCCAGACGGCACCTAGTGGAGTAAGGTGCATGGTGCTGAAGGAGGAAGCAAGCGACTGTCGATTCCACGTCGACGGTGGCTCCTGAAGAGGTGCCGATGGCTCCGAGTTCCCAACAGGATAGTCAATGCCTCCGTAGGTCGGGTCTGACTGTCCGCCAGAAGAGTATCTAGGCCCACCAGCACTGTGGGCTGGTCCACTGTAGCCCGGGGTAGCCACGAACACCGGCTGGGGACGTGGTGGTCGTGGATGCTGAGAACCCCGGGACGGCCCAGGCCACATGTAGATCTGGCCAGTCCACGGGTTGTAGGGTGTGGGCCAGGGTGCGCCTCCCTGGCCGGTACTACCACTACCACCAGTATTCAAAGCCGTGGGTGTGGGAGCACTACTACCACCACGGCCGCCGTTCTTTCCTCGGCGACGACGGTTTGCACCTCCTGTACTGGTAGGAGTAGAAGGTGGTCATGACGGTGGTCCACCAGCAGCTGGTAAGGGTGGACGAGGGGACTGCCCAGAGCCATAGAAGGTTGTGGCAGATCCGGAGCCAGTAGAGGCTCCTGCAGTGATCTCCTCAAGTTCAAGATTAGACCATACCTTCTCGAAGGTAGGTAGTGTGTGGCGGACCGGAATCCGCTCATCCAGGATCGCAGAGGGTGGTGCCGCGCGATGCGACACCCGACAGCACACGTCATAAGAACACAATATATTACATGGGAAAAACAGCTGAAACTGTACAAACAAGTACAAACTTCAGTTACAATTATTGTTCTATTACACAGCGGAAGACTACACTATACAACTCACGCCCGCCTATTTAGCAAAAGTCGGTTGCCCAGCCCTAGGGCAACCCACACTAGCTGCACGTCTCAGCTCAGCGCGGCGTGTACGGCTCCCACTCAGCCGTGGTCCCCGACGGAGGGTAACCCTCGCCGGTGGACTCGTACTCCGAGTCCGTGGGTGGATCCTCACCTGAAAAACACTTAAGAAGCAACCGTGAGCACGAAGGCTCAGCAAGGCTTAACCGACTCACCTAAGCATGAAACTCTACATGAGGTATACCAAGACATAGGTTGGTAGCATTTCAGCAAAACGACATGCCTACAAGTTCATCCTTAGTTCATCTTTTAGCAACAAGTTAACAGTTCATGAAATCTGAAATTTAGTAAGCAGTATTTGGTGGCACACATGTAGCAATACAATTATATCAACCAGCAATATTGAATCAACATGTTTCATTCATTAATCTACGTTACGACGCAGTGAACAAGCAGTACTCGTCACCGCGAGGGACGGCGAATCGACTCGATATACACCTGCAGGGAAAACCCAAAGAGCACGTCACGTACGCCCACCCGTGGAGCTGCACAGCACGCTCACTCGATGTCGTACGGGACAACCTTTCACCCAACAGCCCAAACGTCGAACCGGTCGCACCGAAACGAGCAGGAGGTTCCCCACACGGAGCATCTCTCTATGCCCGTTGGCAGATTTCCACCTTGCTGCCCTCAACCTACACCTATAAATCGGTGTGCTATGCCTCGACGCCCGGAGGTTTAGGCTACATCGGTTTATCGGGGCCCATATATCCGATATGCCTTCGGTACGTTCAATACTTGTTCAGCAGGGCCGCACACAGATCGGTCCTCAATCGACACGGGCAGGGCTGCGCACACAAGACTCTCTCTCTTGCTGCGCCCTAGCCCCTGCCTAGTCTCATTTTCATTACTAAAGTGATCTCTCATCACTCAACCGAACCCGTGTGTCCCAGGCCTATCTCGCGAGTAGATTCCAACTACTCGACTTGTACCGAAGTCCTATGACTCATTAAGCATAGCCTGTCTACTCGAGGTCCTTGACACTACCCTCACTCTTTTAGGAACCTTTGGTTATGCAAGTGGGGTTTCATTCACCCTATACCTAATGCACATACATACTTCATATGACACATGTAAACAAAGTAAGATTTATAAAAGGGTTAATGCAAACCGGGGCTTGCCTTGTTGCTGCTGGTCAGGAGTTAGTTCTTCGTCCGGAAGGAGGAAGTCCAGCACTTCCGGAGTCTCTTCTTCAACGGCTACACGTTAATGAAATACTATATGTTAATTTAGATGCAAATGTGAGTTTAGAGTAAGACTTCTACTATTAGTTCTAATAACCAGCCTCTAACCCCTGGAACTTTGTTTAAGAATTTAAATATGAATTGGGGTTGGTGGCTTGGCTTGAACTTAATCACATGGTTGAATGCTAAGTGGTTTTCCCCCTTTTCCATATTAATCCCTTAAATGGGTAAACAGGACAGGGGTGATCTAGAGCTCCAATGGAGCTGAGAATTTTTGTGTGAGTTCATTGTCACAAGAAAACTCTCTGGACCAAACATTAGCACTTTTCATGGAGTGGTTTGCTCAGAATAATTCTCTTGGCAAATCAGCAAGGAAGAATTTATCCTGAGGTAATACCCCTGTTCATGCTCAACTTAATGAACTACAATTTCTATTATAGCTCATAGAGTTTGCATGAATTTTCCTAGCATTTTTGGAGTCAAGGTTTGCCCAGAATTGAATTTCCAAGTTTTGGAAATTCTCTGAAAAGGTTTCTGCATTCAAATGAACACAGCACCTTCCAATTTGAATTGCTCTGACCAAATCAACTCCAAATGGTCTGAAACTTTTACAGGGGTTTACTAATGTCCTAGAGGACATTCTGGCAAAATTTGGGGATTTTTGGATGAACCAAACTCCCTCTAAAATTCTTTTGCTGAAACGTTTTAAAGAATTTTCCAGAATTAATTAATGGGGTTCATACAGATTGGGTTGTATATCTGGATAGAGCTAGGCAAGATGAATCCAACCCAATTTGAATCACTAAATTTGGAGCTTCCTAGCAAAAGTTATGCAGTTCCAAAGTTTGAACCAATTCTGGAATTCAAATTAATTCGGGAAAAGTTCAAACTCTGCCTGTGGGTCCACCCTACACGTGTCAACCACCGGAATCACGCCACACGGGGCCACAGCCCTTTTCCCGCGCCACCACACGGGATCGCACGCCACAGCTGATCCGGAGTTTTAAATCTTCAGCTGCTGACACGTGGGCCCGGTGGGTTTTCTTCCTCCTCTCGCTCCCGCGCCTCCCCCTCGCCGGCGCTGTACTGGAGCTCACCGGACCCAGCTTCCCGGTCACCTCTCGGCCGGAGACTCGCCGCCTGGGGGTTTTCAGGGTCGGGGAACAAGTCTATGGGGTTGGCTCGGGCTGCCGGTGGCCGGAAGTAGGCTGGCGACGAGCCGCGGCCTTCGGTGATGATCGGCACCGCCGCCCGAGCACATTAGCCCGCCAAAAGCTCGGCGGATCCGCTCTAAAGCATCAGTGGAGGTCAGGAAATCTCGGCGTGGCCTCAACCTGGCTCGGAAACGACGGCAAACCGGTTGTCACCGTGCGCCCGCGTGTTCCCGCCATGGTCGCCGACCGAAAAGCTCGAAATTAGCTGTAACCACGGCGTTTCTAGCTAGGGTTGTGGAGGGAAAAGGTTCCCTATCCTCTCTAGTTCTGGTGTGCGCAAAATGAACAACTTTAACCGAGAATTAAGCGTAAATTTCCACAGTTCTTACCCGCGGTCCGGTTTTCTTCGTCCGAGGGGAAAACTTGAAATTCCGAAGCTACGTCGCACGGATTGCTCTGGAATTTGGAGAGGAGCAGCGCAGGAAGTTGGTGCACCTTGGGGTGCTCTTGCTCAGTCGTGAAACTGGTTGGTGTGAGCTGCCCACGGGAGCACCCTTGCTCAGTTCTCACCGGTTGCACCTCGGCTTCGGTGCTGATACTCGAAATACGGCCGACAGGAACCCCGAACGCCGGAGCTGAGCTGAGGGAACTCTTGTGCACGCGCTGGCGCTCCTTTTTCGTGTTGATCGCTTGAGCAGTCGGGATGCGATGCCGGTTTAAGATCGGGACGAACAGGCGCGGCGCCGGCGGCTTGCTTGCTCGGGAGGAAAAAGATCAGGGCTCGTGGGAGGGCTGTGGCCGACTGAGCACGGCGTAGGGGAGATAAGGGCGCGGGGGAACCGATGCTTGAAGCAGCTCGAGAGGTGCTTCGGTCGTCGGTCGACCGTGCGGTGGCAGCCGGTGGGAGAGCGCAACTCGCTCGAGTGTGAACTGTGGAACCGAGTAACTTAGGCAGTAAGCTTCTCCCCTCTCTTCTCACTGACCAGTGGGGCCCACAGCTCCCCTCTGCCCCAAAATATCTCCAAATTTTTGGCAATTGAGTAATTCAAAAGTTTGAAGTCTCAAACTGAGCCACATTTGCATGTTTGGCCAAATTCCATGCAAATTCAAATATTCATTTGAATTCTTTGCACATTTGATTTCCTTTGGAAAAATGGGCAGCAAGACTTTTCAAAAATTAATGAAACTTTGCCTCCCCACTAATTTGAACCTAAGGAATCCAATTATGCACTTTGATCCTTGGTTTAGCTGCTGAAATCCTGAGTTTGAATGCAACAGTTTGGAAACACACTCTCATGTGTGATCATATGTGTATAATTTTCCCATGTTGTGAAAGTGTAAGTTTCCCCTCTAACCACTTCTTTGATAGAGGTTACTTGCTCTGCACAATATTTCACAATATACCCACAACAAAACTGTTGTGTTGTGAGGTGCAGAAAAGTTTTTGCAAGTCCCTTTTCTTGGGCTTTTACATCCCTCCCCCCTTAAAAGAATCTCGTCCCGAGATTATAAAAGAAGAGATAGCGATGTCATAGGGACTTACCCGTGTTGAGAAGCCATGAACTCCGGGTAATTTGAGCGAAGGAACTCCTCGCTCTCCCACGTCGCTTCTTCGGCGGTGTGGTTGCTCCAGAGTATTTTGTAGAACCACAACGTTCTGCTACGCGTGGTCCTGGCTTTCTCATCAAGAATTCCCACCGGATATTCATCATATGTTAAATCCGGTTTCAGCTCGCCGATGTCTTCGGTAGGAACAGCAGTTGTATGCCTCAAGCATTGTCGCAGTTGCGAAATATGGAAAATATCATGGACACCAGTCAGAGACGCCGGTAGCTCCAATCGATACGCTGCTGGTCCACACTTCTCGGTGATAGCGTAGGGTCCAATGAAACGGGGAGCGAGCTTCCCCTTCACACCGAATCGGTGCACGCCCTTCATCGGAGACACGCGGAGGTACATGTGTTCCCCAACGTCAAAGTGCAACGGCCTACGCCTCTTATCAGCGTAGCTCTTCTGTCGGGATTGAGCGGCCTTCAAATTGGCTTGAATTGTCCGAACGCGCTCTTCGGCGTCGTTCACCACATCAACCCCGAATGTGACCCTTTCACCGGACTCGCACCAATTTAATGGGGTGCGACATTTACGACCATAGAGAGCTTTGTAAGGTGCCATTTTGATACTCGCCTGATAACCGTTGTTGTACGAGAATTCCGCCAAGGGTAGGTGATCATCCCAGTTCCTACCATGGTGGATGGCACATGCTCTCAACATGTCTTCCAGGACTTGATTCACCCTTTCGGTCTGACCATCTGTCTGAGGGTGATAGGCGGAGCTCCTGATCAACTTAGTACCCAATGCAGCGTGTAGCTGCTCCCAAAAGCGAGATACAAATAATGCACCTCGATCTGAGACAATGGTCTTGGGTACCCCGTATAGGCATAGAATCTTTGCTATGTATAGCTCCGCATATTTGCCGGCACTGTAACGTGTATTTACCGGAATGAAGTGAGCCGTCTTGGTTAACCGATCGACGATTACCCATATGGAATCATGCTTGTTGGCTGTTAGGGGTAATCCCACAATGAAATCCATGCTCACATCTTCCCATTTCCATGCCGGGATCTTCAGGGGTTGCAGCAGCCCTGATTTCTTCATATGATCAGCTTTCACTCGTCTACACGTATCGCACTCGGATACGTACTTAGCTACCTCCCGCTTCATCCGCGTCCACCAAAATTTCTTTTTCAAATCTTGGTACATTTTGTTGCTGCCCGGATGAATGGAGTATTTGGACAAGTGAGCTTCATCGAGGATCTTTTTCCTCAACTCCATATCTCGGGGTACGACTATGCGGTCATTGAACCACAGCGTCCCCTCATCATCCTTCCGGAAACATTTAATTTCTCCAATGTCTATCCGTCTCCGGAGATGTGCCATGCCTTTATCCGTTTTCTGAGCTGCAATGATGTCCTCCCTAATAGTAGGGATGAGGGCAAGGTTGTACAGCGATCCATAAGGAACCAAGTATAAACTTGGCTCTTCCTCCTCCACCGGTGTAATGGTGAGGTGATGGACATGCGATTTCCGACTCAGCGCGTCGGCAACCACATTCGCCTTGCCGGGGTGGTAATGGATCTCAATCTCATAATCTTTGATCAGTTCTAACCACCTCCTCTGCCTCATGTTCAGCTCCTTCTGGGTGAAAATGTATTTCAAGCTCTTGTGGTCGGTGTAGAGATGCACCAAGTTCCCCAGGAGATAGTGCCTCCACATTTTCAGCGCCAACACCACGGCAGCAAGTTCAAGATCGTGAGTCGGGTAGTGCTGCTCATGGTTCCGAAGTTGGCGTGAGCCATAAGCGACCACACGTCCTTCCTGCATCAACACGCAGCCAAGCCCAATACCGGACGCGTCATAATACACGTCGAAGGGCTTTGTTGTATCTGGCTGAGCTAACACCGGGGCTGTTGTGAGATGCTTCACCAATGTTCGGAACGCTCCTTCACACGCGGGGTTCCAAACATATTTTGTCCCTTTCTTCAGCAACTCTGTCATCGGCTTAGCGAGCTTGGAGAAGCTCGGAATGAACCTCCGGTAGTATCCCGCTAACCCGAGGAAGCTTCTGACTTCATGGACTGAAGTGGGAGCTTTCCATTTCAACACTTGCTCGATTTTACTTGGGTCAACCGCAATGCCTTCAGCTGAGATAATATGTCCCAAGAATGGCACTTGGCTGATCCAAAATTCGCATTTGCTGAACTTGGCGTAGAGCTTGTGGTCTCGCAATCGTTGAAGAACGATCCGTAAGTGTTCGGCATGCTCGGCTTCTGTCTTGGAGTAAACCAAGATATCGTCGATGAACACTACTACAAACTTGTCCAGCTCCGGCATGAACACCGAGTTCATGAGATACATGAAATGGGCTGGAGCATTGGTGAGACCAAAGGACATGACGAGATATTCGTATAAGCCGTATCTCGTCGAGAACGCCGTCTTCGGGATATCCTCCGCCCGGATCTTGATCTGGTGATATCCAGAGCGAAGGTCCATCTTTGAGAATACACTTGCCCCCACCAGTTGATCAAACAAGATGTCAATACGGGGCAGTGGGTACTTATTCTTGATGGTGACGGCGTTGAGCGGCCGGTAATCCACACATAGCCTCAGGGTCTCATCCTTTTTCTTCACGAATAACGCCGAGCATCCCCAAGGCGAGGAACTCGGCCTAATGAAACCCTTGCTCAACAGATCATTGAGCTGTTCTTTCAGTTCCGCCAGCTCATTTGGAGCCATCTTGTATGGTCTCCGTGATATGGGCGTAGTCCCGGGTGCGAGCTCAATCTTGAACTCGACATCCCGCTCAGGTGGCATGCCCGAAAGATCATCCGGAAACACATCAGGATAATCCCGGACTACGGGGATGTCTCCTAACTTGAGAACTTCAGCATTATTAATTGCTAAAACTTCCCGGACTGGCGTGTCTAACACCATGGAATGCGGACGGTGGAATGGAGAATGTAAGTGAACCGTCCGTGTCCGAGTCTCTAGGACAGCGCCATGGTATTGCAGCCATGACATCCCTAAGATTGCATCAATATTTTGTCCTTTAAGGATTATCAAGGTGGTGGGATATAGTTTCCCACCTAAGCACAGAGGTGCCTTTGGAATCATCATATTAGCTGAAATCTTCCCTCCCGGTGAGCAGATCATATAAGTGCAGTCGGTTGGGAAGACTTGCAATTGATGTTTAGCCACATAGGATGCACTTATAAAGCTGTGGGTTGCACCCGAATCAAATAATATGACGATGGCTTGATGGTTGAGAGTAAACGTACCCGCCAGCACGTTGTCTCCCTCTGGGGCGTCCTCATTGTCGAGGTTGCGGACGCCTCCAGTCCGCTGACCAACCTTCTTCACCGGAGGCCGGCCTCGAGCACCGCCCTGGAGCTGGGCTTGCCCGCTGCTCTGCTGCCCCTGGGGACAGTCCTTCGCAAAGTGGCCCGCCTGGCCACACGTGAAGCAGGTGAAACGGGGCGGTCCCCCGCTGATCAGTGGACGGAAACCTGGGGCGCGTTGTGGCGGTGGAAACGCCCGGGGTACCGTCTGCTGCTGCTGCTGTCTTGGTGGTGGCATCGGCAGACGGAACGGAGGTGCCTGAAAGGGACGTCCCCCGAACCGTTGCGGTCGCGCCGGTGGTTGCCACTGTTGCCCGGATGGTGTCCGATACACCATACGGTACTTCTGGGGAGCGCCACTCCCACCGCTGCTAGGTGGAGCGCTACGCTTCCTCTGCTCAGCTGCTAACTCCCGCTGAGC
The DNA here is from genome assembly GCA_030760725.1 of Neostapfia colusana. NCBI lineage: Eukaryota > Viridiplantae > Streptophyta > Magnoliopsida > Poales > Poaceae > Neostapfia > Neostapfia colusana. The sequence goes on from JASWHV010000007.1 coordinate 27,694,092, forward strand.
GTCCTCTTGCATGATGGCGGCATTGACTAGATCGTTGAATGTGCCGCGGTTCCATTGTACGAGGTGGGTCTTCATTTCGGGATGTAACCCCCGATAGAAGTGCTCCCTCTTCTTCTCCTCCGTGGAGATGTAGTCTGACGCATACTGCGCCAGATGGTTGAAGGCATGGGAGTAGTCGTGGGCACTCCTCCCGCCCTGCTTCAGTTCCAAAAATTCTTGGAACTTTCTCTTCATTATTCCGGGAGGGATATGATAGGCGCGGAACGCCTCCCGGAACTCTTGCCATTCCACGGCATGGCCAGCCGGACGTGAGGCGACATAATTCGCCCACCACGCACCAGCGGCACCGTGGAGCTGCTGTGCTGCGAACAGCGTCTTCTGCCGCTCCGTACACTGGAGCAGCCCGAACTTGGACTCGATAGTCCGCAGCCAATTGTCCGCCTCCAGTGGTTCTTCAGCTTCGGTGAACACTGGAGGGTGCGTACTCATGAAATCCGAGTACGACACTTCGCGGGGCTCACGAGGCCCTCGCTCTTGACGTCCTCCCGCCTGGGACGTATTCTGCACGATCGTGCGGAGCAGGTCGGTCTGCTCCTCACGACCTCCCACCAATGCTGCTATCACATCCGCTAGAGTAAGCGGAGGCGGCGGTGGTGGCTGCTGCTGCGGGGTGCTGTCGTAGGCCGGTGGCTGGGAGTCATCGCCTCCACCTTGGCTAGAGCCACCAACCTCGTGCGTGGTCCTAGTATGAACCATCTGCAACCATACGACATTAACCATCAGTCCCGCAACATTTTGCATGCAGTCCAATAGAACTGGGCGGAAAAACATTATGACAACAAAACATGCGAAATATCTCGTAAGCAGATAATGTAATAACTTTGCACAAGCTACACCATTACCAGACCAAACACAAGTTAGTTTAATCCAACTTGATGAACCCCTTCTTTGGAAGCTCACCATAACTGGGTTTGGTCTCTACGAGACATTATTATCGCCCTTAGGGTACAACACCCTCTCCAATGAGTTCAACTGTCGTTCTTCCGTCAGAATGACCAGTTTCTACCTATTCCAAGTTTTGATCCGGTTATGTGCATTTTCAGGACTCAAGTTGAATACCAAAGTTAAAGTTAACTTTAGTATCTTTCCAACGAGTACTAATTTGCCCCCAGATCAGCTTTGATTAAAAAGTTATGCTAATTCAAAGTTAGCAGAATTTCTGGAAGAATTTTAACAGCACCTCCCTTGGAAGTGGCTGTTTCCAATCCTGATTTCCACTAAATTCTGTGCTGAAACTTCAGACACTTTGAATTGCAAAGATGTCAAACATCTTCTACTCTTTCTAAGGATGGATTATATGACAATTTTAGATTTTTCTACTGGGAGTTATATTTGAAAAACAGATCAGTTCAGAGGATGTTTTACTCTGCCCTGATTCTGAATAGTTTACATTCCTCTGGGATTTTAGCCATCTTAAGGCGAGTTTCAGCTCTGGAAGTCTACAACAAAGTTGTAGAGTACTTGAATACCTTACCAGAACTATATAGCACACCTCCCTGGGCTAAAAGACCTGTGGTTTATGCCCTGTTGAAGATCAGCAAACTTGCTGTCCCAAACCGAGCACTCTGTTTTTCAGTCTTTTTGGAACTACACTCATCCCTATACCCAACCAGGGTCCTAACTGTTGAACCTATAGATTTTTAATTCTTCGTTATCATTATACTCATGCATATGCCTACAATATCTCGGTACTACGTTCCTCACAAAAGAAAATCCTAACCGGATCATACCGGTATATACGTCTCAAGTGTGGCACTAAACGGTCTCTCGCACACGTTTTCTACACGGATACATACGTGGTTAGTACCTGCCGAAAACCACACAATAATGGTGCACTCAATGGTTATTCATTTCAGGAAGTTCCATATTTGAAAGTAAATACAAACGCCCGTATCATTTCCATACGGCCGTCCTTGAGCTAAGTCACGTCTCAAGGCACGTGATCGTGTTTCAACACCACACGACGGGGAACCCGAGTATGTCATGAACGGGTCGTCACGGTTGGGAATGTTATCAACCCAACAGATACCACCTACTGCCCGGCAGGGCACGCCGATGGCAAGCGCTGCGTATGTCCTCCTGGGCTATTTCCAGACGGACACACTCTCGCGTTACTGACCACGCGATGGGGTCTCCGCTTACTTGCCTAATGCACGCTAGGGATCAACGTTTCATATGAACTCAGGGACATGAAGAGTCCAAGAGATTCATATTGACATCTCACACCAAGCTGTAAGATCAATCCCTGAACCACGTTCCTCGTCAGGGAGAGCTAACCGAAATTGAACCGCTTTCGGTGGCGTTCCTTACCATACTTACCAGAGCGTAGGTGCGTCGTTACATAATTGAAATTCAGAATTATAACACATAAGTTAGTCTTTGCCACTTTAAGTAACTATGCTAATATAGTCCTTACTTGGGCAACTACCGAATCCTCACCGTATACCTAAGTTTTTCCCATAATGCAGTCCTTTAGTACTGTGCTATCCCCACTGCAGCTCTGATACCAGGCTGTGGCGGACCGGAATCCGCTCATCCAGGATCGCAGAGGGTGGTGCCGCGCGATGCGACACCCGACAGCACACGTCATAAGAACACAATATATTACATGGGAAAAACAGCTGAAACTGTACAAACAAGTACAAACTTCAGTTACAATTATTGTTCTATTACACAGCGGAAGACTACACTATACAACTCACGCCCGCCTATTTAGCAAAAGTCGGTTGCCCAGCCCTAGGGCAACCCACACTAGCTGCACGTCTCAGCTCAGCGCGGCGTGTACGGCTCCCACTCAGCCGTGGTCCCCGACGGAGGGTAACCCTCGCCGGTGGACTCGTACTCCGAGTCCGTGGGTGGCTCCTCACCTGAAAAACACTTAAGCAGCAACCGTGAGCACGAAGGCTCAGCAAGGCTTAACCGACTCACCTAAGCATGAAACTCTACATGAGGTATACCAAGACATAGGTTGGTAGCATTTCAGCAAAACGACACGCCTACAAGTTCATCCTTAGTTCATCTTTTAGCAACAAGTTAACAGTTCATGAAATCTGAAATTTAGTAAGCAGTATTTGGTGGCACACATGTAGCAATACAATTATATCAACCAGCAATATTGAATCAACATGTTTCATTCATTTTTCTACGTTACGACGCAGTGAACAAGCAGTACTCATCACCGCGAGGGACGGCGAATCGACTCGATATACACCTGCAGGGAAAACCCAAAGAGCACGTCACGTACGCCCACCCGTGGAGCTGCACAGCACGCTCACTCGATGTCGTACGGGACAACCTTTCACCCAACAGCCCAAACGTCGAACCGGTCGCACCGAAACGAGCAGGAGGTTCCCCACACGGAGCATCTCTCTATGCCCGTTGGCAGATTTCCACCTTGCTGCCCTCAACCTACACCTATAAATCGGTGTGCTATGCCTCGACGCCCGGAGGTTTAGGCTACATCGGTTTATCGGGGCCCATATATCCGATATGCCTTCGGTACGTTTAATACTTGTTCAGCAGGGCCGCACACGGATCGGTCCTCAATCGACACGGGCAGGGCTGCGCACACAAGACTCTCTCTCTTGCTGCGCCCTAGCCCCTGCCTAGTCTCATTTTCATTACTAAAGTGATCTCTCATCACTCAACCGAACCCGTGTGTCCCAGGCCTATCTCGCGAGTAGATTCCAACTACTCGACTTGTACCGAAGTCCTATGACTCATTAAGCATAGCCTGTCTACTCGAGGTCCTTGACACTACCCTCACTCTTTTAGGAACCTTTGGTTATGCAAGTGGGGTTTCATTCACCCTATACCTAATGCACATACATACTTCATATGCCACATGTAAACAAAGTAAGATTTATAAAAGGGTTAATGCAAACCGGGGCTTGCCTTGTTGCTGCTGGTCAGGAGTTAGTTCTTCGTCCGGAAGGAGGAAGTCCAGCACTTCCGGAGTCTCTTCTTCAACGGCTACACGTTAATGAAATACTATATGTTAATTTAGATGCAAATGTGAGTTTAGAGTAAGACTTCTACTATTAGTTCTAATAACCAGCCTCTAACCCCTGGAACTTTGTTTAAGAATTTAAATATGAATTGGGGTTGGTGGCTTGGCTTGAACTTAATCACATGGTTGAATGCTAAGTGGTTTTCCCCCTTTTCCATATTAATCCCTTAAGTGGGTAAACAGGACAGGGGTGATCTAGAGCTCCAATGGAGCTGAGAATTTTTGTGTGAGTTCCTTGTCACAAGAAAACTCTCTGGACCAAACATTAGCACTTTTCATGGAGTGGTTTGCTCAGAATAATTCTCTTGGCAAATCAGCAAGGAAGAATTTATCCTGAGGTAATACCCCTGTTCATGCTCAACTTAATGAACTACAATTTCTATTATAGCTCATAGAGTTTGCATGAATTTTCCTAGCATTTTTGGAGTCAAGGTTTGCCCAGAATTGAATTTCCAAGTTTTGGAAATTCTCTGAAAAGGTTTCTGCATTCAAATGAACACAGCACCTTCCAATTTGAATTGCTCTGACCAAATCAACTCCAAATGGTCTGAAACTTTTACAGGGGTTTACTAATGTCCTAGAGGACATTCTGGCAAAATTTGGGGATTTTTGGATGAACCAAACTCCCTCTAAAATTCTTTTGCTGAAAAGCTTTAAAGAATTTTCCAGAATTAATTAATGGGGTTCATACAGATTGGGTTGTATATCTGGATAGAGCTAGGCAAGATGAATCCAACCCAATTTGAATCACTAAATTTGGAGCTTCCTAGCAAAAGTTATGCAGTTCCAAAGTTTGAACCAATTCTGGAATTCAAATTAATTCGGGAAAAGTTCAAACTCTGCCTGTGGGTCCACCCTACACGTGTCAACCACCGGAATCACGCCACACGGGGCCACAGCCCTTTTCCCGCGCCACCACACGGGATCGCACGCCACAGCTGATCCGGAGTTTTAAATCTTCAGCTGCTGACACGTGGGCCCGGTGGGTTTTCTTCCTCCTCTCGCTCCCGCGCCTCCCCCTCGCCGGCGCTGTACTGGAGCTCGCCGGACCCAGCTTCCCGGCCACCTCTCGGCTGGAGACTCGCCGCCTGGGGGTTTTCAGGGTCGGGGAACAAGTCTATGGGGTTGGCTCGGGCTGCCGGTGGCCGGAAGTAGGCTGGCGACGAGCCGCGGCCTTCGGTGATGATCGGCACCGCCGCCCGAGCACATTAGCCCGCCAAAAGCTCGGCGGATCCGCTCTAAAGCATCAGTGGAGGTCAGGAAATCTCGGCGTGGCCTCAACCTGGCTCGGAAACGACGGCAAACCGGTTGTCACCGTGCGCCCGCGTGTTCCCGCCATGGCCGCCGACCGAAAAGCTCGAAATTAGCTGTAACCACGGCGTTTCTAGCTAGGGTTGTGGAGGGAAAAGGTTCCCTATCCTCTCTAGTTCTGGTGTGCGCAAAATGAACAACTTTAACCGAGAATTAAGCGTAAATTTCCACAGTTCTTACCCGCGGTCCGGTTTTCTTCGTCCGAGGGGAAAACTTGAAATTCCGAAGCTACGTCGCACGGATTGCTCTGGAATTTGGAGAGGAGCAGCGCAGGAAGTTGGCGCACCTTGGGGTGCTCTTGCTCAGTCGTGAAACTGGTTGGTGTGAGCTGCCCACGGGAGCACCCTTGCTCAGTTCTCACCGGTTGCACCTCGGCTTTGGTGCTGATACTCGAAATACGGCCGACAGGAACCCCGAACGCCGGAGCTGAGCTGAGGGAACTCTTGTGCACGCGCTGGCGCTCCTTTTTCGTGTTGATCGCTTGAGCAGTCGGGATGCGATGCCGGTTTAGGATCGGGACGAACAGGCGCGGCGCCGGCGGCTTGCTTGCTCGGGAGGAAAAAGATCAGGGCTCGTGGGAGGGCTGTGGCCGACTGAGCACGGCGTAGGGGAGATAAGGGCGCGGGGGAACCGATGCTTGAAGCAGCTCGAGAGGTGCTTCGGTCGTCGGTCGACCGTGCGGTGGCAGCCGGTGGGAGAGCGCAACTCGCTCGAGTGTGAACTGTGGAACCGAGTAACTTAGGCAGTAAGCTTCTCCCCTCTCTTCTCACTGACCAGTGGGGCCCACAGCTCCCCTCTGCCCCAAAATATCTCCAAATTTTTGGCAATTGAGTAATTCAAAAGTTTGAAGTCTCAAACTGAGCCACATTTGCATGTTTGGCCAAATTCCATGCAAATTCAAATATTCATTTGAATTCTTTGCACATTTGATTTCCTTTGGAAAAATGGGCAGCAAGACTTTTCAAAAATTAATGAAACTTTGCCTCCCCACTAATTTGAACCTAAGGAATCCAATTATGCACTTTGATCCTTGGTTTAGCTGCTGAAATCCTGAGTTTGAATGCAACAGTTTGGAAACACACTCTCATGTGTGATCATATGTGTATAATTTTCCCATGTTGTGAAAGTGTAAGTTTCCCCTCTAACCACTTCTTTGATAGAGGTTACTTGCTCTGCACAATATTTCACAATCTACCCACAACAAAACTGTTGTGTTGTGAGGTGCAGAAAAGTTTTTGCAAGTCCCTTTTCTTGGGCTTTTACATAGTGGCTCCAGTCGGAGTAGCCACGTCCGTAGGTGACAATAGCGCTCATTAAGGCCCTGAAGGACCCGAAGAACAAGAGCGCTATCGGTGACCGGCTCACCAAGGTCACGTAGGGCATCCGCCATGCCCTTCATCTCCCGACAGTAGGTGGAGATAGAACGATCAACCTGGACGGTGTTCTGGAACCGAGTGCTCATGTGGAGGGCTCGAGTCGCGCGGTTCCCTAGAAACCGCTGCTCAAGGACTAGCCAGGCCTGTCGAGCAGTGCCGCCACCGTGCTGCCTGACGATGTCCTGTAGCTCCTCTTTCAGAGAGCCAAGGATCCAGGATAGTACCAGGCTGTCCATGCTGATCCAGGACACCTGTACTGAAGACTTGTCCTGGAGGACGTGGTCGTCGAGGCAGTAGCGCCTCAGCGTGAGGAGCACCATATCACGCCACCGGGCATATTAGGTGGACTCGGAGCTGAGAACAACCGGCACGAGCGTCCGGATGTTCTGAATCCCTGCGGCCTGCGCATGAAGAGTGGCCACAACTGAAGCCGAGTACGTACCAGCGTCCAAGGGCGGCTCTTGGGCAGCACTCATCGATCGGCGAGCACTCTCCTCGAGCTGGTGGGATAGCGATGCCACGGAGGCACACTCCTGCTCTAAGGCAAGAGCGAGTGCCCGCTCGCGCTCGCGAGAGGCAGCCAGTGCTGCGGCGATGTCGGAGGTATCCTCAGTGTCGGTGCCATAGGAAGAAGCTGTGTTCTCAGCAGCAGCACCGGCGGCTGGGAACGGAATCGGCGGGACAGCGTGGTACTCCCGTCGATGTCAAGGCCAGTCGAGTCCCGTAGCACGGAAGTACCTGCCATGAAAGTAATAGCGGTGGCGGGGTTGCCGGTGGTACCTACGAAGGGTCCACCAGCAGCCGGACCGGTTTTCGGAGAGAAAGAGTGGGCGGCAGCACCTCTAGGGACCGGCAAAACGGGTGGTCGAGTGCTCCAGGGGGCGGCAGCCCCTCCAGAGGCAGCAGCGCCTCCAGCAGCGAGAGGCCAGGGGGCTGCGGCCCCTCCAGAGGCGGCAGCGCCTCCAGAATCGACGGACCAGGGGGCAGCGGCTGCCCCCCCTAGAGGAGCCCCCCTCCCCCCCCCCCCCCCCCCCCGTGCACGCGTGGCCCCCATCCGGGTGGGGGCGACCCGAATCCAGGTGGAGCCGCCCCGATCCAGGGCGCGGCGGCCCCGAATCCAGATGGGGTGGTGGCGGCGGCCCAGGGCACGGCGGAGGCTGGGGTGGCGGCGGCCCCTCCAGAGGAGGCGGCGCCCCCCCTGCGCGCGTGGCTCCCATCCGGCGGCTTCGGCGGCAGGCGGCGCACCAGGGGCGGCGGCGGCGTGAGCCCAGGGCTGCGGCGGCGGCGGCGCACGAACAGGGGCTGCGGCGGCGTGAGGCCAGGGCTGCAGCGGCGGCGGCTGGGCCATTAGGGTTAGGGTTCAGCCCTAATCCTAATTATTTCTAGCTAATGATACCATGATATAGGGCTAATGATAGCTGTATTAGATGATTCAATAATGCTGGGTACAGGTCTGATTATATAGAGGGATTAGGAGGGAAAAAGGACTAAACTACCCCTAACCCTAATACCTCTCTAATGACTAATATGCCCCTGTGACACATACTTAATTACAGTGTCTAACAGCTCCTTCACTGTTCGGACTGACCACTTCAGTCTGAAATATATCTTGGATCAGCTCCTAACTACAATTCCCTAGCATACCTGGGTGAGCAAGCTCTTCGGCTATGATTTGCAGGTCGAATACAGGCCGGGACGTCTCAACGGGGCAGCCGATGCACAGTCCCGTCGCGACGAGGAGGACATGGCTGTTCACGCCATATCAGCGGCTGTTTTCCACCTCTTCGACTCGCTACGCGCGGAGACCACCACAGACCAGCAGGCGCAGCAGCTACACACCCAGCTCCAGGAGGGAGCCGCGCCTGCCGACTAGGCCGAGCGTGACGGCCTCCTCCTCTACAAAGGGAAGCTCTTCATCCCTGACACATCCTCCTTGTGGCCCTCTCTTCTGGCTGAGGCACATGATGGGGGTCATGAGGGCGTCCAGAAGACGGCGCACCGACTGCGCCTCTCCTTCTACAACCCGTCACTGCTACGACGGGTGCGTGAGTACGTCCGTGGTTGCTCCATGTGCCAGCGCAACAAGACGGATCATCTTCATCGAGCCAGCCTGCTACAACCACTTCCTGTACCCTCGAAGGCTGGAGTGACATCTCCATGGACTTCATTGAAGGCTTTCCGAAGGTTGGTGGGAAGTCGGTAATCCTGACGGTGGTGGATCGCTTTTCAAAGTACGCCCACTTCATTCCCCTGAGCCACCCGTACAGTGCTGCATCGGTGGCAAGGGCATTCTTCGATGACATCGTACGTCTACAGGGTTTCCCCTGCTCTATCGTCAGCGATCGTGACACAGTCTTCACCAGCCTCTTCTGGTCGGACTTATTCCGGCTGGCCGGTGTCCGCCTCTAGCTCAGCTCGGCCTTCCACCCACAGTCTGATGAGCAGTCTGAGGTCACCAACAAGGTGATCACTATGTACCTTCGCTGCTTGGCAGGTGACCGACCAAAGACTTGGCTGCAGTGGCTTCCTTGGGCTGAGTATTGCTACAACACTTCCTACCAGACGGCCCTCAAATGCTCGCCCTTCAGAGTGGTCTATGGCAGGGACCCTCCAACTTTTATTGCTTATCAACAGGGTGTTTCCAGAGTAGCAGCAGTGGATAAACATTTGAAGGACAGGGATGAGTTCTTGGCTGAAATTAAGGACAGACTTGTGCAGGCCCAAGTCACCATGAAGAGCTATGAAGATAAATCTCGCCGTGAGGTGGAATTTCAGGTTGGTGATTGGGTTTGGTTGCGGCTTCATCAGAGGACAGCTGTGGGAGTAATACTGGCACCTCCATCTAAGATTGGTCCGAAATATTTTGGACCATATAAGATATTACAGCGCATTGGTGTTGTATCTTACAAGCTTCAGCTGCCTCCTCAAGCCAGGATACATGATGTCTTCCATGTGTCCTTATTGAAGAAGTTTGAAGGTCCTGCTCCAGCACTACTAGCGCCTCTGCCACCACTTCTCCATGGAAGAGTTGTACCTATACCTCAAAAGGTCCAACGGGCACGACTGAATCGAGGAGTTTGGGAGTTTCTTGTCAAGTGGGCAGGTCATTCTGATGCTGATGCATCTTGGGAGCAGCTGGAAGACTTCAAGATAAAGCATCCCCACTTCAAGCTCGAGGACGAGCTTTTTGTCGGGAAGGGGGGAAATGCTGTGGACGCCTTTGTGGGCCAACACCTACAGTCGGCGCAGGCCCAATAGCGCCCACAACCCAGCCACATGAAGCCCAGGCGCAGGAACCTCTTAGAAAGGAATAAAATAGCAGATCGATCTATTAGAGATAGGATCTGTTTTAGATGGAATAAAATAGAGAGATAAGGAATAAAAGATAGCAGATTGATCTATTAGAGATAGGATCTGTTTTATATGGAATAAAATAGAGAGATAAGGAATAAAAGATAAAGTCGGTTGGAGGTGTCCCAACTGACCCTATCCTGGCTGCGTGGCTGCTAGGGGGCGCAGGGGTTTCCCTGCCCCTATATAAACAGCAGAAACCCCCCTTTTGTAATGCATCTAGGAAAATAAGAATTGCCCCATTGGGTTGTTCTTCTCCTTGGGTCACCGTGGCTACAAACCCTAACCCTAGCCGCCGTGACAACTCTCCCCCACCCCCACGCTACCCTCTACGCAGCGACCCGGCATCCTCATCGCTGCTGCTTCCGCCTCTGCGCAGCCCTAGGTGCAGAAGGAGGCCTCCTCCCCACCACGATTCACAACATAGTAGGACTCTATTAGAGAGTCCAAGTAGGGTGTGGCTCCTATGCCGGCACCCCTATATATGTAACACCTATGTGAGCAATACAAATCATCCAATTGTATCGTGGTATATAGAGATGTCACGATCCCGTGACCTAGTTTCCGCCCCTAACCGCAACCCTAGCCATGTGTGCCGCCGCTGCCAGCCCCTTGTGCAGACTCTCCAGCTTCCTATGTGCACATGCCAGCCACTGTAATCTGCAGACCAGATTGCAGCTGTTCTGTGCTGCATGTGGATTCCTCTTGCGCACAACAACACATGTCCCGATCTGCTGTTGCCAATGGTGATCTGATTTGATCTGCTGCAGCATAACAGCACCCAAGGTGATCTGATCTGCTGTTGCAGATCAATCTCAGCGCCTCGGCAGCATCCGTGCAGTCGCTGCCAGCCGTTCTGCTGCCATGGCCCCCAAGCAGCCGCCTCCTCCCACTGCCATGGTCTCCACCTCCTCAATTGTTGATCCAAGCTCTTGTTGATGCCACAACCGATCAGGCCGCTGCTCTCGATCACGATCTCCAGAACATCCGCTCTCTCGTTTTGGTTGTTTTGGATCCCTTCTCCACCCACTACTCCCACTGGCGCGACCTCGTCCTCTAATAATTATGAATTCCAGCAGCTCATTGCTCTTAAACTTAATCATTTGAAAAAAAGGGTTTATAACATTTCTCACATATCGGTGTTGGACACCGCCCCGACACTCTGCTCCATCTACCTCCACTCCCTCCATCCCCATCCGTCGACGCCGCCCTGGCACCAGATTTACTGCCCCGTTCCCAACTCTGCGCCCCGCCTCTGTCGGCCGTCTCCATCCCAGTCGCCCGGCGTTTGAGCTGTGGGAGCTTATGCAAGCAGACAGGAGCAGGCTCAGGCCAGCCGAGATCCGCTTGTCTATGCTCCTAGTCGTGCTGCCTCACGTTACTGTCGAGGAATATATACCCCGCCATAATCGAGATTGGTGGTTGTCTGTCTCGCCGGCACTATACTTGCTGGCAGCCAGGGACTTGTGCACCCTCTATGATGACCAACCGCCGCCTCAGGTTCTACGAGTGAAGGGCGACATAGATGGAGACTACATCGCCCTCTAGGGAGGTTGTGTCACCCGTGGAGGCTGCAACTCCACCCGTTCTCCTGGCAGCAGAGCCCTCCTCTATGCCACCACCCGCGGGGGTTGTGACTCCGTCGATCCTCCTACCGGTGGAGCCCTCCCCTGCCCCATTCCCCCCCTCTATTGGGTCACTCCCGATGCCCCCTCTAGCTTCTCTAGATGCGTATAGTTATTAAGGCGGTAAGGCGAGGCGACCTACCCCTTTTTACATTTTAAGCGATAAGGCGTAAGGCGAGGCGACGCCTTAGTAATATATAGATATAAGAAAACATATGAATATAATTACAATTAGCAATATAAATAGTTTAACAAATAGCAACATAATATTGTTTCCTGCTGACCAGCTTCTTTTCTGGCCTCAGCCCAGCCCACGGGCTGCTCACCCCAATCGTGGCCCGAGTTATTTCTAGGGCGACGGCGACCCGCCCCAGTCCCCCTCCCTCAACCTGCAGGCCCCCCCGCCCCGTGGCGTCCTCCCAGCCCGCCTGCTGCCTTCCTCGACCGGGCGGCCTCCCCCTCCCGATTCGGAGGCTCCGAGCGGATCTGCTTCACAGATAGCTCCCACCCCCCACTCAGGCATGGATCAGCAGCAGCCCCCCCCCCCCCCCCCCCGGCGTGCTGCCTTCCTCCGCCGGTGCCCCCCCTCCCACAGATACTCTTCTGCTGCACGCGCCTCTCTCGCAGGGCGGCTCTGCCCCCCACCCCACCCGCCTTACGCCAGGGTCTAAGGCGACAGGGACGCCTTAAGGTTCCTGGGCGCCTTAGCGCTTAAGCGACACCTTAACAACCATGTGGCCTACTCAATGCCCTCAAAAGCTCTAGGAGGATGTGCACCATCTACGCCGACGGCTAACCCCCCAGCTGCCTCGATGTTGTTCACCACCGTCGTGGCCCCCTTCCCCATCGTCTTCCCCTCCCCTTTTGGACACAACCTCTTCGTGGTCCTCTCTGCCTAGGTCCTTGGTTAGTTGGTCACCTCCACCCTGTTGGTCTGCCCCCTCTACCGAGGATTGTAGCAATCAATCCAAGAGTTGCCCTCGGCGTCAAGGTGCTCGGTCAGTCCCTGCAGATCTGATTGGCAAGTTCTCCAATTGCTTCTTCTTGAACCACATTGCTACAATGAGCAACAAGGCCACTTCCATTGCAAGGGTAAAGGTCACAAAGCGCGCCGCTGCACGCTCACTCATGACTGTCCATCACCGGTCTCTGGGACTGCCAATTCACTGTCTCTGCCACCTTTTGAAGCTCCCTCAAAGGTCCGACAGGGAGTCTGCACCACCCCTAGCACTGAGAAGTTAGAGTGTGATTGCCCTAGCCCTCTCTTTCTAGCTGTGGCTACTTTGGTAGCTACATCCCGCTCTTTGTCACCCTCACTCCATGTACGCCAAGTGGCCGTTCATTTAGTCGAGGAACCTAGTTTCGAGGCCCCCTTGGGGTCCTCTAGTAGGAAAGGAAAGACATTGCAGTCTTACCATGAGGTCATTGATGCTCAGATGGTTTATCCGTTGGTCGTTGAGCGCTTGGCCGATAAGTGGGATTCGATGATCTTGGAAACTACCATACCTATTGTGCCGCCCTCGTCTATGCCTAATACTTTGCTTCCTCCTCCCTAGTGTTGTTGGAGGGTCTTGATCAGGTCGTTGTCTGGTTAGATGATAGAGGTCAGTTGTAGTTTCATTGTGGTCGTGTATGGTTGTCATGGTCGTTGTAAGTGGCTAGCTCAACCATTTTATATTATATTATTTAATACCATAGTCTGAGTTTCCCCTACTGAATTCCCTAAAAAAACATTCCTCACATATAATAACTAAGAAAAAGACGATTGAAGCAAACTTACTCCACCGAATTGTTGCTATTAGAGGGGAATAATTGGATGGATTAATCTGAGAGTCAAGGGTACATTATATAGAGGGATTAGGTGAGGGGAAAATACTAAACTATCTCTAACCCTAATCCCATACAAAGGGCTAAAATACCCCTGATTAGCCCACATAGTTACACAATCTAACACCCCCCGCGCGTCACAATATCTAGCCACTGCAGATGTTGAGACTGGACCGAAACTCGGAGAACAGTGACGATGGGAGGCCCTTCGTGAAAATGTCGGCGAACTGTGTCGTCGTCGGGACATGATGTACCCGAACCTCGCCACGTGCAACCCGCTCACAGATAAAATATAGGTCAATCTCCACATGCTTCGTGCGCTAATGCTGGACCGGGTTGGTAGAGAGGTACACGGTGCTGACGTTGTCGCAGTAGATCAGAGTGCTCCTAGCGACTGGAGTGTGGAGCTCCTGAAGCAGCTGCTGAAGCCAGGAAGCCTCAGCCACGCCTTTAGCCATGGCACGATACTCCGCCTCAACACTCGAACGCGACACCACGTGCTGTCGCTTCGAGGACCAGGAGACGAGATTACCGCCCAGGAAGACGGCGTAGCCATGGGTAGACCGGCGAGTGTCCGGGCAGCCTGCCCAGTCAGTGTCGGTGTACACACAAGTACCAAAGAATCCGCTTTACAGCGGTGAGGTGCGGCTCCCTCGGGTCATGCATGTGGAGGCACACCTACTGAACCGCAAAGGAGATATCCGGCCTGGTGAAGGTGAGGTACTGAAGAGCACCTGCAAGACTCCTGTACGCAGTGGGGTCAGTGACGGGTGTCCCGTCGGTAGCGGAGAGCTTCGGCTGAGTATCCACTGGAGTTGAGCACGGCTTGCACTCAGCCATGCCCGCTCGCTAGAGAATATCCAGGCAGTACTGTCGCTAGTGAAGAAACAAGCCGCCTGGTCGGTTCTCGACCGCATACCCAGAAAGTGGTGGAGGCGGCCTAGGTCCTTCATAGCGAATTCCCGCTATAAAGTGTGGGATGACCCTGCCACTGGGCCTGGGCAGCCAGGACAGGGGGGGCGAACCCAGGTTCCCCCCTGTTGTGTGCGCACCCAGGTCAGGGCTGGTCAGCCCGACTAGGTGCGGCTGCACCAAGTTTTAGGTGGCAGCCCTAGTTTAGATAATAATCTGTTTTTCCTCCTATTGTAATAGATTAGGACTCTTGTAAGGGGGGCTATATAAACAAGCCAAAAACACCCCAAATTGAGAGAGATGAATAAAGAAAAATTCCTCCACTTTTTCTTGCCCTAGCTGTCTCTCTCCCCCTTGCTGCTGCCGCCCCTCTCTTTCTCCTAGGTCGGCGCTCCATCAAGAACCCTAGCCGCCACCAGGGGCTAGGGTCTCCAGCCGCCGCCAGGACTGCTGACTCCAGCCGCCACCAGGGTGCACAGGGCTGCTATTCCAGCCGCCGCCCAGGACATCCCCTTCCTCAAGCCGCTGCCTCCCTCTTCAACTCTAGTCACCACCAGGCTAGGATCAGCCGCCAACTCTGTTTCATCTTGTTCAGCGCCGCCATCAAAGCCAGAGGTCAGACTGATCTGCTAGGGCAGATCAGTTTGTACAGCAATATCAGGAACAATTTTGGGGCTGGAATTGCAACATAAAGCAGAGATAGTGCGCCGAAGAAGAGCCGTACTAGATGATGTCGGTACAATGTCATCGACGTACAATAGAAGGTAAGCAGTGTCACTACCACATTGATAGACAAACAACGAAGTGTCCAACTTAGCTTCGACGAAGCCCTGTGAGACCAAGAAGGAGGTGAACCGGCTATACCAGGCTCTCGGTGCGTACTTCAGACCATACAGAGATTTGTTCAGCTTACAGACCATGTCTGGATGATCTGAGTCAACAAATCCTGTCGGCTGACTGCAGTACACCGTATCAGTTAGTGTACCGTGGAGGAAGGCATTCTTGACATCCAACTGGTGGACGGGCCAAGAACGCGAGAGAGCTAGTGAATGAATGGTACGAACTGTCGCCGGCTTCACCACCGGGCTGAAGGTCTCGTCGTAGTCGACTCCAGGGCACTGAGTGAAGCTCCAAAGTACCCACCGAGCCTTGTACCCCTCCAAGGTACCGTCCGCCTTCTTCTTATGTGTGAATACCCACTTGCCCGTAACAACATTGCCACGACCGGGGCGAGGAACCAGGTCCTAGGTCCGGTTAGCAAGCAGGGTCGCATACTCTTTCTCCATAGCTTGACGCCAGTGAGGGTCGATGAGGGCGCTATAGACGGAAGTCGATATGGACGAGATCTAAGAAGAGTCAGGCGGTGGAAACGTCGTCGACAAGAAAACAGCGCCGGAGAAGCGCTCAACAGGTCGGAGACTCCCGGACACATGTCGAGTCAACATCGGGTGAATGTGACCAGGATCCCTGTGGAGCAGAGGAGGATTGTACATCGGGCACTCGGAACGAGCGGGAGCCGGTGCACCACCCCGCTCCCGTCGTTGATAGACGAGAGTGGGTCCCGTGGCCGCGCGTGGCGCAACGACTGACGTGGAGGATGTAAAAGCACAAGAAAAGGGACTTGCAAAAACTTTTCATCACCTCACAACACCACAGTTTTTATTGTGGATATCTTAGGAAATATTGTGAAGAGCAAGTAACCTCCATCAAAAGAGTGATTAGAGGGGAAAGCCTTCATTTTCACAAAGTGGGATTTGTACACATGAACATGAGGGGTTGAGCTCACCCCTAGAACTTAAAAAGTCTTGGGAAGGTTCAGTCCAAGTTTCATGTAAATCAAACACTTTTTGAGGCACTTTTGGAGGTATTTGAAAAAGAGGCCAATTTGAATGTAAATTCAAATTGCAGCAACTTTCATCACCCAAATTCAAAAGTTAGCTTCATATTCAAACTCAGCACATTTTTCTGAGTAAGCCCACCAATTTTCATCCTCATTGGAGTTCATCTTGTCAAGAGTTAAATTTGCAAGAATTCAAAACTGAATTTAAATTTCAGTTTAAACATGCAGCAAATTTAGCCAAACACAGTTCAAATTTGAGAATTCAAATTCACACAAAGACTTGGTGACTAAGTCTCACATTAAATTGTGAGTAGCTGAGGATATTTTTGCACCCCAGAATTGACAAAATTTGGAAAAAGAATTAGGGGGGAGACCCACATGTCAGCAGACTTCAGACTGAAGTCTCCTCGGTTGATTTTTCCCTCGGCCGAGGCCTCACGCGCGCGCCAGCACGATCGCCCGGCGGCCGACCGACTCAATCCGGCGCCACCTCCTGCTCGGCGACCGAGCGCACGCGTGCCCGACGCGGTTAAAGTCCCCAGCCCACGTGTGCCGACCTCATCTCCTCCGCTCTGCTCGTTCCCACCCGAAACAAAAAACGGCACCCGCCGCTCCCCTCGGCTCCTCGTCACGCCGTTGATCCAGGCGACCTCGCGACCGGAGCTCAACAGCAAAGATACGCGCCGGGGACTGCTCAAACTCACGGTGAAGATCCTACCCTCTTCCATGCTTTGTAGGGGGAGTATTTCCCCGTCTAGTCCTTGGTGTTTGACAAAAACGAGTGAACAGACATTCTGAAATTCGCGGCGATCGCTCCTGCACTGCGTAAACCCAGCCGAGCACATGTTATACACGTCCCCACGGCCATCTAGGATCCAAAACCATCGAAAACCGTCGAGTCTTTGCGCTGATATCCAAATTTTTTTAGCAACAGCCGATATCGGGCCTAGGTCGACGGTGAGGTCCTAGTTCCGGCCAGTTCCATGGCCAACCGAGCTCATATCCGTGCGCAGCATGCCACGGCGGAGCTGTAGGAGCAAACAGCTTGAGAAATAAGGCCCGGAGTAGCCTGGGCGACGTCTCCGGAGTGGAGGGAGGCTCTGTCACCGTCGCGGGCATAGTTCCGGCCATTGCCGAGCTCCGGTGAGGGCACCAGTGTGTTCTCCGAGTCGAGTTAGGCACGGGAGGCAAGTTTCGTCGAAGGTCGGGCGGTGAAACGCCCGGCGGCGAGCGCTTCGGCGAAGCGCCGCCGCGGGAGCTGCGGGAGAGCGCGAGGTAGACGAAGGGGGGCCGGGTCCACCGGTCAGCCTCTGATCTCGCGCGGGGATCGGTTTGCGGCCGGGATTCGGTGCGGCAGAGCGGGTAAGACCCCGTGGACCGCGGTGTGGCCGCATTCTGAGTGGGCCGGCTCGAGGAGTGGGTCCCACCCGCAGGATTTAAACATTTCTGGAATTTCCAGTTTTAGTTCAAACTTCAAATGCATAGAACTTTAGCTAGGAAGCTCCAAATTCGATGAACCAAATTTTGCTGAACTCAGAATTCTGAGTACTTTCCAGCAATACCAAATTCAGCTCATGAAAGTGAGTAGTTTTCCAGAATTAAATCCCTAAAATTTAAACTGTTGGGAATTTTATCTGGAGAGCTACTTTATGAAAAATTCTGAAATTTGGCTGAGAGGTTCATTGGAAAATCCCTGAATCCCAGTAAAATTTTCAGACTCATCCAAGTTCATTTAGTTACCCTAATGGGGTGATTAAGAGAACTGCCCTGAGAAAATAGAAAAAAATGTACAGAAACATTTTTCAGATTTTCTCAAATCTTAATTAGGGCATAACTTTCTGTAGAATTCTTCAAATGACATGAAACCAACTCCATTAGAACCATCCTAAATTCTAGTTTCCAGAAAGTAATGGTGGGAGCCATGAAAAACCCTGGAATTACTTAGAGGCTCAAATATTGACCAAATAGGCTTTGATTTGTACAAGGTTCAATTGAACTTTGTTTCAAATAAAACTTGTTCACAACTCCGGTTAGGACCCTACCAATCCACCATAAAAATTTCAGAACCAAAGGGAAGGGCTAGCTAGAGTTATTAGCAATTATGTATTCAAGTTCACCCATTGCATTTAAATTAACATGTAGTATTTCATAAACGTGTAGTCACTGAAGAAGATACTCCGGAAGTGCTGGACTTCCTCCTTCCGGAAGAAGAGCTAACTACTGACCAGCAGCAATAAGGCAAGCCCCGGTTTGCATTAACCTTTTTATAAGTTTTACTTTGTTTACATGTGTCATATGAAGTATGATTGTGCATTAGGTATAGGATGGATGGAACCCCACTTGCATAACCAGAATTTTTCCCTAAGAGTGAGGGTAGTGTCTAAGACCTCGACTAGACATGCTATGCTTAAATGTTTCATAGGACTTCGGTACAAGTCGAGTAGTTGGAATCTACTCGCGAGATAGGCTTGGGACACACGGGTTCGGTTGAGTGATGTGAGATCACTTTAGTAATAAAAATGAGACTAGGTAGGGGCTAGGGCGCAGCAAGAGGGAGTCTTGTGTGCGCAGCCCTGTCCGTGTCGATTGAGGACCGATCCGTGTGCGGCCCACGCTGATCAAGTTTGAACGTACCGAAGGCATATCGGATATATGGGCCCCGATAAACCGATGTAGCCTAAATCTCCGTGCGTCGAGGCATAGCACACCGATTTATAGGTGTAGGTTGAGGGCAGCAAGGTGGAAATCTACCAACGGGCATAGAGAGATGCTCCGTGTGGGGAACCTCC
This sequence comes from Neostapfia colusana, assembly GCA_030760725.1. Lineage (NCBI taxonomy): Eukaryota > Viridiplantae > Streptophyta > Magnoliopsida > Poales > Poaceae > Neostapfia > Neostapfia colusana. The sequence continues at coordinate 27,713,192 of JASWHV010000007.1, forward strand.
TGCTTGTTTCGGTGTGACCGGTTCGATGTTTGGGCTGTTGGGTGAAAGGTTGTCCCGTACGACATCGAGTGAGCGTGCTGTGCAGCTCCACGGGTGGGCATACGTGACGTGCTCTTTGGGTTTCCCTGCAGGTGTATATCGAGTCGATTCGCCGTCCCTCACGGTGAAGAGTACCACTTGGTCACTGAGTCATGACGTAGAATAATGTATGAAATATGATGATTTGATATTGCTGATTGATATAATTGTATTGCTACATGCGTGCCACCAAATACTGCTTACTAAATTTCAGATTCCTGAACTGATAACTTATTGCTAAAAGATGAACTAAGGATGAACTTGTAGGCGTGTCCTTTTGCTGCAATGTTACTACCCTATGTCCATTGTACCCCTCATGTAGAGTTTCATGCTTAGGCGCGTCGGTTAAGCCTTGCTGAGCCTTCGTGCTCACGGTTGCTGCTTAAGTGTTTTTAGGTGAGGAGCCACCCATGGACTTGGAGTACGAGTCCACCGGCGAGGGTTACCCTCCGTCGGGGACCACGGCTGAGTGGGAACCGTACACGCCGCGCTGAGCTGAGACGTGCAGCTAGTGTGGGTTGCCCTAGGGCTGGGCAACCGACTTTTGCTAGATAGGCGGGCGTGAGTTGTACAAAAGAAACTTCCGCTGTGTAATAAAGACCCTAGTTTGTAATTGAGAAGTGTACTACTTTGTACATTCAGTGTGTTTTTCCCATGTAATATAATGTGTTCTTATGACGTGTGCTGTCGGGTGTCGCATCGCGCAGCACCACCCTCTGCGATCCTGGATGAGCGGATTCCGGTCCGCCACAGCCTGGTATCAGAGCTGCATAGGGAATAGCACAGTACTTAAGGACTATATTATGGGAAAAACTTAGGATTACGGTGAGGATTCGGTAGTTGCCCAAGTAAGGACTATAATAGCATAGTTACTTAAAGTGGCAAAGACTAACCTATGTGTTATAATTCTGAATTTAAATTATGTAACGACGTACCTACGCTCTGGTAAGTATGGTAAGGAACGCCACCGAAAGCGGTTCAATTTCGGTTAGCTCCCTTGACGAGGAACGTGGTTCAGGGATAAGTCTCACAGCTTGGTGTGAGACGTTAATATGAAACTCTTGGACTCTTCATGTTCCTGAGTTCATATGAAATGCTGATCCCTAGCGTGCATTAGGCAAGTAAGTGGAAACCCCATACGCGAGAGTGTGTTCGTCTGGAAATAGCCCAGGAGGACATACGCAGCGCTTGCCATCGGCGTGCCCTGCAGGGAAGTAGGTGGTATATGTTGGGTTGATAACATTCCCAACCGTGACGACCCGTTCATGACATACTCGGGTTCCCCGTCGTGTGGTGTTGAAACACGATCACGTACCTTGAGACGTGACCTAACTCAAGGACGACCGTATGACAATGATACGGGGGTTTGTATTTACTTTTAAGTATGATCCTGCCTGAAATGAAAACAACCATTGAGTGCACCATTATTGTGTGGTCTTCTGCAGGTACTAACCACGTATGTATCCGTGTAGTAAACGTGTGCGAGAGACTGTTTAGTGCCACACTTGCGACGTATATGCCGGTAGAATCCGGTTAGGATTTTCTTTTGTGAGGAACGTATTACCGAGATATTATAGGCATATGCATGAGAATAATGATAACAAGGAATTAAAATCACTAGGATCAACATCTAGGACTTTGGTTGGGTAGAAAAGTTGATAATTGATGAGTGTAGTTCCAAAACACTGAAAAACAGAGTGCTCTGTTTTGGGCAGCAAGTTTGCTGATCTTCAACAGGGCATAACTCACAGGTCTTTTAGCCCAGGTAGGTGTGCTACATAGTTCTGGAAAGGTGTTTGAGTACCCTACAACTTTGTTGTAGACTTCTAGAGCTGAAACACACCTTAAGATGGCTTAAATCCCAGAGGAATGTAAACTGTCCAGAACCAGGACAGAGTTAAACACTCTCTGGACTGTTCTGTTTTTCAAACATAACTCCCAGTAGAAAAATCTAAAATTGTCATATCATACATCCTTAGAAAGAGTAGAAGATGGGTGACATCTTTGCAATTCAAAGTTTCTGCAGTTTCAGCACAGATTTCAGTGGAAACCAGGGATGAAAACAGCCACTTCCAAGGGGGGTGCTGTTAAAATTCTTCCAGAAATTCTGCTGACTTTGAATTACCATAACGTTTTCACCAGAGCTGATCTGAGGCAAATAAGTACTCGTTGGAAAGATACTGAAGTTAACTTTAACTTTGGTATTCAACTTGAGTCATGGAAATGCCCAGAACCAGATCAAAACTTGGAATAGGTAGAAACTGGTCATTCTGACAGAAGAATGGCAGTTGAACTCATTGGAGAGGGTGTTGTACCCTAAGGGTGGTGTACGTGATGACAACGCGATAGTAATATCTCGTAGTGACCAAACCTAGTTGTGGTGAGCTTCCAAAGTGGAGGTTCATCAAGTTGGATTAAACTGGCTTGTGTTTGGTCTGGTAATGGTGTAGCTTGTGCAAAGTTATTACATTATCTACTTACGAGATGTATCACATGTTTTATTGTCATTATGTTCTTACGCCTATTTTTATGGGGATGCATGCAAAATGTTGCGGGACTGATGATTATTGTCGTGTGGTTGCAAATGGTTCGTACTAGGACCACGCACGAGGTTGGTGGCTCTAGCCAACAGGGAGGTGATGACTCCCAGCCACCGGCCTACGACAGCACCCCGCAGCAGCAGCCACCACCGTCGCCTCCGCTTACTCTAGCGGATGTGATAGCGGCACTGGTGGGAGGTCGTGAGGAGCAGACCGACCTGCTCTGCACGATCGTGCAGAATACGTCCCAGGCGGGGGGACGTCAAGAGAGAGGGCCTCGTGAGCCCCGCGAAGTGTCGTACTCAGATTTCATGAGTACGCACCCTCTAGTGTTCACTGAAGCCGAAGAACCACTGGAGGCGGATAACTGGCTGCGGACCATCGAGTCCAAGTTCGGGCTGCTCCAATGTACGGAGCGGCAGAAGACTCTGTTCGCAGCGCAGCAACTCCACGGTGCCGCTGGTGCGTGGTGGGCGAATTATGTCGCCTCACAACCGGCTGGCCATGCCGTGGAATGGCAAGAGTTCCGGGAGGCGTTCCGCGCCTATCACATGACTCCAGGGATCATGAAGAGGAAGTTCCAAGAATTCTTGGAGCTGAAGCAGGGCGGGAGGAGTGCCCATGACTACTCCCGTGCCTTCAACCATCTGGCGCAATACGCGTCAGACTATATATCCACTGAGGAGAAGAAGCGAGAGCACTTCTATCGGGGTTACACCCCGAAATGAAGACCCATCTCGTTCAGTGGAATCGCGGCACATTCAACGACCTAGTCAATGCCGCGATCATGCAAGAGGACGCTCAGCGGGAGTTGGCAGCTGAGCAGAGGAAGCACAGCGCTCCACCCAGCCGTGGGGGTGGCGCTCCCCAGAAGTACCGCATGGTGTATCGGACACCATCCGGGCAGCAGTGGCAACCACCGGCGCAACCTCAACGGTTCGGGGGACGTCCCTTTCAGGCACCTCCGTTCCGTCCGCCGATGCCACCGCCAAGACAGCAGCAGCAGCAGACGGTACCCCGGGCGTTTCCACCGCCACAACGCGCCCCGGGATTCCGTCCACCGATCAGCGGGGGACCGCCCCGTTTCACCTGCTTCACGTGTGGCCAGGCGGGCCACTTCGTGAAGGACTGTCCCCAGGGGCAGCAGAGCAGCGGGCAAGCCCAGTTTCAGGGCGGTGCTCGAGGCCGACCTCCGATGAAGAAGGTTGGTCAGCGGACTGGAGGCGTCCGCAACCTCGACAATGAGGACGCCCCAGAGGGAGACAACGTGCTAGCGGGTACGTTTACTCTCAACCATCAAGCCATCGTCATATTGTTTGATTCTGGTGCAACCCACAGCTTTATAAGTGCATCCTATGTGGCTAAGCATCAAATGCAAGTCTTCCCAACCGACTGCACTTATATGATCTGCTCACCGGGAGGCAAGATTTCAGCTAATATGATGATTCCAAAAGCACCTTTGTGCTTAGGTGGGAAACTATATCCCACCACCTTGATAATCCTAATGGGACAAAAGATTGATGCAATCTTAGGGATGTCATGGCTACAATACCATGGCGTTGTCCTAGAGACTTGGACACGGACAGTTCACTTAAATTCTCCATTCCACCGTCCGCATTCCATGGTGTTAGACATGCCAGTCCGGGAAGTTTTAGCAATTAATAATGCTGAAGCTCTCAAGTTAGAAGACATCCCCGTAGTACGGATGATCTTCCGGGCATCCCACCTGAGCAGGATGTCGAGTTCAAGATTGAACTTGCACCCGGGACTACGCCCATATCATGGAGACCATACAAAATGGCTCCAAATGAGCTGGCTGAACTGAAAGAACAGCTCAATGATCTGTCGAGCAAGGGTTTCATTAGGCCGAGTTCCTCGCTTTGGGGATGCTCGGCGCTGTTCGTGAAGAAGAAAGATGAAACCTTGAGGCTGTGTGTGGATTACCGGCCGCTCAACGCCGTCACCATCAAGAATAAGTATCACTGCCCCGTATCGACATTTTGTTTGATCAACTTGTAGGGGCAAGTGTGTTCTCAAAGATGGACCTTCCCTCTGGATATCACCAGATCAAGATCCGGGCGGAGGATATCCCGAAGACGGCCTTCTCGACGAGATATGGATTATATGAATATCTTGTCATGTCCTTTGGTCTCACAAACGCTCCAGCCCATTTCATGTATCTCATGAACTCAGTGTTCATGCCGGAGCTGGACAAGTTCGTGGTAGTGTTCATCGACGATATCTTCGTTTACTCCAAGATAGAAGCCGAACATGCCGAACACTTGCGGATCGTTCTTCAACGATTGCGAGACCACAAGCTCTACGCCAAGTTCAGTAAATGCGAGTTTTGGATCAACCAAGTGCCATTCTTGGGACATATCATCTCAGCGGAAGGCATTGCAGTTGACCCAAGCAAGATAGAGCAAGTACTGAAATGGAAAGCTCCCACTTCAGTCCATGAAGTCAGAAGTTTCCTCAGGTTAGCGGGATACTATCGGAGATTTATTTCAAGTTTCTCCAAGCTCGCTAAGCCGATGACAGAATTGCTGAAGAAAGGGACGAAGTATGTTTGGAACACGGCGTGTGAAGGAGCATTCCAAGCATTGGTTAAGCATCTCACAACAGCCCCGGTCTTAGCTCAGCCGGATACAACAAAGCCCTTCGACGTGTATTGTGACGCGTCCAGTATTGGGCTTGGCTGCGTGTTGATGCAGGAAGGACGTGTGGTCGCTTATGGCTCACGCCAACTTCGGAACCATGAGCAGCAGTATCCGACTCATGATCTTGAGCTTGCTGCCGTGGTGTTGGCGCTAAAAATGTGGAGGCACTATCTCCTGGGGAACTTGGTGCATCTCTACACCGACCACGAGAGCTTGAAATACATTTTCACCCAGAAGGAGCTGAACATGAGGCAACGGAGGTGGTTAGAATTGATCAAAGATTATGAAATTGAGATTCATTACCACCCCGGCAAGGCAAATGTGGTTGCTGACACGCTGAGTCGGAAATCACATGTCCATCACCTCACCATTACACCGGTGGAGGAGGAAGAGCCAAGTTTATACTTGGTTCCTTATGGATCGCTGTACAACCTTGCCCTCATCCCTACCATCAGGGAGGACATCATTGCAGCTCAGAAAGATGATAAAGGCATGGCACATCTCCGGAGACGGATAGACAATGGAGAGATCAAGTGTTTCCGGAAAGATGATGAGGGGACGCTGTGGTTCAATGACCGAATAGTCGTACCCAGAGATATGGAACTGAGGAGGAAGATCCTCGATGAAGCTCACTTGTCCAAATACTCCATTCATCCAGGCAGCAACAAAATGTACCAAGATTTGAAAAAGAAATTTTGGTGGACACGGATGAAACGGGAGGTAGCGAAATACGTATCCGAGTGTGATACGTGTAGACGAGTGAAGGCGGATCATATGAGGAAGTCAGGGCTGCTGCAACCCCTGAAAATTCCAGCATGGAAATGGGATGATGTGAGCATGGATTTCATTGTGGGATTACCCTTAACATCCAACAAACATGATTCCATTTGGGTGATCGTTGACCGACTAACCAAGTCAGCTCACTTCATCCCCGTGCACACACATTTCCATGCCAACAGATATGCGGAGTTATATATTGCCAGGATTCTATGCCTGCATGGGGTACCTAAGACCATAGTCTCAGACCGAGGTGCATTGTTTGTATCTCGCTTTTGGGAGCAGTTACATGCTGCTTTGGGTACTAAACTGATTAGAAGCTCCGCTTACCACCCTCAAACAGATGGCCAGACAGAGAGGGTGAATCAAGTTCTGGAAGACATGTTGAGAGCATGTGCCATCCACCATGGTAGGAACTGGGATGATCACCTACCATTGGCGGAATTCTCGTACAACAACGGTTATCAGGCGATTATCAATATGGCACCCTACGAATCTCTCTACGGTCGTAAATGCCGCACCCCATTAAACTGGTGCGAGTCCGGTGAAAGGGTCACATTCGGGGTTGATGTGGTGAACGACGCCGAAGAGCGCGTTCGGACGATTCAAGCTAACTTGAAGGCCGCTCAATCCCGGCAGAAGAGCTACGCTGATAAGAGGCGTAGACCGTTGCACTTTGACGTTGGGGAACACTTATACCTCCGCGTGTCTCCGATGAAGGGCGTGCACCGGTTCGGTGTGAAGGGGAAGCTCGCTCCCCGTTTTATTGGACCCTACGCTATCACCGAGAAATGTGGACCAGCAGCGTATCGATTGGAGCTACCGGCATCTCTGGCTGGTGTCCATGATGTTTTCCATGTTTCGCAACTGCGAAAATGCTTGAAGCATACAGCTGCTGTTCCTACCGAAGACATCGGCGAGCTGAAACCGGATTTAACATATGATGAGTATCTGGTGGAAATTCTTGATGAGAAAGCCCGAACCACGCGTAGCAGAACGTTGTGGTTCTACAAGATACTCTGGAGCAACCACACCGCCAAAGAAGCGACGTGGGAGAGCGAGGAGTTCCTTCGCTCAAATTACCCGGAGTTCATGGCTTCCCAACACGGGTAAGTCCCTACTACATCGCCATCTTTCCTTTTATAATCTCGGGACGAGATTCTTTTAAGGGGGGAGGGATGTAAAAGCCCAAGAAAAGGGACTTGCAAAAACTTTTCATCACCTCACAACACCACAGTTTTTATTGTGGATATCTTAGGAAATATTGTGAAGAGCAAGTAACCTCCATCAAAAGAGTGATTAGAGGGGAAAGCCTTCATTTTCACAAAGTGGGATTTGTACACATGAACATGAGAGGTTGAGCTCACCCCTAGAACTTAAAAAGTATTGGGAAGGTTCAGTCCAAGTTTCATGTAAATCCAACACTTTTTGAGGCACTTTTGGAGGTATTTGAAAAAGAGGCCAATTTGAATGTAAATTCAAATTGCAGCAACTTTCATCACCCAAATTCAAAAGTTAGCTTCATATTCAAACTCATCACATTTTTATGAGTAAGCCCACCAATTTTCATCCTCATTGGAGTTCATCTTGTCAAGAGTTAAATTTGCAAGAATTCAAAACTGAATTTGAATTTCAGTTTAAACATGCAGCAAATTTAGCCAAACACAGTTCAAATTTGAGAATTCAAATTCACACAAAGACTTGGTGACTAAGTCTCACATTAAATTGTGAGTATATGAGGATATTTTGGCACCCCAGAATTGACAAAATTTGGAAAAAGAATTAGGGGGGAGGCCCACATGTCAGCAGACTTCAGACTGAAGTCTCCTCGGTTGATTTTTCCCTCGGCCGAGGCCTCACGCGCGCGCCAGCACGATCGCCCGGCGGCCAACCGACTCAATCCGACGCCACCTCCTGCTCGGCGACCGAGCGCACGCGTGCCCGACGCGGTTAAAGTCCCCAGCCCACGTGTGCCGACCTCATCTCCTCCGCTCTGCTCGTTCCCACCCGAAACGAAAAACGGCACCCGCCGCTCCCCTCGGCTCCTTGTCGCGCCGTTGATCCAGGCGACCTCGCGACCGGAGCTCAACAGCAAAGATACGCGCCGGGGACTGCTCGAACTCACGGTGAAGACCCTACCCTCTTCCATGCTTTGTAGGGGGAGTATTTCCCTGTCTAGTCCTCGGTGTTCGACAAAAACGAGTGAACAGACATTCTGAAATTCGCGGCGATCGGTCCTGCACTGCGTAAACCCAGCCGAGCACATGTTCTACACGTCCCCACGGCCATCTAGGATCCAAAACCATCGAAAACCGTCGAGTCTTTGTGCTGATATCCAAATTTTTTGAGCAACAGCCGATATCGGGCCTAGGTCGACGGTGAGGTCCTAGTTCCGGCCAGTTCCATGGCCAACCGAGCTCATATCCGTGCGCAGCATGCCACGGCGGAGCTGTAGGAGAAAACAGCTTGAGAAATAAGGCCCGTAGTAGCCTGGGCGACGTCGCCGGAGTAGAGGGAGGCTCTGTCACCGTCGCGGGCATAGTTCCGGCCATTGCCGAGCTCCGGTGAGGGCACCAGTGTGTTCTCCGAGTCGAGTTAGGCACGGGCGGCAAGTTTCGTCGAAGGTCGGGCGGTGAAACGCCCGGCGGCGAGCGCTCCGGCGAAGCGCCACCGCGGGAGCTGCGGGAGAGCGCGAGGTAGATGAAGGGGGGCCGAGTCCACCGGTCAGCCTCTGATCTCGCGCGGGGATCGGTTTGCGGCCGGGATTCGGTGCGGAAGCGCAGGTAAAACCCCATGGGCCGCGGTGTGGCCGCATTCTTAGTGGGCCGGCTCGAGGAGTGGGTCCCACCCGCAGGATTTAAACATTTTTGGAATTTCCAGTTTTAGTTCAAACTTCAAATGCATAGAACTTTGGCTAGGAAGCTCCAAATTCAATGAACCAAATTTTGCTGAACTCAGAATTCTGAGTACTTTCCAGCAATACCAAATTCAGCTCATGAAAGTGAATAGTTTTCCAGAATTAAATCCCTAAAATTTAAACTGTTGGGAATTTTATCTGGAGAGGTACTTTATGAAAAATTCTGAAATTTGGCTGAGAGGTTCACTGGAAAATCCCTGAATCCCAGTAAAATTTTCAGACTCATCCAAGTTCATTTAGTTACCCTAATGGGGTGATTAAGAGAACTGCCCTGAGAAAATAGAAAAAATGTACAGAAACATTTTTCAGATTTTCTCAAATCTTAATTAGGGCATAACTTTCTGTAGAATTCTTCAAATGACATGAAACCAACTCCATTAGAACCATCCTAAATTCTAGTTTCCAGAAAGTAATGGTGGAGCCATGAAAAACCCTGGAATTACTTAGAGGCTCAAATATTGACGAAATAGGCTTTGATTTGTACAAGGTTCAATTGAACTTTGTTTCAAATAAAACTTGGTCACAACTCTGGTTAGGATCCTACCAATCCACCATAAAAATTTCAGAACCAAAGGGAAGGGCTAGCTAGGGTTATTAGCAATTATGTATTCAAGTTCACCCATTGCATTTAAATTAACATGTAGTATTTCATAAACGTGTAGTCACTGAAGAAGAGACTCCGGAAGTGCTGGACTTCCTCCTTCCGGAAGAAGAGCTAACTACTGACCAGCAGCAATAAGGCAAGCCCCGGTTTGCATTAACCTTTTTATAAGTTTTACTTTGTTTACATGTGTCATATGAAGTATGATTGTGCATTAGGTATAGGATGGATGGAACCCCACTTGCATAACCAGAATTTTTCCCTAAGAGTGAGGGTAGTGTCTAAGACCTCGACTAGACATGCTATGCTTAAATGTTTCATAGGACTTCGGTACAAGTCGAGTAGTTGGAATCTACTCGCGAGATAGGCTTGGGACACACGGGTTCGGTTGAGTGATGTGAGATTACTTTAGTAATGAAAATGAGACTAGGCAGGGGCTAGGGCGCAGCAAGAGGGAGTCTTGTGTGCGCAGCCCTGTCCGTGTCGATTGAGGACCGATCCGTGTGCGGCCCATGCTGATCAAGTTTGAACGTACCGAAGGCATATCGGATATATGGGCCCCGATAAACCGATGTAGCCTAAACCTCCGGGCGTCGAGGCATAGCACACCGATTTATAGGTGTAGGTTGAGGGCAGCAAGGTGGAAATCTGCCAAAGGGCATAGAGAGATGCTCCGTGTGGGGAACCTCCTGCTCGTTTCGGTGCGACCGGTTCGACGTTTGGGCTGTTGGGTGAAAGGTTGTCCCGTACAACATCGAGTGAGCGTGCTGTGCAGCTCCACGGGTGGGCGTACGTGACGTGCTCTTTGGGTTTCCCTGCAGGTGTATATCGAGTCGATTCGCCGTCCCTCGCGGTGAAGAGTACCACTTGGTCACTGAGTCGTGACGTAGAATAATGTATGAAATATGATGATTCGATATTGCTGATTGATATAATTGTATTGCTACATGCGTGCCACCAAATACTGCTTACTAAATTTCAGATTCCTGAACTGATAACTTATTGCTAAAAGATGAACTAAGGATGAACTTGTAGGCGTGTCCTTTTGCTGCAATGTTACTATCCTTTGTCCATTGTACCCCTCATGTAGAGTTTCATGCTTAGGCGCGTCGGTTAAGCCTTGCTGAGCCTTCGTGCTCACGGTTGCTGCTTAAGTATTTTTCAGGTGAGGAGCCACCCACGGATTTGGAGTACGAGTCCACCGGCGAGGGTTACCCTCCGTCGGGGACCACGGCTGAGTGGGAGCCGTACACGCCGCGCTGAGCTGAGACGTGCAGCTAGTGTGGGTTGCCCTAGGGCTGGGCAACCGACTTTTGCTAGATAGGCGGGCGTGAGTTGTACAATAGAAACTTCCGCTGTGTAATAAAGACCCTAGTTTGTAACTGAGAAGTGTACTACTTTGTACATTCAGTGTGTTTTTCCCATGTAATATAATGTGTTCTTATGACGTGTGCTGTCGGGTGTTGCATCGCGCGGCACCACCCTCTGCGATCCTGGATGAGCGGATTCCGGTCCGCCACAGAGGACTCTGGTTGCGCGCGTGGCACAGCTGGAGCTGGGGCACCATCCCGCGCAGGTCGCTGGTAGACAAGCGCGGGGTCGGCGAAGTGAGAAGTCGGGGTCACAGTCGGTGCCACGCATGGTGCGGCTGGTGACGTCGGGGACGTCAGGCGCGCTGCAGGTGACGTCGGGGAGGCTGAGGCCGCGCGTGGTGCAGCCGGTGACGTAGGGGCCACCCGAGGTGCATCGGGCGACACTAGACGCTGATGCCGAGCGTGGCGCGGCTGGTGACATTGGGACCACCCGAGGTACAGCAGGTGACGCTGGAGGCGTCGATGCCGCACGTGGTGCAGCAGGTGACGTCGGGGCACCTAAGGCATAGCGCGTGTCGGACCTGCAGAAGAAAGAGGCCAAGGCAGTTGGGGAGCAACCTCGGGGTCAGTGGGAAAAAGAGAATCCAGCTCAGTGGTGGAACCGGAAGAGGTGGTGGAGAAGGGAAAGGAGGACTCGTCGAAGACGACGTGTCAAGAGATCAAAAGGCGGTGAGTGGCAAGGTCTAAGCACCGGTAACCCTTATGATCAAGGGAATACCCGAGGAAAACACACCGTGTCGAGCGGGGTGCAAGCTTATGTGGTGCAGTGGTGGAAAGACTAGGGTAGAAAGCGCACCCGAAAACTCGAAGGTGGTCGTAAAGAGGATCGGTGACATATAAAGCAAAATAGGGGGTGGAGGCATGAATCGCCTTGGTAGGAAGGCGATTAATCAGAAGAGTGGCAGTGTGGAGAGCCTCCACCCAGTATCGGGCAAGAATAGATGCCTGGAACATCAGGGAGCACATGACGTCGTTGGTGATATGAATCATGCGCTCAGCCTTGCCGTTCTGAGGAGAGTTATACGAACAAGACATGCGTAGCTGTACCCCATGTGCGGAGAGAAAGTTACGAAACACAGAGTTATCAAACTCGCGTTCGTTATCACACTGGACAGCTCGTATGGTGCGTCCAAACTGAGTGGAAATCCAAACAAAGATGTGAGAAAGAGTAACAAAAGTCTCGGACTTCAATCGTAATGGAAAAGTCCACGAAAAGTGAGAAAAGTCATCAATGGTCACCAAGTACTAATTAGAGCCCGAGACATGGGTAATTGGTGACGTCCACAAATCCCAATGTATAAGATCAAAAGCGTGCTCAACATGAGTCACAGAAGTAGGAAAAAGGAGCCGAACATGGCGACCAAGCTGACAAGCATGACATAAAGAGTCATGTGTGCCACTAGAACACGAGATAACAGAACTACTGGACAACTTCGGCATAGTATCTGCACCAAGGTGGCCAAGCCGATGGTGCCAAATGGTGGATGAAGCTGTCATAGTCAAAGCAAAAGGCGGTGATGCAGTGGAAGTAGGAAGTCGAAGTGTGTACAGGGGCCTCGAGCGATCACATCAAAAAACAGGTCGCCGGGTAGAAAGATCCTTCATAGACAAACCAAACGAATCAAACTCCATGGAAACATTGTTGTCAGTGGTAAAACGACGGACAAAAAGCCAATTTTGAATGATATCCGGGGCGACAAGAATGTTTTTAAGCTGAAAAGAACCCGGGAGACCAGAATCACCTACTGAGGTGACCGGAAGAACAAACCCATTCCCAACAACGATAGATGAAGGAAAAGAGGGATTGGGAGGGTGGGTTGAAGAGAGTATACCAGCCTTAGGAGTAGTATGGTATGATGCTCCGGAGTCAGCTATCCAGTCGGCACCTGGTGGAGTAAGATGCATGGTGCTGAAGGAGGAGGCCAGCGACTGGCGATCCCACGTCAAGGGTGGCTCCTGGAGGGGTGCCGACGGCTCCGAGTACCCGACAGGGTAGTCGGTGCCTCCGTAGGTCGAGGTCGTCTGCCTGGGAGGAGGATAGCCAGGCCCATCGTAGGCCTAAGTCGGCAGCCCACCAGCACTGTAGGCTGGTCCACTATAGCCATGGTGGGCTACGAACGCCAGCTGGGGACGTGGTGGTCGTGGAAGCTGAGAACCCGAAGACAGCCCAGACCACATATAGATCTGGTCAGTCCACGGGTTGTAGGGTGTGGGCCAGGATGCACTTCCCCAGCAGGTACCACCACTACCACCAGTAGTCGGAGTGTTAGAAGTAGGAGTGCCGCCTGCACTGCTACCTCCATCACGGCCGCCGCGTTTGCCTCGGCGGCGATGATTTCCACCCCCAGTACTAGCAGGAGTGCCTGGGGTGGAAGGTGGTAGTGACGGTGGTCCACCAGCAGCTGGAGAGGGTGGACGAAGGGACTACTCAGAGCCGTAAAAGGTTGTGACAAACCCTAAGCAAGTGGAGCCTTCTGCAGTGATCTCCTCAATCTCGAGATTAGACCATACCTTCTCGAAGGTAGGGGTGGCTCCAGACGGAGAAGCCATGTCCGTAGGTGACAGTAGCGGTCATTCAGGCCCTGAAGGACCTGAAAACGAGAGCGTTGTCGGTGACTAGCTCGCGAAGGTCACGTAGAGCATCCGCCATGCCCTTCATCTCCCGGAAGTAGGCGTAGACAGAGTGGTAACCCTGGACGGTGTTTTGGAATCGCGCGCTGATATGGAGGGCTCGAGTCGCGCGGTTCCCCAAAAACCGCTGCTCAGGGACCAGCCAAGCCCGTCGAGCAGTACCACCACCGCATTGCCCGACGATATCCTGTAGCTCCTCAGAGAGGGAGCCAAGGATCGAGGATAGGACAAGACTGTCCATGTTGATCCATGAGATATCCACCGAAGAGCCGTCCTGGAGGACGTGGTCGTCGAGGCGGAAGCGCCTCGGCGTGAGGAGCACCAGGTCACGCCACCGGGCGTATGAGGTAGATTCGGAGCTGAGGACAACCGGCACGAGGGTCTGGATGTTCTGAATCCCGACGGCCTGTGCATGAAGAGCAGCCACAAGTGAAGCCAAGTACGTACCAACGTCTGTGGGAGGCTCGTAGGTAGCACTCATCAGTCGGTAAGCACTCTCCTCAAGCTGGTGAGATAGAGCGGCCACAGAGGCACGCTCCTGCTCTAGGGCGAGAGCGAGTGCCCTCTCGCGCTCGCGAGAGGTAGCCAGGGCTGCGGCGATGCCGGAGGTGTCCGTCGTGTCGGTGCCACAGACGGAGGCAGTACCCGCGATGTTAGCGGCGGCACCAGCTACTGGAAACGGAATCACTGGCTGGACGGTGGTCGTGGTGCTCCCGTCGATGTCAAGGCCGGTAGACGTGGCGGCGGAGTCATGGGACCCGAAGGTAGTACCTGTCATGAAAACAACGGTGGTGGCTGGTTTTCCGGTGGTACCTACAATGGTGGTGGCAGCACCCTGGCCAGGGATGTTGCCGGCCCCCCAAGGGGGGGGTGGTGGCCGCCCACGGGGTGGGGTCTGTCGTCCAGGAGGAGCCCCTCCCCCCCCCCCCCCGAGACCAATACCGGTGGCGGGGGCCGGCCAAAGGAGGAGGGCGCCGGCCAATCCGGCGGCAGCCCCTGCCAGAAACCAGCGCCTGGCAGCCCGGCGAAATCAGCAGGAGCCGGCGCCTAGGCGGAAGCTACCGACCCGGCGGCGCCATGGCCAAAACCGGCGCCAACCGGTCCTCCGGCGACGGCCCGGCCGTGGCCTGGGGGCGGGGGCGCCCCGGACCCTGGCGGTGCGGCACCCAGCGGCGACGGTGCTGATCAGAGGCGGCGGCGCATGGAGATGCGGCGGCGGCGGCAGACAGGGACGCTGCAGCCGCGGCGGCGCACAGGGGTGCTGCGGCAGAGGTGGCGCAAGGTGGTGCTCCGGCGGCGGTGGTGCATCAGGCAGGGACGGCGCGCTGTTCAGGCGGCGGCGCCATTAGGATTAGGGTTAAGCCCTAATCCTAGTCTAACCTAGCTAATGGTACTATATTAGAGGGTAATAATTGGATGGATTAATATGAGGGTCAAGGGTACATTATATAAGCGGGATTAGGTGAGGGGAAAAGACTAAACTGCCCCTAACCCTATTCCTATACAAAGGACTAAAATACCCCTGATTAGCCCACACAATTACAGTCTAACAGTTGCACTAATATAAACTAACAAATAGCATAGCAAATAAAAAATTGCAAAATGAACAAAGTAGATCAAATGTTCCATGCAAGAACTTACAGCCAACTCTGCATGCTACACCGCCATTTTTTGTGGAGTATATCTGGATTCACCCCATAGGGTAAAAGACGCCACTTCTCACACTTATCACAGCCCACCCATTGTTCATTTATTACAACAGCTGCTGGAGCAGTCAGCGCTGTTGACAATTCTGCATTCTCATTCCTGCATACTGATGACATAGGATCTGATTTGTCCATAAACAAGGAGTTTATTTTATTCTCAACACCATTTCCGCCACATGATTTGTTATCAGTCTCAGATGTAATGGTCTCAATCTCAGGCTTCAATTTCTTCTCTTTTGGATATGCATTAGCCAAATCAATTCTATGGTCCAAAGCACGGCTCTCATCCTGACCATAAAATTTCCTAGTTTTGTCATCGTTCAATTGTTTATGTGCTTTGACCCTGATCTTCCTCCTGGACAGGGCGTCTTGTGAAGAAATTTTCTTCTCATTCACTTTTATCACTCCGGAAGAATTTTGACCAACATTTTCTGTTTCAATATCCGCATATTCGGCACTAGGCAGGCTTCCCATTTCCTTGTTTTTATAATGACACTGTTCAGATTGAACGGGCACTGTTTTTTCGTCTCTCTCGAGCGACGTAGTTTCATTAGGAACATTTTGCAGGTGACTTGAACTAGTGAAAGAACGGCTGTTGTACACACACGAGTCATTTTTGGTTTTACCTGAAAATAAATGATCAAGTGAAGGCTCTTTCTTAATTTCTTTGTTCTTGTCAATAATTTGTCCTTTCAGTGCATAATTCTTTGTTTCCTTCAGTTGATCTGAAATCTCACTCATAAATGTTGCTGACTCAACTGAATGTTCTGTCTTTATAGTTCTACTAGGTAATACGAATGAATCTGTATCATCTGATGTATCAGGTAATTGAGGCTTAATTCCCTTATTCACAGGTGGTGGGTTCTGAAGTCTGCGTTTTGAACACTTGAAATCAGAAATGTTGTCTTTCTTTCCATCAGACTTTTCTTTGTCCATATGATCTCTGTTATTCAAAGTAGAAGAGGTTTTGGAGGTCCATTCCCTGTGCAATTCTGCTTTGCCATCATGAAGTTCAGGTGCCTCATGTTTTTCCATAACTTTTGGTTTTTCTCTTAGGTCCAGAGCATTTTCAGCAAGGGGGTGACAGCAAAAGTCCTCCAGGAACAGAGTAGCAGGTCATAATCTGTTCGAAACACGCAATGGATCTAACTTAGAAGTCAATCGGATAAAGATTTGCCACAAAGTAGAAATCAGTAGGGCAAATCTTAACCTGGAAAATGGTACGTGGAGATTCATCAGGTAAAACATCAGGCATTGCAGCCCCCGCACTCTCATCTAGGCTTCCTTCCACAGATGATGAAGGGGAAATGTCGAGACCCAGTCCACTGTATATATCAGCAGTGTTTCTTGCCAAATTTCTATTGCTATTCACCTTAATACATAACTTTGGTGCCTTCTGCTCTGGACCATTGAGTGCTTTGTTCAACATCTGTTGAGAGAGAGTACCATTGCTCTCAGTGAACATCTGATAGTGATCATTTCTCCTGCTGCCATCTAATGCAGTCTTGACAAAATGATTCTTTCGAGCAGTCTGGGAGCACATTGTTATATTTCAGTAGGGTCGCATTGAGACAGTAATCCAAGTAAGTCAAAATAGCATGCACATTGAAGAAGAATACTTCCATTGGCATGTATGGTGATCTAGAGGCACTGCCATGGTGTGGAGGGACCGCAAGGCTTCTAGATTGAGACAAGACCAATGGAGAATGTGGATATGGTGGTAAGAATGAACCGTAGCCCCCACATACTGCGAACTATGTAACGCAAACCATTTTTGCATGAGCCAGTACAATAGATGTAACTCTATAGAGCAAATAGGGTGGCAACTTGTACTCCTGTTACCTAAATTCTCAGCGGATATTTCGCCTTCAAATTTCTTCTGGAAACAACCCAACAAATACTGAAGTTTTTCATGCTGTACAAAATACAGCATACTTTAATATTCAGTGGAAGGGCCCTATTTCATATTTAAAGTTTAAGGCTGAATTCCCAGGACGAGATAGCCGTTCTCTAAGAGTATTTAAATCATGAAGTGTGTATGAAAAGATAAAGCAACCTCTTAAGGTGGATATAGGTATAGAGGAATAAATGATGAATGCATCGTTGCTGGGTATCAATATAGGCAGCAAAGCATAACTTAGCAAGAATAACTCAAGACCCCCAAAATAATCAGTTTCCAGTTACAATTCAAAGAGGTAAGGGCCCTAGAATGCTAAAACCCTCATAAAACAAATAGAATTAACCCCCTGAATCCAAATAAGCTCAAACGAGTTACATCCCAACATGTGCAAGAAATGCCGTCAACTCTATCTCATGAACAGGAAGGTAGATTTAGAATGCACCTTCCGAAAAAGAAAACTCCATGTGGAAGCAGGTGCATCTAGCAGAAGAATAAAGTGAGACATGCAAATGTGGCAATAATCGTGAGAAGGAAATGAAGTCATTGTTCATAATGCAAAGAGAGGGGGGTTACATATATAGGCTATGAAGCCCAACTCAAAGAACCACAATACCCTTGACACACACACAGTCTAACATCCCAACGCAGTCGAAACTCTGGCTGCGACAGATGTTAAGACTGGACAACAACACACTTACTACATGAGTAAACACAAAGACACTCTAATAAGACCCCCTCGCAGACACAACATCTAGTCGTGACAGATGTTGAGACTGAACCAAAAAACCCTACATACATGAGTAAACACACACGCTAACAGTTTCCCATGGAGAACACCGGAGAACACCTCGCCATGAGGGGCACAACCGATAGAGATGGCCCAAGTGCGCATGGCGGAGGGCGGCGACGCACGCGAAAGGCTGGTGGTGTGGAGTAGGAGGAAGGACGT